>LS992275.1:2545521-3229263 GCA_900535975.1 Dengshuqunia hispaniensis | reverse complement strand
AGAGAGAGAGAGGGAGGGGTGTATGAAAACTAGCTGATTACAGGATCTCGAAATATATTTGTTGAAATAAGCAGTTTTTTCGGAAGTGCCGCTCAGAAAAGTAGTGATTTGATCATATTCTAGGGATCAGGAATCATTAATCCAACACTAGTTCATTAATACAACCCAACATTTTAATTTAACCAATATAGTTTATCAATACAACCAATTATTCGTCAATTTTCAAACATTTAGTTCACGAAAATACTTGAACAATAAAGTAGTCTTTGCCCAATCATACAGTGCTACCCAAAGCACAGACGATTTACAGTTCAATCAAAAAGTGAACATTCAAGACCAACAAGCAATACTTTTCTATCTTGAAATCTCGGATTAGTTGATTTTCTCGCCCTTATCTCTGATTGTGATTTCCGTGATGAATAACCAAGCTCCAGCCCAACAAGGCGCAGGTCAGGGCCAAAGGCCTCGAATGAACCCTCAGCAGCAGCTTCGAATGCTTTATCAAAATTACCAACAAGAGCTGGAGCTTTCACGACAACCTGGAGGGCAATCCCATTTTGTCCGAGCTCAGCAGCTTCGCGAGGTTATCAATCGATTTGAAGCTCAAATCAGAAATCAACGGGCAGGTCAAGCTCCAGCTCAGGGTATTCAAGCACAAGGGCAGACGCAAATACAAGGACAGGATCAAGGCCAGGGTCAGACCCCAACTGCAGTGCAAGCCCAGAGACTTCCTCAAGGTCAAGCTGCTCCCAGTGGTGTTTCAAGAGCACCCAATCAAATGGCTCAAAATGACCCTCGAATGAATCAGCAACTTCTACAAGCTGAGAAATTTTTACTAAGCCGACAGCCAGCTGGATTCAACAACATGACATATGAACAACAGCAAGCTTTTCGGTCTCAGAATCTTCAATCTTCTCGAAGAACTCAACGGGAATGGCAAGAAGAAATGGATCGAATTCAGCAAAGAATCAATGATGGGGCTTCAGGGGACGAACGCCAGCGTCTTCAGGAACAATACGATAATTTACGACTTAAAAAAGAGGGATTGAGAGCCATTGAGATTGTATTAAGCCGACAGTACTCGGAAGCTCAGCAGCAGCAGCAAAATCAATTGGGTGGACAGATGCCAACAGGGCAAGTCACAGGTAATGCCCAAATGATGCGATCTCAACAACAGCAACAACATCCGCAACAGCAACTTCCTCAGCAACAGCAGCAACAGCAGCAGCAGCAACAACAACAACAGCAACAACAACAGCAGCAGGCGCAACCACAACAAGCACAAGCACAGCAATCACAGCAGCAACAAATACCAGGACAATCTGCTGTTTTTGGTGCTGGGATGGTCCAAGTCCAAGACCAGTCTCAAATGGGTGTAGGGGCCAATGCAAACAGAGCCATCCCTAATCAACAGACTGGCCAGTCCCAATTTCAATCGCGCCAAATCTCTAACGGTAGGCAAGTGCCTCAAAACCCTGGAGCAGTTGGGATGAGCGGAGCAGTGGGTGTTAATCGAATGAGACAAGGAACTCCAGGCGTTGCGCAAACTCCCACTACAGCCACCCCTACCACCAACTCTGGGGCGAATACTCCACGAAGTGGCCCACGTCCGCCTGTTCAAGGGACATCTGCTATGGTTTCTCCAACTAGAGCCAACATCAGCACTTTCCCGATTCCAGCTACCCTCCAAGCTCGTCCATCTAACCCTAGTTTGGCCCGACCAGCTCGTCCCACTCTTACAGGAGGAAATGCTTCACCTTTACCTGCCCTTAACTATCCTGCCCACACCAGAGCACCACAATATGATGCTGGAGGTGATCGGGTTTTGAGCAAACGCAAGTTAACTGAACTCGTCCGGGCTGTCGCAGGCGATGACATGGAGGCCACCATCGATGGTGATGTAGAGGAACTTTTGTTGGATTTAGCTGACGAATTTGTCACATCAGTGACATCTTTCGCTTGCCGACTTGCCAAACACCGAAAATCAGACACATTGGAGTCCAAGGATTTACAATTACATTTGGAACGGAATTGGAATATCCGAATTCCTGGATATTCTGGAGATGAGGTTCGAAGCGTGCGAAGGTTGGCTCCAACACCTTCACATGTGCAAAAAATTCAGGGAATTGTCACTTCAAAGGCAGTTGGTGGAAAGTGATTATAAATGTATTATAAATGAAATCTTGTTCAAATTTGGTAGATTATTGTTTACTGGTATAGATATTCATCTCCCACATGAAATTCTTGGCTTTCTTGAAAGAGAATTCCAACCACTCATAACCCTGTTTTTCTATCTGACTTTTTCTTGGAAAGAAATTGAAACAAAGGCTTAATGCATCACTCGCGCCCTGAAATTAGACTTGCTTCGAAATAGTCCATTGTCTTAGATAAAGGTTTCATTCAAAAGTATTTTGAATCCAGCTACAAGAGAAATTACATAAAGTGGTACGAGGTATCTTTATAAATTGCCAACTGCATCTATTGGTTTGTAAATGTAACCTTTAGTCTTTTACCATCACTAGCACAGAACCAGGATCAAATCAGAAACCGCTATCAGTCAACATCAAGACCGAGAACCAATCGTCATTCATGCAATGCAACATTTATCATCCCTTGGCCATTACTGAATCGTAACTTTCAAAGTGATGTTGAAAAGTTTTCCCTCGGGTTTGTGTAATAATATTAACATCACTGAAGACTTTCACTACAAAAGTCTAGCCAATTCTCGAGCTATTTCGGTGGTGAAAATTTCCTCACTCATAATCTATTGAGTCTTAAACCATAGTGTGCATGAAGAACTTTAAAAAATATTTTTTTTTTTGTCAAAATCGCATTTTTCACTGACTAGATCAAATGTCATCTGATGATATCATTTGGGAAGTTATTGGTCAACAGTTTTGCTCCTTCAAGCTGAAGACTACCAAGGGTCAAGATTTTTGTCGAAATGAATACAACGTTTCTGGTGTTTGCGACCGAAGAAGCTGTCCTCTGGCTAATGCAAGATACGCATCAGTCAGAAACATCAATGGACGACTCTATCTCTACATGAAAACAGCTGAAAGAGCTCACATGCCTAAAAATATGTGGGAAAGAATCAGATTGTCGAAAAATTACAAAAGAGCTCTTGAACAAATCGACCAACATTTAATCTATTGGGATGATTACCTCATTGACAAATGCAAACAAAGATTGACCCGATTGACTCAAGTAGCAATAGCCCAACGTCGAATAGCACTCAAAGAGGAGGAGCGCCAATATGTTGGAACTACTAACAAGGTACGACGTCGAGAGGTTGTGCGGGAAAGAAAGGCATTAGCAGCTGCAAAGGTCGAGAAGGCTATTGAGAAGGAGTTATTGAATCGACTGAAAAGTGGAGCATACGGCGACAAGCCTCTTAATGTGGATGAAAAAATTTGGAAGAAGATTCTTGATGGCATGCAAGAGACCAACGAAGCTGAGGAACAAATCGATGAGGACGAAGAGGAGGATGAAGAGGAGTACAGCGATGAAGAAAATATCGAATATGTTGAGGATGAGGATGACGATGAGTTAGTGGAACTCGAGGATATCGAAAAATGGCTTGGACGGTCTGATTCTGATCACTATTCCGATTCAGAATCCGATTCAGAGTCAGAATCAGATAATGATAATGATCAACCAGCCAAGAAAAAGAAGAAAATCGGATCCAAAGGTCCTCGGGTTGAAGTTGAATATGAAAATGAGCCCAGCGAGCCTCAAAAACAGCTTGCTGATTGGTGACATCTATGCATTATACATATAAATTATGGCTTTAGACTAAAAAAATATATTTACCAAACTACACAACCAACCAGCAAGGTAACCTATTATATGATAAAAGGTATTTTAGGTACAACTGTTCACGTGATCTTTATTGTTGAACCAAAAAATACAGAACCATATTTTACCACACTACTCCATCATTATGAGTCGTCACCATCCAGATCTCGTCCTTTGCATGAAACAGAGTGGAGTATCACTAGGGAAATTGTGCGAAAAGTGTGACGGAAAATGTCCCGTATGTGACTCGTTTGTCCACCCCACTACTCTAGTTTATCTATGTGATGAGTGTAGTTTTGGAAAATTACAAGATAAATGTATTATATGTGATGGACCGGGTGTTAGCGATGCATATTATTGCTATGAATGTACAGTTTTAGAAAAGGACAGGGATGGCTGTCCCAAAATTATAAATGTTGGCACTTCTCGCACAGATCTATACTATCAAAGGCAAAAGAAGGAGCAGGCTTTTGGCTCTTAACATGTGGCAGCGAATAGATGGAAAAGCTAAAAGAAAAGTTCTTGGGTGTTTTTTCAAGGAAACAAACTAAAAGCTATTAATCGACCAAAAGGTAGTGTAATCGGAAGCTTAGAATAAAGCCTTTAAATACAGAACCATTTAATAAATATTTATTTCATGTTTATATGCAGACTGTTCAATGAGTTTCCACTGGGCTGGTAAATTCTGGATTGACAGAAACAACTGAAAAACGACGACCATTCAATGTGAAATCAGGTTCTCGTAGTAACGAACTGTTAGCTTCATCATCGTCACCGTCATCAATCGAGGTGGAATTGGCCACTTTAGCAGCTTTAGCAGCAGCTTTAGCAGAAACTCTGTTAGTGGAGTGCCCCCGATTCGGTCGGAGTCTTCTGGTTGACATGGATCTTGTTAATTTTGGTGACTCACACCTTAAGTCATTGTAAGAGTGAGAAGCCTGTATTTTCTTGTGTTGTAACTCACGAGGTAAGTCTAATGAAGATGACCGATTCAAGTCTGAGGAATTGGACAATAAGCCCTCTCGAATTTCGTGAAAACGACATTTTCCAAATCCTGACTCAGACTGATTTGACGAGTTGAAACTTTGTAGTGAAGGTGATCCCAAAGTCAGCTTGATGGGTGAAACTTCAGGTTTGATTTGTGATAAGTCGTTGGCCTCAGGAATAGCCAAACGGAAACTTTCTGTTTCCAAGTCCACAGTTCCTCTTTGCTCGGCTCCTGTGATTTCATTGTTGGTCTCGGTCTTAATCTCGCCTCGAGTGATTGTTGTCAAGGATTTCTCAGAGACAGTGTCATTTTCAACCAGGTTAAAAATATGGTAGTCTTCTTCATAGGCGGATTCATGTTCCAAGACAAATTTGTATGTTTCCAGCTTTTTTAATTCAAGCCATTGCCACTCGATTTGTGCAGATAGTTTAGCAGCAGTAAAATTCACCTGATCTCTGGTACGTTGTTGGATAGGGGCCATGAGTTTGAGGTGGCGGGCCGAGCCTAAAAGTCTGTCCAATTTGTTTTGGGCTTCTTCAATTTCGTCTTGCAGTGTTTTCAAGGAACTAGCGATCGCCGATCGACGGGTAATATGCAAATCGTTATGGAGAACGCTGTCCTGATTTTGCATCAAGCCCACATGAGCGACTCGGAAAGTTTCAATGGCAGAAACATAATTGATTTTCTGGAGCCAATCAATCATATCTTCCTCACTGGAAGCCCCTATCAGCTCTTGCCCCCCGCCATCGGATGCTAGAGTAAAATGGCTGCGTTTCAGGTCGCTACCTTCAATGACCGCAGGAGCAGGCTGTAAAGCAACCATAGTATCAGTATTGTAAATCATTGTGGGATGGAATCCGTCAGATGGAGCAACAATGGTTGAATCACCTTGATTGATGACAGAGCGAATCCAGCCACTGTCTTTGAACAAGTATAACCTTGAGGCAGTCAAAATTGCACCCCACTCTTTCCAGGAGGTGCGGGAAGTCATCTTTTTGATTTCTCGCCGATACAGAAATCCAAGTTTAGCAATGCGTATGTCAACTACTCCTGGGTCAGCCGTAAGAGGATTATTAGTAGTGTCTTGAGTCAGGAAAGCTCCTGGTCGTGATCTCGACGATTTCAACTGGAGTGCAGGCCCTGAATCAAGACATTCTCGAAGTCGATCAAAGTCTTTGAACTCCAAGAATTTCTGTTGAAAGGGACAGTCTACCTTTAATGCACCTTCGAGAGAGGGTCTAATGCTGTCCAGTTTTCCGTCCAGAATTAGAGGATAAGGGTCCACAACCCCAGATTTCAGCTGAAAGCCTTTTTTCTTGTCATCAGGATTGGCTCTTGGCAACATTTCCTCTTCAGAATGAATAAATGGAGTGTAGGTGATATTGTCGAAAAAACATTCGAGTACCTCTTTGGGAACCCCTTCTGTAAATGTGTTATTGACATAGTCATGCTTTTGCATTTTGTGCCGATTGCTCTTGTTGAACGCATCTGTGTGCAACATCATCAGCGAAAAGGAAACGACATAAGCGAGTTCTGATGAGGAATAGATGTTGGGATTGCATTGGTGATACCGTATGGAAAAGACGTCCAAAACCCTATCAATCTGTTGAGCTTCTTTAGGCAACACAGCGTATATGAGAAATTTTCTTAATGCCATGTCGATTGGATCGCTGGTAAAATCGAATTCTTGGAGATATGCATTGAGGCATTCTTTGTGGAAAGAGTTTTCCTTTTTGGCAAGCAGCGATACTGTATGACCACGCATTGGCATGGTACTCAATAGTTTGATGTACTCCTGCGGGGTCAGGTTTCCAGAAGGAGGTAAAGAAGGAATTTCCTCTGATTCGGAACTTGAGCTACGGGGGGTAGCTTCTGATCGAACAGATTTGGAAGACTCCTTCAATTCTTGTTGAGGGGACAATGTTGGCAACGTTTTTGATCTAGGTCTGGTAGACACATGTAATGATTTTGAACATACAGGTTCATGTTTTGAAGGTTTGACGATCTGTGGTAATTCCGACTGAGATGAAACCGATCTTAAAATTGAAGGTCTGGAATCGCCTTCATTGTCTGACCCACTAAAAAACCGCTTGAATTTTGCAAATGAGCTGGAAGTGGAATCTGATGTAGGGGGTGAAGTGGGAAGTGATGGGCGTTCGGTACTGCTCTTAGCCTGTTCTTCGGGTGCTATAACGACAGATGTCCGAGATGAGCTGTGGCCAGGGCCATTGAAAGAGTTGTAATTTGAAATAGAAAGGGCTGCTAGCTCTGCAGCTGAACGATTTCTACCGCTCTCATAATCAAAATCAAGTCTTGATCGGTCGATGGCAACTGAAGCTAAGGGTGAATTTAACTCAGGGCCAATGAAGATTGCAGGGGTCGATCTGGAAGTAGACCGAGATCGGGATCTCTTTTCGTCATCTGTGTTTCGTCTGAATTTGGCAAAACTAAATAGCGAAGACACTGTCGAAGAACTGGCTGAGTTAGGGCCAGATTTCAACCTGCCTCTAGATTCGTCCTTTAAATCTTTAATTGATAGCTTCTCTTTGACCCAGTCATCTTTCCGACGATCCTCAGTCGAGACCTTAGCTCTTTGATTGCAGTCTTCCATCGCAACCTGAGATACAGTCGACAAACTTCCCTCCAAACAATCCGGACATGACGTCTGGTTTGGTCCGAGAAAACCAGACATATTCGAGTCCACTCCTAATGACAAGTCTTGTACTCCAACACTCACATCTGCTGGTACAAATTGATCCTCTGCATTTTTTCTTTCAGTGGGTTCTTGACTAGCTAAACTGAGCTGAGACCGACTGTTTCGGTTCGAAGACCAAACATCAATGTTAAACGGTCTGACCTGAAGCCGAGGAGTCTGCCGAGAATCAGACCCCGCCGAGTCTTCCTCTGTGTCTGTAGATGACTTCTTTTTGTCTGTCCGCCGCTTTCTGCGAATATTGAGCGGCATAACAACTTGCCAAACTCCAAAACTGGCCCTTGACGTTTTAGGTTGGGAGGTAAAGTACAAGGTAATGCAACTGATGCATAATGGTTTACGTGTAGTGAAGAGTTGTTAATGTCGGATAAAATTAAAAGCATTGTCCAAACCCAAAACGTAAGTATGGAGAAACCATTGTCAACTTGTCTTGCCAATTGGCTTATCTAGTCTTTTGGGACTTAACCCCAGATTGTGAATGCAGAGTCGTGGAAAAGGGAGCAAGAAAGGATTAGAACCAAACAGAGTAGAACGATAAAGAGTAGAACAAAACAGAGTGGAACATAACAGAGTAGAACATAACAAAGTAGAACAAAACAGAGTAGAACCAAACAGAGTAGAACGAAATAAACGAGCAGTGCCCTTGGATGGCCATTCCAACATTGCTCATTTTGCTCTATTCTCATATCACTGAAAAAAATAATTTATGTTGTTTGTATGGAGTCTACAGTTTTATGGCTCAGAGTTCATCAGTCTCCTTGTCAAAGTCCAGAGTCTCGGTCTATTGATACTAGCATGTTTATTATCAGATCGCAAGGTCGTAGTCGCTATAACGGACTACATAGCCAATTTCAGATTAGAACATACTTGTGATCACCATAGTTCTATTGCCTAGTTTGTTGCCTAGTCTTTCAAGTCTTTGTCTTTTTCTAGTCTTTTTCTAGTCTTTTTCCAATCTTTTTCCAATCTTTTTCCAATCTTTTTCCAATCTTTTTCCAATCTTTTTTCAATCTTTTTTCAATCTTTTTTCAATCTTTCGTCTTGAAACTTCGTTTGGAAGGGTCTCTTTTGATAACAGGATTAGTACTTGAATGGAGACCTACAACTCTTCACGTCAAACTCATATATACATAATTCCCTCTATTTGATAATTTAATCAACCTCCTCCATAACAGAGGCAGAGTTGTCCTCAGTGGAAGCAGCAGCCTCAGCAACAGGCTCAGCAGCACTGGGCTCAGGCTCATCAATGTTGAGACCCAAAGAAATGAGTCGATTAATTCGAGAAGCAAAAGAAGCAGGCTCCTCGAGAGTAAAGCCAGAAGTAAGGAGAGCAGTCTCGTAGAGAAGAGTGGTCAAATCCTTGACAGTTCGGTCCTCAGCACCATCGCTCTCAACCTTGTTCTTGAGCTCCTTGATGATGGGAGATCGAGGAGAAATCTCAAAGGTCTTCTTAGAAGCCATGTAGGAAGACATGGTGGTGTCTCGCAAAGCCTGAGCTCGCATAATTCGCTCCATGTTGGCGGACCAGCCAAACTGACCAGTTCGGATAGCAGCAGGGGCGTCAACAAGCTTGTGGGAAACAACAACCTTCTCAACTTGGTCACCCAAGATTTCCTTGAGAGCAACAGTGAGAGGCTCAAACTCCTTGATTTCCTCCTCTCGCTGTTTCTTCTCTTCCTCAGTCTCTTCAATCTCAAAGTCCTTGGTGATGTCAACAAGCTTCTTGCCATCAAACTCCTTAAGCTGGGTCATGGCATACTCATCAATGGGATCAACCAAGTAAAGAACCTCAAAGTCCTTGGCCTTGAGAGCATCGAGGAAAGGTGACTTCTCAACAGCCTTGATGGACTCACCAGTAATGAAGTAAATGTTCTTCTGGTGCTCAGGCATTCGAGTGATGTAGTCCTGGAAGGAAGTAAGCTCATCACCAGACTTGGTAGAGTTGTATCGGAGCAACTTGGCCAAAGACTGTCGGTTCTGGGAGTCCTCGTGGACACCGAGCTTCAAGTTCTTGGAGAAAGCAGTGTAGAACTTGTCAAACTGTTCTCGGTCCTCAGCAATCTCGTTGAAAGTCTCGAGCAACTTCTTGACAATGTTCTTTCGAATGACCTTCAGAATCTTGTTCTGCTGCAAAACTTCTCGAGACAAGTTAAGAGGCAAGTCTTCAGAATCCACAACACCCTTAACGAAACCGAGCCATTCAGGAATCAACTCCTCAGCATCATCAGTGATGAAAACTCGCTTAACATAGAGCTTGATGTTGGACTTCTTCTTCTTAGACTCAAACAAGTCAAAGGGAGCTCGTCGTGGGACGAAAAGAATAGCTCGGAATTCAAGTTGACCTTCAACAGAGAAGTGCTTGACAGCCAAATGGTCTTCCCAGTCGTTGGAGATAGACTTGTAGAAAGCAGCATATTCCTCGTTGGTGATGTCAGAGGGATTTCGGGTCCACAAGGGCTTGACCTTGTTGAGCTCCTCGTTCTCAGTGACAAGCTCCTTGATCTTTTTGGTTTCCTTCTTGGCAGAGTCCTCATCCTCAACTTCCTCAATCTTGGGGTTCTTGTCGTCAGAATCGGTCTTGGTCTCGGACTCCTCCTCAGGAGCATCTCGCTCAACCTCCTTGGTGACAACGAGCTGAATGGGGTAAGAAACAAACTCAGAGTGTCGCTTGACAACATCCTTAATTCGCTTCTCTTCAAGGTACTCGAGCTGATCGTCCTTCATAAACAATCGGAGAATAGTACCTCGAGTGATCTTCTCGTTGTCTTCATCCTTGGTGATGGTGAACTTTCCACCTGCAGAAGACTCCCAGATATACTGGTCGTCATCGTTGTGTTTGGTAATGACCTGAACTCGGTCAGCGACCAAGAAAAGGGAATAGAAACCAACACCAAACTGACCAATCATGGAAACATCGGCACCAGCAGAAAGGGCCTCCATAAAAGACTTGGTTCCAGACTTGGCAATTGTACCAAGGTTGTTGATAAGGTCATTTTTGGTCATACCAATACCAGAATCTCGAATCTCAAGAATCTTCTGGTCCTTGTAAGGAGTGAGCCGGATGAAAAGCTCAGGCTCAGACTCAAGCTTCTTGGGATCGGAAAGAGCCTCGTATCGAATCTTGTCCAAGGCATCTGAAGCATTGGAAATCAATTCACGCAAGAAAATCTCCTTGTTAGAGTAGACTGTGTTGATGATGAGAGACATCAACTGAGAAATCTCAGCTGTAAACTCATAGGATTCGGAGCTCTGTGAATCAGCCATTTTATTATTGACAGAATAAGTTAGTTGGTCTAACTAGTGTCCTTGCTGCCCCTTATATACATTGACCTCAATTTCCAAACTTTTCTTTTAAGCTTTTCTATAGAACTTCGTGGAAAATTGATGATTTGCCGCACACTTGTCTTCGATATCAGTCCACAATCAGTGACATTGTAAGCAATTTTATGTTTCTAGATAAATGGGACTAGCTCAAATATCTTTCCTTTATCTTCAAGTACCTGAAAAGCTTCGTTCGTGGAACTACCATACATTCTTGTCTTGTCAGATGTTCACTTAGTTACACAGAGAGGTTTAAGCTTTTTCATTATTTATGTCATGGAACATTCTAGGTTGAACAGGTAGTCAAGAAATAGGTCGTTACCTCTTTGTGGGTGGTTCCTCTGGTGCAAAAATCGTTAGTTTAATAGAAGTAGAATCGTCAATTGCAGAATCATGGACTTGACAATATTAGCATTTCACCATATTATCTCCAGCTTTTGACCTTTGTAAGATTCCTCAACTCAGTCATGAACCTCAATCATCTACCACCATTGCCCAATGAGCCAGTCCCAAACAGACCACCCGATGTTCCTTCTGAACAAATACCATTATATTGGAGAAGGAACAGTGCAAAAGCAGACTTGTCATCTCCAGTGAATACTCAATCTGCCTCTTCTGATGAAACCATCTCAAAACCAACTCAAAATGATGATGGTTGGGCGGCATATTGGGATGATGCTCATCAGGCGTATTATTTCCACAATCGCTTCACCAATCAAACAACGTGGGAAAATCCCCGTATTTCGAATACTGATTTAGTGGTAGCTGAGCAGGATCGTTCCGATAATGTTGAGACATTGTTTAATATCCATCATGATCCACTGAAAAAAAACGAAAAAATCAAGCCTGCACACAAGCAAGTCTTGGAGTATCGCAAAATACGAGAACAGAAAAAAATAGAAAAGCTCAACCGGTTACTGAAATGATTAATGAATTAGTAAATTTGAAATCATTAAGTTGCTCATGGCATTTAAATAAATATAGCGAGTTGTGAACTGAGAATCTCAAGGACTCAGAGGGTATTGGGTATTCATTGTGACTCGGTTTGGAAAAAATCTTGCAAGATTTTTAAAAGGTGACCACGAACAATCTCATCAGTTTCATTTGAAAAACTGAATCGTACTTGAGTCTCGATGGTAGGTCGTAATCGACCAAATTTCCTAGTGACTGGCTGGCTGAGCCAACTGTATAGGAGGATCACTGAGGAACGTCGCACCAGAACGTATCGAGGCTCAGTTTCTAATTTGAGAATTCCTAGAGATATATCCAAAACGTCATTGAGCCCCTGATAAATACTGCCAGTTTCCAAAAGGGTGGAAAGAACTGACATTGCCGACATCCGAAGCCGCTCATCGCAATCCCGATTTCTCGAAACCTCCAACAAATTTTCTAACAAAGAATCAACCAAAACAACAGACATTTGACCCAGACGTTGTATTCCTTTGCATAATCCCTCTCCAACACGTAGAGATACATCAATTTGAGAGCTGCTATCGAGATAGATTCTCACCAATATCTTGATAGGCTCCTCTTTGTACCGATCAATCAATGCTTCAATGACCTTGATACAATTGAGATAAACAAAAGAGTCTTCATCACATAGATGGGGTAACAACATAGCCATGATTCTCTCTGTTCCATACTTCCCGTCCCTGGCTAAATCTCTGAGCTCTAGTAGGCCTTGAGCTCGAATAGGAACCAAAGGATCATCCAAATACTCTATAGCTTTTTGCAGCTTAGCATCATACGAAATGGCCACGCTTCCTTTGCCCAATGTGTCGAGTAGAACTTGACATCTTGAACGTACAGTTGACGATTTTGTTTGTTTGAATATAATAGCAAGGTTAGGAATCAAATCGACTAACTCTTGAGACCGAGTTTCCATGTCGACTATTAGAGCAGTTAAGATGGAGATTGCTGTAGCAATCAGTAGATTATCATCGGGTTCTTCGTCAAGATCATCATCGGAGTCTGCCTCCATTTCAAGTTCATCATCAGAATCAGCCTCTACTCTTGAAGTGTTCATTACTTGTTTTGATTTTGATATGGTATCCATATTATGAACATGGTGATCAATGATGTGTTGCATGCATTTGACGATTTCCGTAGTGTCCTGGAGGACTGATGATTTGTGATTAGTGGCAATTGACTCCAGTATCTTGCCAAAAATGAGTAACCGAGTTGCCTGATTGTCTTCATCACGGGAGTTTTTGAGCCACGTTTCAAGAATATGAATAAAAATGGCACTTATGGACTTGGATGGAGCGACACTCAATAGCTTGACAAACAGACGACATCGGTTGTCAATTTCTAATAGCAACGAAGTTGGCTCTATAGCCAAAAGACTCGATTTTTGCAACTCCAGTTGTTGTCTCGATGAATCCAGCCTAAAATCAACGTCACCAGATCCAGCAGAGGCAATGTTTGCTAAGATTGCAATCAAAAAATTAGTGGAATTGACAGATTGGTTTTTAACCAGAGTTGAAACGAACTGAAAGCATCTGGGCTCTAATTTGAATTCAGATTCTCGAATCAAGTAATACCACAATGGCCCAGCTAGCTTAATGACAATGTCCTCAAGAGGCTGATATCCTCGTGTTAAATTGGACAACATGATAAATACTTCGGCGAGATCGGACGATGTTGAGATTGTGGCTCCCCACTGAAGCTGGCTATAAATCTTGGAATTTGGGGAAATCCGGGAAATGATGAAGTTTGAAATTTCAAATTGAATTATTGGACGCTGGGAGTCTTTCATGTATGCATTGTCCAAAAATCGACACAAAAGTTCAACAATGCCAGCATCAGATTGGATAACCAGAATTTGTCGCATCTGTGCATAAAGGTTGCTGAAAAAGACTTTTGGTGGTATTTTGGCTGGGACAGATGTGAGAATGGTGGACAGTCTATCCACATTTTGTGACTTGGATTCTGAAATCGAAAAATCAAGCAATGCAGACACTCCGTCAGGTCTCATAACAAGCATGGAAAGATCATGACTAATATACGTTTTGAACGCTGCGTTGGGGGTTGACATGAGATTGGTGAGATTTCGGTACAGTTGATGTGTATCGACTCGACTTAGAAGTGGGTCACGGTTCAAAAGAAAAGCCAGACTGTACAAATCAACATAATACTCAGTTTTCAAAAAAAGAGAACCGACATCACCTCCATTCTCAACCAAAGACATGATCCCGTCATAACACAAAATTGCCAATTCACTGTCTTGGGACTGGTCCAATGATGTCAAATTTGTTCTTTTCGATATTGGTATGCTCAAGTCTCCCACTCCACAGTCGACTGCAACCACCACAATAATGTTGATTATTTGATGAACCAATTTCATGTCATTCAAAGAAATGGGAATGATTCCGAGCTTGGAATTAATCTGGCCAGATTCTTTAGCAGAATCATCAATGAACTTCAATAATGACAATGTCCAACTCACTGCCTTACGTCTGAACTCTTGTGGGCCAGGGTCATGTTGGAGACCAAGGGGGACAATGGGGTCTTTCCATTCAAAATCAATCCAGGATCTAAGATCAATGGTTTTATTGATAATTGCAGATTTGAGAGCCAGATCAACCTGATGAAAAATATCGTCCAGTTTTTTAGAAGAGCTTCCTGAAATTGAAGCTTTCTCAAGTTGGTCAATGGTTTCAAACATGTCAATTTTGCTTATTCAGCTTGTGTTTACAGTCCAACTTCTGGCTCGTTTGGATGCCCAGTCTGTCTGAATGATAGATCTAATTCAACTTAATCAACTTGATTTGACTAGCGATATGCTCTATCTGCCTGATCTCAAGGGTGAAATTAGTGGCTCTGTCTTACTAGCTCAAGCTCACTTTATCTGGCTCGACTTGACTGCTGAATCTGACTAAAGCTGGATCAATGCGCTTGACAATTTGGTGATTTAATAATACAACTGGAAGCTTAATTTTTTCACCAGTGAAATTTTCAAACCCAAATCAGACTGATAAAGAGTCCACCATGAACGCAGCCAAACAAGTGGTTGGAAGACAGAATTTCGTGGGGGTTGTTACCAAAGTTGGGCCCCCCGGATCTAAATCTATCAAGGTGCGGGTCACCCGTAAGAAGTTTTTCCCTCAGATCCAAAAGGATGTCAATTGGCATCGAGATTTCTACACCCATGATGAGATGATGGCTTGCCGAGAGGGTGATGTTGTGCGTATTGAACAGTGTCGACCTGTTTCCAAGACCAAGAAATTTGCAGTCGCTGAAATTAAAAGTGCCCAAGGTCAGGAATGGGTTAGTTATAAGGAAGCTGCACCACAACTTGTGGAGCAAGATGCCAAGACCAGAACTTTGGCCTTCAACCAGGCTTTGACGTCTGGTGATGTTCAACGAACTATTCGAGCTCTTGATCAGGTCCGAATTATTTCTGAATATCACTTAAAGGGTCCTCGGGACGCTGAGCATGAGAAACAGGTAGCAGAGCTCAAGAAACATTATGGCATTACTAGTTGGCCCCCAGATAAGCCTGTTGCACAGTTATCGGTGGATGAGCTCCGGCACGAGTTTTTAAAGTCTCGAAGTCAAGTTGAGGCTGTCAAGCTGCTTGATGAGGAGCCTCAAAAGGCAGAGGAGTTGTTGAAGAGTGTTGAATTTACTGGTTCTTCTCGCTCTCAGAAAAAGAACGTATTGGCCAAGTATCTCTTGTCCACTTACTAATGTACATAGAAGCATTTGATATTGCGAAGTGAGCAGGTCGAGGGATCAATAACATGTGATTCTGAGATAGACATATCAGTAAATGATAGATCAGTAGTGATGTACAAGTAATGGTAGATCAGCAACGATAGACCAGTAGCGACAAACTGACAGGATCTTAATGTATCATTAAGGATAAATCTCGTGATGATGCACTGGATACACTACAGGATCAAAGTTGACTTTATTCATGCTTTATCATGTACGAATTTTGAAGCAACCAAAATCAAAAAATGGACAAACCATTGTTGTTTTGACCCTCTGCAATGATCTAGGGGAGCTTTTTTTCCACGGCTCAGCCACTATCATTTTGAATCTCTTTTCTCAAACGTCTCCCAAACTGAAACCTATATCGTTCAAATGGACTCCCGGAATGAGAGCTGCAACAATAGCGCTGCCCTCACTTAAGGATAAGAACCAATCACTTCATGCTCAGGTTGTTGACTCTCATGATGACTTGTTTGAAGAACTGGCGGTGTTTCTTCCGGTTTTCAACACCATGGAATATGGCCAATGGCCTCCACAAGCACTAAGAAAAGTTAACGGGTTGTGGTTTGTTGAAGACACACGCAATTCAATAGCCAGGCATCTTTGGGATGCTGGAATTACTCTAGCATCTTGTCTCACAAAAAGCCAACTTCAATCTTGGGGTGTCTCCGAGACACCTTTAGTTGTTGAACTTGGCTCTGGTTGTGGAATTGTAGGCATTTCTGTCGAAAAGTTGTATCAACAATGTCAGATAATTCTCACAGATCTGGAAGATGCCAAAGATTATTGTGAAGCTGCCATACGAAAAAACCAATCCAAGGCCAGTTTTGTACCGTTGGATTGGGAAGAGCCCGATCCCATTACTGCCCTTGGGCTTACACGACCTATAGATGTCTTACTAGTGGCAGACTGCACTTACAATAATGACAGTTATGATATTTTGTTGAGATGCCTTTCTCGGTTGATGAGCCTGGAGACGCTGTTGATTCTGGGTCACAAGACTCGCAATGAATCTGAAGCCGAGTTCTTTGACAAACTGAAAAGTTCTATGGTTATCAACGACGAAATCGTCATGAACATGGGTGTTGATGTTCAAGTGGTGTGTGCTAAACATCTCAACCGGAATAGATTGGACTGATGGCCAAACGAATGAGACTGGTGACCAGAAGGGTTCTAAAGGGTGGATAATAAGGGGGTAACGAAGAGTTCATAGGTAGATAACTGGAAGGGCGACCAGAAGGATGACTAGGCGGACTAATGGACACTGGACAAATGAATAAACGATAACTGGATGGTAGGCTAAGATTTGAAATCTATCTTAAACTATTTCGAGTACGTTCCACAGATAAGATATGATCTGCACACTACTCTGCTTTATCTATGGAACCTGTACTAGCTCCTTCTAACACTATCGCGATTATACATTATTACTACAAGCTCTTGTTTGAATCTATATTGTTACTTAGTATTTCCAACCCATCACGTGATCATATACCTAATCCCCATTTCATCACGTGAGCTAATATACTACCACCATCCTCTGGCATGTCTCGCACCTTGACAGATGACAGTCTGTTCGACCCATGGGGAAACGGAAGCCTGGGTCAGGATGCCAGACCCACTAATTCTATTTCGCCAGCAATGTCTGAAATGATTAAAATCCAACACAAGCTGGCCCAACTATCGATCAACCCTCAACAAGTTTTGGATGATGAGGAACTCGATGATGAAGCAAAACATAGCCAACTAAAGGAAATGCTTTTTTCTGCCGCTTCCAGTGGAAACGAGGAGGCTACCAGGATAATCTTGAATAAGCTGGACTCAATTGACGTCAATGCAAAAGATGAAAATGGTTCAACAGCATTAACATATTCTTGCTGTTTTGGCCACGAAGGCGTAGTTACGGAATTGTTGGCATATGGAGCTAACGTTGAAGTCGAGGACAATCTTAATTGGACACCTCTCATCTGGGCTAGTAGCAACAATCATGTGAACATTGTGCAGCACTTGTTGGACAATGGCGCTTCTCTAACGAGCAAAACCAGTTCAGGAAAGTGCGCGCTGGACTTTGTTGCCAAGAATTCGCTGGTTTATGTTTATTTAAAAGGCCGTGGGCTGATTCCAGATGAAGTAGGTGATTTCTATGATCCGGGGATCGTTGAAGGGGCTGTGGACCAAATGGATGCTGATAATATTGTTATGGAAAGTGCTTATAATTTTGATCTTCCGCCTGACAGACTTCAAAAAAGCGATTCAGAGAGCGACAGTGAAACAGAGGGTACGCTTGGTGATGCTGATCTGAATTTCTTCAACTGGACCCAATGTAGTGCTGAGGAACAATTCGCCTTTAGCGAAAAGGATATTCCTGCTATTTTGGATGCCTGCATTTCCACAATTGTTCCTCAAAGAAGTCATTCCCAAAAGCCCATTCCGGCAAACATGCTATTCCTTTGTTCCAGATACGCTCACTACCATCTTGACTCTCCAAGTGTATTGAGTGCCCTGATAAATCCCGCATTTGGCCGAATACGCACTTTATTAGACACTAAAAAACACGATATGGTCTACTTGGCGTTCTGGCTTTCCAATTGCACGTTGTTGCTTTATTATTTCCGCCGTGACACTGGAATGGCGGCGGTGAGCTCCAACATTCAACAACAGCTCTCATCCCTCATAAATGACATCCATGTTTTGATTTGCCAAGACTGCGAACGGCGAATCGAGCCCTTGATTGAGAACTGCATTTTGGATTACGAGACAATTCCAGGTCTAGATGCAATCAATTACCAACATGAGTGGAAGATTTTCAAACGCAAAAAAGATAAAAAAGATCCTCGAGAGGAATTGGAAGAAGCCATGAGACCGCCTTCCCCACACAAAAAGGCTCTACCATCTCCTCGAAACATCACATCCATTCTTAGTTCAGTTCTTTTCATTTTAGATCTCTACGACATTCATCCTGTCATGATTCAAGAGATCGTAGGCCAGCTTCTTTATTGGTTAGGCTCTGTACTTTTCAATCGGGTCATGACCAATCGAAAGTATCTTGCCAGATCTCGCGCCATGCAAATTCGACTCAATGTTTCTGCTATTGAAGATTGGTCACGACAAAATGACCGGAAACCGAATATGAAAGACGAGTTCAATAATGGCACTATTTACCCCAGCATTTCAGAACTTACCCGCAAATATATGAGCCCCTTGTTTCAGCTTTTACAGTGGCTTCAAACATTCACCGGGTTCGGCGATGACTTTACCAATGTGATTGCCACTCTTCAACAGTTGAATACTCTCAATCCTTTTCAGCTATTGCATGTTGCAAAAAAGTATAGGCCGGAGGTCAACGAAAATGGCCTTAACAAAGAGTACAAAAAATATCTGAAGGAGCTGGCCGAGTCTTATAAACGACGACTAAAGGAGTTTCAGAATGAACCTCGGACACTTGAAAAGGTCAAGTCTAATGTCAGTACTAAGAATGAGGGAGACGCAAAATCTACGGACAATTTGAAACCTGCTAGCGATACAAAGTCTACGAGCGATGCACAAGTGTCTAGTGACTCAAAACCTGGCAGCAATCAACAATGTCTCAAAACTGCAAAATCGCCTAAGGATGACTCGGAGGGCTTCAAGGATAACATTCAACAGGATGCAGGTGGTGATCCAATTAAACCCACTTCTTCAATCAACAATCATTCAATGGCGTTGACCAATACCCAGGCCTTGCCTCCAGAGTATTACGAAAATGATGATGGTTCAGAGCCAAACTTGCTTCTAGATTCCACTCAACAGCTTCCCTTCCAATTACCTAATGTGACCGAAATGATAATTGTATGGGGATCACTGGGAGGAAAACATCGAAAAAGAGCTAGGCGATACGAGCCCTCTTTACCTGTGGAATTCTTGGATAACCTTACACTCTCTCAAGAATCAAACCAAGGGTTTGAGCAAAGCATGTTTGATCAAGTCGAAATGCCTCAGCCCTCAGCACATAGAACATGGGGACAAGATGCTGAGCTGGAATTGGATAATCCAACCAAACCAGATTTTGATGATTTTAATCCCCAATGGTAATCGTTTTATTGATTTATGAATCGATTTTTGTTGGTGGGTCCATTTATGTTTGCATTGTCTGTACATCTAACCCATTTGCCAATTACTCTCCATTCGCTCTTTACCATTGTCCTATTTACTGCACATTCTTTTGGCCATTTTCATTATCATAGAGCTTTAGGACTCCCTCAATGGTTTGGCCATAAATATTAGCACAATACACACCATTGTCCATACAATTCTCATCCAAAATACCCTTAATCTTAAATATTTCAAACAATGAAATTAGTCAAACTTAAATCCGTCCGAAGTGCATTATCAGAATGAACTTTCTCTAAAGAAAATCAACCTTTCGAAACAGAACTGCGCTTCCAGTAGCTATTCACTGGTTGTTTGTAAGTCAGGCAGCTATTTGACAGGTGCCTTGTATTATCTTAACTAATTCTTGTGGATTTTGTCTCAGTTTCGATGGACTCTTTGCCCACAGAAATTATTCTCCAAATTGCCAATTCTCTCTCGACTTTTGAGCATTTACAGGCATTTTCAGGTACCTGTTCCTCAGTACAGCAAGTTGTTACTGACAAGGAGTACGATGAAGAATTATGGCGACCAATAGCCCACAATCTGTGTTTCTATATTGATTCCAGTTATGGAGGGGGATCCTGGAGAGCAACTAGTCAAAGGCTTTTTAGCACTTTATCTGCGAGCTCTGAATGGTGCTGTGTTAACGACAATGTTATTGTTCGAAGACACTGGATTCCTAAAATCCCAAAAGGATCAATTTACACAATGAAAAACATACGCGATTTGGGATCCATTAAGGAAGGTCAAGTCAAAGGCGAGCAGTTATGTGGTGGGACTTTTCTACAAAAGGGCCACGAAACTGTTGATTCTTCAACTGAGATGAGCAGCAACAATATCTTGAGAAAGTATGACATTGTAAATCGTCGCACAGCTCTAGCTCAGGTTTTAGAACTTCCTCTCGGCTCTTCAGCCATTATTGTGAAATTCAACAGCAGTTTTTTATCTTCTAAAGCTATTGTGAGCCATCATGACGTTTGGCGTTTTGATTTGTCTGTACCTGCGCATGTTTTTTGGAGTCAACCTGCTCCTTTCTTGATCCATTGTGGTCATGTCGAAGAAGATGGAAGCGCTTATTTTTTTGTTAACTACACCTTAGATTCCAATACTAGTGACAAAAAGACTTTGGTCTTGAAACAACAGTGCCAGTCAAATTTTACTGAGACTGCTCTTCAAGATACTACAAAATCTTTTCCTCCACTATGGGTGACTGAGACAAGGTCATATGTCAACTCCTTCTCCAAAATTGGTCCGAGTTGTTTGTGTTTGTTTCTTCAATCAAATATAGCTCTTTACGACTCAATGACTGGGCATGTTTGGAATTTTTTCAAAGGGATGACTAATTGGAACTCCTGCATTAATTTTTGTGGACCATGGGTAATTTTCTCCCATAAGTCTTCCTGCTACATTTGCATACTACAACCCAAACACACGGATGAGGACAATTTCACAGACACCTCAGATAGCTCTGCACAAATTTTGAGGGATCACGACACAGAGCAGTCTCAGACAAATGTATTGTGGGGAAGATTATTGGTCAAGTTCCGAATAAATCTCAACAGGACTTTTGATGATCAGGTATCAATCTCAACAGATTCACTACATCAAAAGTTCATTTACTTGCATAGACCTTATCAGGATGGTGACCTGGTGCTGTTGGATATTGAGAAAATGGAAGGTATTCGATTTTCTGTCCCGCTAGGTGCCCAGGAGGTTTTGGTGGACGATGGATTTGGAGTGCTAGTGAAGTAGGCTTGAATAGAGCTACCAGATATTTATATATATATTTTCAACATCTTTTGAATTTGGCTTACAGAACCCCCACTAAAATTGAAATTGGACAATATCTAATTCACCTTGACTTTCAGCACTGCTGCTGGAGTTGTTGGTACAATTTTCTTATGAAAACAGTTTTCATCCCCAAACAATTTTGTTCACCTCACATCATCTACACTGCAATTTCAATTTCAGTTCATGAACCAAATAAACTTTACTCCACAAGTTTCCGACAAAAGCCGATTGACTAAAGCCGATATTTCTCTTATTGGCAATCTCCAGCTCAGGCTGATAATTCTCATCTTGATAATCCCCAACTAAAGCCGATACTTCTCATTTTGGTAATTCCCACCTCAGGCTGGTTTTTCTCATTATATTAATCTCCAACTCAGACTGATTTTTCTCATTGTATTTGATCTCCCACTCAGACTGATATTTATTCATTGTATTAATCTACCACTCAGACCGATATTTCTCACTTTATTGAATTCGAAATGAATCGGATCCTTCCACATCACACAAGTTCCACAGAATCTGGAGTCAAATCTGTAAAATTCAAAAGTATCAAGCCTTGGACTGGGAACTCGGAGGGACTCGACAAGTATTCCTACAAAGTCGTTGATGCCTCAATTGAAGGCTGCTTGAATGTGAAGGACCAGACAAGACATTATGATCCGATTGAGGGGCTCCCCAATAATGGTGTGGTTCATTATTCTTACGATGCTCGGCTACTAATTCCTCACACCAACTTTTCGGGATTTGTTGGGGTGGAAATTGTCAATAGGGGTGTTGGATCAATTGACGAAGAAGGTAAGAGTGACACACTCAAAGGACTAAGATCGAAGAAAGGCCGAGGCGGATGGACTGATTTGCGTCCTTTGATGCAAAGGGGCCATCTTATTGTTAATGGTGGCTGGCAAAACAATCTTCACACCAATGGATTCAAACTAGGCACCAATTTCCCCATTGCACTTGATGAGGATGGAAAACCAATTGTCAAATATATTCGACAAGAATTCAATTTGGCGAGTCTTTTTTTCGGCCAATCTCGAAATTTCAAGAGTAAAAGAATAGTCGAATTGGATTATCCCATAAATGATAGCTCTACCCTTCAAGTGTTTTTCAGAGGCCAAGAAATGGAAGATCCCAAGCCTGTGGGATTCAGCGTCATTGACTCCACACATGTGCAAATTAACCCAGACAAATTGTTTTATGAATATTGCTCAGAGAGAGGACTCGACATTACTGAGATTATTTATGACATCCATTATGAAGCAGTCAAAGCTACCATCTCTGGTCTAGGATTTGCGCTTCATCGAGAGTTGGTTTCCTATCTAAGACAAGATAACGACTTGATTCAGAATGTCCAGCACGTTTATGCCTTTGGTGTTTCTCAAAGTGCCCGTTATCTACGCTCCTTTTTATATCATGGTTACAATCGTGGTCTTGATGGCAGCCGAGTGTTTGATGGTATAGTTTGTTACATTTCTGGAGCACGCCGAGGAGATTTCATTTCACTCTTTAACTATTCAGGTGCAGTTTCAACTCAGCATTTCAATAAAAGGGTTGGCGACAACAACTTTCCATTCACATATGCCACTACTTATGACCCTGTCACTGAAACTCACGATGGTATTCTCGGGAAGTATCCAGAACATATGCAGCCCAAAATAATTCATGTTGACACTGATAATGACATGATGGCTGGATTTTCCTGGTTAAATACAACTTGTACTGATGGAACTACTGCAGTTAAGGATCTCGAAAATGTCCGCTTTTATTTCTTGGCTGGTTTACAACACATTCCACTTGATCGCAAGATTGTTGCCAAAAAACGCTCTCCTCGAGGTATTAGTCTGCACTGGGACATTTTTTTCATAGCTTCCATTACTAATATGTCCAAGTGGTTGGCGGGTATTGAGCCTCCACCATCTCTTCACCCCACTCTTCAAAACAATACCTTGGTTTCTGTTGATGTGGCTTCTAAACAATGGCCCAGACTTGCACACTACCCGCACATATCTATCCGGAATACCCCACAACAGATCCACCCGAGGATCGATAAACATACAATTTTACCTAAAGTTATTGCTAGCTATCCTGTTTTAACTCCACCTCTTGATAGAGATGGTAATCAACACAGTGGAATCATTCACCCACAAATAGCAGTTCCACTAGGTACTTACTCAGGTCACTCCATCACGGACTCTGGTTACCAGACATTTTTGGAAGGTGAATTCATTCCATTTGCAAAAACCAGGACTGCTCGTTATTTCAGCAATGATACCCGTCTATCAGTAGCTGAAAGATACAAAGGGGTCGAAGATTACACACGTTTGGTAACCAAAGCTTCCCAAGATTTGGTTGAAAAAAGTCTCGTGCTTCCTGAATATGTTTCTGCCCTCACTGTATTTGATCACAGTCTATTTCCATTTACAAATAAACTATAGTTTCTGCAGAAATTTACAATATTTTTTTCTACAGGGTGTTGCTGCATTAAAGTAGTTTGTATTATTCTTGAACATTGCTTGAACATCGCTTGAAAATTGCTGGAAAATTGTGGGAAAATTGCTTGAAAGCTGGTTGTCTAACTAATCCATTATGGTTATCGCGATAACTAAAATTACATTAAGGTTTTTTCCTTATTTTACAGATCACAAATGCAAAATATATAATCCATCTAAATTTCCTGGAGCCACTCATTTTTCTCCATAATGAATCATTTTAATTCGATTGTTAGAGCATCCAGAAAAAAACTCATTCAACGAGCTAATGTCACTTTGATGGACATAGCAGGGGGGTTTAGTGCATTCCTCATGGTTTGTTTACTAGTTTTCCATAAGCTATCCAAAGATCATGAGCAAATTCCCGTATGGGATGTTACAAATGAAATTCCTGCATAGTAAAGTATTTTGTCTATTTAAATTTTAAGTTGACCAAACTAACGGAGAGTTGTCTTCGTAATGCATTCGAGAAAAGTGATAACTTGAACAGCTTTTCTTTGGAGCTTAACAGATGCGTTTCAAACGGTCTTCCTAAACGACCCCTTGTTAAAAACCTTGGATATTTCTATGCTGTCACATCGTTAGTTATTCTCATTCTTTTGCTACAAAGACAGTGGTTTCAAATAGCTTGCTGGTCTCCTGATATTTTAAATATCAGTAGATCCAAAGAGACAATCGAAACTATTATAGCTAAAATGGATCATTATGCTAATTATTTAGCAAAGACCGGTACCGATTTGTTGAAAAGGAACTGGGAGGAAAAAAGCCAACTTGAAATAGTTCATCAATTATCCAAAGAAAATCAAGCAATGCTTTCCACACTTTGTTTTAAGATTGAAAGTCTTAACAACTCGATTCAGCGCTTGAGTATAAATTCAAGGATTAGTTCAGGGCAACAAAATTGGTGTAAAGGGTGTAGAAAAAATGACTACAAGCCATGGAACAATTCTGTTCATCTGAAGCCAACTCCCAACTCTGCGCCATTGTTCGAAGCACCAATAGGGAAGAGCTCAACGGCATGTAAAAATGAACAAGTTTACAATGTATACTCAGATACACTCAGTCACAAGCTGAAAGGAGGTCCTGAGCCTGTTGAAAAATTCCCCTTTAAAGTACAAACAGTCAGGGAAAGAGACAAAAAAGTAATTCTGACTGCTGGGAAAGATGAGTTTGATTTGACAAGCCCAGATGGGCTTCATAAATGGACAGTAATGGCTAAAAAAGCTATTTCCAGTCGTCCAAAAGAAGCAAAGCCATCCTTGTCTAAACCCTTTTTGCCGAAATTTACCAAGAGCTGTAACCGTGATAACAGGCTTTTCAACATTTGTCATGAAATTGAGCTGAGCTCTGCAAGCACAACAACAAATGAATCGGAAACTGAGGTTGAAGGGCAGAATACTCAAACCAGTCAAAGTCTAGGAGCAGAAAAAATATCTCGCTTGCCCATGACTCTTTCCAATTCAATTGCTCAGGGATTAGCACTCAAAATAGACTCCCATCCGCAAAAGTCGCAAGAGAATGATTGTAAAGAATCTGAGGATGGCACTAGAAAGCCTTACCGCCGCCTATTCATACCAGGTCGTGGTTGGGTTTCAGCCAAAAAGTATGCTATGGAAAAAGCTGAAAATCAAAAGAGTGTGGAAGAAAATGAGACTACTGGGGAAGGTACAGTTTTTTGAATCAGAGGATACTGGAAACAAAATTTGCTTCAAACATGACTATAAATTCCGACTTGGCTTTCATAATTAGCTTTTTTTCTCTTAGTCTTTTAACCTCCTTCCCTCTAACTTTATCAGTTCTGATTGTAAATTTATGCATATCCTAGTCTTTGATCTAAAAGCTCACAACGACTGGCGGAGAAGCTCAATCAGCATTAATGGACTGAACCGATCAAAAAGCACAATGAAACCCATAAAGGCAACGCACCTCGGGGAAGGGGTGGTCCGCCTTTTTCGAGAAATTCCAAGTTCAGATGGTATGAGCAAAACAGTAATGGAAGATAATTATGAGACTTCGACACTCGTTTGCATTTTGGCTGTTCCAAGCTACATGTCTTCGTTCGATTTATTGGGCTTTTTGAGTCTTCGCGGGGATGACAAAGCTATTGAGAGTCTTCGAATGGTCCAAACGGAAGAGCAAAACCGTTACATGGTGTTACTCAAAATGAGATCTCATAAAGAGGCAAAGGCATTATTTGATAACTATGATGGAAAGCCATTTAATTCCATGGACCCTGAGGAATGCTCAGTAGTATTCTTGCGACGAGTGGAAGACATTGGAGGTGTTGAAAATCTAGCAACTGATGAGTTCTTTACTGAAGTGAGAAAGCCAATTCCTCCTCGGTCACTGGCTACGGCAGAACTGCCCACATGTCCAGTTTGTCTTGAACGGATGGACAGTGATGTATCTGGTTTAGCAACCATACTGTGTGAGCACACATTTCATTGTCACTGCTTGAGAAAATGGGTGGGAGGAAACTGCCCTGTCTGTCGGTATCGATCGAGCAATGCTATATCAACATCGGGAGGACTTGCCAAATCTTCAAGATCTTTTTGTCAAGTTTGTAGATCTTCAGAAAATTTATGGATTTGTCTCATTTGCGGTCATTTGGGATGTGGTCGATATGGCAATGCTCATGCACATTGCCACTTTCTGGAAACGAGCCACGGATATGTAATGGAGTTGTCTAGTCAGCGTGTCTGGGACTATGTCAGTGACGGTTATGTTCACAGACTATTACAGAGCGATGTGGGGAAATTGGTGGAGGTCGGAGGAGAGCAGAGTTCAGCTGACGACAAAAAATTTGTTTACAAAGAGTACGGCGAGACTGTCAACTCTGAATTGGCATTGGAATACACATCTTTACTAACATCTCAACTTGAGTCGCAGCGAGAATATTATGAGTCCTTGCTGAACGAAGTTCAAAAGCAGCAAGAAACGATTCGGTTAGAGCTACTTCAAACTCAGAGTCAGAATGACAAAACAATTCAAGATCTCAAAGAAACAAAGAAACAATTGGATGAGTACAAAAATCTTGGAACAGAGTTGGAAACAGTAAAGAAGGAGTTTTCAATTCTCAAACTTGAGTTAAATTCAGCCAAAGATAAGGAGCAACAATTGGATAAATTATGTCGAGGTTTCAAACAGTCTCTTCTGGATGAGAAGGCTATATCTAATGCCTCTACTTCAAAGCTTGCATTACTGGATAAAAAGATCACCGAAAAGAACGAAAAAATTAAAGTGCTTACTGACCAAAATTTGGATTTACAAGATCAGTTGAAAGATATCATGTTCTATTTGGATACTCAGAACAAGTTAAAGGATGCGAGTGATGACGTCAAAGAGGGAACGGTTATGATGGTATCTAAAAATAAGAAGAAAAACAAGAAAAAGTGATACTTCGGAGGTCGTTCGGCCCTTATCAGGAGGAAAAATTAAATTCAAATCCTTTAAGCTTTACACAATAATATCAAGAAAATAATGTGGTGAAATAAGGATAATTTAGCTTTACTGGTTTTTTTACTGAAACTAGTAAGCGGTTTAATTTTGATATCTTTCATTCTTTACCCCAAATTTAACTTAATGTTAGTAATGATAATTGACACAAATTCACATTGATCTTTCTGTACAAATTACGGCTATTTGATCCTGTGGTGCGATCTTCATCTCAGATATGAACTGTTGAATTTCATTACAGCTGAATCTGTTGTGGATTTTAAGGTTTCAAGGATTGTTTAGAAAACAACAGTTTATTTCCCAAATTGGAAAAGTAAGTGGATTGTATGACTCGATCTAATAGAAAAGAGAAGCGACATAGTGTCCATTTTTACCACTTCTATCATTCCAGGTATGTATTTTCTTCTAATAAGTGCTCTACTGTGCAAAAAATGCATCCATTTAACTGCATATCTTTTCTTTATACCCGAAAATAAAGACCTACCTACAGAGACCCGAGGCACATTTCACGCACCTTATTGGCATTATAGTTTTTACAAAATACTGTTTATAAAAGTCAATGACGGCCTTACTACAAAGTAAAATAAACAGAGACATTGGCCAAAATCAGATTTCAATTTTTAAGTATTTTTGTTTTTTCTCCTTAGCTAACACAGAATCAATAGAAAGTCCAAACACTTTTGGAATCAAACT
Source organism: Dengshuqunia hispaniensis (assembly GCA_900535975.1). Lineage (NCBI taxonomy): Eukaryota > Fungi > Ascomycota > Dipodascomycetes > Dipodascales > Dengshuqunia > Dengshuqunia hispaniensis. The sequence goes on along the minus strand of LS992275.1, from coordinate 3,201,164 downwards.
ACCACTATAGAGTTGTGCTTTTGTAAATCAACAAAAAGCTGTTGTTGATAAACCAGGAAATAGTTGAGTAGACACAACTACGGAAAACCCTTCTCATAGATATCAAAAATGGCCATTTGGGCAGCGTTTACAAATAAAGTCGGTACTAGCCGATCTGGTGCCGAATTGAGAAACCGCGGAGATGGTGAAATTGTGGAACTGACTGGAGATGGGCTTCTCAGAACGTCTTCGATTCCCCCTGATTACGAGAAATCCCAAACCATAGATGGCTGCCTAAATCAGGTGGCTTCCCCTCCTCCGTCTTTTGATGAAGAATCTGTAGCTCCTCCTTCGTATAGATCAACTCAGCGAATGCTCAAAGCTCGGCATATTCAACTGATTGGTATTGGCGGTACAATCGGAACAGTTCTCTTTGTTCAAATTGGATCCGCTTTACGAAAAGGAGGACCAGCTTCTCTGTTTATAGGGTTCACTGTCTGGTGTTTCCCAATTATGTTAATCACCATGTCTACTGCTGAAATGGTGACATACTTACCTATAGCCTCTCCTTTTGTTCGATTCGCAGGACGTTACATGGACGAAGCTTTTGAAGTTATGGCTGGATGGAATTTTTTTGTATTACAAGCCGTTCAAGTTCCTTTCGAGATTGTGGCTGTAGGTATTATTCTCAAGTTCTGGTTTAAAGAATACCCGGAGGCTGTTCCAATTGTGATCCAATGTGTCTTGTACGCATTTATCAACGTTTTTGCTGTGGGGGTATATGGAGAAACAGAATTTTGGCTTTCATTGGGTAAGTTGTTGCTGGGAATTGGTGTAATTCTTTTCACGTTGGTGACTATGTGTGGAGGAAATCCTATTCATGATGCATACGGATTCAGATATTGGAAAGATCCTGGTGCTTTTGCCGAGTATCTTAGACCTGGCGACGTTGGAAGATTTCTTGGGTTTGTAGCATGCTTGGTTCAAGCTGCTTTTTCAATTGCTGGACCCGAATACGTCTCCATGGCTGCTGGTGAAGCTGTAAATCCTCGAAAAGTTATGCCAAAGGCCTATAAAGCAGTTTTGTACAGGCTGTCTTTTTTTTTCATCTTGGGTTCCCTTTGTGTTGGCATCGTTATTCCATACAATGATCCTACTCTAGCTGAGGCTATTGAACAGAGTAAGGCTGGAGTAGCTGCCTCGCCTTACGTTATTGCAATGGAAAGACTTAAAATTCGAGCTCTCCCTCATATTATGAACGCATTGGTTTTAACTAGTGCTTTTTCAGCTGGAAATTCTTATACCTATTGTGCGTCTCGTACATTGTATGGTTTGGCCCTGGAAGGTCATGCTCCAAAAATTTTCCGCAAGTGCACCAAAGCAGGTGTTCCTCTTTTTTGTGTTTTTGCTGTACTAGCTGTTGGCATGTTGGCATTTCTTCAACTTGGCAGTACAGCACAGCGGGTATTGAACTGGATCGTTGGACTTGTGACAGCCTGCCAGCTTATCAATTTCTGCATTCTTTGTTCGACATATCTTCGGTTTTTTTACGGTTTCCGCAAACAGGGACTGTCGAGAGATACCCTCCCTTTTAAGTCATTTTGGCAACCATACTCAGCCTGGATTGGATTATGTTGTGCTGGATTTATGCTTCTAATCAATGGCTGGGTTGTTTTTGTGGATGAGTGGAGCACTTCCAGCTTTTTGTTTGCTTACATTATGATTCCCATTGATATTGCAATCTTTTTGAGTTGGAAGATATTCAAAAAGACCAAACTTAGGAAATTAGAGGAATTGGACTTTACTACAGGAAAGAAGGAGATTGACGATTACGAGGTAGATCACCCCGAGGAGCCTCCCAAAAACATTTTCGAAAAAATTTCACGGATTTTGTTTTAAACATACTGCTCGCCTTAGTCGCGAAGAGATATATAGTGAACTTGCTCGCCTTAGACGCGATGAGATACATAGAAATGAAAAATTGACGATGAGTCATTTAAAGCATCAAAGACAGATAGGTAGTGTGACAGTTGTGCCATTTTAAAAGGCAGGATAAAAGTCCTTGAATGCCCGACAGCCTTTATCCTTCATATGTTTAGCTCCATAGTTTGGGCCATATTCTTCATTGACAAGCGCAGAGTGACTTTTGTTGCCTTCACTCTTAACACTTATTTGACTTGACCTTTTAGAGGGAGTGTCATGTTCTTGTAGTTCAGTGCTCGATCGAGGTGAAAGTTTAGCCATTATTGAAAATGTCATGGTATAGTGCAGTAGAGATGAAAAACGACTTCTGTTTACATGGCTCTAAATATATATAAATATCCATTCTCAAAAATCTGTAACAATTAGGGAGATTCTCACACTCAACTCACATTAAGCTCCAACGGTTCTTAGGTACCATGACCACCCCTTTGAACTTTATTTCAAAGAGAGCTGAAGTGGTGACTCTAGATTAACAAGCTTTTACATTCGAGACCTAGACTACCAAAGTATATCTTGTAATGGTGCGGAATTTTTGACTGTCTTTTGTCCAAATCTTGATGGTAATTTTATTTTCCTGGCCTTTTCTATATCAAGAGCAAATGAGATATTTGCTACCGTTTTGAGCGTTATGATGATAAGTTGAAAAGCTAATTAATTATTTAATTATGAACATTGTACATTTGAAAACCAATTTTGAAAATTAACAAATTAGAAATTGATGATATGTACAAAAAAAAGATAAATAAGTTAGTGGGGTGAATCAAACAAGCATAGACTGGGCTTTGCCATACATGAGAGATCGTTTGGTTAGTCCGGGTATAACATGAGGGGTTCGCTTAGTAGAATTGGCAAATTTTTGATAAAGAGGTTCAGGTTCAAGCGAGTTTCGGAAACCGCAAATGGGGATCTGTTCGTAACGAGCAGTCCAAAGGGATTCGCTATCTGTTGAAGCATTGGAGTCCGAGTCGTCCTCGACTAGAGACACACAAGATTCATCAATAATTGAGTCTAGAGGGAGTTCATTCACGGTAGCGCCAATAATGTTTGCAGGAGAGCCATTGTTTGAAACAGCACTGGTTGCCACCTCAACAGGTGCAAAGTATGGTTTGGCACTGGGCTGTTCTTGCATCAAAACTGAGAAAATAGAATCCCCAATGTTGATTGGCCATCGGTCCGAATCGGGACCGGACTTGAGCACTTGGGAAGGAAGCTGAAAGTCAGCCTCCAAATCGAATTCGTCAGCAAGTGCAATATGAATCTCGGGCTCTTCGGGCTCGCTGTCACTATCTGCGGCTTGAGGAAAATACTGGAATTTGGGCAAGTCTTGATAAGTCTCACACTCGGACATGTCGGAAGAATCCAATCCAAAGGGGTCGGGCGAGTCAGACAAGTCAGAGTCAAGCTTGGGGGACTTCACTGGACGACTGTTTTCAAAGTCTGAAGCTCGTTTAAGAGTTGTGCTAGAGGACCGAAGTCGGGTTTGACGTCTGGTAAGCATTACTGTTTGTTCAAAAGATTGAGGTATAACCAGCAACAAGTGCCACTATGTATTGCAATTGACAAACTGCAAACTGTTGAACTATTGAGGTTCTACAAACGGCCTTCCCACGATATTTATCTATGTCGACGATATCTGGATTAAGCTCAAAGTTTCGATTTTTTTTTATGCAATGCAGCTTTTCCTTGTCTATCGTTGTTTAGTGTCATTAATTTTTATACAGTTTTTTGTGTTATTCTGCAAGAGTCAATTATTGGCCAAATTTCATTGGTCGTTGTTATTTTCCAGATTTTGGCTTAGATTAACAAGTGGCGCTAATTGAGTGCTTTTGAACCAATTTTTTCTTTGGAAATTTATGTCATTAGAGCAAAATACAAATCAGCTTTTTATAAACAGAGACTCTTAGTACCGCAGCATTCTCTTGAGCGAAAGGGCTGTTGAAATTTTCACTTTTCCTTTTTGGCTCTGTATTGATGCTTAATGCACACCAACTTTAAAATATTGGTATCGTGGTTGTCCAGTATGACTTGGAATTTGGCCAGGTGTGCTGGTGCCTTTTCTTACAGCCGAATCTCTTAGTAGAGGTGTCTGTTATGCAACGAATAAATAACTCAGCAAAGAATGCCATTTATCAAACAAAGAATCCGATAGTAAAAACACCACCAGCTAAAGAGAAATAAAAAAAGGGAGAAGACGAATTACAAAAAATCAAAAAATCAAAAAATCAAAAAATCAAAAAATAGAAGAATACATTGTTAAAATAACTAAGGTTAGCCGTTATAAACCATATCAAGAAATCCAATTCTGAAAGATCAGGGAAATGTAAAAGATTTGTCGCCATATAGTTACATCAGACAGTGTGAATAATATACATCATGTCAAGCACTATTTCCAGCCAATACTCACAGTCAACTCCATCATGTATGGATGACCTTTGTTGTGTTAGTGTATGAATATGCATCGTTTAGAGTTTTGTTAAAGAAAAAAAACCAAAATCAGAAAAGACCATCATCAAACTCCGACCTCACAAATGATTGTACAGTCATTTGCTAAAATGAGATCAAAAGATATGTCCGCCCGGTCGTGTATTCATCATTTTAGAAGTCCAAAACCTAGATTTTCAACTCACTGAATGTTAGCTCAAAGTCCAAAATTTTCAAGTAGTTAAGTAATTGAGACGGAAGCTCATTCAAAATTAATACCTTAACCAGTGATATCGTTCAGCAAATTCAGTTGGAACAATTGGATCATTAATCACTGCTGTTGACAAGAGTATTTTCACTTACCAATTCAATAAAGAATACAGGAAAAAAGAAACCTCCAAAATATTTCGATAAAAGTCAGTGTCTTGAAATGTAGGGTAACTAGACAACCCTAAAATGTTTAAAAGGGAAAGTATTAGTTAGTCATAATCTAAAATGATCTTTGTGAACCCGATATGATTCAAAACCATCGAGCTGACTCTCCTTTTCACTTTCTTTGCTCCCAATATCTTCAAAGTCTATGTAATGGTGATGCTAATATTCAATACAGCCCTAATCACAAACTAGTAGTCTTTTGTTGTTACCTTTCGTTCCTTTAACCTTACAAACCTTAATTGCCACAGGGGTTGGGTTTATTTGCAGGACTTTGTCCAATCTTTTCTCTCCTCTACTTCACACTTTAATTCTAGGTATCTCGTTAACGGTATCAGAGAGTCCATATTACAGTTTTATGTCCACATCTATCGAGAACCTCAAGACATTTGGTAAGTTTACTGGATTTTTTCCCTGATTACTTGCAGTTTTTATTGTCTTCAGAGACTTTGTCTATCGCCATGACAACATTGCTGTAATCGAACTTTACCATGTGATTTTGTCCTCTTGATTTCATTTTTTTGACTAACTCAAAGATCCTTTCGCCGACACTGGTGACGACGATACTCAGCCTATTAACCACATCCACATTCGTATTCAACAGCGAAACGGACGAAAGACCCTTACTACAGTTCAGGGCCTTCCAGAAGAGTATGATTTGAAGAAGATCCTCAAAGTGTTAAAGAAAGATTTTGCTTGTAACGGAAACATTGGAAAGGACGAAGAGCTTGGCGAAATCATTCAACTTCAAGGTGATCAACGAGACAAGATTGTTGACTTCCTTACTGCTAAACTTCAAATTGACAAGAAGAACATCAAGAAGCACGGTTTCTAAATGACTGACCCAAGTATAAGACAGCCATCTTTAGTAAGTCTTTATATAAATGCAAATTATCAGCTGGCGAGAGTATGTGTATTCACTTAGTAGAAAAGTAGCTCATTGCTTAGCTCAAACGATCCTTGGGCCTCTAGCTCTTTGCTCGACGGTTGAGACTCAGAGGTGGTGTCGTCTAATTGTTTAGTATTCGTAAATTCAGTTTCTGTTGACTCATCCCTTGGTTGTTGGTCTGTCAACTTCAGTTCAGTATCGTTTGGCTCCTTAGACTCACCTGTTGTTGGTTTGCCTTTCCTTGATCCTGCTTTCTCGTTTTCATGCTTCATTGGTTCAAAATTGTCCAGAGCCTTTTCATGCTCGTGCAAAACGCTTAAACCATTCTCTTCAGCACTCGTCATGATTGATTCGGCACCAATGGGCGATGTTGTCACAAGTTTTGAAGCTACCTCAATCGTAGGAACTGGCTTTCGGGGAACCCGACGTAGCCCTGTGTCTAACCTAGAAGCATCCGGAGAATTGGGTGTCTGAACTGGTATTAATGGTGGGGTCTTGTGAGATCCCAAGACTATTCCCTCTTTAGAGGGTGATTCGGCCGAAACAGGAATGTTAACAACTGATAATGCTTGTCTTGAGGAAGAAGAGTGCGACGAGCATCGAGAAGATACTCTTGAAATTGGAATTGCTCCAGGAGAAGATGCACTGACATCGTCAGTGGGACTATCAACACAGTTCAAATCACCCATTAGTTTCATACTTGAACTTGAATCATAGTTCATTTCTGAAAATGAGGCAACAGGTTTTCGCTTCACGAATTGAGATCTTGAGAAGGGCTCTTCAGTTTCAAGAGCTTGAGAGTTGGGGCCTGTTGGTGAGAGTGGTGAGGGCAGCTCCATGGAAACAGGCTGATCTGGATTTGAAACTGTCCTTTGATGTTGTTCTTTGTGCAGCTTTTCAATCATCTCAGGAGGAAATGTGTGGGGCAAAGGTGCCATCCGCTCACTCGACATTGATTTGCGATGAGTGATTCCCTTAACTTCAATAGAAGAAATCACTTCTGTTTCTGTGCTCAATGTTTTGGTTGATTTTCTCTTTTTCACATCTTGATACCAAGTTCCCCACTTTTTGACTGCTCCTACAATTGTGGCTGAAGCCTTTTTGGAGCTCATTTCTCCAGACTCCTCAAGGGTGGATGTCCTGTGTCTGAGCTCCGAAGTTGAGCTGTCGTGGACATCAATGTCTCGAGATAAACCAGTTGTTTCCTCACTTCCCGATCCAGGACTTTCCTCTTCACTTCCCGAAAACGTCGCCTGCTTGTCATCTGTAAGCTGTGACTCGGATTCAGAGGTACTTTCCGATGGTGGGCTTTGTTCCCATATGCCGCCTGGATAAGGTGTGCTTTCCTCAGAAGGATAGTAGTTGATATCTTCCGTATAAGGTAGCACTATACTGTCTTTGACCAGCTCTCGGAGCTTTGTGTTAATGACATTGGTGATTAGTGAATAAGAAAACTGCATTGATGAAACCACGGGTTCAATTTTGAGAGACATTTCAGGCATGCTTTCGAACCCGTACCATAACCGAGTGCTGGGGGGTGGTTTGGTGTGAAAAACCATAATGCCTTCCAGGCTTTCGAGCCGAACAGACAAGACAAGAGTCATTGGTTTTGGCTTGAGGTTGATCAGTTTCTGACCGACATTAAAAGTCGCTTGAGTAGTTAACTGCAGATGGAAACCTCCCGAATATGACATTTTAGCAGAAATCACCAAAGAACCATCCGGCTTGATTTCTCTCAGCTTTGGATTAGTGAAAAATGGAACGGAGTTTCCCACTGAGATTTTCGAGACTGATATTTGGCCAAGAAACGCTGGCTTTTTGACTCGTTCAAGTTTTGAAGCTATTTTGGCCTCAAAATAATCTGTAAGGCTCTGAGATTGATAAATCGTCAAAAACATTCGAGACAAGAGTCCATTGAACCAGGCATTTTGAAGATTATCTTCGGAGGAATGAAGTTTTTGGATCACAGCCATCATATCTTGGTGCTTAAACAAGCGAGGCTGAATTGAGGCTGTAGCAGTGACAAGGTTGAAATAGAGATCCTCTTTCAAACTGCAATTCTCAACAAAAATAAAATGAGCTGAATTTTTATTGTTACGATCAGTCAATTTGATCGACACTCGTTTTGCAAACAGCTCGGGATCGCCCAAACGAGGGTAGAGGCTGGTGGTGTATTTGTTTAAAACAACAACATGCTGCAATTCTTTGGAAGTACGAGACTTGTATAGAAACAAATTTCCATGTCTCAATTCGGCATAGTACCTCGACTTAGCCTTGATTGAACTGGCTGTTGGCTTTTTCTTGTCGTTTTTCTTGTCGATCTCGGGACCTTTTTCATTGGCTATTATATAAAGAGAAGTGTAGGCTGATTGCACCTCACTTCGTGATTCAGGAACAAGTCCGGTGGGAAACTCGAAATACTCAGAAGTAAACACAACCCATCCATTAAATGGAGTTATAGGTTCATTTTTCGCAAATATGGGATTACCCCTCTTGCTTTGCTCTTCTTGCTCTCTTTTTTCTCCCTGTTCATCTCTTCCGTCCTGTTCATCTTGCTCCTCCTCATTTAGTGGCGAAAAAGTGAAGAATTTCTGACTATTGACCAGCCAAACTAATACTGCGCAGCATGGAAGAAAAGTAATTCCACCTAGTAGGTATGCAAAAAGCACTTGCCAAAGCATCGATGGGTCTGCAGAATAGACACTGACCGGCAGAGACTGGGGTGTTGGAGTCTTGAGTGGTCTACAGAACTCTTGACGAGGAACAATGGTAGTGACTGTGTTGGTGGAATTTTCTGATATGCGAGAGATTATGCAAAGGTAGAGTTTGTTATGCATAGACTTATGACTGGGGGTGATTTTGTTTGTTTAACTGGAAGAGATGGAACAATGGCTAGATTTATAAAAAAGTCTGAGATTTTCGCACACCGGGGTGGTAATAGGAGAGGAGGTGTTGCTAAAGTGTTGTTGCTAGAGGGATGTCGATTGATGCTCATGTTCAATACTGACTTTGACATGCTGAATTCTATTTTGCTAGAATAGTAGGTCCCTTTTGATTAATTTCAGGCAAACTAATATCAATTTCTCCACAATTAATCAATTTAATTCCACTAGTTAAGCTGCTGACCAAATTAGTTACTGGCAGCTCGAGAGTAGCACGCTCGAAACACTTAATTAGATGTGCTACAGCCTGCCACCCCGCTAAAAGCATACAACATTTCCGTATTTCAGCCTATGTACAGGTCAACAGGTGAACAATAACAGTCCAAACCTCTTGTTCTACACTGATATTCTGTCAGTTCGCCTACAACACCACAATGGTCAACCAAATAAAACTTCCAAATGAGATCCACTGCAGAAATTAACATTGCATAATTGGGGGGAACTTGTGTCTTTGTTTATTAAGTTAAGTCTTGTCTAGTTGAAACTTTACAGAGTGCATTGCCGCCAAGAACATAGTTGCCAGGTAGTAGTTAAGTAATTGCCTGGTTTGGATAGTGAGAATACAGCTGTGTCTGATTCTGCCATGTCCAATTGGTTCTTTGTATTGAACGTGCAGTTATTTCACAAAATATTGCACTGATTAACTACACTGATTAACTACACTGATAACTGCAATGATTAACTGCAATGATTAACTGCAATGATTAACTGACTTTACGGGTTAATTGACTTCACTGATCACTGATTACCTCACTGAGTCTTTCTTTACTCAATTGTCTACTTATCCTTACTGTCTCTAAAGACCATTTTACTGGTTAAACTGGCGGTACAGTCTGTTGAACTCTCGTAATTCCGATTCTAGCAATACACTAATTCGACAAACCCCATTATTTTCCCATGTCTGTCACTTGAGCTATTTTCTTTTTTTTTCCTTTTGTTCATTTTAAGTGTGTATTTGTTTTTTTTCGATTTTTGGTTTTGGGTTAATTTTTTCGAATCCTCGACCTCGATTATCTCTTGGATTTTGATTTTGGTTTGTCTCATTATATCTCATCAAGCCACAGATTATGAGTAAGTCTATTTTTGTCACTGGCAACTCAAAATCTCTACAATGAGTATCAACCGAGCTGAAGTGGACCTAAACACCAGCGTCAAAAAGGCTACCAATGCCGACGAAACCGCTCCCAAGCGGAAGCATGTTCGAGCCTGCATTGTATACACACACGACCATCGATCCTCAAGGGCATTCTGGAATGCAATTCGTATGCAACCGTTACAGTCCGATGATGTTATGCTGTTCAAAGCCCTCATTACCATCCACAAGGTACTCCAAGAAGGACATCCTAGTGTATTGAGAGATGCTCAAAACAACATCACCTTCATTCAGTCATTGGGACGGCATTCTGGGGGAACTTATGGCAAACTTATCAATGAGTATGTCAAGTTCTTGCTGCAAAAACTCACCTTCCACAAGTATCATCCATCCTTCAATGGTATGTTTGAGTACGAAGATTACATTTCTTTGCGAACTGTCAACGATCCTAATGAGGGTTATGAAGCCATTATGAATTTGATGACTCTTCAGGATGGAGTTGACGATTTTCAACGACTCGTTTTTGCTAGTTTACAGCGATCCCGGTCCAATGAGTGCAAAATCTCCTCTCTGGTGCCAATGATTGCCGAGTCGTATGGAATTTATCGATTTGTGGTCTCAATGCTCCGAGCAATGCAGACCACTACTGGAAACGATGAAGCTCTTGAGTCTCTTCGTCAGCGGTTTTACTCTCAACATGAAAGGTTGCGAGATTTCTACTATGATTGCTCAACTCTCAAATACTTGCGATCTTTGGTCACCATTCCTCAGCTCACAAAGGAAGCACCCAATCTCTTTGAAGAGGAGGATGGCCCCTCTCTTCCCCAACGGCCCCGCTCTGTGGCTGAGCATGTCGCAACTCCCGAACAAACACCAACCCCCAGTGCTTCTATTGCCCCTGAACCCACTGGAATTGACGACTTTTGGAGTCAGGATGCATTGCGAGCTCAGCAACAACATGATGCTGAGCAAGAGCGACTTAGAGCGGAACAAGCTGCTGAAGCTGAACGCCAGAGACAGCAACAGCAACAGCAGCAGCATCAATTTGAGCTTCTCCAGCAGCAACAGGCCGAGCAGCAGCGAATTGCTCAAGAACAGCTCATGCAACAGCAGCTCGCTAGCCAGGCCCATGGGCGGGTTGCAGAGTTGGAACGAGACATTCTTGCTCTTCGGGGCCAGTATGAACAGGATCAACTCATGTTGGAGCAATATGACTCCAGGGTCAAGGCGTTAGAAACCGAACTCCAAACGGTTCAAGCCAATTCCCTACAATCGCAAAATTCCAAGGATGAGCTGATTGAGTCTCTCCAACAACAAATCTCCATGTGGAAATCCAAATATGATTCCCTGGCTAAGCTATACTCTTTGTTGCGTGAAGAACATTTGTCTCTCCTCAACAAGCTCAAGACTACCCAGCAAAAAGCTGCCTCAGCCAAAGAAGCTGTTGACAAGTGTGAAAAGTTGGAACGAGATATGCGCCAAAAGAACATTGAGCTTGCTGATCTTATCAAAGAACGAGATAGAGCTCGTTATGATCTCGATCGGGCCCGAGCTGCTTCCTCGGACGATGTAGAACGTCTTCAGCGTGAATTGCGACTCGCTCAGGAACAGGTTGCTGAAAAAGACCGATCTTCAGGAGCGGACTTATCCCTATTGATTTCCAAACATAACCGAGAACTGTCAGATTTGGAAATGGCACTCAAGGCAAAGACCCGAGCTTTGGATGAAATCCATGCTCGAGGTGATTCTGACCTTGCTCAGAGACTCGAGGAGAAGGAGGCAGAATATGAGGCTCTGAATGAAGCCTTCAATGAGCTTGCACTAGCTCAGAGAGATGTGGGTAGTTCTCCTTCCCTCGAGGTTTTGAAGGTGGTTATTGATGCACTTCTACGAAATGCATCCCAGCGCATTCAAGATGGACTTTTTGAATTTGATTCACCCATGACTGCTGGAAATCAGAATGCTACTTCTGAGTATCTCTTATCGATCATTGAGAGGACTAGCGAGAGTGCCTCTGATTTTGCTACTTCGTACAATAACTTTTTGGCGGACGAAACGGAGTTTGATTATGCCGAGATTATTGACACTGTCTCCCAATACTCCGGTGCAATTTTGGATGTGATTGGCAACACCAAGGGTTTGGCCAGACTAGCAAAGGACGATGCCGAGGCAGATTTGCTGTTAGAAAGTGCACGGGCTGTGGCAATTTCAGCTGATGCGAACTTCAGTAACTTGCTTTCCTCTGAAGTGTCAGAATTGTCTCTTGATGACCTGATGGACCGAGTTATTGGTCTCAATATGCATGTGCAGTCTTCTCTGCAGGAGCTGAATGGAGTGGCTGAAAAAATGGCACCCAAGACCTCTGTATCACTGGCTGGCGACTTGTCGGATTTGGTGGAGCGGGAGATGGCTAAGGCAGCTGGTGCGATTTCACGGGCATCTGAGCGACTAAGCTCTATGTTGCTGACCACAAAGAATGACCCTCTCAGTTCCACTTCCGAGCTTCAACTACGGCAGTCTACCATTGAAGCAGTGCTTGCTGTGACTAGTGCAATTGCAGCATTGATTAAGGCAGCTACGGATGCTCAAAACGAGATTGTTGCGCAAGGTCGAGGAACCTCTTCCCGAACACATTTCTACAAAAAGAACAATAAATGGACTGAGGGCTTGATTTCAGCCGCCAAGTCAGTTGCTACTTCAACCAACATTCTCATTGAAAAGGCCGATGGTGTGCTTAAGAAAACTGCAACTTTGGAGGAGTTTCTTGTTGCCTCTAACAACGTTGCGAGTGCTACAGCTCAATTGGTGGCAGCGTCTAGAGTTAAGGCTACATTTATGTCTAAGACTCAGACACAGTTGGAGAAGTGCTCCAAGGTTGTCACAAGTGCATGTCGGAATTTGGTCACTCAGATTCAGGCGATTTTGGACCAGCAAAACAGCGTGGAAGACTCTTTTGACTACTCTCAGCTGTCCAAGCATGAGTTCAAGACCACTGAGATGGATCAGCAGGTGGAGATTCTCAAGCTTGAGAATCAACTGCAGGGAGCTCGTAAGCGATTGGGTGAGATGCGTAAGGTTGCTTACATGATGCAGGATGAGGAAGAGGAGATCAGAGGTCAGGAGTAGACCATATAACGAATGATGATCTGTCATGATAACGATTAACTACTTCTGCTAATTTTTTCTTGAAGATCTGTGAGCCAATTTTTAAAAGGCTGTCCATTGTTTAAATGTCTGTAATATTCTGCAAAGGTTCCCCATACACCTTTATCTGGACATGCCTCCCACATCAATTTGAAGATTCTATTCGAACGCAGTATCGACATTGATGAGTTTGGAACCATGTAAAAAGCCCGGAACGCTAGGTACGCATTCATCCTATCCTTTCTTTGAGTAGCCTTGAATCTTGTTGGCTTTATTTCAACAGATGGCTCGGAGATCGAGGCAACAAGTTGTAGAGCTGAAATCCCTTGTACCAATTCGGGATAACTTCCCGGGATAGGTGGAATGTTTCCAACCGAGATATATGTCATATGGCTACTGCCACCAGTATTGAGGGCTACTTTCTCGGTCGACTTTAACACCCGAAACCGGTGAGTCTTAAATAGTGTTCCTCTTTGCTTTAAGAAATTGATCTTGCTCTTGCGTTTACTTTTGCTTTTACTTTCGATAATTGACATTTTGTGATTTAATGCTCCTTGTTTCAGAAAATGTTAGAAAGCATGTGCATTATCATAGCCAACAGCATGCTTTTATTGATGCCAATATATATATTAAGTCAAATGTGGCATCCATGTCATGCCTCATAGTCCCGAACAGTAATCAAGGTTCATCAACATTACTAGGGTATATATAATCACATAAGTCCACAAAGTCGTAAACGCTCAAAAGTGATCTGGATCCACTGAAGTGCCAGCCATCGAAGATAATCTCCCAGAGGCTCCTTTGCGATTTGCGGTTGTACGCACAAATGGTAAATGTTGTCAATAATTGATTCTATATCATCCAGTTCCTCATCATCCCACGTACAGGTAGTCTCACCATCAATCATGTAATTGGTTAGTAGACAAGTGCAATTGAATAGTGTTTCGGCGTTTTTAGTCAGTTTCATAGGTTGAGGTAATTGGCACCTTCCCAGAGTTTTAGAGGCCTTTTCAATCTCCTCTTTAGGGACAAATAAGTTATAGAGACATGAAGTTTCGGAATTTATCAATAGAATGTTTCTGGAGCAGTTCTCATCTAACAATCTAGCTGAAATCAAAAGTTGACTCTGTTGGCCTTGATCTGGGTTGTTGTAATTGTTGATGGCGTTCGATTCTAAAAGTTGAAAATCACTCTCAAAGTTATCAGTTGTCGAGTAGAAAGTTGGTTCCACAAGGTCATGCATTTCTGAATGGTTTCTTTTGAAACAACTTGATGCTAGCGACAACCTCTTTTCCATGACATTAGCGCTTGATCCAATGTTATCAGTGAATACTCCATCAGAGGAAATTATCAACTGAGAAAATGAAATAGAATTGCTCTGACTATCTTTAGGGCGATTCATGGCTTTTCAAAACAAGTTGGATCAACAAGGTGGACAAGAAAAACGGCTATTTATATTTGAAAGACTACCATCTGACTGTGATCTACTTGTTCTAAGTTGAGCCTCAAATAGGCCACAAACATATCACTTCCACTGAAAAAAATTACAGCGCTCTTGATTTCCAAGCCCTTCCTGAGTCTGGCTACAGACCCAAAACTCCCGGCCAAAATTCGGACCTTTTTTCTTGCTCTTTCGCAGTATGCACGGAATATTGTGTCCCATGCATCGAGGAGCAACCACAGGCGCAAAAATCGTTTTCCATCCACTCTTGACCTCTTTCTTGACCTTTTCAATTTCGTTGAGAACAGCCACTGGCAAGTTTTCATCAACAGTTTCGGTTAGCGCCTCATTGTTTGAGTTGGCCAAGCCTTCTTTGTCAGAGGTCGTATTTTGAAGAGGTTTATCTGCACTCTTGAAAAATAATCCAAGAGTGCCCTGCTTGCTTTGTTTCACCCCTCCAGGCTTGGTTACTTTGGCATCACGCTTATTCACATCCAGTTTCAGATTTTCCTTTGAGTCCTTTTGTTCCTTCTGGTCTTTTTGTTCCTTCTGGTCTATTTGTTCCTTCTGGTCTTTTTGTTTCTTCTGGTCCTTTTGCACTACCTGTCTGCGACGAAACATGTCTACCACACTCGAATTGGCAAATCGCTTCAGCATATTGGTGTTGAGCTTAGGAAGGCTAGGCTTTTCATGTCCAAAATCTAGCTTTAAGTCAGCAAAAACAGGACAGTGATCTGAGCCCTCCAGAAACGGTAAAATGTCAGCCTCGACAACCTTGTCCCTTAACGTCTCTGAGACCAAGACATAATCGATCCTTGCCCCGAAATTTCCAGGTCGGTAATTCATCTTGACATTCCAGCAGGTATACATGCTCATTCTCGAAGGATGTTTTAATCGGGTTGAATCTACCAACACTCTGGGAACTAAGCGATGGAACATTTTTCGGCCAAACGTTTTTTCTCTCCACTCCTCGCAATCTACCTTATTCAAATCGCTAATGCTCATGTTTGGCTTGATTTGCAGCCGTCCTGCCTTGTACAAGTCCTGCATGCCTTCAGCACTATCCCAGAGCTGAGCAGCGATATTGAGGTCTCCCATAACCACCAACTGTTTGCCAGCCTCAGCCAAACAGTTGATGCGCTCTTCCAGTAGACTAAAAAATCGGTGACGATACAAATCCCGTTCTTCGCTTTCAGTGGCTGAAGCAGGACAGTAAAGTCCCATTACAACACATTGACCCAAGTCTAGAATTACGGCTCTCCCTTCGATATCAATCAACTGTTGCTGGGCCTCATCCAAATCTCCGTCCACATAACACCCTATCGCGTTCTGTGAATTGTCTTGGTAGGCTTCTCTGAAGGTTCTGGTCTTGTCAAACATTAGTTGGCCTGTTAACCCTTCCTCTGCACTAAAGACTGGAATACCTTGCCGCACATAAATCACCACCCCACTATACCCTTTCTTGATCTTGGAAAAACTCCAGTAAGAATCATATCCAGGCACAATCACTTGGTCCCTCGTTACTTTGTCAAACTGCAGCTTGGTTTCTTGCAAACAAATCACATCTCCCTCGAGTTTGTTTAACATATATTGAAGGGTCTTATCAGCATTCCAAGGATGATATTCTACCACATTGTTAAGTCCGCATACGTTAAACGTCACAAACCGAGTGCTTGACTTGTCCTTGCCTAGAATCTCGTGGATCATCCATCTGATGTCGAGCTTACTCTTGCCCAGTTGCGATTGCCGCCGTTATAGCCCAAAAACTATAATTTCGTCAAAATAGTGAGGGAAAAACTTTATTTAACCTACTTCAGTGGAGTAAACTCTATTATTGTCAACTAGTGCATACTGATTGCATCATTCTTGAACATCTCAAACCATATCATCTCCAACATGTCTTTTGGAAAAGCTGCTGCCGCAAGATTAGCTGGAAAAACTGTTTTCATCACAGGTGCCTCTTCTGGAATTGGCCAAGCCACCGCTCTTGCCATGGCCGAGGCTGCTGGAGGAAACCTCAAGTTTGTGTTGGCAGCTCGACGAGTTGACCGATTGCAGGAGCTCAAGAAAGACCTTGAGTCTCGATACAATGGAATCAATGTCCTACCCTTTGCATTGGATGTTTCCAATATTGAGGAAACTGAAACCATTGTCGAGAGATTGCCTGAAGATTACCGGGATGTTGACATTTTGTTAAACAATGCAGGTAAGGTTCATGGAGTTGAACGGGTCGGTGCCATTAGTGCTGCTGATGTGCATTCCATGTTCCATACCAATGTGTTGGGTCTGGTCAGTGTCACCCAGCAATTTGTTAAGGGTATGCGAGAGCGAAATCGAGGAGATATTATCAACATTGGATCCATTGCAGGCCGAGAGCCCTATGTAGGTGGAGGCATTTACTGTGCTACCAAGGCTGCCGTTCGGTCTTTCACTGAGACCCTACGAAAGGAAAATATTGATACTCGAATTCGAGTCATTGAAGTTGATCCTGGAGCTGTTAAGACCGAATTCAGCATTGTGCGATTCCGAGGAGATGTTTCGGCTGCAGACAAAGTCTATGAAGGTACCGAGCCATTGGTTGCAGAAGACATTGCTGAGTTTATTACCTTTGCTGTGACTCGACGAGAAAACACTGTGATTGCAGATACCTTGATTTTCCCCAACCACCAGGCTTCTCCTCAGCATGTTTATAGAAAGTAGACAATTCGAATTGTGATTTTGTCAGTTAGTTTGGGTGGTGCAGTGAAATGGTGTAGCCTGCATAATCATGTGTAACTGTGGATCTGTATCGAGACTTATGTAGAGTGCCGAAAGCAGAGCACCAGTTGCTTGTGCCCACAGCAGCCAAATATATATCAAATGACGATTAGCAACCTTGCAAGTACCTTTCAATAACTCGATTGAACTCCTTCACGTTATCGAGATAAATGTGGTGACCTGCCTTCGCAACAATCTTGAAATGAGCTTCAAAGCCCTTGCTATTGAGAATTTTTGCTGCTTTGTAGCCTGCAGAAGAATTCATCCAATCATTTTCGCCATATATCCATAGAGTGGGACATTTGATTTGGTCTAAATTGGCGATAATAGGATCTCGAGCAATGCAAAATGGTGCCATAAGACGTGTGAGTGCCCGTTCACCAGATGACTTGGAAGCAAAGAGCCGATATGCATAAATGTGAAGAATTTCACGCACTTCCTCAGGGTGATGTCGGAAACGGAGATTGGACCATCTGGAAACAAATTTCGGTCCAAGAGGTCCGGCGTATTTGACAGCACCAATAAAAGAATAATGCTGGCTCCAGATATAGGCAAAGAATTTGTTTCGCTCTCTTCTTGATACTAGATCAACACCATTGTGAACCTCAAGAGTATTTCTGGAGATGATTGGAGTGAGTGTATCAAAAATGTCATCTCCGATTGAATCAGTATCTGTGAATTCTCCTTTAGGATTGGAAGGCAAGGAAGCAGGATCAACCGTTTTGTCCGTTCCATCAGTTTCATCCTCTCCTTCCACACCCTCCAAATTAACACCTTCCACATTAATACCCTCCCCTCCATCCACTGCATCTCTAGTCCGGAATGAAACACCTGGGACCTCTTCCACCCCTACTGGACTGACCAAAATCAATTTTTCCACCACATTTGGATGTTTCATAGTGTAGAGCGAAGCAACATGGCCGCCTAACGAATGGCCAAGGAGAACAAAAGAGGTCAAATTGCGTTTTATTCTCCATGCCTCCAGTCTTTTGCAAAACCAATCCTGAGTCTCTTTCACCATGGTTTCCTCATCACTTTCGTCCACCTTAAAAGGTTCTCGAGTAGAACGACCCATGCCTGGCATGTCGAGGGCAATAACGTTCCAACCTGTCGAGGCAATGGCCTTGTAGTTCTGGAACCAGATTCCAAGGCCGGTTCCCCATCCATGGAGCATTACCAAAGTTTTGGGCGATCCATTGTCGACAAAAAGTTCATTCAACTGCACAACGGTTCCATCTACCTCAATGTCCACCAATTGTGAACGGGTTTTGTTTGGATCCAAGTCGGCCAAGGCAAGTACTTTTTGTTCTGCAGTCAACAGATTGTCTGATGCTTGCCACTGCTTCCAAGATTGTAACAAGGATATGCTCATGATCAAAGATTGATTAACGAAATAGTAAGATTGCTAGAGTAGAGAGCAAAAGAAAATAGTCAGATTGCCAAAATACTTTGAGTAGGTTGTAGTCGCGATGCTCGTTAAGACTTCACAACGGGGGAACTTGAAAACAATAAACTACAGATATATTATAGTGGTGGCAAATCAAAGCCTGCAGAGAACAAGGATAGATAAGGTATACATGAAGATCTCAATAGATTAAATTATTTTTTACTTTTTGCTTTTTTTTTCTTTCTGTTTTCTGCATTTTACTTTTTGCATTTCTGCATTGAGCTTTTTGCTTTGCTTTTTGCTTTTATCTTTTGATTTTTGCATTTTTCTTGCATTATACTGCATAGACGTTGGAGCTTAAACAAAATAGGCACGCAGGATATCCCAAAAATACAAGAGGGCGTAAATCAAAAAGGCTACGGCACCAGCCAGAGTGATTTGACGAATGCTGATTTTCCTGGCTAGTAGCTTACCGCAGATGACAGCCAAAGCAGTGCACAAAGCGTGGCCAAGGATGCCACCCGCAACCACAGACTTCATGTGAATGCCTGCTCCCATGACAATGGTGGATATTTGAGATCGATCTCCCCATTCGGCAACAAAGGTCATTGTGAAGATGGATGCAAAAGTAGGAGAGAAAACCAGCTCACACAGGTTGAATATTCCCGTGTAAAGTTCTCGAATTGATTGACCGAAGGTAGCTTGTTTGCGTTGGTCAAAAGTATACTCTGAAGGGTCAAGGCCATCAGTTGTGATCTTACATTCGGAGCTTCGACGACCCTCCTCAAGACTAGCTTTCTGGGCCTCTAAGATCTCGGTCTCGACTTCGGCGAGCTCGGATTCGATTTTGTCGTTTCCCATGTCATAACCTTCTTTGAGTAGTTTGATTCCAAATGTCAGAAAAAGAAGACCTGCAATCAGTGAAATCAGGGTGGGAGATGCTAAGTATAGGAATGCATGGCCCAATACCGCCGACAGAATTGTCATTAGAGCCAAAGATGAAAAAGATGCCATAAATACCGTGGAGTGGGAATGCTTGGAGGCCATTACTGCAGCCAACAGAAAAGTTTTGTCGCCGATTTCAGAAAAAATAATCATTGACAAGGCCATGACAAATGTATGGAACGAGTCGTCGTGATCTTCAAGAGACTTGAGCTGGTCTATTCGGCTAGTCTCCTTGTCACCTGCGCTTTTGGCATTCTGTGCCATCTGGGCCTTGTGGGCTTTCTTGGCCTCCTCTTTAGATTCTTTGGTCTTTTGCTTGGCCTTGAGCAACGCATCCTTATCGAGCGTGTAATCCATCCCATCCTCTAAGGTGTCTGTCTCACCATCTTCTAGATTGTGATCAGCCACATCAGGTTCAACCTTAGCCTCAAATTTATCTGTATTTTCAACCACCCCGATCCTGCCAGCATAATCCTTAGGAGCAGTTTTCAGGGCCGAGTCGCTCAAATCGACATCAGCATTGGCCACTGGATCTGTGGCCGCCATAGCTCCAGCTATGAGAAGCAAGCCACAAACATTCACAATTTTCATGGTTGATTTGCTCCTACGAAAATGCGAAAATAGAGGTGAGGAGTTGGGTCAGATCAAAGTTGCCAGATCAAACTGGTAAATACAAAGCTAAAGTTTGCAACTTTAAAGCTATGGTGGAAGAAACTGATTTGACCTGATTAAGTAGCTTATTTGGAAGGTGAAGCAAGTACGGTTGTTGAGGACGAGTCAGCGCAACTTGCCTGAAAACGGCGTAAACAGCAGTGATGTGGTAGCGTGGCAATTGGTGCGTGCTGAGAGTATGTAGAGTATCTTTTTTTAGAAACACATGAGACCTGCAAGTTACTAAAAATGTAGCTGTCTCCCATGCACCTTCCCATACTCAACACCTACTGTTGAAATTGAGTTTCATTGGAAGAAACCAATTGAATGAAATGAATAGAGCTGAATTGAGGCCGAACAAGCGAAATTGATGAAATTAGCAGTGACAAAACCGGCTTGAACGGAACATTCGGCAATCTCAACATGGGAGAAAAAAGAACAAAGAACAGAAATTACGAGCGATAGAGCATTGAAAAATGATTAACGGGTTCGGTGCAAATGCAGCACACAATTTGGACAGGACAGAAACAGCAAATCTAAACATGAAACGAGAACCAGATTGCAGACTTTAAAGTCTACTTTTTGATTACTCTGCAATATAATGTATCGACGCAATGTTACCTGTCAAATTCTCCTCATCGAATATACAAATTCAAAGCAAAAACGAGGAGACAAAACTGTAAAGTTTGTAAAATATGAGCCAAAACCCTTGCAACAATAAATTAACAAAAGAAGATATATAAAAAATAAAAAATATGAAAAAATATGTGGAGCCAATGACTTGTTTTGCAATGTGGAAGGCTGTGAACTGGTTTTGAGTATCTTTTTGCTAGCCTGCTTTTCCTGAAATGTCATCTTTTTGGATCTTGTATTTATCATCTCCTTCTTCTTAACCTTCACTTTTATGATCCATCCCCTTCTCACTTCACTATTTATGATCCATTTCAATCTCCAATCACTATAGACCTGTCCTACTTTTCTCGATCTAGTTCACTCAGTATCGCCTCTTCCAATGCCGATGTCGAAACTCCTTTCAAATCTAATGAAAATCCAGGAGATGCAGGTGTCGACAGCTGAGGTTTTGGCCTAGCTTTAACGTTCAGCTCGTTTGTTTCCTTCTCTATTGGATCTGGCTGGCTCTTTTGTCTCGGCTCCTTTGCTTTTACGGCATTGCTCTGAACCAACTCCTCATCTATTTCATCCTTTCTCTCAAACGGAAATCGCAGATAAACCGTTGGTGTTTTCTGCATCTAGGTTGGGGTGGTTGAGTTAGGTGGACATGAGGGGGTTTGAGCTTATCCGGAGAGACTGAAAACCGTATCATGAATACAGGGTGTAGAGAGAATGCAAAAAGAAAGACGAAACAGTACAAAAATTACCAAGCAATACGGAAAATACGAGAGACGAAGTAAAACTGAATCAAATATTGGACAAGTGCTTTATTAAGCACCAGAAAAGTACTGTTGTCAAACAAGTTGCTCATTGCTCCAACAGGTTGAAACGAATTAAGCACTACACTTTAATTTCAGGTTTGGTTTTTTCAACCACTATGGAAATCGACAACGAGAACCTGCAGAACTCGGAGGAGATCAACTCCTTTTCTCCACCTCCCAAAAGGCGCCCAGTCCGTGCCCCCGTTCCGGATTTGCGCTTCGAAGAGTCGTATCTTCGCGCCATTGCCTCTGCTGAAGGGAACGTTTTTAAAATTATGCTCATAACCTTTCGAGACCAGGTCATTTTCCCACTGATTCAAGGCACAATATGGAATTTGCTGATCATTGGGGCAGCCGGTTTGCGTGCCAGTGCTAACCGGCAGGGCTCCTCGGTGGGAAGTCGGTTTGCTCGATGGTGGTATTCCATCAATCCCCCCAAGAAGTATCTGTAAGTCAGCATTCTCATAACATCAAGTACTTCGAAAAAATATATATATATTTGTACATGAAAAAAACATGGAATAGTGGTCTTTAACCATACACACTAAGCACTAATTAATAAATCAAAGAATTAAATACAGAACCGTACTGTAACCTTTTAAATACATGAAACGTTAGGTCTCTAGGCCCACTCTGGCCGCTCTTGGTTTCCATAACCACCACGGCCACGGCCCCGACCCCGACCACGACCTCCTCGACCACGACCTCCTCGTCCACGGCCTCGACCTCGGCCTCGACCCCGGCTCCAAGAATTATAATCGTCTTCGCCAAAGGTGGTTTTGTTGAGTTCTCGCTCTGTGGCAGCAGAGTTGTTTTCTCGAGATTCTCTGGTAGAGTGAGATATGTTGTCAAAGAACGAAGATTGTCTGTTATAATACTCTTGAGCATCATTAGCAGCCATTTCGTTCTTGAACTGTTGAATAGGATCAGCGCCATTAGACTCTGCAGCGTGTCCTTCAGCAGATTGAGCAGGCTCAACAGAAGGATATGCTTGGTGAATCTCAGTTGGCTGCTCTAAAGCTTGCCTTGGCTCAGCCTCAGTCTTAGTCTCAGCCTCAGCCTCAGCTTGGACCTGACTATGCTCGGGCTTTTTCTGCTCAGTATGTTCCGCCAGTTCAGCCTGAGGAAGCTCTGACTCCTGCTCCGGCTGTGTTTGAATCATGTCAGATTCATCCTAGGTTAGAAGTGGCCAACAGAAGAGGTATTAAACCAATTGTAAATAGATCAGAAGGAAGGCAACGGAAATATCAGCACGGAAAAGCGCCTCAGTCAAAAGTTTTAACATCCGAAATGTTTCATCATGAAATCAATTGAATTAGAAAAATCACCACAATGCAAAAACTTACCGCAATCTGAAGATCCTTGATGTCGCTGCCTCGAAACACCACATGTTCAAATACAGCATCACTGGCTGGGATTTCATTCACCCCTTGTTTACGACCTTCAGTGCCAAAGGTACGTACTTGGCGAAGAGACACGGTGCTCTCCACCGAATCAATTTCATTCAAGATCCCCACATAACGAATGTCGGAGTTTGAAATGAGAGAGATGGTTTTGCCAATGAACTGCGACATGTTCAGTACCTTTTGTATCAAAAATCTTTAGGGTATGTCGGTTACCCGGAGTGGAATTTTCGGCACGGCTCGAGAGTCACGTGTGAAACTAGTTAACAATTAACCAAAACAATCGACAATAGCCGATAACCAACAACAACCAACACAGTAAGAAGGAGTGCAAAACCCTGGCTATTTCAGACATTTAGCGACATTTGTGTTATATATTGCTGCCCAGCCACATTTCCAATCAAAAGCCGTAGATGTAGATGTTTAGTGGAATAGTCTTTTCCAACTCTTATTTAGCTCGTATCTTGTGATCACACTTTTAATGGCGACCATTGCTCCATTTCAGGCAACGGATCTGTTCAAAACATCCCATGTCAACCTCGATGTACTAACAGAGAACTATGGAATTGCATTCTATCTTCAGTATCTCGCAACTTGGCCCAGTCTGTTTTTTCAAGTCATAGACCGATCAGGAAACATGGCAGGTTACATGATGGGAAAGACCGAAGGAAAGCGGAAAGAATGGCATAGTCATATTACAGCCGTTACTGTGGCATACGAGCAGCGTAGATGTGGTCTGGCCAAGTTTTTGTGTGAAGAGTTAGAACAACGAACCGCCTCAGTAGACCCTTATAACTGTTGGTTCTGCGATTTGTTTGTGCGAACTACTAATAGTGTCGCTGTCAAGATGTACGAGGGATTTGGTTATTCGGTTTATAGAAGAGTGATGGGGTATTATGGCCAAATGGATGATGCCTATGACATGAGAAAGCCCTTGACTAGAGATACCAAGCGGGAAACCATCAGGGAAAATGGGCGAAATTATCGAGTAAACCCATGGGATATTACTTTTGACTGATCAATTACTTTTGACTAATCAATTACTTTTGGCTGATCAATTACTTTTGGCTGATCAATTACTTTTGGCTGATCAATTACTTTTGGCTGATCAATTACTTTTGGCTGATCAATTACTTTTGACTAATCTTTAACTGTTAACTGTTATTATCAATTTATTCTAGCAGCTTTATGTCAATTGGATCTGAGTTGACAAAAGCTATTACAAAAACTGGTTCTCTATTTTACCAAGTACCGTTGTGAGGATTACAATGTAGACTAGACAACGCTGGAGCTTCGCAACAAAAAACGGGCCCAACACAATGTCACAGACAATTGATCTAGTTTGCAATAAATTGGGGCTCCCTATGAGGAAGAGAGATCCAGAGTGTAGCAAACAGTGGAGGATAAACTCCAGACTGACAGACAAAAAGAAAAAACAAAACACTTAACCGTTAGGAAACAAATACTTTTTTTAATACATGCTTAGTTCTCAGGGATGTCAACCTCACCAGCGTTGATCTGATCAATCATGACGTGGGCAGGCTTGCCGTTGACTCGAGCACCGACAGACTGAGCAGTGCCGAGAATCTCCTTAACGGAACCGCTAAGGTCCTTAGCATAAGACTTGGATCGCATGGTTCGAGCAATCTCAATGATCTCTTCAAGGGGAATGTTTCCGTTATGCTTGACATTCTTGTCCTTCTTTCGATCACGAGGAGGCTCCTTAAGAGCAGCAATCACCAATGAAGAAGCGGAAGGCACAACAGAAACTGTGGCCTGTCGGTTCTGGATGGTAAGCTGGACAGTGACTCGGATACCCTTGTGAGCCTTGGTGGCCTTGGCAATATCTTCACCAATCTTCTTGGGAGAAAGACCAAGAGGACCAATCTTAGGGGCAAGAGCAGAAGAAGCTCCGACCTCTCCGCCCATGGCTCGGAGGTAGATGATCTTGATCTCGTTGGGATCGAACTGGGTTAGTGGACAATTCAGATGATGTCTTTTGATAGCATTGATCACTTACCTTAGGTGGCATTGCTGTCGACTGTTGAAATGAAAAATCAAAATCAAAATCAAAACTAGGTTGTCTGAGAGGGTGTCCGTATTGGGACGTCACGTGTGTCACTCTATTTTTCACATATCACGTGAATAGGGTTTAGACCTAATCAAATCTGGCTGTGATTTTGTGACACTTGCAATTTAGGGCTTGAAGGGTTAGACAAGATTGCCATTGGTAAGCCTTGTGTAATTGTATTGTTGCAAATGTTGATATATGATAATCTACATTAATCACAGTATTGAACCACAATATTGAATCACAATATTGAATCACATATATTGAATCTAATCTACTAAACACGGCATTTACTGGACTGAACCGTATTATGTTAGATATGCAGACACTATAAAGGTTGAGGGTACTTCAGTGGCTCATGTAACAACTGATTATAGACTAACTTTTCTTTCAGAAAAAATACAAAATCTTATCGAGATCACGTGATTTTGTAGATTGAACTAGTTGGTCCATAGTTGCTTTCTCAACTCGAAATCGTTTTGAAAAATTATTGATACAGTTTACTTAAATAAGTGGCACATGGTGTTGTATTTCGATATCAATGATGTGAGACACTAAGTGATATGGTGGCATCGCACCTGTATCAATCTTGCTAACTATGATTTGCCAATTACTTAGTCTCAAATTGTCGAACCTCGAAAGTCGTTTGTATCAGCACAATGTCTATTGCTCCTTGCTTCCACTAATCCAGTTAAACCATCACCAAATTCATTTCATTCATTTTCTACATCCATTTCTGCTCCCTATTGTCAGACATCGCCATGTAGAGTTTGGTTAAGTTTCTATAAAAGTTAAAAGAGAAGTGAACTCCAACTATGACCGTTGAGGAGGAACAGAGGCAAGCTGTGCTTGCGATTCGCAAGTTTCTCCAGTCCAAAAGCGCCTACGACGTGCTCCCCGTTTCTTTCCGACTGATAGTTCTGGACACCAAGCTTCTGGTTCGCAAGTCGTTGACAATTTTGCTACAAAACAACATTGTTTCAGCTCCATTATGGAACTCCAAAAGCTCGCAGTTTGCGGGACTTCTGACCTCTGCCGACTATATCAAGGTCATCCAGTATTATTTCCAGCACCCTGATCGATTAGAGGAGATCGAGAAGTTCACATTGGAATCACTTCACAGTATGGATGAAGACTTGGAGATCACTTCAGTTCACCCTATGAAGTCCATTTTCGAAGCCTGCGAAAAAATCATCTCCACCAAGGCTAAACGAATTCCTCTTATCGATCGTGATCCAGAGACTGGAAGGGAAATCGTTGTCAGTGTTCTAACCCAATATCGTATCCTCAAGTTTGTTTCTCTCAATTGTAAAGAGACCCGCAACCTAAGAATGCCAATCAAAGATCTCAAAATCGGCACTATTGGAGAACTAGCCTCAGTCACCATGGAGACTCCAGTTGCAGACGTCATTGGCCAGCTTGTGAGTAATAACGTGTCTTCGGTTCCAATCGTCAACTCCAGTGGGGCCTTGGTTAATGTTTACGAAGCTGTTGATGTTTTGGCTCTTATCAAAGGCGGAATATACACAGATCTCACTCTTTCTGTTGGCGAGGCTTTAATGAGACGCCCTGACGATTTCGAAGGAGTATACACCTGCTCACTTCAAGATCGACTGGATACTATTTTCAACACAATCCGTCGATCTCGACTGCATCGGCTTTATATTGTCGATTCCAACCAGACTCTACAAGGTGTAGTGACTCTTTCAGACATTCTTCGATACATCTTGTTTGAGAACTTCTCATCATGATAGCATTTCTTAATTTTTTTCTCACGGTCAAGTTACTATGTTTAATAAAATACATATATTGGATAGACTGGTCACTGTCTGCACTACTCTGCTGCTTCATGTGCTCTTCTTGACCTGTTCTGCTGTGCTCTGTTGTGCTTGTTCTACATCATCTCTACTCCACTCTGTCTACGCCATGTGCTCTACTCATCTGCTCTACTCATCTGCCTTACTCTCCCTGCTCTGCACATCCAACACAATGCTCGCCATACGAATGTCTTTCAATTATATTCTTGCTGGGTATACTTTCTCTTTTGGGTTTCGGAGGCGGTCGTCATCGCTATTACGCATTCTTTCCATTATTCGCTCTCGCAGTTTTTGATGATTTACTCCTGAATTGAGTGATGAATGTTGCCCTGGGCCGTCTGGAGTTCTCGATCCACTACGGGGAATAAGGGACATGGCTTCCAGTGCACGAGACATTTTTCGAGGTTTGGGGAAGACATCAGATCTATCACCCATCTCACTGTAAGTAGCGTCTGTCTCCAGACCTTTATCTACTGATAAATTAATGTGATGTAGTTGAAGAGAGCTGCTCAAAGATGTGGCATTCAAAGCCCGAAGTCTCGCCAATTCCTCCAAATCCTCAATATATTCGTTGGGAAATACACTTCGTCGCATATTTCTTCGGTTGTTAGAGTATATTGAAGAAAGAGAGCCACGAGGTTCCATAGATGAAATGGACCCCTGGGTGCGATCGTAATCAGAATCCGAAAATGTCAAAGAAGATCTGGCCGAAGAGACGTTACTGTCAAAACTAGCAATTGATGCTTGTCGTTCTTTGCTGAGGATATCGTTTTTGAAGCTCGAGGTAGGTGACAATTTGGAAGCTGTAGAATCCGACAAGCGGTTTATCACCTCATAAAAGTCGGGGTTGTCAAACAATGCATCGTGTGATCTAGTATAAGTAAGGTAGTTTGTGGCATGCTGAAGTCGAGCTTGGATTCTCCACGATTCGTCTAAAACTGTCGTTCCAGTATGGGGCACATATCCAGACTGGGCAAAAATCCTCTTGGCTGATACTCTGTTGTTCAAAACCGTTTTCTCTCCTGTTTGATTATTGGCATTAGTTTCTTGATCAATCAGGGAGATTTGCTCACTAACAGGTTGTAATCTAACCACAATAATCGTCAGATTATCAGCACAGCCATTAGCCAAAGCATATTTAGACAATGTATCCGCAGCAAGCTGGCAATCGTCAATTTGGCGAATCATGTCCACACATTTTTGCTCTGAAGCAACATCCCATAGGCCATTAGATGCTAAGATGAAGAATTCATCCTCCGGGTCTAATATGGTTTCAGAAATGAAGGGTCGTCCAGAGATATATCGCTTAAATGGTCGATCTCCAAGAGAGCGAGTAACTCGAAACACTCCATCGACCTTCTTGTGTGTAATTTGGCCGCCTGATGCGATTATTCGCTCTCTTTCCGTGGGATTTTGTACAGTATGACAATCTGTCATGAGTTGTGCAATGCCACCATGGCTCAGAACACAACTAGAGTCGCCAACATTGGCTACGACCAATCTGTCTACTAGTTCGCTGTTGGGTCTTGAAAGATTGGCCAAGTTTTGTTTGGCAGTTCGATCCAGATAGCATACAGTGGCTGTTGTACCTTCGACGGAATATCCATTACGAGTCATGAGCCATTGATTGAACTGATAAAATGCAGAAGAAAATCGAAGACTCAGCATGGGGGTATATTGAGAACGGTTTGCAATCTCAACTGGAATTAGATCATACATGTTTGGGCCAGCCCTGGATTTTCGTTCCCGTGGCGTCTGAATAGTTTCATAAATAATTGATCTGAGCTTGGCTTTGGCCCACAACGCTGCCACATCACCGCGGTGGCCATCGTAAACTCCAAAAAATGCAGATGAAGAGTCAAAAAATATATCATGACAGTCATTCATCTTGTATCGAAACTCTTCATTTTGAATGGCCCGCATGCCATAGCAGCGGAATAGCTGGCAATTTGCCGACTGCAGTTGTTGTTGTTGTTGTTGCTGTTGTTGCTGTTGCTGTTGTAAATGATGTGTTGAGCTTTGAATAGCAAAATCTTTAGATGAAGATTTAGATCTTGGTTTTTTCTTGGAAAACCTATTGCTTCGCTTTTGATAAAGCGTTTCAGAGTTAGAATGAAGTCCTTTCATTTAAATATGAATTTTTTGAGTCCAATAAAGGCTGAAATATTTGTTGTTTCCATTCAAGGTATTGCACTTGAACAATTTTTTTTTAATCTGCTAACTCGATTCAATTCGCAATTTCAATTCAATAAGCATAAATCAATTCAATTAACAAATTCGTCTTTTTAGTTTGTTAATTCTTTTCGTCCAATGTTGTCGGCTCCTCAATTCTCCAGTTTTAATTCGCCAACTCTCCGATGCGATCTGTTGCTCGTATAATTCAAACAATCAAATATCGATAAATTGTCTAACCTAATATCCAACAACTGACAAAGACTTCTCTGGTTTGTCATGATCCTTCTTAAACAAGAAGGTAGAATTTTAGAGATGTAAATGTCGAAACCAAAGGCAAAAAACAAACACTGGTCTGACAATATTCTTATTCCTCACTTAAATCAGAAAAGTTCAAAATAACGTTGGATAAGTGGGGTGTCTCAATTGGACATTTTTAAAGCAGGTAAAGTATAAAATTAGATCTAGGTTGAGGGTACGATTAAATATATTGTCGTGTAATCTTTTAATTAAGACGACCAGAAAGGTCTTTGTTTAGAATAGTCAGCTTATAGGAGAAGCAAGTAGGTATCCCGTGGTCTCTAAAACAATTTGTTCAAACAACATGTCAAGTGGTAAACCTTCTCACCTCGTTTTTTTTACGTCATCTCCGTAGATGGTATGTTTTAAATTAAAGTTAAAGTATAAACGGAAAGATTTGAATTAAAACCTAGCTGTAGACCGGCTATCAATTTTAAAAACGATACACCACAAAGTGTGTTCATCTGCCCTCGGTTTCTTTGTTTCTGAGATTGTTTTGTTCGTTCTCATTTAAATCACCCGTAAGGGTATGTCTTGATGAAATTATCTCAAAGCCCCTAAATTAATCTACCCCTCAATAGGTCTAACCTATCAAGCAACCTCACTTTGTCTCCACATGATATTAACCAATTTCATTAAAGTTTATTTTAACTCTTGTAAAAAACTCGATCAACAGGAATAACGACATTGTTGTTAAGTTTCAATGGTATCAGATCATGTTCAATAGTTTCAGTAATGTATTTAAATAAGTTATATAATGGGTTTGTTTCTCTTGGTGAAAAGGCCCACCTAGGACTTGACATCAAGATAGCGTCAGGAGCCAGAGTGTAAGGGCAACGACACAGCGTTCGATCTTCGTGAGCAAGCCCACTAAAAGATCAAACAATTTACAAAAATAATTGTAACATTCAAAGACACAATGTTGTGTCGTTTCAGTTGTTACACTGAAAAGAACAGATACTACACTTGATCTAAGCCAAAAGGCAAAGAGATTTATGAGGAAAAGAAATGTTGGTGTTAAATTTTTTTTATATAATAATTTCAGTCCGGGTAAGTATGTCACGTGTTTTATATATTGAAATACACAGTATATATATATATTTTGCCAATTGAACGCTTGAGATAACAACTTTTGGCTCCATGAAAAAAGCTCCAATAAATAAAAGCTTCAATAGTCCAAGTATTTATTACTCTTGTAGCGCCAGTTCCAAGAAGCAGTATGAGAGGGTATTTCTCAACTATTGTACAACCTAAATTTCATGCATGTAGTATAAGGGTATGGAATGATAGCTAAAAAGATTACATGTATAGCTGAAGGTAAAGAAAAGCAATTAGTACATAATAGTACATTGGGGGTGGGTTACGGATCCCATGCATCCAACACATCTGTGTATCGTTACATTAACGTAACATCATGGATCTACCCATGTCTTTAGCAATGACTGATGGTTGAGGTCTTTTGGAGGACTCAAAAATCTTCCAAAATTTGAGATTTTCGTCTGAGGCACAAGTAGCTAGAATTTGTCCATCAGGAGAAAGACTTGAATGTAAAACTCTTGACTCATGAGCCATTATGTCGGCAGTGCGGATTAATGATGGATAGGACCATACACTAATGCTGTTATTGGGGTAACCATGAGTGGACACCAGCTCCTTGAATGTAGTAGACCACTTGATAGAGGTCACTTGAGATCCCGCGTCGATGGAATTAACTCTTGAACCTGAAGTAGCGTTCCAGAAGTGTATTTGTTTATCATATGACCCTCCACCAGTAGCCAACAGATTAAGTTGCCATGGACACCAGGCTAAAGCCTTCACAGCAGCTCTGTGATTGGTTTTAGAAAATTTTGGTACAACTGATCGAATATCCCATATGTTGACCAAATTGTCGTTTCCTCCCGAAGCTAATTGAGAGCCATCTGATCTCCACTCTAATCCACACACATCACCTTGATGATTGTTTAACTCTGCTACCTTATGTTCTGCAATTCGCACATCATGATGCCAAATAGAGCCATCTCTACATCCACTGGATAAAATGTGTTTGTCCCAGGCCGTGACACCCACCCGAGCGGTATGTCCCAACATGCTTCGAAGTTTGGTCTTTTCTTCAACATCCCATAATTGTAGATCTCCCGAGGAGAGACCAATTGAAACGTATGCTCCATCTCCTGACCATCTCACTGAGGATATATAGTCACTAGAACCACAATCCATCAGGCTCTCAACTGATCCAGACTCAGCATTCCAAACATAAACTGTTCTTTCCAATGCAATTGCCAGTTGATTGGCACAGGACCAGTCCAATAGGTTGAGATAATAATCATCGACGATTCCAGGAGCATCTAGTACCCTTTCAGGCATACTGGAGATTTTTCGCCGTTGGGTAGCAACCAAGGTGCTTTTGATTGGTTTATTATAAGTTGATCTCAAGTCAACTTTTTTAGGAGCAGGCGGAGCCAACTGAAACTCCAAAATTCGATGATTCAAATCGATTCCACAAGCTTCAGCAACTCTTTTTGAGCTAGGCAAAGTAACATCTTGTGCTGTTGAAACCTCTTCGGGCTGATCCACTTTGCAAGTATTGACCTTGGGCAGAAATCGATCACGGTGTCTTTTAGGAGCTATTGGATTTGTGTTTGAATTGGTTTGCTGAGGTGCAAGCCAATCATTACCAACAACGTTCAGTTTGTAGGGGCTCTGAGGTTTGCGGTGTGAAATGCAGTTGGTTTTACCTCTTTGAGGAGTTTTTCTAGGACTTGTGACATTGTAAAATTCAGACTGTGTCCATCGCTCTTGTTTTGGGGTGAATTTTATTGGCGTATCAAAGGAGAGTGTGTTCACACTCCTCGTGGGCGTTTGGGGGATCATAGCGACGGGTTGAATGGGATTGAAGTTGGTTTTAAAGGAAGCCCTCTGAAGTATTTGTAAATTACCTAATCGGGTAATTGGTAAACCCAAAAAAGTTTTTAAAGATTATGGCTAGCGTGACTATTGGCATCTAAAAAGAGGTCTGTTGCTTTAAAAACCCTTCCAAAACTTTGACGAGATGCCGATGAAAATAACCTAAGCTGCTTTTCATGACAAATTGTATTTTTGAACTTGTCTGGCGTGAAAGATTAATATACAGTGTAATAAATCTTTAATGTACATGGTACTTATTAGAGTTTATATCTCCCTTCACAACCTTATCTAAATTTTAGATAAAAGAAAAGTATATTGATCCTTTGTCTTAGCTTTTTGACAATATTTATGAGTGTGTACCTGAGCGATAATGTTGAAATAAAAAAAGGATACAAGCTCAGATAAAATTTGATTAAAAAAAACGACTTAACGCTTGTTGATCAAGAACTGGAATTCGACTGAAGCTACTCTATGAGATATAAATGAAACTGGGTAAAACTCCTGAATAGTTTTGCCAAGTCTATTCATAACTTGGACTTTTTTTTTATCTGAAAGAACCAATTAAAGAAGTGATACATCGCATGTGTGTTATCTAATTGTATATCATCAGATCTCAATGTGGAGGTGTTGATAGTTGATATTCTCCCCTCAATTTTGAGGTCACACGTGCGAAGGTCTCGTGCATCCTGTTGGATCAAACTTTATTTAAAGTATCCACTAAATTACAACTTGGTTGGGGAAATCATCTGAGTAACCAAAAGATGTTTAGATCAAAACTTTCTCATGAACCCCATCGAAAGTTGGGGATCGGTTTTCAAAGAAAACTCCAAAGAGAATATCAACTGCTTTACAAGAACTTATGCAGTGAAATGTCGATGGCTTGTAATTCTGTCATAGTTTTAAAATTATAGTTTCTTCTATACACACATGTTTCTTAGTTAGACTTATATTGGTTATCACTAAAAAGATCAGTAAACACCGTTAAAGATAGCTAAAAGAAGAACAACAATTTGGATTATAGTTTAGCTAAGGGTTCCAGCAAGTAGAATTCCCTGCAAAGAGTGGCCATCTATTCCTTTTTGCCAATATTTGCAACCTTTTAGAGACTATTATAGATGCACGTGGCACATAAGCTTTCGAGAAACAAGAGAAGGCTAAAGTCTGATTTACAGAAATGGTCAAGGAATTGAAATAAATCTCGATTCCTTGCTAGTAATTGTATTGCCCAAACGATAGATTATAATACCAATCCAGTGTGGAATATCAGGCGTTAGGACTTAATCTTTTGGCAAAATCGATATTTGGAATATATATTCAGTTTTGGCGAGAGATCAGTAGTTTGGCAATTAGATCTGAAATTGTGAAGCTGTTCGATAAATGGAGTTACCAACACCTCCTCTTTCTGACCACCACGAAAACTGTAGGTCTTCTAATGACGCCAAAGTCAACCAGTCATGGCATCACAATAATACAGTGCCACCAATCAAGTTACCTCTTCCGATTTTAGACGCTCCCAAGTTTCCCCCACCTCCAACCAGGAGGCGCACTATTATACAAGTCCAGCCCGACATGAATCTGGGCAATAACAAACGAATAAACACGTCTGATCAAAGTGGTGAAGCTGCTGTTAAGTCGAAACCGAAAGCGGCGGCGATGGATACATTAAGACCTGTTCTTCCCAAAGGAGTAGCTCCAAATTCACAGACTATGAAAAAGGTAGACAAGGAGTTGAAACGAAGTGCAAGAAAGACAGCACATTCGGCCATTGAGCGTCGAAGAAGGAGCAAAATGAATGATGAATTCGAAGCTTTGAAACAACTAGTTCCTGCTTGTCGTCAATCTATTGCTGAAGGTGGGGATTCCAGTCTTCACAAACTAACAATTTTACAGGCTACTGTTGAGTATGTTCGATATCTGCAAACATGTCTTGATCAAATCGAAAATGGCCAACAAATTTATATGAATGGACCTGATTTACCTGGAAAAAAACGATCCTATAGTACGTCGTCTTCTATGACTTCTCCAGTCTCTTCATTGAGCTCTACTCCGTTAATGGTTGGTCAAACTGCTGTGTCTCCAATTGACATTCGCATGCCACGATTTATGCCAACCCGCAGAGGATCTGTCTGTGCCTACGAACCTCTTCCGGAACCTGCCTTACCTTTTCCCAAAGAGTTCTCTCACAGTGAGTCTCACACATGCCAACAACAACTAGATACCCATCACAAAATCGAAGGCTCTTATGAGGCAGAAGCAAGTGAAACTCTTCTCATGTTGGGCAAGGACAAGGAAAAGCAAAAGGGTCTAAGAGTACATGACTTGCTTAGTTAGAAATTATTTATACAATGTTAGCATAATGAGATCAAGATATTAAAAGATAAGGAAGCCAAACTATAAGACGAAAAAGTGAAGTCAAACTACAAGAGGAAAAAGTCGGCCTGCAAGATATGAAAAAGTCAAGTCGAACTGCAAGATATGAAAAAGTCAAGTCGAACTGCAAGATATGAAAAAGTAAAGTCAGATAAAAGTTGCAAAACATGGAAAAGCAATCAGCAGCAAAATTGCTTCAATTAAATGTATAGTAGCAAAGCCATTCCCCAATCTGAGTTCCGCCTATAGTTTCTTGACAACTATTCTACTATTCATACTCAAACTCAACCCAATCTTGCATGGCTTAAGCTTGCATCACTATCACCCCAAAATTAAGCGGAAACGATCTACAGCAGAAATATATTTGGGAAAAAGGGGGAAAATGAACGGCAATACTTCGGCAGAAACCTCGGGTCTCTACAGGGGGTTTGACCAGACTGAAGTGGTGCGTCTAATGCTTCAAGCGCTAAGGGATATGGGCTACTCTCAAACAGTCAAAGAGCTGGAAAACGAGTCCAATACCAAAATAGAGTCTGTCCAAGTGGCCCAACTACGGCAAGCTATTATGGATGGCGATTGGCATACGGCTGAAGAGGCTATGGCGCAGGTGCATCTAAGAGAATCCATGGCTGAGGCCGATAAAGACCATAAAACGGTTCTGGCCAAAGACTGTTGTCCCCAGCAATATCAGTTTCTGATTCGAAGACAGCATTTCCTAGAGACCTTAGCATCGGAGCCAGACAATCTGGCAGCTCTTTCAATTTTGCGATCTTCAATTGCACCTCTCAACATCCACTCTCAGGAGGTGGCGCGTTTGAGTGCTCTCATATTTGAGTCGAAACAACATGTTGTCGCTGAGACTCCTTCCCGAGCATCTCTGTTGACTGAGCTACAAAAGTTCATTTCCCCTTCAGAAATGGTCCCTCCTTATAGACTGGCAGGTCTTCTGGACCAGGCTCGCCAGTATCAATTTAATCAATCTCTCTATAATATGGTTGAGCAGAAAGTCTCTTTGTTTGAAGACTACGTCGACCAGGCGAATCTCTTCCCCGACCGTGTCTCTCATGTTCTCGAGGCTCATACCAACGAAGTGTGGCATATTGATTTTTCCCACAACGGGCAGTACTTGGCTTCTGCTTCAGCCGACAAAACTATCATAATCTGGGACATGGTTACATTCCAGCAAAAACTACAAATTCAAGGTCACACAGAGGCTCCTGTCATTGTGGCATGGTCTCCCGATGACACACTATTACTCAGCTGCAGTAAAGATAAAACCGCCAGGCTATGGAACACTCAAAATGGCACGCTTATTCATACAATTTCAGGTGTTCATGCTGACACAGTTTCCTCTTGTGTATGGTTTCCTACTGGTGATAAATTCATTACAACCTCTGCTGTCGACAAAACTGTAATTGTTTGGGATCGAGAGTGTAAGGAGGTTCACCGATGGACAACCCATACAATTATTCATTTAGACATTTCCCCTGATGGTAAATATCTTGTTTGTGTTGGAGGGCCTTACCGAAAATCTCGAATCAGTGTCTTTGACCTGAACACTTATGAACAAATTGGAGAGGTTACCACAACCCAACGTGCAATCAGCATCTGTATTTCTGCAGACTCTAAATACGCACTGGTCAATTTCGCCGCTAGAAACTCCTCTGATTCCGTTCACGAGGTGCAACTCTGGGAGATCGCAACATTACGGATGACACAGCGGTATGTGGGAAACTGCCAATCAGAGTACGTTATCAGGGCATGTTTTGGAGGCATCAACGACTCACTGATTCTTTCGGGATCCGAAGACAGCAGAATCTATGTCTGGAGTCGCCAAAATGCCAACCTTTTGGCCATATTGAAAGGCCACATAGGCTTGGTGTCGTGTGTCAAGTGGCACCCAACCATTCCAATGTTTGCTTCTGCTGGTGATGACTATAGTGTTCGTATCTGGTCCAAACAAGATCACCATCTGAATGGCAAAGATTAATTTAATGTCAACGATTTATATAAGTGCGCTTGTACCAGTTGGTTGGCTCCTCAGGAATCATCAATTGATTCCAAATATTCCGCCTCCTCCTGACCTCGCTCTAAATTGATGTTTGAGAAAAAGACGATTGGCAAAAGCAGAAGCACTAAAAGGAGGTAAAACGCATGTCTGATATTATGAGTCCTGTCGACAATCAACCCAGTCACGAGAGGACCTAAGGCCGATGATCCTTTATCTGTGACAGAAAAAAGGGAGAAAAACACCGCCTCTTTACCTCGAGGGATAAGACCCGCAAACACCGATCGGCAGAGCGCATTGATTCCTCCCAAGGCGAAGCCATACCAGATGGCTAATATATATATCTCCCATTGATGCTTGAGACCCACACTATTGAAAAAGAAACCGGCGATGCCATACAACGGCACTGCAGATGCTAGTAACACCACAATTATGATAGATCTGATAAGTGATGTCTGGGACATCAATGGAGCAATTTTGGCTCCTGACATTCCAGAAATCACAAGTAGCATTCCCATTACTGCTAGAGATGCCGGTGTCATTTTTAGTTCTTGCTTAGCAAATAGAACAGCAGTACTATTTATACTGGTGATTCCATCTGATAAGAGAAACCAGCCTGCTAAAAAAAGAGCCACATCTTTCATCTGCCGAGCTTCCTTAATGGTAATGCCGATCGTCCTCCAGCCATAGGTAAAGTATGACCAACCGCCATTTGTGAGGTTGTTCATTCTCACTGTTAATTGGGATGGATGCTTCAGAACGAGAGGTGGTCCTGGGCGAGGCTTTAATAGAGCAATTACAGGGATTTGAAAAACCAACCACCAAGCTCCGACTAAGAAAAGAACTATTCTTAGTGACAAAAGAGTCGATCCACAGGCCAAAACAATCAAAACAGCAAGAACTTGTACCAGAAATCCCGCTAGGTAGCCCAGCGAAACACCAGTACCTGAGATTTTGGCTGAATACGCGCTCATTGTTGCACGATTTGTAACCTTGTTTAGAAGCGGTGTAGACTCCGAGTTGGCTAGCAGTGGTTGCTCAGAGGGCGAACTTCTGTCATTCTCAAATTCAGCCTCTACCAATACTGGAAGGAAGGCATTTCCACATACAGTGACGGCGCCAAATGCAACATTAGAAATGATTGCCAATAGTGATCCAAGATAGTAGTGGTGTGGGGTAATAAATAAGAAAAGGCTGGTAGTTATGGCACCTATTATGCCGAAAGCTATCAAAAGCTGCTTTCGAAACCTGCCTCTGTCTGCAGCACCACTTATGCTAATCACTACAACTACCTGCAGCAAAACAGATAAGGAAAATGTATAGAGCGGGAATGATGCGACATCAATGTACCATCCAAAGAAGTTCAAAACACAAAGGTCCTGAGACGGGCCCGGAATACCCGTTAAAAGAGATGTATCCGAGACTTGCCAACTGGAGGTGAGATTTGGAGATATGGGTCCTGGGTCTCCTGGTATAGGAGCTCCTATTGGCGGTTGACAGGGCAACGAATGGTCGTCCAAACGTACAGCATTTATCTTTCCATATTCTAGCAGCAATTGGGGGATGTATACCGCCACAGCTGCAACCATAAAGGGCTCAGCTGCCCACGCATACGCGTACCAGCCAAAGAGTTCTCGTTTTGAGAGCATCAGGCTGAGTCGAGTCCAAAGTTTAGTTGTAGTTTCTTTTTGAAGAGCCAAGCTTATACTGGACAGAGTTGGTGTTCTAAACCAGATAAAATAAAAGACAATGCCTTGTCAATGCAAGAGTATGCACCTTTATGCACCCCGCTTTCCAGTTCTTTTAGTTACCTTGACATGTCTTTTCCATGAAACGGCCCAGATAGTGTAATCAGCCAAGAAAATGAAAAATAACAAGAACCCAAGAGAAAACGGCCACCAGAAGAAAAAGGTCTTTCAAGACATTTCCGGTCAATCTTGTTTTAGTACAGAGATTGTGTAAAGAGACTGTTCGTTTCGAAGTAGGATAGTACTTCAAATTTATCCCAGTTACGATAACATTAAGAATGCTGATATTTAAGAAAAAGTAAACAAAATTGAAAAGAAAGACAGCTCCGACACCTTCATCAGTCAACTCCACACACCCTATTTCGCTATTTCGATTTAATTATGCAGGCGAGTGCACTAGCCCCACCTCACTTTTCTGGGGGGTAAAATTTTTATAATGAGAGATTTGAGTAGAGAGGTGCCATAGAAAGAACAGTTTCTAAATAAAGTAGCAGAAATAAAGACAGTGCCCACAGATCTACATAGTACCCTTTACCAAAATGAAATGGATCAGAACGAGCCAATGTCTGGAGAAAAGAGTCATCCTTAGTTGGAACCTCGGCATCGATTAGGGTTGGAAAGCGAAACCTTATTTTAGCTTGGAGGTGTAAAAAAAACCCAAGATGCCTTGAAATAGACTCTTGGGAAGAAGAACATCTGTGAGTGAGTGGAATTGACCAAAATTTCACCAAATCAGATTTCTGAGCCGATACTTTGGACGACGTTAGGTGTGAATTTATTGAGTTATCATATTCTAGACATTAAACATCAACATGTCATTTGTGGAAACTAGTACCAGAATTCTTAACGAGTTTGTCAATAACCCCGCCAACCATGACTTTTTGGCTATTATCAAGGGTATTCGAAACGGTGAGTATTTGTGTTGACGACATTTCCATGTGGAGCTTACTCTAACCTAGGTTTGGTATATGGTGGACGTTTGAGGTTTTCTCATGCCTTGGTTATGGCTCTCCTGTTTAGATCAGGGCCATGGAAAAATCGTTTCAGATCTGTGTTGAAGGCAACTAGACAGCATGCAACCTCATTAGCTGCATTTGTCCTCATCTACAAGTCTGTTCTGTTTTTACT
Organism: Dengshuqunia hispaniensis; assembly: GCA_900535975.1. Taxonomy (NCBI): domain Eukaryota; kingdom Fungi; phylum Ascomycota; class Dipodascomycetes; order Dipodascales; genus Dengshuqunia; species Dengshuqunia hispaniensis. Next base: position 3,161,746 of record LS992275.1, on the reverse strand, counting down.
GAAGCAAGTTCCTGGCCGATACACCACTAATATGGCTGACATTAAGAGTCGCTCCAAGGGACTTGACACTCTTTTGGCAGGTATGATTGGAGGTTTCATAGTTTTTGGCCGTGAATCTGCTCCCGCTCTTAACCAGCAAATTGTTCTCTACGTTTTCAGTAGAGTCGTACTCGGACTTGGTAACTTGCTGGTCAAACACATGTACGAGACCTCCATCAACCCCAAGGTTGGTAGTAAAGACGCTATCAGAGTTAAGAACACCACATGGGCCATTTTCGCATCCGTTTGCTGGGGCATGATCATGTATCTCTTCAGAACTGATCCTGATGTTATCCAGCCAAGTATGCTCCATTCACTCAAGTACCTCTACATTGAAAGTGAGACATGGAAAGGAATCTCAGACTTTTTCTAATTTGCCCATTTTATGTGTTTAAAAAATATTTCATGCAAACTATTGATTCTTTGGTATGTCGTATCAACTATTCTGTCAATTCCTTTTCTTTCTAAACATACAGTCCTTGTTTTGCTCTTGGATTTTGCTCTTGAGTTTTGCTCTAGAGTTCTTTACATAGTTTCCCAACCCCAGTCGGGTTCGTCTAATGGGAATGTGTTGACGTCTCATCATCATGTTGAATAATCTTGTTAAACACTCTGAATCAACATTTTGGGCCAAATTTTTTCCATCTGGTCATTTTGTATGTGATGATCACTGTTCTGACTGTTCTTTGCTTTCATAATGTTGTCATCTTTTTACTGTATTCTTTTCCTTTAATTTTTGATCTGCTTTTTTTTCTTTTTTTATTGGTCACTGTGGGAATTTTTTTTTCTTTTTGATTTTTTAGTCCGTCCTATTCCAGATTTCGATAAAGGGAGCGTCATAAGTGCGCTCCTTGATTAATATGATATGACGTTGGCTTGCTTGAAAGGCTGAAAATCGATCGCTCTAATTAGGTATGTCAAGATAAGACAAAACGAAGATGGCGATTTTCTCATAATCCACAGTTAAACCATTGTCTTGTCCTTGTCATTTGAGATTTTTTATAATACTTGGGTGGGCAATTAAAACTAGAATCCTTGTAAGTCCTCAGCTCCTTTTTTTTTTCAAACAAACTAACTCAGAGAAAAAAGGAACAGCATGAAACAATTGAAACAGCTGTCCTCGATAATTCAGAGTTACCTATTTACACAGATTGCTTTCCTTTAGGGATGAAGGGAGTAGCATTGGCAACATCGAACTTAGGCTGTTCCATGGCGTTGTCGTTGGCATTGGGGTTGACGGGTCGAATAGGAACGAAATTCTCGGGGTAAGTAGCAGATTGGTCCACATCCTGGAGACCACGTTCGTCTCGTTCTTCCTCAGGAAGAACCCATTGCTCCCACCCACTTCTTAATCGGACTCGATCACCAATTACCTCCAAAGATGGAGCATAGTGACATGCTTGAACAAAAGTGGCAGGATCTGCCATCTGCTTGACTCGGTTGAAATTGGCAAGAATCTGCAAAGGAACCAGTCCCTGATTGTTCATTTGTTTTCGCATATACATGTCCTTGCACAAATTCTCAATGCTAAAGTAGTATTCAACCTGTTGAATTAACACAGCCATCTGGTACTCAGGAGGGTAGGGATAGTAACCATATTGGTCGTAGTTACGGAATTTTCGTCGGAATTTTCGCTGTCCAGACGCATTAGCACCATGTCCCTCTCCTTGAGTAGAATGGCCATTGAGTGAGGCATCGGAAACAGCTGGCTTATCGGGTTGCTGGCTACCAGTAGCAGATGAAGAAGCAACAGAAGATACAGAGGCATTTGGTGATTGGGAAGTTCCCTCAGGTCCGGGGGACTGCTGAGGGTTGGAATTATGCTGATTACCCGAGTTGAAGTTGCCGGACCCACTTTGCTTTTCTCTCTTTCGACCCTGAGATTTTCTACCGCCTCGCTTACCGTTATGCATCACAAGAGTGGGAGTGTAGGGAACCCATTTTTCATTTTTGATCTTTGGAGCAATGGGTGCTGTTGACTCATCTGATGCCGAGGTGTCGAATGTAGGAACACTTGGGGCAGGTTTCCTCGAGGGAACCTTCCATGCATTTCTTGTGGGGGGAGGAGCAGGGGTCAGCTCGGTGGGAGGAGTGACAGGTTGGGTTGAGTTATTAGCAGTGGGTGTGGTGGCAGCAACAGGAGAACCGTGAGTGGTTGAGGTGGTAGAGTCAGATCCGCTGTCTACACTCTCACTTTGAGCTGTAATCTCATTGGCAACATTCTCACTAGGCTTTTGTTCTGGTTGGCCGCTCACTGCGGAGGCATACGAAACAGATGCCGACATTTAGAGAATGGGTGAAAAAGTTGAAGGTGAAAAATTTAAAATTTCTTTTTGAGTGGATTTGTGGGTTTGGACCTGCAGCCCGGGTTGGAAAATATACTTTCCATTCTAAAAGAAACAACAACCTGTAAAAAGGACAACAGGAACAGAGACATACTGAACTTGTAAAAGTTGATCCTGCTGGTTTATTACTCGGACTTGGACAATGCTTATTTGGGAATATCCAGCTGGCTGAATTTTTTCAACAAGCAACGTTGCTATGTCCATGATGTGTTCTCTGCTTATATGCTTATAAAACCTGACCTAATTGGCTTTTGTTTATGTTTTTATAAAATATTTTTTTACCCCACGCAACTTTGCTTGTGATCTCGATCAACAGTGATCCCATTGTTCTAGAATGTTTTCCCTGAATATATCTTGTGCCCGATCCACTATGGATACTACTGTCTTAAGTTGTCATCAGTTATTGAATTTTGAAAGTAAATTCTAATGCAACAATTGAAGGTTATAACTTGACTGACCTTGGTAGACATTAGGAGCCAGTTTTGACAGAGTACACAATATATATAGATATATAGATATAGAATAGTCCAAACCTCCTGATTGATGAATTGAGATTATTGAGATTATTGAGATTTAGAAGAAATGCAAAAGATATCGAGATGAATCGAAATACCCGTTAAACCAGTGCAAAATGGAAACCACCTTTCACAAACCTAGCACAACCATAAATGAAGGAGGCCATCAACATCATTGCACCGCTATATGCTGCCACCTCATGATATCGAGCTGAATCGCCTACAATCGCGCCAGCAATGGGGTTAGCCACGAGTGAGACAGTCCCAAGACAAATGAAAGCCATACCGAGGCAGACTCCCACTTTGGATATATCTGTGGCCAATGAAGGCAACACAAAGGGAGGGAAAGTACCTAGAGCACCTGAAAAAAATCCATAGAGCACCGCAAATACCACAACTCCAGCACTGTCTTTGACCGCAAGCCAACATAACAGTAAAATACCATTGATCAAGACCACAATTGTGATGACATTCAAAGAGCCAACGTAGTCTGCAATGATAGGGGGTACAATTCGTCCAACGGCAGCACCCGCACAAAGAATTGCAATGACGTACTTGGAGACGGTTGGATCCACATCCTTGTGAACCGAGAATTGCTGGAGGTAATAGTAGGGGATATAGAGTGTCAAAAACGCAGAGGAGGTCGCCAACACAAATAACACGTAAATCTTGTTAATAGCCTCTTTGTCAACCCACTTGTATCCATTCGCAGGAGGACTAGGCTTGACTCGATATCGTAAAGAGATATTGGCAAGAACAGCCACACCAAGATAAATGAAAGCCATCACTCGAGCGGTCCAAGGAAACCCTTGGCTCTCAAACAGATTATTAGCTACAATTGGTAGAACCACTCCAGCAACTCCAGCTCCCGAGGAACACAGACCGATAGCAAGCCCACGTCGTTTTCTCCAATATTGGGCAACACAAGCCATCGATGGAGCAAACGTAGCTCCCATTCCTAGACCCATTCCGATCCCTTGACATAATAGAATTTGATAAAACTTGGTACATTGAGCCAACAACATATAACAAACAAACGTCAATAGTGATCCCAGTCCAAGTAACCACTTCATGTAACCAGCATCAAAAAGTCTCCCAGTAAGAGTTCCTCCATAGAAAATAAATGCAATTTGGATTGATTGGATCCAGGCAATCAAGGAATTCGATTGATCACTTAAAAGATCATTACGATAGTAAGCTTGAAAAACACCCATAGTTGTTGTAACACCCCATGAGTTGAACAAAACACAAAAGCCTCCAAAGATTTGAAGCCATGCTAATTTCCCACCATCCGGAAAATTTGTGGGATGATGATAATCCATCTCTTGATGTTCCAATTCATCAGATGACGATTTCATATCTCAGCAAGAAGGCAATCACTGCAGAAACGAAGAAATAGAATAGTATTTAAAAAATTTGATACATCAAATTCTGACTCTATGTTTAAAACACTTCAAATAAGAAAGCTCTGGATGTTATTTGGGTTTGGCCGATCTTTGTTATAGCCGCTTAATAAGTCATAATTTTAATGTTTCTAAAGTCTAACGCCCCCTCCGGAGCAGCTAGTCCGGTAGGAATAACACAAGTTACACGGGTATTGGAAGGTGTGGAAAGCCCTGGTTTTTCTCCCCCAGATTCCTTGTAGTATCTCATGAGATCTCGAGCTTTCATAGAAAGTCTTTTGCTCTTGTGAACAAAATTTTATGCATCTTTAACCAAATATATTCATAATAAACTCTAGAAAAAAGCCACACGAGTGTGGCACTAACAACAGTTATGTGGCTCAAATGACCTTGGCCGAATCGGTTTGTGTTTAAGTTGTATGACTCGATGACGGAGGAGTCACTTATTTCCGCCTTCGGGGATGACCGCAAAGTTCATTGCTCAATATTAGAAAAATACAGTAGTCTGATTTACAAATAGATTATAACAGCTAAAAAACATTTTCATGTAAAAAAAAAAACTGACAATGGAATATTATCCATTTTTTGATTGGACAGTTGAATCACGTGACAACACTACAAACAGTTTTTTATCTATGAAACTTTCACTGTTGGTTCTCGGATTTTCCACGTGACCTGAAAACATAAGTCATTTGGAACAATGTGGCCATTTTCTTCAAAATCGAACCAGGATAAATTAGAATCAAGCCCAACACCGTCAAATGGGAAGCTATTAGAGGATGTGCCTCCCAGATTTGAGCAAGGGATCCCTGAAGATGTTAAAAATGCACCCAGATACACAACTGATGGATTAGTGATGGCACCAGGGCCTGAAGTGGAGAAACCTGTTCCAAAAGGAGATGCTACTGTGGGAAATGTGATTAGTCAGATTGGTGTGACGGATTTCAAAACACTAGATCAAATCCCCTGTTTTCGAGATGCAGTTTTGACAGGTTTGATTACAGGTGGATCTGTTGTCGGTGTCATGATGTCAGTGAGAAAACCTCTTTCTTCTGCCATTAACTGGGGTGTATTAGGTCTACTCAGTGCCATGGTGATTAAATGGGAATCTTGTCGTTCTGTAAGACAAAAGAGCTTTGAGACTGCTGAGATTGCTCGAGAAGCATATGCACGAAAAGCTGCCCAAGAGGGACGAAAATAGTATGTACATAGTAATATATAGAACACGACTTTGCCATGAACTAATAGGAAGAGATGATTAGGTGCATGTATGATACCAGTGTGTGTAAGCAAGAGATTGTTGTAACAAACTCACTGATATGAGCTAAACAAACTAGTATATCAACATGGCATGATAATTTCAATTTGTTGCTATGGTGAGATGGTGAGAAATATAATCATCCTCCAAAACGACTAAATAAATTGTTATGTAATGTGAAATTTTGTCAAATACTGTGAAATGTTATGAAATGATGGGTAATATACCAAATCCAGCTTTCAGAAATCCAGCTTTCAGGTTTAGTAAAAAAGAAACCAGTAAGACGTCAATGATCAGAACAATTCAAGGAATAGACTAGAGAATCAATCAAGAGATCTGGTGAGAAATCAAGTAGCGACAAAATGAGAAAAATAGTCACTGGATCTTTAAGCATTATAATGGAGGGGGCCAAGAGTTTGTTCAGTGGAGAAACTGGTCATGTATGAAAACAAAGATCTGAGGAGTCGGATCGAGGCTTGCAAGAGTATTTCGAGAGAAAACAAGTCAGGACATATCATCTCCAACCCCCTATTTTCAACGGGCAGAGGAAACAGTGTTCTTCCCCTGTAAAGAGAGAAAAAGGATGTGGGGTTGCCACATAATTGAAAATCTATACATTAATGCAGCAAAGAAAAGAGAGATATAATTAGAGAATGTTTCATCTCCTCTTAGAGACTTTATTAAAGTCCGAAAATTTCAGAGTTCCTCTTCATACAATGCATTATCACATGAAAAGAATGATGATATATTGAAAGTACACTGCATCAATACGGAAATGGCATCATGCTTATCTTTAAAACAGATGAATTATATTGGATACCATTGTTTTGCAATTTGTCCCTTATGTAATTAAAAAGAACGCTTGAATCAAGTAGTTGCTTCAGCAACGAGGCTGAATGGTTCTATGGTCTGATGCTCAAGTTTTCTAAAAAAATCAATTATCACAGATAAAGTTCGTATGAAAAACTCAGCCTTTTCATATTCCACGGTATCCACCCTCAGAATTCGACAGTTAAGGCTTCATAACTATCACTGATTACTGACATCATTAAATCCATACTCAGACGTGGAACTGTTAACTTTCTCAATCTTTCTGACATATTTTGAAGAATTATTGAGAAACTTCTGGCCCTGTCTTGATGCATGAAATATACGCACCTCTACATGTAATCTTTATGCTCATAACAATAACCATGTGCGGGACGGCACTCAAATTGCTGTCAAATTCGATATTCACTTTTCAACTCAGAAAGACTTTTTGACCCTTACTAAACACATTTTCCAACTCATTGACATTTCACATTCCCAAGCGGAGCTATTGGATACCTCCACAAGTTGACGAAATCTAAGTTACATAATACCCTAAGCGAATCCCACAAACCCAAACCTTATTCACTTTTCAAGAAAGAAAAATTCAATAAACACCTTAATAAAGAAACTAAAGCCAGTTTAAGCATTTTTTTGAACTAACTTTGGACAATCACTACTGAAAATGTGTCATGGTCAAAGCCCGAACTAGAGATCTGTCACCAGGAACAAGTCTCACTCTACCAAATAAAACAGTCTCCAAGCAGTTTGCTGTATATGACTATTCTTTGCCTAGATAATAAATTAGCAAAGAAGGCTTTCTTCGGTTTTACTTCTATATCAATATGCAGATATCGAAATTACCTGTCATCCAGAAATTAGACTCACGTTTAGTTAAATCACAACCTGTTTTATGTGATCTGCTAATTTACCACAACAAATATTTCGTATCACCCTTAACCTCAAAAGAATCAACAAAAAAAAGCATAAATGCCCTGACGTTTCGCTTGTCTGAAAGATTTCTGTTTCTTTTGTGGATAATTCAAACGCTGAGGTTTAAAAGGTGCAAAATCGCAATGTCTCTCAGTCAATTGAAGTTCAATCCTTCAATTGGAAACAGATTGCAAGGCCATTCCTCCTCTCTTAAATTTCAAGCTTCCAAGACAGTCTACCAGACCATGACCGTAGCCTCAATTGTTGTTGGGGGGTTGGTGGTCATTGGACTTATATTTTTAATAATAGGGGCTCTTTCTGTGATATTTGTATCGGCCTTTCCAATATTTATTTTGATACCAGTGGCGCTTCCCCTATACTTGAGTGTTGCCATTATCAGAGCCAAAAATGGCAAATCATCGATTCGCAAAAGCTGGGGGCTGGCCTCAGAAACACCCAAGAGAAGCCCCTGCTTAACCGAGCCACTAACTCCTCGAAGGGTTTCTTCATTCGAGGCCAAAAAAAGAGGTTCATCTACATATCTACTAACTTCACAACTGCTACAAGATGAGCAGTGGACACTCGAACATGAAATGGTTGAGTTGGAAGCGCTGGATTCCGCTTTTGACGTCATACCTGTCCCTGAGTTATACCAAGGAGTTCACGCTGAATTTGAATATGCAAGTTCGGACGACAGAGATTCAGATCATCAACTCTCGTCAAGATCGCCTTCGCTCTACCGCTTAGTTGAGGAAGACTAATTATGGGATGTTTGTGTTATTTGTTTACATTTACACCTTAAAATCTATTTGAACCTTTGCATATCAGTTTGTCAATTATCAAGAAAAATGAAGTGCCAAGCACTCACCAAAGCTGGAAACCCATGCAAGAACAACAGCACCTGTCAAATAGGATCTCATCATTACTGCTCTGTTCACGCAAAACTACAATTTCCGCATTTACCGACAAACAAAAAACCACCACAAAAAAACGCATCACAACAAGCTTTTATTTATGTCTACACTTTAACTGAAGGACGTGGAAGTTCCAACCCAAAGCTTTACAACCACGAAACCAAACGATTCGACAATCTACCTGCCCATTTACTTCTCATAAAGATTGGCTACACTACCAAAGCTCCTAAAGCTCGTCTCAATGAGTGGACCAGAAAATGCCAACATAAAATTCATCTGCTCCCCAACAGCCAGTTTCCTTTACCAAAGACTGCGTCTTTAGCTTTCGACAAGCACAACAACTCTTGGAAGGTTAGTGGTGGTGCTCAAACTGCCAGACAAGTAGAATCGACAATTCATCAGACTCTACGCAAACATTTCGGAAAAGGGCATGTTGTGTGTGAGGGATGCAATTCAGAGTCTGGTCCTGGCCGACATATAGAATGGTTTTGTTTAAACTTTCAGGATCTCCAGTGGGTTTTTGAAGTTGTGTCCAAAGTTTGTGGAGGCGATGCCAATGGTATCAAGCTCTTGACACAAAGTATACCTCCTTCGTTTCAAACTCCGGCCAAGTCTAAATCCAAATGGTGTTGTTTTTGAATTTCCTAACCATGAATACTATTGTAATTCAAAAATCCTAATTTTGCACAATTCATCAATTTACCAGATATTTGGAAGTTCGAGTTTCCGAGTTGTGCTTTTACATATCACTGCACCAATTGGAGGATAGCCAATGGAGATTTGGCTCATCTTGAACTTGGTAGCAGAGCTTTCCAGTACGCAACAGAGTTAAGTATCGTGGTTTCCAACTGTCCATCTTGAAGATTTGAAAATGGTGGCCTACACAACAGGGGTTGAAAAAAGTTAAAGTGTAGCCGCATCATATCTTATATAACATGTGGGAGTGTCATTGACTCAACAATCTCAAATGAGCGAGGAAACACCAACCACTGCTCAAGAAGAGACTGTGGACCAGCCCTGCTCAACAGATCAGTGTGACGACACCATTTACAAGCAGCTTAATGTGGAGACTGACTATAAAGATTATCCAATTTTTACAAGCATCTCGCTTGGGTCCAATTTTGAGAAGCAGTTCGCTCGATTAGTAGATCCTGAAGAGATTCTTTATCCGGAGAGTGTCATGACCAAACCATTCATGGTTTTACGTCTCGACTATCCTCTTGAAGAGTATTACTGTGTTGAAATTTTCCCCAAAAATAAGGCTGGATTTACTCGAGCAGAACTTGTCAAGGCTGTCATCGATGCATATCGAAGGGTGTACAGAGAGGAAGAAGAGACTTCGACAGTTGAAGCAGGAATGATTCCAGGCATGCTCAATCGAAATACCACCGATGGTAATTATGGCGTTTATGGTCATGTCTTGGATGACTTGGTTCTTCACACATTTTGTTATAGTCCAAGTTCCAACATTCTTGAAGTGGGCATTGACAGCTAATTTACCACTATAATGAAGTTTTGACAGTCTAACAATAACGTTTTATTGAAGTAATATTACTTAAAGCACTAGTTTGCGACAAGAGTAGTACATTATAACATACTCTAAACCAGACTCAACTGCTCAGAAGTCCACAATGGTTTGATGGATGAGCTTTCAGGCTCTCCAACTCCACAGAGACCTCCCTCAGCTGCCCAGTCATCGACAGTCTTGAGTTCGAGTTCTGTCCAGACATCTTCAAGAGCAGCAATAAGATCATCGCAAAGCTTTTGGTTATGGCCAGGGGTAGGGGTCACTCGAAGTCGCTCGTGGCCAATAGGAACTGTAGGGTAGTTGATAGCTTGAACGTAGATTTGATGTTTGGTAAGAAGCAGGTCAGAAGCAAGCTTTGCCTTGTGAGCATCTCCAACTAAAATGGGAACGATATGGGAGGGGTTGGGAACCACAGGAATGTTCTTGGAAGCGAGCTGATTCTTAACGTATCGGGTGTTAGTCTGTTGAGCAACACGGTCTTTCATTGTTTGTTTTTGGTAGTCAATGGCAGTCTTGGCGCCAGCCATGGTGGCAGGAGGGAGAGTAGTGGTGAAAATGAAGCCGGGAGCATAAGATCGAACCATATCGACGAACTTGGCAGATCCAGCAATGTATCCTCCAACACATCCGTAAGCCTTTCCAAGGGTTCCAGTAAAAATATCAATTCGGTCCATAAGTGGTCGTCGGGTGGGGGGAGCTCCAGAGTAATAATGCTCAAAGTCAAGATGTTCAGCAACACCGGCACCTCGAGGTCCGTACATTCCTACAGCATGAACTTCGTCCAAAAAGGTGATGGCTCCGTACTTATCAGCCAAGTCGCAAATCTCCTCAATAGGACCAATAGATCCACACATGGAATAAACAGATTCAAAGGCAATTAGCTTGGGAGTTGATTTTGGGTAAGCGGCAAGCTTGGCCTCTAAATCAGCAACATCGTTGTGCTTGAAAATGACCTTTTCGCTGTTTCCATGCTTGATTCCGTAAATCATGGAGGCATGGTTGGATTCATCAGAAAAGATGACACAACCGGGCAAGGCCTGGCCCAAAAGACTCAGTGTTGAATCATTGGCAACATAGCAAGAAGAAAACACCAATGCAGCTTCTTTCTTGTGCAAATCGGCCAAGGAAGCTTCCAACTCAACTGCATGCCGGTTGTGACCAGCAATGTTTCGGGTACCTCCTGCTCCAGCTCCATATTTTTCCAAGGTTTCGGTCATGCTTTGGAGCACTTGGGGATTTCTACCCATTCCAAGGTAGTCATTGGCACACCAGACAGTCACTGTGTCCTCTTCACAGGACCCTCGGTGGGCTCGAGGAAAAGCTTCAGCGAGACGGTTGATATTGTTGAAATATCGATAAGACTTGTCAGAGTGCTTCTTGTTGATTTTCTCCTCGTAGAAAGACTCATAATTGAAAAAAGAGCCCTTGGAAGTGTCTTGGACAGGCACTTTTCCCAGCCCTCGTTGAGTCATACCAAAGGGATAATTATCCAGTCGAGAGGGAGGGTGGACTGGAGAATACTGAGCAGCATGAGGGCATACTCCCTTGGAGGTGTCAATACTGGCATGAACGTCTACATCCTGGGACTCAGCAGAAGATCCAGAGTCGGACTTGAATCCTCGAACTTGGAGTGCCCGACCCATGATGGGACACTCGGCAGCTTTTTGCTGGAGAGCATGGGACCGGGAAAGCTGACGCAAAGTGTTGGTGGAGGTCTTGCCCACATAAGGACACAATTTCTTAGAGGCTCGAGCAATTTCCATTGTTGATTGTGAGTCTTGATGTTGATTAGAGAAAGGTGGGTAAAGCCCGCTTTTTAAAAAAAAAAGACAACCAAACCCTCTCTTTTAAGGTTTCACCTTGTTCAAAATTTCACATTGATTTTAAGAGGCTCACATGAAAATCCCTACTTAAATCGCAGAATAGTCGAGATTTTGGCTTGATTTGTGCAGAATTCATTTACTAGTTACATTCCGCATTGATTGTGCTGACATTCTTCGAGATCCCATCGCTGTTTAACTAATACCGTTGACAATTGCTAGTTTGTCATTGGCTGGTTCTTATTTGAAGTTTATCCCTATTTTAAAATTAGACTTGTCTAGGCTCACTGTTTGTGCTTCCCAACATAAAGAACTTACATGAACTCTGAGTGGCTGAAATAAAGGATTACAATCAGAAAAACGTTGGGACTTTGCATAAATCACTGAACTCGGGTTTCTTGAACTTTGTATACTCTTATTATTAGCGATTATTGCTCGAGCAATCAACAGTACAACTGTTGCAAATTTACACAAATAGCCTATACTTTTGCCGTTAGATGGTCGTTCAGTTAGCACACAAAAAAGAAGCCCACTTGTTTCAGCCTTATTTACTTCTTCCTTGTTAACTTGTAACGTTTGCATATATCCACCATGCGACTTAGCCACAACTTAAAAAAACTTAGCCACAAAGTCTAGCCTCTGATCCAAACTGAGATTAGAAGCAGGAATTGGTCATAATAGTGATTTTTATTAATATACATTCATGCAAATACATTGGAATCCTCATAGGCCTCCTCTGCATTTCCCATGAATTTGGTGAAATGCAGTGGTCGGTGCAAGTCATGGTAAAATGGAAGGGGAGTGTCCAATTTGATTTCGTAGCTGTCATAAACGCTCCAGCTAGTTCCCATAAAAGAATAGTTCCAGACATCAATGTCAGGAACTGCAAAGGAACCTATAATTTTGTCTGTCAAAAGAAGTTGGCGTCCTGTTCCGAATTTGGCCGAAAATCCCGTGGGTAGATCGGAAATCATGTCCTTGTTCTGAAGACCCCACTCTTTTCCTTCACTCGAAAGACCAAATGGAGAAACTGAAATTGAGCCCGGTGTAAAAGAAACAACAACACATAAGGCTACATCCAGATTTGCAGTCATAGTCACATCTTGGGGCGATAAATAAGGAGCCTCGGTAGCTTGTGTGTGTATCCATCCCAAGCATTCGAGTCCCTCAAGAACAGGGGATGATGGCTTTTGATCAGGTAGTTCAACTCCATTATAAGATCCCAATTGCGGAACCAAGACAATGTCATGAATTTCTCGAACTTGATCATTGTCTTCAGGTGCTTTGCCATAGAGATAGGCAGCAACCTGAACCCGAACATCAGCAATACGTACAAATTGCCGGAGAATGTTCTTGGGTAATACGTAAACCAACCCTTCGGTATCTCCATATTCAACAAACATCTTTTTGGCTCTCAAATGAAGATTAGATGTTGCTAATGCACGAGATCTCCATTCTGTCTTGGACTTGAAAGCTTCTTGTTCGTAATTTGATGTCGTAACCACAACCATCTCATCTCCATGCACAGTGGTAGATTTCGTCTTAAGAGCTGAAACTCCTGTCTCCCGAGCCTCTTCAACCTCTGCAACCTCTTGACGTCGCTGTGAGGGTGCCCGAACCTCCTGACCGAGGATTATGTCACGAATCTCATGTTGAGTTAAGGACTCCACAGGGATGTTGTTTTTCTTTCCAAAGTCATTCACAATCATGTCTCGCAACTTGACCTCAACCTCAATCCACTGCTCATCAGTAAATGAGGGCCAAATGTGATGATCTTTGGTAAGTACTGTGGAATCTGGTCGTAAGATAATTTTGGTTTTCTCATGATTCACTTGCATTCCCCTCAATATTAATGTCAACCGGAAGAAGGCTGTATATGATGAGATGGTTCGTAACCAGTCATCGTAAAAATTAAACAGAACCATTTGAGACTCAGTTGCTTTGAGAACTAAATCTCCCAATTTTTCAACTTGGAGTGCAGATTTGAATGGTAATTGAAGTTCCGATGGTCGGATGACTGTATTGGGAAATTCGAATAATTGCTGTTTCAATGGTTCCAAGATTGACTTTCGCGTCAAAATGATCTGTTTGGGTTGCTCTTCTTTAGGAAGAGACCGAATTAAAGCAGCGACCTCCTCAGCGCATTTCCATTTTGCTAATTGTGATAGACGTTTCTGACCAGCCCAAGTTGAAGTGTGAACAATCTTCAAGAATAATTGTCCATTTTTGGGGTTCAAAATAAAGACAGCTCCGTTCAAAGGTTTATTTGTAAAGTTGCCTTCAAAAGTTGTGTGAGCAGCAGCACGATAAACGTTGGAATCATCCACGAAAAATTGAACTTCATTGTTGAAAAGTTCTTGGTAATTCTGGGAATTAAGGAAGGCTTCTTGCGGTTGACTCTGATACAGCTGTAATCCTTTTCGAATTCGTTCCCGCAACACAAAGAGAGCTGGGTTAGCCTGCATAATCTTAGACATTGCAGGTCGAATCAACTGTTTTAGGCCAGGAAACCAGTTACCATATGCATCGTACATGTTGTAGGCTAGATCAATGCCGACCATTGCACCAACAGGTGATGGATACACAGAGATTCCATCAGATGTGTACTCCAAAAATTTAGCTCGAGTATAGCGGGAGATGTCATGGGAGTCATAGTCTCCATAACGCAGTTGGACATCAAGCCAAAATTCTGAAGCAGTTGCAAAGTCCATGGTATCAGCCGAGTCATTCAAAAGTGAGGGCTTACAAATGTTCCATTTGTGTGCTGATTTGAGAACAATGTCAGCACAAGAACTGTTCATCTTATAAGATTTTCGCGGGTGAATCTGCTCTTTTCGAGTTTCTGCAATCTGTAACATTTCGAGTTCTTTGTCAAGAACCTGGCAGATATCTAAAACAACAGACTCGTGAATCTTTTGCCACAAGTGAGCTCGGAATATTTGAATCAATGAAATCTTGAGTGTCGGAATTTTTCCGTGAAGGAAGATACCTGTTAAATCAAGTTGAACCAAAAAGCCAACATACACATTAGCTCTGTTGATGGTTGGTGACCACCACAATGTGAATCTTCGATTGGGGATCTGATTTAAACCAGATCTCTGAGCATTGGTTAACTTTTTGAATTTCATTGAATCCTCAAAGCCAGATGCCTTCTCCCAGAAAAGACCCTCCCAGCTGTCAAATCCTGTTCCTCTAAACAGGGTATGCTCCAAAATTGTCTCAATTCCACCTAAAGCTTGAATGACGTCAGTTCTATAGGTATTGAGAGACCATAATTTACCGTCATGTCGCTGAGATGTCCACCAAAATGGATTGACTCGAGCAATTGAATACTGTCGAAATTCATTTCTGATACGATGGCCTTTATCGTAAGCAAGGGTGTGTCTATCTTTCTGGAAAAGTGTGTTGATTCGTGGTAGACCTCTATCCCAAGAGTCCTCTAAATCTTCGAGAGTTAATCGCCGGTTCTCTTGCGCGGCCTCTTGACGTTTTAATGCATACTCGGCCCAAACTCTTTGAGAGTCAAGAAACTCAGCTTCCCAGGAAGTGAGATATCGGAAAATGTTGGGAATGAGTCTGTCATCCATATGGGTCATACCGGCTCTAAAATGGGTAATACCTGAATCAGTTTGCTTGGACCATCGAAGATCAGATGTTGGAATGAGGATATGAGATGCTGAAAACATTCCAAGACCTCCAAGTTCTTTGGGTGTATAAAAAACAGCAGGGGGGAAACGAGACGGCATCTTTGAATTAAGGCCAATCTTGACTCTGGTTTGAATTTTAGTTTCACATTTGACTAAAATGTCCAACAGAGACTCAGTGGCAACAGCTGCCTCCCTAAAATAGGAGAAAAGGGCGATCAAGGCAGTGTTCCACTTGTTTGCAATTTTAGTAAATGTGGTAGATCCAGAAGACATGAGGATCTGACGGATTCTATTGTTGAATTTCTGGATTTCGGTGTCTGCCACCCGAAGATATGCATATGCTGTTCTTTCCTTTGTTGAGTCGTTGACAAGATTCCAAACAGAGTCCTTCAAAAGTGTAGCTGAATGTACTCGTGACTTTGGTAAGATTCTAACCTCGAAGCCACACATGCCAAACAATAGATTGGGATTATCCTTAGAGTAAACACTGAGGTTAGAATCCTCCCACTCAATAGTAGTCATAGCCCTGGGGAGCCTGTTTTTAATTTCCCAGAAAGTGGCTCTTGCCAAATTGACATCATAGCGCATGAGGCGCATTCTGCAATCTCGTGGCCAGCATTTCTTAGTGTTGAAACCAACAACATTTTCAAAATTTGGATCTGGATTCTCGGCCAGATATCTTTGAACCAAGTCCTTGCTTTCATCTTCTGTGAACTTGAAAAGAATGTGAATTCTGTCAATGTAACGAGAGTAGAAACGAATGGGATGTCTGGTCTCTACTTCTGGAGATGAAAACTGCAAGAATTCATTAGGTAGTTGAGGGTTCTCACCAGCTAAGTTCGTAGCTCGATGCAATCCCAGAATTAAGAGGTCAGCAATCAGTCCATAAAATTGAACAACGAAAGATGCAAATTGTAGACCTCTAATCAATCCATAGTTGTTAGTATGTGTCATATCCTTGTAATTAACTCGAATGTTATTTTTGGCGATGATGTATTTAGCCATATTCTCATCCATGATCAGTCTGAGAAGATAAAGAAGAAATGTAAAATCAATCTTCTCCCAAATCTTGGATAGAGAAGTTTCCAACATGACGAGACTGCTTCCATCAGAGACATCCCAAACATTTTGAAGATTGTTGATACCTTGGCACCATTTGTACACTAATAGAGGAGGGACCTCAGAATCGCTTGGCTTCACCCAGTTGGGGAACAAATGACGTTTATCAGCCTCATACCACAGGTATTGATCCAGATAAGCATCTGCAATTTTTTCTGTGGGATCAATTTCGTGGATGGGTGTAATGTGAGAGTAATAATCCATCATTTCCAATGTGGAATCCTTGAATCCCTCATTACGAACAAAGTTCTCTTTGATCTGACGTAGAGTCTCGTGAGGATTGTCATAGGCCTGTTCAATATACGCCAACTCATCTCGTTGGCTTTGATTGAGACGACCTTTCATATTGAACCCTTCTTTCATACCTTCTAGAGCAAGCACCAACAACTTGGTATCATGTTTGTAAGAGGCTGGGGGCATTGGAATAGGTGAGAACTTGCGAGATTCAAGCCAATGGGTTAAAGTCGTATGAATGGCGACAGCATCATCAGTATTCCAGTAGGGACCGTCCCTGAGAAAGTCCTCTTGTCTCTCTTGTTCTGCTTTCAAATATAAACGAGTTAAGCGACCGAGATTTTTCTTAGACATAGTTTTGTCTACTGTAGCCCCACGCTGGATTCGCGCACGATTGTAATGTGCAGCAGCAACCCAGCCTTCAGCTTTGGCTTTAACATAACGCAAGATGATATGTTCAATGGGTGCTGGCATTCCCGGAACCTTCCAAGGAACGTTAGCCTTCCAGCATCTCCAAGCCTCTGAGAGGTGTTGCAAAACAGTTTTGGTTTTGGTTTCCTTGATACCATCGGGAATCATATCCAAAATATCTTTGAGAACTGAAGCTCTAAGCTCTAAATCGTAAGACGATTCTACACGCTGTTTGGTAATTGTTTTCGCAATACCTTTAGAATGTCTTCCTTCAAACTGCCGAGCCAAAAGATTTCCGAGCCATCGTTCAAGTAAAGGGATAATTCCACGCAAAAAGAACAGCCACACTCTCCAAGAAGGTTGCCAAAAACCACAGCCTGGTCCTTTGCCAATGACCACATTAAATCTGTAGTAGATGAGATGCTTCAGATCTTTGCAGGTTCGGATTTGATGCATCACCTTGTATTTGTATCGGTAAATACCTGTGAGCTGACCGAGATGATTTAAAATGTAGTGAATTCCATCAGCTAATTGATAAGCATCAACATTTCCCAAACGGTACTGAACATGAGAGTCGACAAGCAATTTGGTGACCTTCAGAATTTCTCTCATTAAATGAAATGCATTTCCAAATCGAGATTTCTTTCTTTCTTTGGTTGTGAGTGTTTTTGTGGGTTTGAGGTTGAAATTGTAGTCAAGATGCAAGTATGTTAAACCTTTTCGATGAATCAACAAATTGAGCATGTTGAAGCCCTGTCGGCAAACTTGAAGACCTGCCTCGACCCAGTCGATAGTTGTGGTCTGAAAAAACTTTGTAGCTCGCAAGGACTTGAGCAGGGATCTCTTTTTTTGTGCGACTGTGGGCTCATTGTTTAAAGAGTTTAGAACAAAAGTCTTCAACAGTTTTTGGTAAGAAACTCGAACCTTGATGGGGTATCCCTTCGGAGCATGTTGAAGATACCAGTGTTTAACCAATGCCACATCTTGGGCTCTTACTGTCAGGCCAGATTTTCGATTGAAGGGGTAAGGTGCGTTATAAAGAGACAATGTGGATGCAGTTGTCTCTATCTCAAGGTCCAGATTACTAAAATCAGCAGTTAGAGGTCCCAAGTCTTGGTCAAGAGTGTCTTGAGAAAGTGTCCAAGTTGATGCGATAGAGGGACTTTTGCTTTGAGATATCGGTGCTACTCTGGGATCAAAATAGTAAGCAGGTAAAGAGGGATCTTCAGTTTTGATGTAGACATTGTGAGGATGTGCAAATATTTGAAGTTGAACCTGACGAGGCATGGAATTAAAGAGGTGGGGTAATGCAATACGATGCTCAGTGGTAATGGGGTGGCGCACAATTATGCGCTCGATGGCATTAAATTCACCAAAGTCCTCTTCTTCAATGTCTTTGAATAAAGGCTCAAACTTGGGGCCTCCGGGAATAGCCATATTTAAAGCTTTGGCGGTGAAGAAACTGTTCTTTTCAAACAAGTAAAAGTAGTTGGGATCAGTGATGTCAGGAAGAAGAGGGGTGGCTAATCGATAAAGATTACTCATCTCGTCAATAGATAGTCTCCATTTACGCCTCGAGGGTCCATTCATACCTTTAGGATCCTCATAGAACCAATCAATAATCGATGCATCTTCACTTGGATTAAGCTCCATTTGAATTGATTCCGGTGGATTAATGTCTTCAATGTGCTCCCAGCCGATTGGGGGCTCCTCATCATCAAAAGGAGGGAAACGCATTCTTCGAAAATGGCGCCGGTCACGTTTTTCTTTTCTCATCATGATCCACATTGCAGCCCATTGGGCAGTGTAAATTGCAGGATTGACTCGAGGAATTTCATTCACAAAGGTGATGGCACCTGACACATGATAGAGCACCTTAACTTCCTTAATTTCTTCCCATGGTTGAGGCATGTTTTCGAGCAATTTGATAATTGCATGGGGCATGAACTTCAAAGCTCCTAAATAAGCCCGCTTGTCATTTTGAAATTTTCTAGAGCTCATATCGCCATGATCTTTGATTAGTTTTCGTAAATGCTCGGGAGGCATTTCTGGTTTGTGAGAGTGAACGTAAGTGGGTGAGACTTGAGTGCCGTATCGTGCCTTTTGCACTGAAAGCCACCGCTTTTTCCGAGCAGTCAGCGTTGCCTGTCGTCGTACATGCTGATTACTTTGGGAGGTTCCTGGAATAGCTGGTGGTCCTCCAGGCGGCCCACTAGGTGGTGGGGGTCCTCCAGGTGGTCCTCCAGGGGGTCCTTTAGGTGGTGGTGGTCCTCCAGGGGGTCCTTTAGGTGGTGGCGGTCCTCCAGGAGGCCCACCTGGAGGAGGTGGGGGAGGTAATCCACTTGAAGGGAATCCACTTGGAGGTAATCCATGTCTTGGATTTGGTGGTGCATTACCTTTCAGCTCTGATGGACCTCGCTCTAACGATGATGAGGGAGGAGGTGGTGGTGGTGGCAGATTGTTTCTCGAAGGAGGAGCCCCATTTCCTGGAGGAGGGGGAGGAGGAACTCCTCTTTGTTCAGTAACCCCATTTCGACCTGGAGGAGGTGGAGGGGATGAACTGTCAACTGACCGTCTTGTAGAGTTGGATCTTGGTCGCTTAGAAGAAACCATTGCTCTACACAACAATCAAGCTACTTTATTTCAACGGGTTTTCTGAGATCAACCTGACTAAAATTGAAATTGATGGTGGTAAATTATGTGTGGAAGTCTAATAATTTTCGATTTGAGTTTGGAGTTTTGCTATTGTTGAAACATGAAGAGGATGCTAACATTGGCGTAATAAATAATCATAGACCTTTTTCTTGGATCGATTTGACAATCAATCGAGCCTCTTCGACATCCTGAGGAGATCCATGTGTGTAGTCAACGGCGAATTTGAGAGCCCGAGTATAATTACCTTGGTTGTACTCGTATTTAGCCATCCAAATACGAGCCTTGGCAGATTCATTTGAAATTCCTTCAGCTAGCTCAGACTGAACGCAAGCTTCCATATACTTTGCTGCAGTAGTGTTGTCACGAATTCGCTCGTAGACAGAAGCAATTTTGAACAGGACATAAGGGTCGTTATCTGAAACAGTCAAAGCCCGTTTATAGCCTTTAATTGCCTCATCAAATCGCTTGAGCTTTTCAAAACAATTTGCAAGAGCCTGCCACATTCTGGGATCCATTGGCCGCAGAACCGTAGCTTTTTGGTAGTAGTAAACAGAATAAAAATGCATGTCCAGCACCTCGTAAGCCTGTCCTAGACCATACCATGCCCTGTAGTCGCTCTGGTTTGTGTCTACTGCTCGACGGTAGGACTCTATAGCAGCATGAGTATTTTTGAGCTCAACGAACTCATGTCCCATGAGAGTCCATGCAGACAAACAAGAACGGTTGAGGGTCAAGGCTCGACGATAATAGGTAATTGCTTTTTCGTGATCTCCTCGAAGAGAATAATAATTGGCAATTACACAACAGGTTTCAGGTCTGAACTTGTCTGTGGCAGAGGCTAGTTGAGCCAAAAACGATAGTTTGGACTTCTTTTCCATCACATAAAGGATATTGGAATAAGTGTCAAGATCATCCAGCCGATGAGGATCTGCATTCAATACCTGGTCAAAAATGGCTTCAGCCTCAGTATAATTTAGATTGTGATAATTCAAAAGAGCTTGCTGCACCGTAAGATAGTGAAAAGATGGAAACAGAGACTTCAGCTCCTTCAATGAATGTTCCACCAACTCCAACGGCTGAGTAAATTCCTGGTGGCAAACAATGACAAACAGTTGCTTAGCAAACGATTGACTCAAGTCATGTGGAAGCTTCCGTGTAACTTCAGCTAGGGTAGAGATATTGGGCATGCAACAGATCAGCTCCAGCCAAGCCGACCAATTGAGAGGTTGAAGCGAAACTGCTCTGATTAACAGTTCCATTGCCATAGTATGATTCTGTTGTTTACTCATTACCACACCATAAAGATAGAGAAGATAATGTTTGTCTGGATACTGCTTGATGAGCGAGCCAAGCTCTTGATCTATAGAGCTGAGCGCTTCATTCATCGACGAGTTATCTTTAGCGGCCAATACGCCTTGACTGTCTTCTTCTTTGCGTATTTCTCCAGCTAAAAACTGAGAGTAAAGACGAAGAAAATGGCAGGGTGCACTTTTCCCTGCTTTGGCATGAAATGCACATCTATCAAATTCCTTGGCATCGAAAAAAGCCTTGATCATCAGAAAAAGATCCAATTCCGATCCCAACTCTGTGAAAAATGCAAGCCGAGACTCCAGTAGTTTCTGCGGGTCTGGATTAGAAGAGGTGTCTAGTCCTCGAAGAACTTCAGCACACCACTTTGCAGATTGGTATAAACATAATTCAGAAAATTCCAAAGATGCCGCTCTCAAGGATGCCGCGATATTCTCTTTGTCCATTTTCTTTTTTGCGAATGGAGACTCAGCGATAGAAGAGGTTGGGGATCAGGGATTCAATCACAAACAAGGCAGTCTAAACCAATCTAAAATTCAACAAATTGTATCCAGAGTCAAGAAATTTGACAACCCTCAAATCCTCAGCCTAACTTGAAACTGCAAGATTGCTAATTGCTATCTTTTTCACGGTTTTGATATCTTTGGATCCAAACCTGGATGCTTTATACCTGTTTTCTTTTTGATCTCCCGGACAATAAGGTTTGGTACAAGTCTTTGATAATAGAGTTACTGATGTCTGGATCAGTTAAATGAATTAATAGTGTAAAGGTGCCTCAATTCCTCAGATTTGCTTGGAGAATGTGGTAGTAAAGGTGCAGGTGATCAAGTGCAGGGAATTGTACTAATCTAAGCTGTAATATAAATGATCTAATTGGTCAACAAACTGACGAGTGAAAGGTTTAGCTTGCAGAATCCAGTACTTGATACCTCTAGATTCGAAAGAAGAGAAATCAAAAGATTCAATCACAAGATTGAACTAGAAATCAAACGACTTCTCAGGTGTATAATATCTTGACGTTTTGTTGAAAAAAACAAAAAACCAAGAATTACACTGTAAGGTGAATTGACTGAATCGACTGAATTGACTGATTGACCAAACTTCCTGAGTGCTCTGAAGTGAAACTAACAGTATTAAAGGAATTTTTTAAAAACATGCCTTGTCTACAGTACATGTAAACTGTCGATATTCGAGATTGATTACTATTAAACGCATATGGTCTGACAAACTCTAACCAAATCTACAAAAGTGGAAAATCTGAACAAGTAAAGATCTTTAATTGCATTGTCTCAATCAATTGAGTGATTCTCTACTGAATTTTGGAGTCTCTGCCTACATATCAAGCCATTGTCTACCAAGTTGTACCAGCATATTGGCACTCTCACATTTTGGAGATGATTACAGTCATTCTGACTTCCTTCATCATAGTATATCTACTATTGCAACTACTCCCCCCAAAACGAGATGCTCACCCACTCATTATTTCACAACAATCCGCAATTAGTTCTGTTCGAAATGAAGGTGAGTCAGGAGTTTACAGATCTCACTATTGTCCACATGGACTACCGCTGATGCGAAGTTTGCAGATTCCCACTGATAATTATCGTCTTCGAAGTGGAAATATGGCTGATATTGCTGAATTATTGGGTGGTCGTCTATTTGACTCGCAAGATATTCACAGGGTTGGAAAGTACCTTCAATCTCGAAATTTCGAACGAGTGGCTGTTCTTTGGGACTCGAATCGAGTCGAATTTTACATCCTTTTATTTGCATGTGCCCTGTATGGAGTTGAGATTGTTCTCATCCCACCGGCTTTTCAAAAGGCTGGTTTACAGGCTGTTTTGGATAAAATTGGCAGTCATATACCTGTCACCACTAAAAACCACCAGGTCAAGTTGGGAGAAGACTCTTGGGAGCTTGTTGTTAAAACAGAACCAGGGAAAGCTCCTTCCTTGGATGAATCTTATAGATTTTTGCTCATTCCGTCGACAGATCAAGCCAGGCAAATTTCCATCTCAAGATACTCGCATAATAATGTCATCAGTGCGGTTGTGGGCCAGCTCAAAAGTTTTCCCTCTACCCATGAGCTCAAGTCTAGTGATGTTGTGTATTTGGGCACCAGTGCTGCTGAGCCTCTTTGTCTGATTTGGTTCTTGTCAGCGTGTGTGATACAGTGTGAATTAACAACTAACTTATCTGATGCCACAGTGGTGGTTTCAGATCAACAATCGCTTCTGAGCTTACCGCAGCCCAAAAATTGGTGGAATTCTTTCAAAATTCGACAAGCTTTGGTGAAACAAAGTCAGGGATCTCTTTCGAGACCGGTTTTGAAACAGTTTACGAAAGCGAGGCTCGTCGTATTTGCATCTGAAGAACCTCGACTAACGGGAATGGAGCTTGGAAGGTTAAGAGCACTAGTCGGGTCTCACTTAGTGTACTCTTTGATGTCTCGGCATTGTCTTTCCCCCATCACCCAGACCTGCATCTTTGATTATAGGTTGACCCAAAAGGTCATTCTAGGTCCAGTACCATCTTGTGTTGAAGCAAAGGTCAAGTCTTTGGACAAAATCACCAAGGGGACTTTGTGTATTCGAAGCCCTGCATCTGAGGTGTTTGAGTGGGTTGAAACTGAGTACAAGGGAGAGTGGGGACCAGAGGGAGCTTGGCGGATGTGAACTAATGTAAATATCAATCAACAATCAACAACCGTCAATCATCAATCATCTTTTTTAGTTATCAATTATCAACAATCAATTTCAGTTATCAATCAACAATCGCCAATATCTTTTTTAGTTATCAACAATCAATTTCAGTTATCAACCATCAATTATCAATTATCAGTTATCAATGATGCTCATCCAATGTTTACAAATTATCAAATTTGAATATATTACCACCCAGACCATTTCAAGTCCATGTATGCTTGATTTTTAGAGTGCAAGTCAGAGATTTGAGTCGACTCTCATTTGAGCTTTGAATCGGACTCTGAAGCTCGACTTGCCGCCGTGATGTTATCTGCCGCTGTACTACCTTCTGTTTTAGTTGATGCTGCTGTGCTATCGGTTTTAGCAGGTTTGCTGGTAGGCGATCCAGAAAAAACTGTGCCTGTTGAGCCTGGTTTCTGAAGCGTATTTTTGGGTTCCTGAGTTGGAACTCGGAATCCAAACATTCTTCTAACACCTCTTGTGGTCGGTATCATGACTCGACTAGCAAACCAAGGAGTCATCATCAGTGAAATCGGTATTCGAATTGGAAGTGTGGCCTTGACAATAGCGTAGGCGGCTGCTCCTTGCATCACAACCCGAGCTCCATTCTCCATGTTCAAAAAGGACCAACCTTGTGTCTCCAACAACTTGTCAATCACAGACATCCCCTTCACAATCAACCAATCCGGTAAACCGGGTGGAACAAAGTCTTGGGTATTGAACCAATACCAAAGCCCAAACAACGGAGCAATGGCCGTCACCTCATGGACAATAAGAAAAGAAGTCACATGTGATACAGGAGCATTTTTGAATCTCCAGGCATACTTTCTGAGGAATCGAGGAACATGTTTTAGAATTGGATCATCATCTCCTGGCTGTGGTTCTTTGCTTTTTTTGAACAAATGTCTAGCTCCAAGTGGCTTCAAGAATCCCTGAGGACGAGTGAAAGCTAGTGGATAAATGCCTGCAGAAGAAATCCTCGAGATCACTCTGGTTGTTTGCATCTCGAGTTTGCTAATCCCAATTGCTGCACTTGATAGCGAGACATGTTTGAACTTAAACGGGTTCAAACAAGCAAACTCAAAATACTTATCTGAAAGATCTATATACAATTATATAATCCATTAATCGGTCTATTTACATATTATCCAGCTACCTGGGAGCATCTACTGCAGAGATGGTCTTGTTGTGGGGCTGTGAATTGCCAGCATCGTGGACATTTGTGATGGGCAGGGGTCACAGCTCGAACTTTGACATCAGTGTCCAAGACCTTGTCAGTAACTTGGTAGTTCCAAATAGCAGTGGAAGCGGGCTGATTTATAGAGACACCAGACGCAATGAAGAATTCAGCAAGGTCATTCTCGTGTTTCTTAAGTAACTCCAAAACTTCACCTGTAGCCTCAATTTCAATATCACAACCAAGAGAGGATCCAATTTTCTTATCCTTGCGAGCTTGAGCCATAGCTTGAAGTGCAATGGATCGAACGTCTTTAAGGACCCCTGCCTCATGAGCCAGCTCAGAATTGTCCCATTCTCTGGGGGTGTTGTACCAGCCCATTTCAAAGGAAGACGAATGGTTACCAAAGGGATGGTGATTCCATACTTCTTGTGTTAGTAAGGGAGTCAATGGAGACAAAACTGACAGATATACTCTGAGAATTTGAGAAAGCACATATCGAGCCGATTGGCGTCTAGCAGACAGTTCAGGCTCCAAGTAAAGACGCTCCTTGACAATATCAAAATAGAAGGATGAAAGACAAGTATTGATGTGATGGGCAAGAGATTGATAGACACGGTTAAACATGTGAGCTTGGTAACTAGCCTTTGTGCCAACTTCCAACTTGTAAAGATCTAGCAGTGCAACCTTGTCCACAAAAGTTAGCTCATCATAACCAATACTGGTTTCGTTACCATGAGCCAAATTGCCCAACAAAAACTTGAATGTAGTTCTTAGTTTCCGGCTGACTTCTCCCACATGCTTGAGAATATTGGGTCCGATAGCCACATCGCTGGTATAATCTGATTGCGCTACCCATAATCTAATGCCGTCGACACCCAAGGCTGGCAGTCCTTTGCCTCCATTGATAATGGTATCTGGAGAGAGTGTATTACCCAATGATTTGGACATTTTCGATCCCTTCTCGTCCAACAAAAATCCATGTGTAATCACTTGTTTAAAGGGTGCAACTGGTTTGTTAGTGGACGCAATTCTTGTCAATAACGAAGATTGAAACCATCCTCGGTGTTGATCAGAGCCTTCCATATATACATCAGCTTGGTTAATACCCTGACTGTCAAGAACGGACTTCCATGAAGATCCAGAGTCAAACCAAACGTCCATAGTCTCGGTTCCTTTTCTATATTCCTTGCCCAAATGCTTGTGTGAGGCAGGAAGCCACTGGGACACATCTTCTTCTTCTGAGAACCAAACATCAGTGCCTACTTGATCAATCACTTTGATCACATGATTGATAGTGTCCACATCTTGCAGTGGCTCTCCCGTCTCCTTATGATAGAGAACTGGAATGGGCACTCCCCATGATCTCTGACGAGAAATACACCATTCAGCTCGAGAAGAGACAAACGTACCCAATCTCTTAGAGCCCATCTCTGGGTAGAACTTAACATTCTCTAGGGCTTCACAAGCCAGAGTCTTTATACCATCGACATTAGCAAACCATTGCGGTGTGGCACGGATTATAACTGGTTTTTTGGATCGCCAGTCATAAGGGTACGAGTGCTCGTATTTATGAGTAGATAAAATCATACCTCTTTGACGGCCTCTCTCAAGAACTTGTTTCTGGCCTTCTTTGAGAACATGCATGCCAACAAACTCTTTAGCGCTTTCTGGCAAATCATTGTTATAGCGACCCATTTCGTCTACAGGAGAAAATACCTCGATGCCTTGAGCAAGACAGAAAGAGTAGTCATCTTGACCATGTCCAGGAGCACTGTGCACAAGGCCAGTTCCACTCTTTGAGGTAACATGACTACCATGGGAAATGGGATGATGCATTTCTTCATCCAGAAGTGGGTTTCTGTAAAAAGAACCAACCAAGTCGGAGCCTGATATTTTCTGGGATACAACGACGAGCGGTTCAGATAATTTTGTTGAAATCTCGTCAACCAGGTTGAATGCCACAATGTAGTGCTTGGACTGAGTTTTTGCAATAACATATTCAATGTCTTGGTGAACACCAACAGCTCGATTTGACAACAGTGTCCAGGGAGTTGTGGTCCAAATGAGAGCAGAAACCTGATCAACGCCATGTTGTCTCATTACACTCTCCAGTTTCTCAGAACAAGAAACTATTGGGAAGGCAGCATAAGTAGCAATAGAAACATGGGCTTGGTTGTATTCAAGCTCGGCTTCAGCCAAAGCTGTTCTCGTTTCCCATCCCCAGTATACAGGTTTGGATCCTCGATAGATCAAGCCATTGGCAACCATATCCCGAAACAACTTAAGCTGAGCTACTTCAAATTTATGGCTCATGGTGATATACGGATCACTCCATCGTCCCATTATCCCCAGTTCCTTGAAACTATTCATTTGATCCACAATTGTCTCTTGGGCATGGTCTCGGGCTATCTTTCTAATTTCAGTAGCAGACAAAACCAGAGAAGCATCCTTTTTCATTTTTTTGGAGAGCGTTTCCAATGCTTTCAATTCGATTGGAAGCCCATGACAGTCCCAACCGGGGACATAATGCACTTTTTTCCCCGAAATAAGTGCGTATCGATTAATGATATCTTTTGTGACTTTGTTCAAGACATGACCGACATGTAATTTTCCATTGGCATAAGGAGGGCCGTCATGAAGTACAAACAACGGGCGATTTTCCAAAGATTGATTCCACTCAAACAAATCATCCCGAGACTGCTTTAAAAGATCAGGAAGTTGGGACTTTTTCCGTCGTAGATCAAAGTTGGTACGTGGTAAAAGAATGGTTTCTGTGTAGCTTGGAGGCTGAGCTACATCATGATTGAGCCGAAATCCTACTGGAAATGGCCTAGAGACCCTTGACAATTGCTTACACTGTCTAAGCATGTCACGTGAGGATACTCTTGAGAGTTGAAAATTTCACTAATGTAAAAAGAAATCTTAAACTTTCTGGAGTTTGATAGTGTTGTTTTCAAATCTGTGTTTTGGCATTAATTTCGTTGGTTTTGTTGGTAATTTATTAGAAAAATTAGTGGTTTCTATAACTTCAAAGTCTGGGAACAGTTCGATCAATAAAGTCAGCATTTTTTGTTTTTGCTTTTCTTAGGTCAAATATCACTACTTAATTTCGAGGATAATAAAGTTTTCAAGTGAAAAGTTTGGGATCTTGACTTGTCTGGTTGAATTGCAATGTTAAAACAGTTGGCAAGATACAGCACAGCAGCGGCAGCAGCTGTTAAAGGAGCTGCTATCAAATATCCTGCTGGTGTTCCTCTGGAACGAGAACTCTTGAAACGTCAATTATCCCGAAAAACGTACTTGATCGATCTGTACACCCACCTACTCAGAACCCAGTCTGTCTTTTTGGTATTTCACCAGAATGCTATGCAATACAAAGACCAGCATATTCTCAAGGACAGGATCACTGCTGCCGGAGGAACCCACATGACTATCAACTCTGCTATGATGCAGGTTACTCTTCGAGGTCTTGGCCATGCTGACCCAAGCTCGAAAGAAGCTCATGACTTATATAAGGACAACAAGCACGCATTAACCCCTCTATTTCGAGGGTCTTCTTCCATTGTTTTCTTTCCTGAAGTTGACCCAAAGTCTGTTGCCAAAGTTTTGAAAGTGACCGATGCCACCAACGATAGAATGCTCTTATTGGGAGCTTTTGTTAACGGAGACCATTATAATACTGATCAAGTCAAAACTTTCAAGACTCTTCCATCTCTTCCCGAGCTCCAAGCCCAATTGGCTGGACTTCTCACAGTTTTGGGTGGTGGACAGCTTGTGCAGAGTTTGGAGGCTCCCAGCAAGTTGCTCTATCTCAACCTCCAGAAGTTGTCAGAAGAACAAAAGTAATGTATATAGTTTTATTGAGAGCTTTATTTTTTGTTTATCATTGACAGAATGACAGAATGATCCCTTTCTGCGTACCCAAGAAACAATATTTGATCACGTGAATGGATTCAAACTGCAAAAAGGGCTATCAAAATAGCTATTTAACAAACAACAGCATATCAGTAAAACATTTAAAAATTACATGAAGAGTACAGCTGAGCAAAACAAATCATCTAATCTCGATCAATTCTTAAAAGATTTAATATAAAAAATATCTCCCGGGGGTGAGTCGAACACCCGATCTCAAGATGTCAATTTACCATTACAGTCTCGCGCCTTAAACCAACTGGGCCACCGGGAGGAACGTTGAAAATATTTTTTTGATGGGTTCTTGAATCTGAGTAAAACAAGAATGTTAGTTCATCATTTATTTTCTGATAGATAGAGTGATCCCATTTCAGTTGCATATTCCATAATTTCCGCCTGCTTCTAATTATTTTAGTTTGTTTTCGTGCTTTTCGTTGTTGGGTATGTTTTGATCACGTGATTGTCTATACTTCTTGGTTTAATTACGCATCATTTTCGTGTAGTATGAAAAGGCACGCGGCACCCTCACAAAAGGGCACGAATGAGCTGAAACAAACGAAAAAGGACCCTCTGTCGGTTCTATGCAGTCCTTTCAAGCGCCCTACTGGATCTCGAACCAGACAGGTCTTCCAGAGACGTGCCACACTCAATGTCAATTATTCTGAATTGAATAAAGAAAATAATGAGCCAAAAGAGAAGCCAAAAGAGGTGAAGGATCCCTTGGCTGTCTTGAGCAAAGGTTTCAAGGTCCCTTTTCGTGAAAAACCAACTCATTTCTCGGAATCATTCCCTTCTTTGGGAATGAGGCGACCTGTGGAAATAGCTCCACGACCATTGCATGATCCTACGGATGAGTTTGCCATCGTCCTATACGATCCAACAGTTGACGGACAAGCAAAGATCACCAAAGAAGACATATGTCAATCCACAGAGCTCAGATTATCCCAAAGCAACGAATCTAGTGAAACTGAGTCTGATGGCGCATTAGATCAGCTACACCGCAAAGTGCATAAATCACTCGCCGAAATTCTTGGAATTTCCAATCGAGACAAGCCGAAAGAATATCCAGAGGTCCCTGTAGTCATTGATCCACGACTTGCCAAGATCTTGCGTCCACATCAAATAGAAGGTGTCAAGTTTTTATATCGTGCAACCACTGGTCTGATTGACGAGCGTGCTCATGGTTGTATCATGGCCGATGAGATGGGACTTGGAAAGACACTTCAGTGCATTGCGCTCATGTGGACCCTTCTGAAGCAGTCTCCTAAAGGCAAAGGTACAATAAACAAGGGTATTGTTGTCTGTCCTTCATCTTTAGTAAGGAATTGGGCTAATGAGCTTGTCAAGTGGCTAGGTCCTGGGGTAGTTACACCTTATGCCGTTGATGGCAAAGAGAATCCGACTGAACTTGCTTCTGGCCTCAAGCAATGGGGTGCGGCAGAAGGACGAAAGGTCACTCGACCAATTTTGATTATCAGTTATGAGACTCTGCGTCGAAATGTCGATTCCTTGGCTGATGCTGAAATAGGTTTGCTTTTAGCTGACGAGGGACACCGTCTCAAAAATGGTGAATCACAAACGTTCGTTGCTCTGGATTCTTTGAATGTTCAACGGCGAGTGATTTTGTCAGGTACTCCCATTCAGAATGATCTTCAAGAGTACTTTTCACTTTTAAATTTTGCCAACCCTGGGCTATTGGGCACCAAAATTGAATTCCGTAAGAACTATGAGATACCCATTTTGAGAGGTCGTGATGCTGATGGAACCGAGGAAGATGTGAAGAAGGCTGCAGAAAAACTTCAGGAAATGTCTACGATCGTTTCAAAACTTATTATCAGAAGAACCAACGATATTTTGTCAAAGTATCTACCTGTCAAATACGAGCATGTGGTCTTTTGCAACTTATCGTCTTTTCAGCAAGCTCTGTATAATCATTTCCGTAACTCAGAGCAGGCTCAAGCCATGATCAAAGGTCAAGGTTCACAACCACTCAAGGCTATTGGAATTTTGAAAAAGCTGTGCAATCATCCAGACTTACTTACTTTGCCAGAAGATATGCCTGGTTGTGAGGCTGCATTCCCAGAAAATTACACACCGCCGACGGCACGAGGTGGGCGAGATCGAGAGGTTTATTCGGAGTTTTCTGGAAAGTTCAAAATTCTTGAGAGAATGCTTTGCTCAATACGAACTGAAACAACCGACAAAATTGTCATCATTTCGAACTACACCCAAACTCTAGATCTAGTCGAGAAGCTTTGTCGATCAAGACGATATGGGTGCTTGAGGTTGGACGGAACAATGACAATCAACAAGCGAGGTAAGCTGGTTGACAAGTTTAATGATCCAGAGGGTGGCGAGTTCATATTTCTCTTATCTTCGAAAGCTGGTGGATGTGGTCTGAACTTGATTGGAGCAAATCGGCTAATTTTGATGGATCCAGATTGGAATCCTGCTGCAGACCAACAGGCTCTTGCCCGAGTTTGGAGAGATGGACAAAAGAAAGATTGTTTTGTTTATCGGTTCATTGCTACAGGAACTATAGAAGAAAAGATCTTCCAACGGCAATCTATGAAACAATCGCTTTCAACATGCGTTGTGGATGAAATGCAGGATGTTGAGCGGCATTACTCCTTGTCAGACTTGCGCCAACTGTTCCATTATCATACAGACACCCCTTCAAACACACATGATGGATACAAGTGTAAGCGCTGCAAGGACGGTCGTCAACATCAGAGGGCTCCTGCAATGTTGTATGGAGACGCTACCACTTGGAACCATTGTCACAAGGGGACAATGTCAAAAATCGAAGATGTACTGCTCCAACGAGAGGAGGCGGAAAATGATGTCTCCTTTGTTTTTCAATACATTTCCCACTAACTACCAGTCTGGACAACAATTCAGAATAATAACCTATTTACTTAATGTATTTTTCATTTGTTAGAAGAGCCATTGGCTTGGTTAAATTGGCGAGAAATGGCGCTCATAGCAGAAAGGATAGCTTGGATTGAAGCTTGGGAAACATCCACGTTGATACCGACACCCCATCGCTTAATGGTCTTGCCATTTTCTTCGTAGGAAAGCTCGATGTATGTAGCGGCCTTGGTCTTGGAACCCTTTCCAATAGAGTGCTCGTGATAGTTGCAAACTTCGAGGTTGAAGCCAAAAGCATTGTGAATACCATCCAAGAAAGATGAGATAGGACCGTTACCAGTACCTGAAATCTCAACTCGGTCACCATTAACAAAGACAGCACCATTAAGTTCTCGAACATCCTTGGACTTGTTGGTGACAGCAAAGTCGTCGAGCTGGTATTTGCCAGTGGGCTTCTCCTGTAGTTCATACTCCTTCTCGAAAAGTTCAACCAACTCCTTCTGGGTAAGTTCTTGTCCAACAACTTCAGCCTCTTGTTGAACAACCTTGGAGAATGCGACCTGGAGTCCTCTGGGCAGATCAAGCTCCAAGGATCTGAGAATAATCCAAGCAGCGCCGCCCTTACCTGACTGGGAGTTGACACGAATGACAGCCTCATACGTTCTGCCCATATCCTGAGGATCAAGAGGCAAGTAGGGGATTTGCCATCGCTTTTTGCCAAGTTTGACTTCCTCTTTGCAGTTCTCGATTTTGGCAAAACCCTTTTTGATGGCGTCTTGATGGGAGCCAGAGAAGGCGCACACAACAAGAGAACCACCATATGGAGCTCTGGGATGAACAGGAATCTTATTGCATCGCTCAGCAATGTCAATGATTGAAGTGATATCACTAAAATCAATCTTGGGAGAAATGCCTTGAGTGTAGAGGTTGAGTCCAAGAGTGACTAGATCAACATTGCCTGTTCGCTCACCATTACCAAAAAGGCAACCTTCAACACGATCAGCACCAGCAAGTTGACCGAGCTCAGCAGCAGCTACTGCACAACCTCGATCATTGTGGGGATGGAGGGAAAT
The DNA here is from genome assembly GCA_900535975.1 of Dengshuqunia hispaniensis. Taxonomy (NCBI): domain Eukaryota; kingdom Fungi; phylum Ascomycota; class Dipodascomycetes; order Dipodascales; genus Dengshuqunia; species Dengshuqunia hispaniensis. Next base: position 3,129,069 of record LS992275.1, on the reverse strand, counting down.
GCAAATTTTTTCTCGCTCACTGATATGAGTAGCAAAATACTCGATTTGATCAGCATAGACATTGGGAGTAGACATTTCCACAGTTGCGGGGAGATTGAAGATGATGGGGTTCTCCTCAGTAGGCTCCCAAGCAGCCTTGACAGCTTCACAAACCTCAATCACAAACTCAGGATCTGTGTCAGAAAAGGTCTCGGGAGAAAATTCAAAAGCCCATTCGGTTTTTTTACACTCGGGATCGTCTGAGTCCTTAGTAAGAGCTCGAACATGTTTGGCACATGCCACTGCTTTTTGAAGAGCGTCTTCTTTTGAGTGATTGAAAACAATCTCACGGAAGCATTTAGAAGTTGCCAAATAAATATGAATGATAGCCTTGTTAGCGCCCTTGACTGAATCAACAGTTCGAGTAATAAACTCCTCTCGGCAAGGAGCCAGAACTTGGATCCAGACATCACTAGGAGCATTGTCGCAAGCATAACGGGTAAAATCAAAGTCGATCTGGGATGCAGAAGGGAACGCAACCTCGATTTCCTTGTAACCAATGTCAACTAGTTTGTGGAAGTATTCTTTCTTCTCTTCCACAGACATGGGATCAGGCAGAGATTGGTTGCCATCTCTCAGATCAGTTGATAGCCATCTTGGGGGTTTCTGAAGGGTTTTTGAGGGCCACTGTCGGGTAGGCAGATCGATAGGCTTAAATGCCTGATACTTGATAGAGGGATCTTGAAGCATCGTTTTGAAAGTCAGGTGAAATTTTCAATTATCCTTTTTTTGGAATCAAACTTTGGCCTGGGACTACTTTAAATAATGGTCTTTGGTCTAAAATGTGTCATGAACTTTATTATGTATGGACAGACTACTTCCTACAGACAGCGGGATGCATGAAGCATGCCAACTTATGAAATTAGGGAGCGTTTTCGGAGGAAACTTCTGGGGGGTAATGGAGGAAAAAGAAGCGCTCACGTGATTGGCGATGAAGGCTTGCTGACAACTAGCATGTTTTGATGGCTAGATCTGAGGAGTTGACAAATTTTTATTTGGGTTTATCCAAATTATTTCGAATCTAAGGTTACTTCAGTCAAAGGCTGACCTCTTCAAGCTTTGTCAATGTCTTGTTGAACGAGTCTCAATGCCCGCTTACAATTCGGAAGTTAGTTTGGTTTTAAGTAGAAATGAGTCAGTAATCAATCCTACAATAATGAAAATCTATACTATGACAGCTACAATTAGGAGAAGATCCGGCCTGTGTTTCACGAGGAAACATGAAGTACTGTTGGAAAACTGTTGGATTCTGCAGGCACTCGTTCAAATGTACAGTCGCCTATAAAAGCTATTCTATTCCTGATGATCCATTAAAGTTTGCTCATGTATAATGACTGCGTGATCGGCCCATTAAAGAAATACTAAATCAATCAGTAAAGTCAACGACTTTTCTCGGAATCTTGGATAAATTTCTACATTGCCCTAATGTAGAATTTGCTGTACAAGGCTACATCAGTTTATTGCTACTTTTCCTTAACTTCGTTTGCCTACAGCTACATTTGAAATTTGGCAGTTTGGCAGTTTGACAGTTTGGCAGTTTGACAGTTTGGTAGTTTGACAATGATGTAATTGATTGTTAGTTCACTGTTGTATTATTCAATAATTAATACACTTTGTTTTTGTTAACTCGTAGTTAACCGCATTTTATGTAATATGTCTCAACCTTGTCGATTCGGAGAGTTGGGTCTATTAGCTAATGTCTAATCATCCAAGTCGAAAAACCATGTACTTTCCCAAAACTAATCAAACCTCTCATCACGTGATATGCAAAGTTAATATACACGTATTTTGTCCACTCCAGAACTACTTGGCATTATGGACGAGCCCCAAACATCCCCTTTAGACAGCGTCAAGCTGCAATTTCGTGGAATCACCCAGACGTACCAATCATATGTGGATAAGACAGTTCCCCACAAGCTAAATCGATGGATTGCGTTTGGAGTTTTGATTGTCTTATTCATGCTGCGAATTTTAGTGGTCCAGGGTTGGTATGTTGTGTGCTATACTCTTGGAATCTATCTGCTGAACTTGTTTCTGGCCTTTCTCACTCCCAAATTTGACCCCTCTCTTCAAAGCGAAATGGAAGCTGGTGATGTTGAAGAGGGCCAGTTGCCAGTTGAAGAGCCTGCATCTTCATCAGAGGAATTCAAACCCTTCATTAGAAGGTTGCCCGAATTCAAATTTTGGCATTCTGCCACCAGAGCTTCCGGGCTTGCCTTGATTTGCTCTTTCATCCCTGCTTTTGACATTCCAGTGTTTTGGCCCATTCTCTTGTTTTACTTCATTATTCTTTTCACTTTAACAATGAAAAAACAGATTCAGCACATGATCAAATACCGATATTTGCCCTTTGATATTGGTAAAAAAAGCTACAAGTAATGTTATGTAATGATAGATTGGTTGGTTCCAGAGTGTTTATTGGTGTAGGCAAGACGTCATGAGTGTCGGGGCTGGAAATATGAACTTAGACATCGAGGTCTGACAATAGTTGTCGAACACTAGATGATACTAGAAGTCGAAATCTGATACTAGTCACCGAAATTTGATACTAGCCACCCAAATCTTACACTCAAAGTCGAAATCTTTAATTAGAAATTGAAAAATCAGACATTAGAATTTGAAACTTGAATATTGAATTGAGGAATCCAATATATTAACATTTTATTTCAATAAGCAGTCTATTTTTAGCCTACTTCTCAAACATGAACTCAACGACCTTTTAAGCGATAATTGTTCTCAGTTCATAAAGCTATATATCATTCAAGAGCGGAAATCGAAAATCAGAATAGCATCTGATAATATTTGAATAGTTCTGTATTAATAATATGATTAATAACGAATAAATTAGCACATGTCACAAGGATGTTTGGTGATTAGAAACCTTGAGTGCAGGTAAGCGGCAAAATAACTCTCAGCCAGGACAAGGTTTAATAGCCCTTCCAAATGGCCACATGGTATAGCCTCAATGTGAAAAACAGGACAACAACAAATAGCTGCTGATTATTTCTGAAAATGCAAAGAATGGCTTTATCATTATGCTTAACACCGATGCCAACATCATGTTGGTCATTTGCTCTCAAATGTAATTGACTTAGTGTTAAAACCATTAATTCCGGTTATGCCAGAATGAGTAATTCAAACCTTAATATTCAAACTAAGTTAACTCCGTTCTAATTCCGGTTCCGAGAAAGAGCCTAATTAACATTAAGATATTTCCGTCCGGATTTCTATGGGGAAACGGAGACTGGAGTACAGCTTTTCTAAGGGGAAAGCGAGACTGGAGCACAGCTTTTCTAAGGGGGAAACGAGACAGAAGCACATTTGTGAGTACCATTTACGAGAGTAATGCCTTTAAAGGTATTAAAATGAAGTGTAGAGAAATAAATAATTGAATTCAGAATAAATAATGCTATTAAACGGTAATGGTTGTGGGTGAAAGGGGGGCAGCAATTCCATGCTTGCCGAATATCTCAGTATCAACTGAAATTGGGGAGTTTGAAAGTAGGAATGAATGGTCCTCCTCGTCATCTTCAGATGATGAATAGGAAAGCAGTGGAACTTCCTCCACTGATGTGTTTCGGGATCCTGACACACTGTAGAACACCACAGAGTCATGACGAGGGTCAGATGCGATCTCATATTCATCTTCGGAATCACTGCCACTGCTGTAGCCTTCAGATTCCGAGTCTGACTCTTCCTCGACTTCGGATATGCTTTCGAAAACTGGGCTTTCATCGACCACCACAGGGGTAGCTTTAATAATTTCTGGTCCAATTGTGACGTGTGGGTTGAAAGTGACCTTGGACTTCGATCGTCGAGATGCTAATTCATCCATAAGAAGATCCACCAGATTGGCATGACAGACCAGCTGTCGTAGGTTAAGATCCGGTCGGACGGCTTCTTGTGTCAACTTCCGTCGGGCTCGAGAAGCCATGAGGTATGTTTCAGCCATAGAAGCTGTCTTGATAGACTGTGCTGTAATAGACATGATGTGTTTTAATTCTTAGAGTGGATATTTTGAGATTTGAAGATAGTGGGTTTCGAAGGGACCTAACTCGTATTATATACATTAAGCATCCTTGATAATCATCACAGTCATGAGTCAACCCAATTTGTAATTTTTCAACCTTACTTGAAAGGTGCAAAGTTTAATTATTAAGGAAAAGCTTAATAAATCCATGTTAATCAATTTGTAATGTAATGGTAACTGGACCTGAATGAAGTGGCGGTGGCAAGAGGCTTAGGTATATATCGGTTAATTTGGCCTTAGTTTCGATTTCTAAGTGTCTGGGTCAATGCCCTTTGGTAGCTCTACCGTGTAATTTACCCCTGCGGAATTTTCAGATTCTTCGGAACGGCTTCAAAATTCTCGATCCGTTATAATTCCACCTTTTCCCTCATCCAAAAAAAAATTGAACCTCTAAACCTTATTATTTATAGGCTTTATGTACAACAGTTTGCTATTGTCATCGATTTTGCGATCAATTGTCTGAGTGAAGTTCATCGATCAACTGGCTAGCATAAGTCTTGCCAAGAATATTCAACCCAGGTAAATGTTGGATCGACATATTCGACATTTCTAATCAACTTCGACTATTGAGACCATCCTCATTGGTATATTATTAATGCTCTGACAGTATTTTTAATAACATTTCATTTACATTATTTGCTTTGTAACGTTTTTTTGATTTGCTTTATTTTTTTTTATTTTTTTTATTTTTTTTGCTTTTCCTCTTTTTCATGATGATTCCCAACTTTCAGTCACACTGAGCCAACTGAAGTTCTATTCCACTTCCCTGCCGCAACATAAGATTTGCAACACCCGATTAGTCACTGAAAAATATTACATGTAAATCGTGAGAGCAATAATTCTAATTAGTGTCTCGGATTTAACTTCGAGCAACAACACAAAAGAAGGTTGAAAATGAATCAAGTTTAATAGGCCGTTGGATTCAGAGGCTCAAATTTTCCAATCGTTAATCCGGCTTTGCATAAATTTTCAGAGAGGTAGTAAGTATGAGGTAATAAAGATAATCAATCTGGAACGAACATTGCCTCTTTCAATCCAAGAATTTCAGTGTAGGGCATTAGTCCTCAAAGGTTATTTACAAATCCAAATTACTCGGTGATTTTACCCCAGAGTATATTCAACTCCTTGGCGACCTAGCTCAGGGTGGCCGCTAAACTTATTTCGATTCAATATGTAGATACCCATGCTTCCTGCCTGAAATTGACAATTCACATTCATCAATTGATTGAATTAAACAATGCGAGTAACTTTGTCTAATTAAGTTTCTTCGATTCTAAAAGCAAAATCAGCCGCACCTTTTGTCTTTCACTTCCATTTTTGTTATAACCTTGTTGAAATTTCACGTTGTTGGGTGTGTTGTCAAAAAATGCGAAAATTTAAATCTGCTCAATTACTCAGTCAGTTGCAATATTTATTGTCTTTTTCGGTTTCTACCACCTGCTAAATTGCGAAAGACACATTATTACTGTTCGATTAAAGATTACGTGATAGCAATAATCAAAAAGAAAAAAATTAAAAGTACACGGAAAAAAAACAAAAACTCTCGCCTATTTGAACCTAATCATTTTTTGACCAGCAAAAAAAAGCCAATTGATGGAAAAGTTCGCAGAAAGTTTAGACTTGGTCTTCCAGCAAACATCGAGTGTGGCATAATGTTAAAGAGGACTAGCTTGGCGCTTGGTAGATAAGAAAAACTTCTTGGCATCTTCCTCATCAATACTTAATGAAGCAAGTCTATAAGGTTTCAATGTAACCCCATTGTCTGTTAGCTCATCCTCTGATGTAGACTCGAAGTAATCATCAATGTTGTAAATTTCTCCGTCATTTCCACTGGAATACTCGGATTCAAAAGAGAATTCTGTCGACGGTTGATGAACAAGAGGTTGACGTCTTTTCATAAAGTCTGGAGGTTCTTTGAAAACAGCTGCAGGTTGCTGAGCCTGGTCGTTTCCCTCCACATAACCCTCGAGGGCCTGAACCTGGCAATCACCGCGTGAGAGGAGGTGATTCGCACACCCGATTATGTTTTTGAGTCTGTTGTCAGAAATTGTAAAGAGGTAACTCGCTTCCTGTAGTTTGAAAATCATGTATTTAGGATGATTTTTGGTCATCTTGAGTGTGATAGGCAATTGGCTCTGGGAATTATTGCTGTCTATTACTGGATATGAGCCAATGACCTGTCTCGAAGATTTGTATCTTGAGTCGGACCGATTCAATGATTTTGGGTTCTCAACCGTACTGATAGATTTAGACCTTGACAGGTCTACCTCGAAGGGCTTTTTCATACCAACACGTTGAGAGCGAGTACGACTAATGTCGCAGAATTTGATACCAGTGGGTTCAGTCGATTCAGACTCATTGACCATTGGTAAAGTGTCAGTTTTATTAGCGGGAAGGTGATAATGAAAAGTGTTAGTATAGCTACCACCAAAACCCATACTAGAACGATTCCTTATAGTTTCTTGCAACTTTTTTTGTTGAAGAGATTTCTTTCTAGATAACGATTTGACCCTGGTGATTTGATTGTTGGCACACTCCTCCTCAATCCGAGGAGACTCGGCAGAATCTAGCTTTTGAATGGGAGCTTCGCTTGTTTGGCCCATGCTCGAATGTAACGAGTTGGCAATTTTTTCAAAAAAGTTCAACGACTCGTCAATCCGGTGGTGGTGTTCGTTCCATCTTGGCTCTTTTGCAGCGCGTTGTAAACATGCAATTCCAGATGCTATTGATCCAGAAAAAATCTCAGCCAGGGCTAGATTGTACAAAATCTCACAAGAATATAACATGATCTTGACTCCCAATGGTTCATAATTCACCCAAGTATTGCCTCTTAGAGATTCCAAGCAGGCTCTATACTTGGTGGCTGATTGAGAGAACTTCTCCTGCTCAAAAAGCATTTGTCCATGCAAGAAATTTGTCAGGCTCAGATAAGGATCTTTTTGCAAAGCGGCTTCAAAGTGCTTCTCAGCTTCATTGAAATTTCCTAATGAGTATTGTACAGCTCCAGCATTGTGGGAAACCCTGGAGACTTCTCCAGAAAAAGACGGCGCATTCAAAAGCTCGGAAAAACAACTAAAAGACTCTTGTTTTTGGCCCAGGTGAAAGTGATCTACACCCTTGAGCCAGCTCAAGACATGTGGTACAGAGACCATTTGATAGAATTGGAAATTGATGATCCTGCTGGTATCGAGATCTCTGAAATCCTTACCAGTGAAACGAGCTATTCAAAAATGTGGGGAAGAAGATGAAATTTAAAAAAAAAAAAAACACAAACTTGTGGGTTTTTAATGTTAAACTCGTCGATTTTCAACGAAATATGCATTTTCAGCCTTGTGAACTTTAATTCGGCAATGACGTCAATTTTGACATTGACAAGTCTTGTGGTAGACTATTCTAAATTGATATGCTGGTATTGTATGAAGGGTTCCACTGATCAATATCAACTTCTAAGCCGAGTATTCGACAGTATTAAAGACTGCTCTCAATTATAAAATCATTGTTAAAGTTTTCTTTTAGGACGCGAAATGTTAAACGCGTGGAACAAATTTTATGTGATTAATTGAATTTGCTTTTCTTTAAATGAGTAGTGTTTGAAATGAAACTGGTTATTAAATAGTATTAAAGTCACCAAATAATAATCTTGTGGAGACTATCCCAGTAACTCCATCAAGGTTTTCATTTTATCCATGTATCAATGTACAGGACTCATCCAGACAAGATATTATAGCTAATGTTCGTCATTTTTTCCAGATAAAAGTTCCTGTCTTCTTTGGTCAAATCTTAACTTTATCGTGCATCATGTATGTTAATCTGAGACAGGTTATGAAACATTAGACTTTTAGAACCAACTTTTCAATCGAATTAGGCTGTTAAATGACCTAAACCAGCACTATTATGGTCATAAATAAGAATAATCTCATGTCTAGTATTACTTTTTCGACAACAACAGTGCTATTGTATTTGTTTAGTAGACCTTACTGGCTAAATTAAGCGTATATGATTTCTGCTGTAAAATTAAATATTATGGGGAATGAAATGGAAAAAGAAATTATTTGTTTATTTTTTGTTTTAGTAATTTCTTTGAATTGTTGTTAACCACGCTGTCTACACGAAATCGACACATGTTAAAGTTTGGCTTCCTACTAAATTAAGAGAAAGAAAGCAAACTATATTGACTTTAGGCTGTCTCATTGTTGCCATGTGTTACCTTTCACCCCATGCAACTGGAACATCTCCCGCTGTCAGATATTCAATGGTCTGTCTTTAATGTAGTATTGTATCATTAGGCTATCTGGTTTTCTAACCACGCTATTGCTTTACTCTTTCCTTTTTAAGATCTTAAGAGAACAAACAAAAAGAGTCTTTTTTGGCATTTAGTGAAATGTGTAGAGCTATTTAGGTATTTTAGGTTTCGATGCTGTTGTTTTTCGCTTTATTACCCTTGTGCCTGGTTTGCGTTAATGGACATTCACTAGATGACAACAGTCCACCACGGGAAACCAGTGAAATATACCAACGGGGAAAAATCTTCGCTAACATGAATATTTCTAGTTTCATCAATATCCCATTCTTTTTCCTCTGTCTCTTTATTATAATCACTTCACAGAACAAAGTTATTCAGTAACCTAGTATACATCCTTACATTGTTTAAGCTAACAAATACAGACATAACAAAACATAAACACAAGATCCATAGCCTTTTTTTTTTCGACTGTACTCAAATCATACACATACTCATTTTCAATCGGGTTGAAAACCACCAAGCAAGACCAAGTTTTTCATTCCCAATCAACCAGCAATCGACACTCGCTTGAACTCAGCATCTGCATTTGTTCTTCTCTGGATAAATCTATCTTGGCGGAAGTATTTTAGTTGAAACTTGCACTTTGGTTGAACCAAAACAGCTCTCACAGAGTAATAACCAAACACAAGAAAGCAAAAGAGGTGGGAACATAAAGGCCTACACTCGAGTTCATACTACGTTTCTATTTGAATTACCCATGCTCATTGCTGGATTCAATTTATTCTTTCTTCAACTCTGAACGATCGAGAATTCGACACAGACACAAAACCAGAAAAATCAGTTAAAGCCAGAGAAAGAAGCAAAGAAAAAATTAAAGAACCCTCAACACTCATTAATATCAATCTGGCATACTGATTCCAGCTCTTTCTTAATTCACTCGCTTATTAACGCTCATTAATTAGTCCCTCTCTCTTGACCATGGAAAAAGTAAGTAAACTTCAAGTCAACATTTATTGAACACAAACTAACCCACAGACTCGTATTCAAGATGAGAATGCTCTTCATGAGTACCGAAAACCACAGGCCATCCAAACATCAGCCACCAACTTGCCCTCAAAACGAGTAGCTTTAGGAAATGTCACCAATAATGTCAATGTGCTCTCTAAATTTGGCACTTCGGCTCGAGTTGCAAACTCCAAATTACAGAAATTCGATGTTTTGCGGGGCCGGCAGCAGCCCGCAATGGTCAAACCTGAACAAGCCATACCTGGTCAACCATCATGTCCCAATTCGGATGATACTGTTGATGAGGAAGTTGAGAGGAAAATGTCAATTTCTACTGAAGAAGATCTCGAAACAAGCCATTTGAAAGATTCCTTGGGTGATCTTCAAGAATTCATTGAACCTACTTTTCCCGTATCAGAGTCAAATCCTGATGCATTATATCCCATTTTTGATGAGGAGGCTTTGACTGAGCTCAAGAAGATATCAACCTACTTCACAAATAACAATGGAATCGATCTCGATGAAAATGATGACGACACTTACGATGTTTCTATGGTGGCAGAGTACTCGGAAGAGATTTTCTCCTACATGAGAAGCCTTGAAGTCAAGTTTCGCCCGAATCCAGGTTACATGGACAATCAGACAGAAATTCACTGGACCATGCGATCCATTCTCATTGACTGGTTGGTTCAAGTCCACCATAGGTTTGCATTGTTACCTGAAACTCTCTTCCTGACGATCAATTATATTGACAGATTCCTTTCAATCAAGACGGTTAGCTTGAGTAAACTTCAACTGGTCGGAGCAGTGGCATTATTTGTGGCTGCAAAATACGAAGAGATAAACTGCCCTTCTGTACAAGAAATAACCTATATGGTTGACAATGGATATCATGTCGATGAGATTCTCAAAGCAGAACGATATATGATTGATCTTCTCGAATTCAACTTAGGATGGCCAGGACCCATGTCTTTCTTGCGCCGAACCTCCAAAGCAGATGACTACGACCTAGAAACCCGTACTCTGGCCAAATATTTGCTTGAACTCACAATCATGGAGAAAACCTTTGTAGGTGCATTGCCCTCTTGGCTTGCAGCTGCCTCTCATTATCTTTCTCGCAAAATGCTCAATAGAGGACATTGGACAAGTGCTCACATTTTTTACTCTGGTTACACCGAAAATCAGATACTTCCTGCAGTTTACAAAATCCTCGATTGCTGTAAACAGGCCGTGACACATCATAAAGCTATTTTTGAAAAATACAAGGACAGAAAGTTCAAAAGAGCTTCTCTGTATGTCCAGGAGTGGATTGACCACGAAAACATCTAAATCCCTCAACCTCTTTTTGTTACTCAGGCTGCCTTGTGCGGCTGCATCACATTATGTCATAGATACCCACCCCCAATTGCTCAACTAAACTGACCAGCCCAACTTTCAATAATTGAATTATTCAATCCGGGCACAGTACAATACAAAAATGCCTTTATAATACCCAACATCTGGTTCAGTTATATACTCTCGTTAATTTATCTATTGGTTTTATCTTGTTTGTATGTATCATCAAGTAATATTCTCGAGATCTGAGAACTATAGTGATTTACAAATTCCATGTAATAGTTGATGTTTATTCGGCTATAGTTCGTTTATCTAACTTCCCAACCATTTCTCATGTTGTCCAAGAAAGGACGGGACAAAATCAATGGTGGATCCATGAAAAGAAAATATTCACAGTGAATCACTTACACCGACACTGTCTAAAACACTCCGAGTTCTCAAGTTCCTATATCTTTCTATCTTTCTTCTTTCAATGATTTCCACAAGTCTACCTTGAATTAACAATGTGAATAGAGGAACTATTATTACATAATGAGGTGATAGCATATTAAAAATGTATTCACATGCTCACCGATGAAGTGAGGAGCCTCATACTCTTCAATTTCTGATATCTGAAGCACTCTGGAATTTGAGTGTTGCGCAAAGAAAAAGAAACGACATCCTTTGTTTTAATGTGATCTTGGTCTTGCACTTAACTCCTGAAGTAGCCACGTTTCTGCGGATTCTATTGGAATTGTTTTCCATTTTCCTTTATCCACTGGTTCTACCATGGGGTTTTCTATTGAGTTAGCTTATCACTTCTCCCCAAATAGCCTATCTTTCAGCGTCCTTAGGGCCTGGTGTCACGCAATATCGTTACTATCATTTCTGGTGCTAGTTCAAATATCCAGACTTCTTGTTGTGCTTTACTTTATTATGTGGTGATAAAAGCTTTAGGAGTCCTCAACAATGGGAGACCTCAACTAAATAAAAAGAAGGAACAGATCTGAACCGGATTTACAGATAGTAGAACTGGTATTAAAAAGTCATCTAAACAGTCACCCCCAATGTTGTGAAGGAGAGTCAGTATTACCAGCCCAAGTATTATTGTTAGATAAGTTAGAGTTATTCACTCCAGTGGAGCTTTGCTCTACAACATATGTTACACAAAGGAAAATTCCTGTAACAAATCAGGTTGTGTAGTGTAGTGGTTATCACTTTGGATTTTGATTCCTCGAAATCTTCCAGTAACCCCGGTTCGATCCCGGGCACGACCTTCTTCTTGTTCAGGTTGTGTAGTGTAGTGGTTATCACTCTGGATTTTGATTCCTCGAAATCTTCCAGTAACCCCGGTTCGATCCCGGGCACGACCTTACCTATCCGGTTGTGTAGTGTAGTGGTTATCACTCTGGATTTTGATTTAGCAAAATCTTCCAGTAACCCCGGTTCGATCCCGGGCACGACCTAGGTATATTTTTTCCCTTTATTATCTATTTGCTTGACCTAAAATGATTATTTCAAAGAATTTCCACTTTTTTTATGCAGCGAGATACAAAAATTCAGATATATGTTCCTTATTTAGTCAGTTTTAATATAAACTTTACCATTACATTTGATTTAATGTATCAATGTTATGGGTATTCCTGGTGGGAGAATAGTGAATTCATTGCGAATTCTTAAACCAAATACATTAAAACAACAATATTCTGCCTTCCGATTCCTTTCATTGTCATATATATAGATCACATTGAGATACAATTATCAGCACTGCCAATAAATATTCCTATCCACTAAAAATACTCGTCAACACGGTTGTATGCAACAAAATTAGACGACCCATGTAAATCTCCCTTAACTAACCCAGCACCACCCTTAATCAGCTCCTCCAAACGTGCTGGGGTGGGTGCACGATCCATGATAGACAAATAATAAGCTGCAAGTCCCGAAACGTAAGGGACAGCCATTGATGTACCTGATAGAACAGTAGTACATGTATCGCACAAATGGTAAGTAGAATTGATAGAAACACCTGGAGCAAAGACATTAACACAAGGCCCTAAATTAGCACCGAATGCATCTGAAAATCTCGCCACAGAGTCTGTTTGATCAATGGCACTGACAGTAATTAAACCATCGACCGAAATGCCATTATTAGCTGGGCCATAACGACAAGCGTCCCCCTTATCATTCCCAGCAGCAGTAGCAACAACAATACCAGCACCAACTGCAGCCGAAAAGATTTTATCATAAATTTCGTTCTTTTTCCCTCCAGCTGAGAAGCTAAGAACTGATCGTTGGCCGGGATTCATGCGATGATCTCTAATTACCCACAAAATGGCACTGACAATGGATGACACCGGGGCCTCTCCGCTTGAATCGAAGACCTTTACACTCTTGACAAAAGTTGATGGGGACACTCCGAATGTATCTGAAGCAATTATTCCTGCAACATGAGTCCCATGTCCATTGTAATCCCCATCATCTTCGTCAGCAACATTGAAATTAGCAACAGTTTCCACCTTCCCAGCTAGCATTCTATGAGTCTCTCTTACTCCAGTGTCCACAACATAAACTGCCGTGTCATACTTGTTCAAATGGCGAGTATAAACAGCTCTTTCGGTCGAGAGTACCCCTAGCTGAGGATTCCTCCTCTGGGAAATACGAGCTAGTCCCCATTCTGTCGTAGGAGAGCTGAGAATTGTCCCCGAGAAGCTTACCAATTCAGCAGGATGTAGATTTCTCTGAGACTCTCCAACATAACCGCCAAAAGATGCGGTTATTCTGTGGATAGTGTCTTTTTGCACTACACTGACTCTTGGATCCTTTTTGATTAGATCTAATGAATCCTTGTCAAACACAGCAGAATACCCAAAAAATCCACTACCATCTCGTTGCCCCGAATCAAAGGGCAAAAAAAATCGAAATTGGCACTTTTCGATTTTCTTTAATTCATACAAATCAGATAAGTGATTGGCAATCAATTCAATATCTGGCCTTAGAAGAACTATATAGTTCCGCTCAGGTCCAGCTGTAACTATCCGCTTGAAATCGTTCAAGTATTCAAGTCCAACATCCTTTAAAGCTTTTGTAAAATTGAGTGTTCGCTGGTAATGACTATTAAGTAAACCAACAGCGCATACTGAATTGAACAGTGTGAATGCTGCTATTAACAGATGTAAAATCATTAATTTTGAATCATTTATTGTCCATCTTTACCTACTAAAGTAATTGATTTTTGAATTATGGCATTATCTGAAGTGGATTTGAAGACAACCCTTACAGTTGCAATAAACCTTTCAATATTTCTGGATCCATTGTAAGAATGGAGACGCTCATGTCTTCCGTTTAACGGCAAGCGACAGCGACCATGGGCCGACTACGGATAGTTTAAGTATTTTTAAATTAAAATTGGGCTCCTCTGGCGGTAGCAATCTTCATTTCTGAAAAATGTGGGGTTAAAGGTGCTGACAATAAGACAAAGTTTCAAGAGAAACATGTACTTGAAAGAGCTTCAGGAGTAAAGAAGAGTTCAATCTGACTACAAGCGATTGAAGCAGGGGATATGCTTGCTGCATGGAGAAAAGCCCGCAGTGAAGATAGTAGGTGGAAGAATTGCTACACAGCCAATACTCCAGTTTGTACAAACGGCAACGATTTTAAATCAAATATTTAACGACTGAACCTATCAGTAGAACTTGACCAGGGCAAGGATGAGAAGAGCAGTTCTTATTAATGCGGTAGGCAAAGGCGAGGCTATCATCTTACCCCATAATATTGAGAACTAACTTTAATAACTGCATGAAAGTGGGGCACCTCTAGAATCGCACAAAATGAAAAATAACTTGGAAGCGAGTTCTTCGAGGCTCCAGATCTTCCTGAAGGCCAATAAATTCAACCACCGATGTTCCCAAATTTCTCTATCATTATAGGCACCAATCCTCCTAAAAAATCAGACTTTTGAAGTTTCCACTGTACAATTAAACTCTACTTCTTATCTAAGCCCATCAGTAGCCATTCGGTATCATACAAACTCTAACATCAGGTCTCATTGATAAAGGCCAGACAAGCAACTTCCCGCCACTTTTTGTTAAAAAAGAAAGCTGGGGGTAAAATTTCTCTTCTGAATAAAAAAAAACGTGTTTAGTTTAATTAACCGCGAAAACATGTCCATTTCCCCCCATCATATCGACAAGATCATCCAGTACCCAGAAATTTTCTCTCAACATAGTTTATTGTCTTTGTCAGGTCATTTATGGTAAATTCTAAACGAGACAAAGTTGAAACTACTTAAAGGTTAACCTAAACAAACTCGAGAAAAAATGCCTAGATGAAAAGTATGACGCATGGAATCGGTACCATTATGTAGTCTGACTCATACATTCATAAATGACCCATCTGCTCTTCAAGAAAAGGTGTAAAACTCTGGTTTAGATCAGCAAATTTCACTTTCATCCCGCCTGAGAGCCACACGTGATAGGACACCAATTTCGGTTCTCTTAACTTTAAGACAAAGCATTCGTTTAAGCCTAGTCTTTATTTAATTACTGCCAAACAAGGTGTTGCCAATCTTGTCAAGAGAAGAATTTTTCATTCTATTTTTTATTATTTTTTTTTTCAATCAGAAAGCTCTCTAAGCAATAGTTGATCAACATGGAAAAGCCACCTGTTGACTCTGTTGATAAGAATTTCCCTCCTTGTGACACTTTTGTCAATGAAGAGAATAACTACTACAAGTATGAAAACCAGGATGTCGAGTCAGATCCAGAGAACAGAAGTGGGGAAACCCTGGAAGTTCGACGAGGTTTGAAAATGCGACACATTTCCATGATTTCCCTAGGAGGAACTATTGGAACGGGGTTGTTTATTGGAACTAAGGGAGCACTTCAAGACGCTGGGCCCTGTGGAGCTTTAATTGCATTCATCTTTATGGCTTCTATTGTATATTCAGTGGCCGAATCTTTGGGAGAACTTGCTACATATATTCCCATCACAGGTTCTTTTGCAGTTTTTGCTACTAGATACATTAGTTCAGCCTTCGGAGCCTCCATGGGCTGGCTTTACTGGTTTTCTTGGGCTATTACTTTTGCTATTGAGCTCAACACCATCGGTCCTGCAATTGAGTACTGGACTGATGCTGTACCTCAAGCAGCTTGGATTGCTATTTTCTTTGTGATTTTAGGTGGAATCAATTTATTCCCAGTCCACTTTTATGGAGAAATCGAATTCTGGATCGCCTCTGTCAAAATTATTGCTATTGTGGGTTGGCTCATCTATGCCCTCTGTATTGCCTGCGGTGCAGGACCTCAAGGTGCTATCGGCTTCCGTTATTGGAAGAACCCCGGCCCATTTGGTTCTGGCTTATTTGTCAGCAATACTGATGGAGAAACAGTAAAAATTGTTCAAAACACAGAGGGTGCTCGATTTCTCGGTTGGCTCAACACTCTTGTTAATGCTGCCTTCACTTACCAAGGTTGTGAGTTGGTTGGTGTTACAGCTGGAGAGGCTAAGAATCCTCGAAAAGCTGTACCCAGAGCCATCAATCGAGTGTTTGCCCGAATTTGCATTTTCTTCATTGGCTCGATTTTCTTCATGGGCATGCTCGTTCCTTCCAATGAGCCCAAGTTCGATGACGAATCAACATTGACAGCCTCATCCCCCTTCATGATTGCAATTGTGAATGCTCAGACTAAAGTCTTGCCTGACATTTTCAATGCTGTAATTTTGATCACCTTAATTTCTGCAGGAAACTCCAATGTTTACATTGCTTCTCGTATCCTCTATGCTTTGGGAGACTCCGGAACTGCTCCCAGGGTGTTTAGATTGACCACCAAACGTGGTGTCCCATATGTTGCTGTTATCTTCACCGCAGCATTTGGTCTTCTATCATTCATGTCTGTTTCCAACTCAGCTCAGACCGTATTTGACTGGTTCATCAATATTTCCTCAGTTGCCGGTCTCATTTGCTGGGGATTCATTTCAGCTTCTCATCTCCGATTCATGCAAGTTCTCAAGCACCGAGGGATTCCACGATCTTCTCTTCCTTTCAAGGCTAGATGGTCTCCATTTTATGCATGGTATGCCTTTATTTCAATTATTTTCATTGTGTTGGTACAAGGATTTACATCATTCTGGTATTTCACTGCTACCAAGTTCTTCACAGCATACATTTCGCTTATTGTCTGGGTCTTTTTGTACGCAATCTTTGTTCTCTTTCACAAAAAATTAGAGCGAAAGGAACCCTCACCTCCATTGAAGGAACAGTTTGCAACTCTTTGGAGAAGAGGTTTCAAGGAGAATTGGAGATTATTTTGGGAGGAGGCCAGAAATTATCAATGGCTTCGACCTTTGGACGAAGTTGACATTGACAGCGGAAGGCGACGAGTCGATGAGGAGTGTTGGGAGGAGTATGTACCAACAACCTGGTACCAAAAGCTTTGGCACTTTTTGGCATAAATATTTGTATAATGTAACGCTACGATTAATCTTTTTATCTTTCAGATTGACGACCAAATTGTGTTTAATCGATTGTCACAAATATGCGAAATCTTGTAGGCATAAGGGGCATAAAGGCATCAAAGCTATATTATATCAAAATAGTTTGATACCTCTAGACTTAATACAGTTTAATTCTATGACTAATTTTTATATTTTGAATTGTCGAACAGCTGATTAGTCCTCACTGCTTAAAAGTGGAAGCAGCAAGGGTGGAGAAGTTCTTTGATCTAATCCTTCTTATGTTAACCCCGAAATCTGAGAACCATTAGGGGTAGGCAAGTAGGATGTTTCTTGATTAAAGAAAAAGAGTGAGAGGAAAAAATTTATACTGGATCATAAATCACGTGATGAAGTCTATTGTTAGTTTTAGAAATCGAACAGGAAAACAGTACAAAAAAAGCACAAAAAAGCACAAAAACAAAAAAACTGAAAAAACAAAAAAAACTGAAAAACAAAAAAACTGTAAAAACAAAAAAACTGAAAAAACAAAAAAACTGAAAAAATAAGAAATAAAAACGCTAAAACAAGAAACTAATAATTAACAATCTATAACGACAAAGTAAGGCTGAATTTCAGTAGTAAGAAATTACTCTGAAAGGATCACAAAAAAGTCTCTTTGTACAAATTCGCTCAAAGCAGCCTGAAAACAACTGTTCCCCTCATGAGAATATCTGATCTTTGTTTTAAATTGAATATTATTGACTGTAGAGTCTGCGAGTTAGACGATTAAGATGTTCAATCCGTTTACCTTTAGCTAAAAAACGTCTCAAAGTCATAGTATGTTTAGTCATTCAAATGCTCACCTTATCCAATTAGCTGTTTTGTTTTGCCAACCTAGATGAAAAAATACCAACACGTGACCATTGTTAACAGATTAAATGTTATTGGTCAATATGAGCCAATAGAAATCCATCTATTTACAACTACTTTCTAAATGTTCATAGAGTTTCATTTAGACCATGGGGTGACTTACATAACATGAGACTATAAAAGTCCATCAATGATCCCTACAATCTTCATCAAACGATCTGAATCACTCAAGTTTTTCAAAAGCTACACAACAACTACACACATCTACAATGACCTGCTGCAAGAAAGATTCTAATAACTGTGTCTGTGCCATGGAGGCAACCTGCTCCTGTGGAAAGCAACCTGCTCAGAAGTGCAATTGCGATCGAGCTACTGTTGAGAACTCCAAGCCTTCCAAGACCTGCTCTTGTGGTATGCGAGAGGCCAACCACTGTACCTGTTCTCGAAAGAATGAGGAAAACTCTGGTCTTTTGGAGGGAGAGGTTGACATGACCAACTTCAAATAAACGGCTTATTTTATTTATTTCAAGGTTTTTCTCATACATCAATGCATAAATATATCTATTTACTTATCAGTTTCACTCTGTAATGTTGCGTACCTAATTGACTATGTATGAAAAGATCAATACGCTGCTATGTGTCAGATCTGTATTTTCTAGCATCATACCAACAGCTAATGGTCGAAACTAGACTTACAGACACCTCCAATTAAACTTTATACTGATGAGAGTGGCATTAATGAAGTTTTTAAGAGAAGTTCATCTTGAGATACTAGTCAGCTATGATTCAATTTGTCTGTAAGTTCCTTTTAATTTTTACACATTTAACTATTGTATATTCATAGCAATCAAATTTAATGTTATTTTTCTTGGATCGCTAGTAAGTTACTGTTTAAATAAGACTTGATGAAAAGGTTTTGACCCAACGAAATGAATATAGCTAAACATGAATCAGTTGTTGATCCATATCATATCAATACTTTGCATACTCTATTTTCGAATCTAAGCTTGGTCTACTAATCTGTACTTGACGGATTTTACTTGAACCAAAAATGAACCTTCCAGTCTTCCTTTTTCCAACAACCTGTCGCGACTCGTTGGGATGTTGAGTTTAGTAAAACGTTGAGCCAAAATAGAAAGTTTTTGATAATGAGTTTATCTGATTTCAAACGCTTTCATATACTGGTAATACAGGCAATACCTGTTTGGTAATGGGATATAAAACCCCACCAGCAGCAAATTGAGCTACTATGAATGTATATTTCATAAAACATGAAGTTCAGTATTGTCCATTGGGCTCTCTAATATCACTTATCATATTTATTAGACTTTCTCAACATGCATGACAGCTTGTTTAGTTGAGGAAATCTGTTGAAGTGAGATCAAATAAAAAGAATATTGACCCCTAACTCGGTAAATTTGACAAATCACTCTTACTAGTAAGTCATCAATGGCAGCTATTATTCAAATTGTCTTTTATTCTAACGCAAGTGCACCCCGAAGTTGAGCAAGAACTCGCTCATGTTTTGTTGACGGAACTGCTGGCCTACCAGTTTGCCTCCCCTGTACGATGGATCGAGACCCAGGATGTCTTATTCAAGCAGTTCAATGTCGAGAGAATTGTCGAAGTTGGTCCCTCACCAACATTGGCCGGAATGGCCCAAAGAACTCTCAAAGGAAAGTACGAGTCTTATGATGCTGCTCTTTCTCTACAGAGAGAGATTTTGTGTTATTCCAAAGACCAGAAACAGATTTATTACACCGTTGACGAGGAGCCTGAAGAGGCTGTGCCATCCAAGCCTGTCGAATCTGCTAATGCTCCCCCAGCTGCTGCTTCTGCCGCAGCCCCTGTAGCTGCACCAGCCGCTCCCGTAGTCCCCTCAGGACCAGTTGTTGCAGTTGAGGATACACCAGTTAAAGCTCTCGAGATTCTCCATACATTGGTAGCTCACAAACTCAAGAAAACTTTGGATCAGGTGCCCACCTCCAAGGCTTTAAAGGACCTGGTTGGTGGAAAGTCCACTATCCAAAATGAAATTTTGGGTGATCTGGGCAAAGAATTCGGAGCCACTCCTGAGAAACCTGAAGACACACCTCTTTCCGAGCTTGCTGAGACATTCCAAGCCTCATTTGACGGAAAGCTTGGAAAACAGTCTTCCTCTTTAATTGCTAGGCTAATGTCCTCAAAGATGCCTGGAGGATTTTCTTTGACCACAGCTCGTGCTCATCTCAATGACCGATGGAATCTCCCTGTTGGTCGACAGGATTCTGTGCTATTGATGGCTCTTGCCAATGAGCCCAAGAATAGACTGGGAAATGAAGGCGATGCCAAGGGTTTCTTGGATGAACAGGTTACCAAGTACGCAGCTGGCGCTGGTCTCAATCTTTCAGCTCCTGCCGCAGCCGAAAGCACAGCTACAGCCGTCGTTGATTCTGCAGCTCTGGATGCCCTCACTAAGGATCAAAAGTATTTGGTTCAGCAGCAGTTGGAACTCTTTGCCAATTATCTTAAACAGGATCTTCGACAAGGATCTAAAGTGGCTGCTGCACAAAAGGAAGCCATGGATATCTTGCAAGCTGAATTAGATCTCTGGAACTCTGAGCACGGCGAAGTTTACGCTGAAGGTATTAAGCCTGCCTTTTCTGCACTCAAAGCACGAGTTTACGACTCATACTGGAACTGGGCTCGTCAAGATTCCTTGTCTATGTATTTTGACATTGTTTTTGGCAGATTGTCGTCAGTTGATCGTGAAATCATGGCTAAATGTATTCACATTATGAACCGGTCCAGCCCCTCTTTGATTGAATACATGCAATACCACATGGACCACGTTCCTACTCACAAGGGGGCTACTTATGAATTAGCTAAACAGCTTGGTTTGCAGCTCCTCGAAAATTGCAAGGATACGATTGAGATGTCACCTGTTTATAAGGATGTTTCGTTTCCCAATGGACCCAGCACTACCATCGATGCTCGAGGAAACATTGTCTATAAGGAGGTTCCCCGTCCTTCAGTTCGAAAATTGGAGCAATTTGTCTACGAGATGGCAGAGGGTGGTGAGTTGACCAAAGATACCTCATACTGTAGCGACATCTCTGCTGAACTTGGGAAGCTTTATGGCAGAATATCCGAGACAGCCAAGAACATGGGCTCCAATTTGCGAATTGAACAGCTTTATAAGGATCTCATGAGTGAGATTAGTAAGTTTGAACCAACCGAAACAAAGTCAATCAAATCCGCCTCAGATGCCATTGTCGCTGGTGTGATTCCATTCTTACACATTAAAAAGAAGAGTCCTCTTGGAGTTTGGTCATATGATTCAGATACCACTGCTACCTACCTTAACGGTCTTGAAGTTTCTGCTCGTGACGGATTGACCTTCAAGGGTAAAACTGCCCTTTTAACTGGTGCAGGAGCTGGATCCATTGGTGCCTCTATCTTACAGGGATTGATTTCCGGAGGATGCAAGGTAGTCGTCACTACATCTAGATACTCCAGAAAGGTTACCGAGTACTATCAGTCCATTTATACTCGATACGGAGCTAAAGGATCCACCCTTATTGTTGTTCCATTCAATCAAGGTTCAAAGCGTGATGTTGACGAGTTGGTTTCCTACATCTACAACGATCCCAAGCAAGGCGGATTAGGATGGGACCTTGACTATGTTATTCCTTTTGCTGCTCTACCTGAAAACGGAATTGAGCTTGAACACATTGATTCAAAATCGGAACTCGCACATCGAATTATGCTTACCAATTTACTCCGATTGCTTGGTAATGTTAAGAAACACAAGGTTGCTCACTCTTATGACACTCGACCTGCCCAGGTCATGCTGCCATTATCTCCCAATCACGGTAATTTTGGTTCAGATGGTCTTTACTCTGAGTCAAAGATTTCTTTGGAAACATTGTTCAACCGATGGTATACCGAGTCTTGGGGATCATATCTCACCATTGTCGGAGTGGTCATTGGCTGGACCCGTGGTACTGGTCTCATGAGCGCAAATAACATCACTGCTGAGGGACTGGAGAAACTAGGTGTACGAACCTTTTCTCAATCTGAGATGGCATTCTCAATTCTTGGTCTTATGACTCAAGAACTCACAAGAAAGAGTCAGGAGTCTCCTATTTGGGCCGATCTTAATGGAGGATTCCAATACATTCCAGATCTTAAGGTCGTTGTTTCTAAAATTCGAAAGGAAATTGTTGAAACTGCAGACATCCGACGTGCTGTTGCCCAGGAGACTGCCATCGAGCAAAAGGTCGTCAACGGACCTAATGCAGACTTGCCTTATCAGAAGGTGGAGATCAAGCCTCGAGCTAATCTCAAATTCGAATTCCCCGATTTGAAGTCTTATGAGTACATTCAGGAACTCTCTCCTGCTGGAAAGGCTCTTGAGGGACTTTTGGATCTCTCTTCTGTCATTGTGGTTACAGGTTTCGCTGAAGTTGGACCCTGGGGAAGCGCCAGAACTCGATGGGATATGGAGGCGCGTGGTCTGTTCTCTCTTGAAGGTGCTATTGAAATGGCCTGGATCATGGGACTCATCAAACATCACAATGGCATGCTTAATGGCCAACGATACTCTGGATGGGTTGATGCTAAAACTAAACAGCCTGTTGATGAACGAGACATCAAAACCAAGTATGAGGAGTATATCCTGGATCATGCCGGTATTCGGCTCATTGAACCAGAGCTTTTTGGGGGATATAACCCCAAAAAGAAGTCCTTCCTTCAAGAAATTATTGTTGAGCATGATCTAGAGCCTTTTGAAGCCTCTAAGGAATCTGCAGATCAATTCAAACTTGAACATGGTGACAAGGTTGAAATTTTCGAAGTTGATCAAACTGAGCAGTGGACAGTGAGAATCCTTAAGGGTGCTAAGTTGCTTGTCCCCAAAGCTCTCCAGTTTGATCGACTCGTGGCAGGACAGATTCCTACTGGTTGGGACGCCAAACGTTATGGAATCCCCGAAGACATTTGTGACCAAGTTGATCCTATTACTCTTTATGCTCTTGTCTCTACAGTTGAAGCTCTTCTGGCATCTGGTATCACAGATCCCTATGAATTTTACAAATACGTTCATGTTTCCGAAGTTGGAAACTGCTGTGGATCCGGTATGGGTGGTATCAGTGCACTAAGAGGCATGTTTAAGGACCGATATCTTGACAAGCCAGTTCAAAATGATATCCTTCAGGAATCGTTCATTAACACTATGTCTGCATGGGTTAACATGTTGCTGCTATCCTCTTCTGGACCCATTAAAACCCCTGTCGGTGCTTGTGCAACTGCTGTGGAGTCAGTTGACATTGGATGTGAGACTATTCTCAGTGGAAAGGCTCGAATTTGTCTTGTAGGTGGATACGACGATTTCCAAGAAGAGTCGTCCCAAGAATTTGCTCGAATGAACGCTACCAGCAATGCTGAAACCGAGCTTGCTCATGGTAGAACCCCAGCTGAAATGTCTCGGCCAATCACCTCAACCCGGTCTGGATTCATGGAGGCTCAAGGAGCTGGTACCCAAGTTATTATGGGTGCTGAACTTGCCATCAAAATGGGTGTGCCCATCTATGGTATTATTGCCTATGTGAACACAGCTACTGACAAGATTGGTCGCTCTGTGCCTGCTCCTGGTAAGGGCATTCTCACCACTGCTCGAGAGAACCACACCATGACTCATAATAATCCCTTGTTGTCTATCAAGTATCGAAGACGACAACTTGATCAGCGACTTGCTGAAATCAAGAACTGGGCTGAGCTGGAGATGAGCGCCCTTAAGGAGGAAGTTGAGGAACTCGCTTCCGAACTAGACACTGAGTCTTTTGTCGTTGAGAGAACTGCTCACATCAATTCTCAAGTTGAGAGAATGACTCGGGAAGCTCGAAATTTCTGGGGTAATTCATTTTACAGACAGGATCCTCGAATTTCTCCTATCCGTGGAGCTCTGGCTGCTTTTGGCTTGACAATCGACGACATTTCGGTTGCTTCATTCCATGGTACATCTACTAAGGCCAACGAAAAGAATGAAACTACTACAGTTCACGATATGTTGGAGCATTTGGGCCGAACCAAGGGAAATCCAGTTTATGGTATTTTCCAGAAATATCTCACTGGACATCCCAAGGGAGCTGCCGGTGCTTGGATGCTGAACGGAGCTATCCAATGTCTCAATTCTGGTCTCATTCCTGGAAACCGAAATGCAGACAATGTTGACTCTTATTTTGAAAAGTGCCATCATGTGGTTTTCCCTTCAGTTTCTCTTCAAACTGATGGACTCAAGGCTGCTTCAGTCACTTCTTTTGGTTTTGGTCAAAAGGGAGCTCAAGCTATTGTCATTCACCCAGACTATTTGTATGCTGCTCTATCCAGCAGCGAATACAAGAAATATTCCGACAAGGTTGCTCAACGATACAAGAAGGCCTATCGATACTTCCATCATGCCATTGCTGAAGAGTCTATGTTTGTTGCTAAAGACAAAGCACCTTACTCTGACGAAATTGAAAAGAAGGTCTATCTGGATCCTTTGGTACGAGTTCATCAAGACAAGGACACTGAACATTACTCTTTTGATGACAAAGATTTGAGTGCTAGCAATTTTGTCAAGAGATCTCACAAGGACACTGCTACTGTTTTGGCATCTTTGACCCAAGGAACTTCCTCTGGTGCAAATGTTGGAGTTGATGTGGAACAAATTACCTCTATCAACATTGACAATGATACATTTCTAGAGCGAAACTTTTCTGAAGCTGAGCAGGCCTATTGTTTTGCAGCACCAAGTCCTCAATCATCGTTTGCTGGAATCTGGTCTGCCAAGGAGGCGGTGTTTAAAAGCTTGGGGGTCAAGTCTTTGGGAGCTGGTGCTGAGTTAAAGTCTATTGAGATTGGTCGAGATGCATCGGGTGCGCCCAAGGTCATTCTACATGGAGTAGCCAAAGAAGCAGCTGACAAGAAGGGCATTAATAGCGTGAAGGTGTCTATTTCACATGACGATGTTCAGGCAGTTGCAGTTGCCATATCTGACTAAAAAATTGGCTGTCTTTACTGATTTAGAAGATAAAATGAGTTGTGAGTCAATTATAATTAAGGTTCATCTTTATGGGGTTTGAACTTTAACATCAAAGCCCTGTTATTTTAAAAAGAACAAGCAATAAACAAATGCAGCTGGAAGCTGAGGGGAACAGGTTGATATCATCCCATAATCTAATTTCGGCTTGATGAGTCGGAAGTTGACGACAATCCCTCTCTACCTCATAAAAAATGATCACCATTTAGAACATCTTACGCTTCATGTAATGCGTGTTGCCCACTCTTGGACCAATGTTTGCTTGCTTACATTATGGTCGCCGCCAAGACATTTGATAAATCAGGTTTGGTAAGAGAACTGTACAAATTGGGACTAATTAACGAAAACTCCCTGATCAACACCTAAGGGGTTTTTGTATATCGATTCATCTACATAATGATTGACGCTTTTTTGTGGGGTAATGTTTCAGCTAAAAATCCGAGGTAAAATCAAAAGTAAGGTACGAAAAGAAGACTTGAATCGACGAAATCGTTAGTTTCCTTTTTGAAGCCAATCTAACGGTCACATGAAAAGCCAATGACTCTAATTTTCCTTGTTTTTAGTGGCTCACATTCTATTGCAAAGTACCCCGCCTTCATAACTTGAAGTTAGAGGTAAGTACAGTTGTTTATACTGTACTTCTTTTTTAAACTCTATAAGAACAAGGAAAAAATCTTGGTTTTCCAAGACTTGGTGCTTTTGGAAAAATCTAATACCTTGCTGAGCAAACCAACGGAATGATATGAGTTGGTTGAACAAACTTGAATAACCAATTAATGAACCGTGTATTCAAAGAGGAAATTTTGCTTTCTCTCTGAATCGACTGCCCTTTATTGAAAGTAAATGATACGGCTGCCTGCCTGCAGTGAAATTAAACAACTAGCTGTAACATTGGAACTTTGTCCCAACAAAGTTTTTATGGTGGGGTCAACTATTTTTCGTGCATGGATGGTAGAACTGATTTTTATGAATAAATCAGGGCTATGGCTGATATGAATAAAATTAAAGAAGATTATTGTAATCCATCCGATAAACATACGTTTTGACATGTATAATTTTCTGTTGCTGCTTATATTTTACTCGTGAATTAACCAGAGCGGAATACCGCTATCTCAAAAGGTGCCAATAAGGTGATTAAAGTTAGCTTTTAAATTTTTTTAGGGAAAGTTCGAGGCTTATTTGAGCATTGATGCAAGTAAACAAAGAAATGGAGGGGAAGGAAGAAGTTTTGTATCCATCAGGAAAAAAAGTAGTGGGTATATATAAATATCGAGACCACTCCAGAATCATTGAAGGATCAACAGACCTTACTGTACTAATCAAACCTCTGCATTTTAATTATCTCATACAATGGAAGGCCTACTCAAAAACTTGGCCGGCAATGGCCCCAATCCTGCATTAGCGACTATGATTGCAAAAATGGACCTTCCCACTCCACCTGCTGGAACCAATGCCTACGAATCTGGCTTGTTTAAGATGTTGGATGTCCCAGATCATGCTGCCGAAGGAACTGGTATTGTCAAGCTCATTGCAAGCACCAAAGCCTTGATTGGTGATTGGATTCCCGACAATGTAGTTAACATGGCAATGAGAACTCAGGCTGCTGTTTTTGGTGGCTACCCCGATAGCAAGGATGTTGCTCCTTCTGCAGTTTTTGTTGCAGTGTTTGCCGTTTTCGCATTTGCTCACTTTTATGTGTGGATTAGAGATCGAGCACGAGGACATAAGTTTTATTTCACTTTTGGTTTGGCATGCTATTCTCTTTTTCAAGTCGTTGGTTTTGCTCTTCGTCTCGCCTGGGCCAAGGATGTCACTAAAATCAAAGTGGGAATTGCTTCAACTGTCTTTAATGTCGCCTCAGTACTTTATGTCAACGTTATGAATGCTATTCTGGGCCATCGTATCTTCACAAAACGTCACCCCGAAACAGGAGCAGCCTCATGGTTCAATTTAATGATGGTTATTATTTACGTTCTGGTCTTGGGTGTTTTGGCAATGGCAATTGTCGCCCAGGTTGTTCCTTATGTTTACTTTATCGATGAAGATCACTATACCATGTGCAAGAAGGTTGTCCGAGCTGCTGCCATTTTGGCTACTCTCATTGCCTTTTTGGGTCTGGGTTTGGTTTTGGTCGCTTATGGCTTCCCCCCCGAGTCTCTCCGATTCTTGGGTAACAAGACCTCTGCTCATGGTGGTCCCATTGAGACTGTCGAGCCTACATGGTTGGAAAATTTCGGCATCTTTGCTTTCCCACCCAAGGAAGGTCCTCCAGTTAGATATAAGGATCAGGCTGATGGAATGGGCCAGGCTGTCCGTGTTATGACTGTTAAGTCTCCCCAGAATCCTAATGCTCCCTCTATGATGTCTAACGTTTTGCTGGTCGCTCTTTCTTCTCTCTTGTTGACTGCTGCTGCTGCCATGCGATGTGCTTCTACTTTCATTGACGAGAAGGCCGTTGATGGTGAGATGAACACCATTTTCCACCGAGTCTTCCTCTACATTGCCTTTGGAGTGTTTGAGGCTCTTGCCAACG
The DNA here is from genome assembly GCA_900535975.1 of Dengshuqunia hispaniensis. Lineage (NCBI taxonomy): Eukaryota > Fungi > Ascomycota > Dipodascomycetes > Dipodascales > Dengshuqunia > Dengshuqunia hispaniensis. Next base: position 3,101,537 of record LS992275.1, on the reverse strand, counting down.
TCTTGTATCTAATGTTCCGAGTTGATCTCCGATTTTACGTTCCTGATATGGCTAAGAAAGGTAACGGCGGTTTCTTTGAAACTTCAGACGAACAGAAACCCCCCATCACCCATTTGGAGCAGACTAGCAGCGGCAGGACCGAGTAGTATTTCAGAATTTCAGAATTTCACATTAATGTATTGTTTTTTTATTATGTCAGTTATTTAATCCACTAAACGACTTATCACTTCTATATTCTGTATTGAAAATTTGATTCAAAATGGACAACGATTGTGAACACTAATATTGAGTGAGAAATAAGTAGTTAAATCATGTCCCCCCACTGCCCTGTAGAATGGCAATTATAAAGCCTGAACAGGCTATAATTCCTTAATGAAATCTAGCGACAATGCATAACGCCCAATGTATAATTTAAACAGTAAACACCTCCTTTGCACAACTACTCATCTACTGTTAAATGCAGCCTCAATTAGAAAAGTTGAAATACAGTTTCAAGTCAGTTAATTAAACCCAAAAGAAACTGAAATTCCTACAATAAATTAGACAATAATTCCAACATGAATTGTTGAGAAATTACAAACAGTTAGGTCAGGTAAATCAAGAAGTAAAATAGTGAAACAGAAAATTGAAAAATTATATCAAAGCTAAAGATTTAGAGCTCACCAGACTCGACAATGGTGATCTTAGCGGTGGTGGCACCAGAGCTAGAGCCCTTAGCCTCAACAGCCTTGACGACATCCAAACCTTCAACGACCTCACCGAAAACAACATGCTTTCCGTCGAGCCAAGGGCAAGGAACAGTGGTGACGAAAAACTGGGAACCATTGGTGTTGGGTCCAGCATTGGCCATAGAAAGAAGACCAGGCTTGGTATGCTTAAGCTCAAAGTTCTCATCAGCGAACTTCTCACCATAGATTGACTTTCCACCAGTACCATTGTGTCGAGTGAAGTCACCACCCTGAAGCATGAACTGGGGGATCACTCGGTGGAAGGTAGAGCCAGCATATCCAAAGCCCTGCTCGCCAGTAGCAAGAGCTCGGAAGTTCTCGGCGGTCTTGGGGACCACATTGGAGAAAAGCTTGAAAGTGACTCGTCCAAGGGGCTTGTCGTCAGCAGCGATATCAAAGTAAACTTGGGGCTCGGTAGACATTGTGATTGATGAGTCTCTTTAGGGCAATGGGCTCTTCATATATAGAAATCAGACTCCCTTCAAACATGTTCTTTGTTGAACTAAAAATCATCAAAAGTTTAATTTGGTGAGGTTCTATAACTTTCCATTGCTGGGTTACAAACAATTGATGTCTTTCAGTTTCAGAAAATGACAGAGATAATCGGGCTTCAATAAAGCGTTCAATTGATACCCATATCAAAATAGCTGGACGACACTCAATATCACGTCTTTCTCACTTCATAATTACACCAGCAATTCTATTGTTGGTCAATTTGAGTCCATTTCAAACCATAACCTTAAAATGTAGATTTAAGCTTCAAAGAAACCAATAGCACTGATCTAGGTCAGATGTGTACAGATATTGAATAGTAGTGAAAGCAAACATGAGGTTTTGCCAACCGCAATTGCCTGGTGCCATCACATCCTGACGAATCTAGATTCCAGTGTCAATAAGTGTGACAACTGATTTGGAATCACCTTTTTTTGAGGAGCAATAATTCCTCTTTTGGGTACGTGGCGAAACTTCGCCTTGGTAAACCTTGTGGTGAAGGTGGTGGTGATCTTTTTACTTAATTTTTGTTTTTTCAATTTTTTGTTTTTCAATTTTTTGTTTTTTTTAAAATTTTTTTTCCTTCAATTTTTTGTTTTTCAATTTTTCGTTTTTCAACTTTTTGTTTCTTCTTTCTTTGGTATTTTTTTGATTTTTTATTATTATGTCCTTTTGAGTAGTATTCTATTATGGAAATTCAATCAAAAATGGTAGTGACTATCTTGTATCTGCAACAACAACACTTTCCAAGAAACTATACAAAGGACCTATGCTTGCTAATACTAATTTAATTTAAATAAGCCACTTGACTGACATTGACATGTATAAGAGGCAAATTCATTTAATATATAACCAATTCTCTAGTGTTTTTGTAGGTGAGTAAAAAGTTGGCAATCAAAATGACAAGCAAGCTGACAGAAATAATGATTGGGCCAAGTGGATTGTCAAGATGCTTCTCAGATCGCATGGAAATGTATTTGAGCCGGTTCATGTAGATGGCATAACCCCATAATCCAGAAAATAGAGTAAGAGCAAACATGACATAAGCAACATAGGTTGCTAGGTGTTCATCAGCAGCCTTTGAAACAGAGGAATAAAGAGTAAAGGTCAGTGCAGAGAGAAGGGTGGTGATGTGAAGCCATTTGTTGAAGGTTCGCTCATTAGCGAGCCAAACCTTGGTCTCAACTCTGACAGGTCCAACTTGGCGAAGCAATACTTCGGGTTTCACTACACCAGGCGGCAGAACGACTTCTTCATCCTCTGAATCTGCATCAAGTTTAGGACCTAAGTTGCCCAACAGAGGAATCGAGAACTTATGCTTAAGACGTCTTTTGCTGGGTGGGAGAGGAGCCTCATCTTCGGAGTCTTCATCAATATCAGCGTCAGTTCTGATTTCCTCAATCTGAACGGATTTGCCTTTTGTGTCCGGCTTTCGAGGTGATTGAGAAACTGAAGCCGCCCGGGCTCTTAGGGTTGCCTCGTGGACACGATCCTTAAGCTTTTTAGTCTCTCGCTCATAAGCCTGCTTTGGATCAATTCGAATGTCATCCTCCTCCAAAACCGACAACCACAAGGGAAGAAAGTTGAGTTTGTCTTCTTCTCCGTAAAGAGAGGCAATACCATGCACAAACTTGGAAAATTTGGGAACCTCTTTCACCAAATGAGAAGAAGTAAGCTCATCAATCCACTTACCATGTTTTCGATAAATGGCAGAAGAGGTGATGATGGACTTCTCTGGGGCCTCTGTGAGATCAACCCCATGTCTGTTTTGCACTCTAAATTCCAAAACGGAGTAAGGGAATTTTGTATACTCTCCCTTACGCAAGACCTTGAGTGGGTCAATCAGTCCCGGAGCATCAATGTCGGTTCGGTGCCAAGAGTTAGGATCTCGGATGGGATGGTCCTCGTTGAAAGAGTCTTCCTTAACGAATGTTATGTCGTTGTCTAAAATCACCCGGACTCGATTATCGCCAGGAATTTGGAAAGCAGTTCGAGTGTAAATTGTTCGGAGGACTGGCTGAAGTCGATTCTCTTTGATGAAGTCTTGGACAGAAGTGGTCAACTTTTCGAATTTTTCAATCTCATAATCGGGAACATGAGATTGCTTCATTTTAGCCAGAGTTTTTTCCATCTTGTAGGTTCCATCCAAGTACGGCTGAATGTACTTTTCTTTGATTTCAAAACGTTCATCTCCTCCACCAGAGTGATCGACAATACGCTTTTCCATGAAAATGTGTACATCTTCACCATGAAGAGGTCCAGCCCATTTAAGTCGGAGCGATGGAGAGGTTTCGTTCTTTTGTAGTTTCCCCTCATAAAGCTCAAAATCAGGATTATCAAAGTATAAAGAGACTAAAGTCGGGTCGGAAGAATCTTGCACACCTCCTTCAGCCTGATTATTATAAACAAGAATGGGCAAATGTCGGAGAATTCGAGTTTTCACTTCCATCAAATTATCGTGATGGACCCAAAACTTGTACGAAGTGTAATCCAGATCAGAATCATTTGTATAGGAGGAGAGTTTAGCAGTGATTGACGCACTTTGAGATGTAGGTTGCTGTTCCCTGATGAATGAGTAAACGGCTGACAATCGGTTGATTAGAGGTGAATAGTCCTCTGAATGGAAAGGTAAGGCCTTCAGTCGTACCTGTAGCAATGGTTTAACGGAGTACTTTCCATGAAGACGATCATGCTTCTTAACGATCTTGGTGAAACCTGAAAAGTTGATACGAGAAAAATGCTCCAATTGCTGAGCAGATTCCAGGATATCCTCAATTGTATGTTCCATTCCAACAATGTCACTAGGATCATCCTCCTTGAAATCAACAATCTTCTTTTCAATCTCACTAATTGCATCACTCAATTTGTGGTACATCTTTGTCTGAAAACTGTAGACCTTCTCCAGTTCCTCATCTAAATTCGATACGAATCGAGTCTCATCATTTTCAGTCCATTGTTCCTGCGAGGAGGGAACGACGTTTTCTCGCAAAAGCCGCTTCAGTTTGTCATAGGCAATGTAGTGATCTTTCCAAGGTTCGTAGATCTCGTTGGCAAGACGTACACCAAACAACATTGTCCTCAACAACTGTTAGTCGGTAGGTAAGGAAGGTAAAAAGGTGATTCTACTGATCTATAGATTAACTAAGCAATATCCTGGGAGCTTCATTCAATTAAACTTTACACGTGGTTTAGACAATGCTGTTTTGATTGACTGGTAGCTATATAATATTTCAAAACAGCATCAGAAAAACAGGCATATGCAATTTTCAGTTTAATGATAAAGAGGTGCATGTAAATACACCAGTTGGTTTCTTATTACTGGTGAACTATCTTACTATGAATGGACATCAACGGATTAAGTTTATGCACGATTTGATTGAGAAACTGAGACAGTAACCACTTATTTGAGTGAAACAGGGCCGAAAGATCCCCTTTTGTTATTTAATGTATGATATTGACCGCCAAACTACACCTACTACTACAATCGGGGTTTGTTCTAGCTCAGAACAAGTTCTTCGGGCTGGAACTACATAGTTTTGGATAAATGCCAAGAAAGCTTATTTGACCTCCATATCCACAGATCAGAGTTGATTTAAATCTAGAATAGGAGCCTCTCGTCAATTTTGATTGTCGATTCCAACATGAAACGTAGATCACCTCGAATAACTATACTTTGATATTTAGAGAACTACCAACGAATGGCATAGTTTATCTAGATATGTGAAATTACTTAGTGATTACACATGGTTGATATGCTATGCTGAGTTCTAGGATTGATGCACGTGCTCTACTCGACAATTCTGTTTGGTTGTAAGCAATAGACTTTACGACTTTTCGACTTGACGTCTTTTGAATTGACAACTTTACGACTTTACGACTGGGTAGAAATTGGGTAGAAATTGAAATTGGGGCTGTAGTCCCAACAGCTGTTATATGATAATGGGTGTTTATGTATTTTTTGAAACATATCTTCCACTTGAGTCGAGTCTCTCTATAATTCCACAACTGTGTATTTAAGAACTTCCGTTTTAATTCGTATGATTGGATAGCCAATCAACAACCTCAAGTTAATAAGAGGAGACCTTAAAGTGTAAGAGCTGTCGACCAAAATCTCAGACTACCCTGTCACAACCTTCCATCTTCATTAATCTCTTTTATCCAACATGAAACTTTAATTTGCAACGATTTTTCCAGACAAACATGACATCAATTCCGGAATTGAAAAACGTAAGTGACAGACTGAAATCGTTCAAACTTGTTCTAACTCTAGTATCTGGATAAGCGACTTATTGTTCATTTAAACGGAGATCGGAAAATTATTGGTGTTTTGCGTGGATATGATGTGAGTATTTCAAAATGTCGAGGTTTATAAGTCGCAATTGTGCTAACCAAGTTTTTTCTGAATATTGTGTTGGATGAATCAGTGGAGGAAAGAGAAAATGGAGAAAAAGTTCAAACTGGAATGGCTGTTATCCGAGGAAATTCAGTCGTAATGATGGAGGCTTTAGAAAAAATCCAGTAGGCACAGGAAAGAAAAAAGAATGATAATGGGGGAACTAATTTATAAATGCTTATGCAAGATCTTACAATCATGTTGATCTTGTACCTAGCAATCAATTCGAAAGATCACCTTTGATCTCTGACTGACTCGTGGTGACTTCGAAATCCTGGGCCAAAAGAATATCTGGCCTTGAAAATAAGAACCTAACTCATGTTATTTTGTTAATTCATGGAATATTATTGTCTAAATCAAATCTTTCGATCCCAATTCGTTAAAATATTGACAATTTACAATTTGTTGGCTGACAAATTATGACAACCCTGACTTAATAGCTTGTACAGCCTGAACAGGAGTAAGGAAATTATCCATATCAGCCAGAACCATTCCAGCAACAGCTGCTGAAAGTAAAGTGGAAATAGCGCCTGTAATTAGTGACGAAAATGCCATTTTAGAGACGTCACCAATTCTTCCTGGAGCAAGTTTTCCTAGTACTCCAATCTGGGTTCCAACAGACCCGACGTTAGCAAATCCACAGAGAGCATAAGTAGCCAACATGGCACCGCGTTTGGATAGATCAGCATATTCGCCCTTTGGATCACTCAAAGCATTGTAGGCAACAAATTCATTTTGGATGATTTTGATACCGATTAATTTAGACACCTTGTAAATTTCGTTTCTGGGAGTTCCCAAAAGAAACCCGACTGGATAAAAAATGTACCCCAACATGAGCTCAATGGTCAGATTTTCGATATTCCAAAAGTGACCAAACCAAGTCAGAAGTGCATTAATCACAGCAACAAGAGCAATGATGCAAAGCTGGGTGGTTAGAATTGCACCTGCAATGACAAGGCCCAGCCATGCACCATTTGCAAAAGCATGCAAAACATTTTCCGCTTCTGCACTGTCATCCTCTGGGATAACAACTCGACCTGATGTGAGAGTTTCCTCGGTTTCAGGAACCCGTAATTTGGAACACACGATTGAACCTGGAATCGACATTATACATGAAGACACAACAGCCTGAGGATTAACACCCATTCCAATATAGGCCACAAGCGTGGAACCTGAGATTGTTGCGAAACCAGAAGCCATAACTTGATGGATTTCAGCTTGGCTCAAGTGGGGAATAAATGGTTTAATCAATATTGCCGATTCTCCTTGGCCAATAAAGGGAGTTGCAGCTGCAACAATTGACTCAGCTCCAGAGACCTTCATAGTCCAGAAGAAGAAATGGGCACACTTAACCACACCCCATTGAATCCAACCCCAGTAAAACCAAATGTGAATAAAAGCAATGAAGAAAAGAACTGCCGGAAGGACTGTAAAGAAAAACATACCCAGTTGAGAAGTTTCAGGGGAGGTAACGAATGCAACTCCATCCTTTGCAAATGTCAACAATTTTCTAGCAAGAAAAGAGATAAAATTAAAAATGTCGTATCCGCATTTAGTTCGTAATACGAAAAGTGCAATTATGTATTGCATGAGCATTCCAGTGATGACAGTCTGGAACCTGATCTGTTTTCGGTGTCTAGAAGTGGCATATAACCCAGCCAGAGTAACAACACATCCAAAAAAAGACACTGCTCGATCGGACAATGTAGAATCTTTGGTGGGTTTAGTCACAAATGTAGCAATTAAAATCACAGCCAATGTACCGAGAGCTGCTATTGGTAAACGAGCTTTTGTAGGAACCATATTGACAACGACCATCACACTGCGCTGCCAAACCCATTGTGCAGCAACTAAAACGTATTTTGCAGGGACATAGAGAGTAATTAGTCGAATCATTATGAATAACCACAATATGGTGGGGATGAGCCATTCGTGTCGGTACTTTTCTTGAGCTATAATAGAAACCCACCAAGCAGTGAAAAACAATCCCCAAAATAAATGGAATACCCATCGATAGCGTTTAAAAAGCCTTTTCAACTTGTGTTTCGATGGGTCATGATCACATACTTCTAGAATTTCATGATTCGAACCATTTGATGCTGATATGATTTCTGTGGATTGTGAATCCTTGGCTTCCTGAGCGTACTTATCCTGATCTGAAGAAATATTTGGATAAATCATATTTGGAGGATGTCCAGTTTTTTCCTCTATTCGTTCTCGAGGAGGACTTACATCTCTTTGGGGAATATGCAAATTTGCGTAGACAGTATCTTCTTTATGGGCACTTGGTGCATGATGAGGATGTGAATGGGTGTGCTGGTTTTCGGGATCCAAAGCAGAATCCCTATGCGAGTGAGCCATTAAGCACTGAAGTATTCAAAGATAATATGTGACATAATTTTACAAATTTATACAATTCTTTCTTTTGGTTTCAAAGTTTGACACTTGAAGTTCATAGATAAAGGAACTGTATGTATTAAAGTTGAAATCGTTGATAACGAATAATTTGTAATTTTTATGGGGGTTTGAGATATTGTTGTGGACTTCTAATTTGATAAGAATGTTGCACAAGATCTGCTGCAACTTTTGCCAATTTTTGGACCAAGAAGTAGCGAAGTTTTGAATACAACCAGATGTATTCAACAAGACTTGCAACAAATTAATTTAATATTAAACTAACCTTGCCTTGTTAGCAAACTTAGATTTAGCGAGATTCTATACAACATTGAAAATAGCTACAACCCTCAAGGATGAAAATAAAGAAATCAATGAGAACAAAAATGAATCGACTGGAATAGATTTTTCAAGAGGGTAGTCCTTGGCAAAACAAGTGTGCACCTCGATATACCCCAGTCTATCTTGAGTCAAATGTCTTGTAGATAACAGAGATGATAATCAAGCTCGGTGCCGTAGTTGCGAAGAGGGGTTATTTTTTAACAGGAAGCTTCTAAAAATTTCCTATTAAGGGTTGGGCATGAGAGAAAAAAATACTCTAAATTTTTTTTTGATTATTTTGAAGTTGGATTTTTTTTTTCATTCTTTTATTATAAAAAGTTGAAGTTGCACCAAAGTCTGGTTTTAAATGGCCAGATTCTGTTTTGTGTTCTAAAATGCATTCGACCTTAGCCATGTTGTTTAAGGCTTCCAGTTAGTTGTGTTGCTAAATGTGATGGACAACTGTGTTACTTTATTCTAGTAGTTTATCCCCCTTTTACTTTATTCTAGTAGTTTGTTCTTATTTTACTTTATTCTAATAGTTTATCTCTATATTACATTATTCTAATAGTTTATCTCTATATTACGTTATTCTAATAGTTTATCTTTATGTTGCTTTATTCTAGTAGTTTATCCTCGCATTATCTTCACAGTAGTTTCTTAGTTACTAGCGTCATCAAGCTCTACTAAAGATTATCAATGAGTTGTACTAACTATTTCTATTCCTTTTTTGCGCACTTCATTTCTGAATACTCCTTCATATATTTACAATAACTGCTTCAGCCTATTTACAATACCTATCAAGGCAAAACCACACCACACTTATCTTCCAAAATTCGACGTGAATTAAGTCTAACTATGTCCTCAATTTGCCGCTCCGTCTCGACCCATCCAAGAATTTTTTGTCCATCACAAGTATCCAGAGAATTTTGCTGTGCGGCACCATAGGGATCGATACGGGGATCAATATCATTATGCTTCTTAGATTGATGGATTTCAGTTTGTTCCAGTTGCTGACCAACACCATAACAATAGTCCAGGATTCTGTCTCGAGAATTCCAGCTTGGGGTCAATATGGAACGTATAAACTCATTGCATGCATTCTGCTGGTCTACCATGCCTTCACTTTCTCTTATCCTTTGCCCAACTGAATCATTGCCTAATTTGGATATGTATATGGCTATTTTATCATCGACACTTTTTCGAGACAACCGGAGGAATTTCCTCAAAGCACTCGGTGAAGCGCAGCTACTGTGATCTAGTGGCGGCTGTTGTGGAGGCACTCCAATCATGGTCAGATTTCTTCAACAATTTATGCAAACAACTAATTTCAGTTAAGTTTCAGAATCGCTGAACTTTTTTAAGAATTAAATCGGAACATTATAGCCCATAAGCTAAACCCAAAAGGTAAATCCTGCCAAAAGATCCACTTTCTCACGTGACCCCTCAAAAATCTCCAAAGCAATATCCTCCCCACGAAGAGTTGTTGAGTTGGTTTTACAACAGGTCGATATAAGCTGCAAATTCTGCAGACTCTTCTAGAGTCCTTTTATCTCAATCGAAACTTGCAAGTATTTATTTTTTGTCTCATTTGTCATTCTCTTTGAGTGATAACCATGACACGGCTGAACTTTTGGTCTGGGCTGAAATCTTTTGGCCGCAGAACATCCCCAGAGCCCACTCTACAACCAGATTTGAACATCATCTCTCCATGTACCACTACAAAAAGTGCGTTGGAACAAGTTCCTGCAGAAATTGTCGACTTGATAATTCTCCAGTTGAAAGAACTGTGGCTTTTGGATTTGGAAACTCAGCAGTGCGACAGATGTTTATCTGACAATGAATTGACAGCTCAACGTCAAGTATCTGGATCTCTAATAGCATTATCTCAATGCAGCAAGCAAATGAATCGGTTATTTGCTCCTCTGGCCTATAAAAAAGTGGTGATATTTTCAAAGTCAGAAGCCACACGCTTTTATAAGGCCATGTTGAGGTCAGTGATTCGACCCCAAATAATTGCAATTATCGAATCCATGACATTTTACAAAATCACTGATGACAAACCACAAGACATTTCAATCACAGGCCTTTCTTTCAATGCTAATGACATTTCGGACAGCTCTTATGCAGAATTAATTGTTGGAATAGTCCAGCGGTTGCCTACTTTAGCATCATTGCAACTGATGAGGATATCTCCTAATTTCGAGTACGGGAAAAAACTGCTCACTTCCACTTGGAAGAATATCGGAGGTATAGATGGGGTCAAACACCTGACTGTCACCTCTGTTCCTGGATGGCGAGTCTGTTTGAGGCCTGATCATTTGCAGTTGTTTCCCAACATAGCTACTCTGAGTCTGGAGGATGTCATCATTGATTCCAAAACCCTAACGCTCAACAGCAATTCTGCATCATCACCATCGACTGTCGCACGATCGGGCTCTTCTTACTTTGCGTTCACCCCAATGCTATCCAATTCATCCTCTGGAGATAACAGCAAGGATGTTGCTTCATTTCCTCCTGCCATCAACCACCTCAGACTGAGTGACTGTACCATAGACCAGACTGCTTGGCCATTCTTGCTTTGCTTCTTCAAAGCAACAACCAAGTTGGATATCACTATCCGTAATAGACAGTTTATGAGAACTCAACTGATGCTACCAGATTACTTGCCCACCTTGAATGAACTTACAATCTCGATTGGAGATACTTGTTCAGGTCACAATAGTTTGGTGCCTGCTGAATTTATCCCATTTCTTGAACGTTATAACTCCCGGAATCTACCAAGACTTTGCAGTTTGGTCTTAAAGGGAGTTGACCTCGAAACAGTACAAAGTGTTGCCTTCCAAAAACATTTGGAAGCATGCAAAGCATTAGAGACTTTGGTCTTAAAGATAAGTGATTCCCAACCTCCACCCTACGAATTATCAGTCTGCTCATTATGGAGGAAAGAGTCTACGTTGAGCGTCAAGGTCTTTTACAATAATGAGTTATTTTATACCAGCTGATATTTAAGATAGAGCTTGACTATTCTTGTGCTCAGGAAATACAGTAAACCACAACTATTAGGAGAAGAGCTAAACTTGAATGGAGCAGTAACTTTGTTGCTTTGGATCGGTGACCATACTGAGTGAATGAGGGATACGATAAGTCAAGCTGAGGATCATCCCGATTCTCCAGAGTGTTGTGAGGTTTCCACTTGACCCAGTTGAGTGGCAGAGTCAAGTCTATTTTTCTCTCAATGGAAGTATCATTGAGATTCATTCCATTGTTGTCTCGTATGGGATAAGCAGATGAGTATTTTTTCAATTTAACATATTTTCCCGCAGTCACCCTTACTCCTCTATTTATCTGAAGAAGTCCAGGGCTGTCAGGAAGTGGATTCATGATGTTGATGTTACGATAAGAGTATCCGCATTTCTCTGGACGCTCGAGCGTATAGGTTTGGTGAGAATCAGTTTCAACTGAATGAACCATACTGAATTTTTTTTGAAGGGCAACGAAATCTGGAAGTATCTGGGCAGCACCTGATTCGTCAATACTTACCAGCCCATATTCATTGATTTCTTGAGAATATTCGTAAATGAGTCCTCCCGAGAAAACATGGGTCATCTTACTGGAGTAAAGAGCTTCAACGTCTTGAAAGATTCGTGGCTTGACCTCGTTACAGCCATATTCGGAGAAAATTATTGGAAATGAAAACTGGCTATAATCTGCAGTCAGCTGATCGTAACCGCTTGAAGAGAAAGATTGATAGCCGCACCATTGGTAAGAATTCACGCCGTAAAAATCAACAGCAGTCATGAAGTCACCACATTCTAGATATTGAGTCAATGAGATTCTGTATCTGAGATCATCAACTCCAGAGTAACCTACAGGGACTCTTCGAGGACAGTTCTGAGCAATGTAAAACTTCAGATCTCTGACAACTGCCTTAATATAAGGCGCAGAGACTTGCGCTGATCGTTCATCGTTGATGACTTCGTTTGATGCAAAGAAGCCGATGGTATTATTGTAGCTTGAAAATTGCTGAACTACTTTGAAAATTCTTTCCAAATATTGTGAAGTGTAAGTGGTCCAAGGGTCATGACGGTTGATAGATTCTCCTACTAATGGAGAATTGACATCTATAAAAACATAAATACCTGCTTCGGCAAGTAACGTCATACACTCGTCATGATTATTATCGGGGTTGACTGTATAAATTCTCAGCGTCTGGATTAGTTTGTGATTTTCAAGTGATTCCAACTAAAATAACTTACGTTGATGCCGAGTTTCTGAAAGAGGAAAACATCACGACTACAAGATTCGAAATTGGACAAGGGGTCTGAGGATCCATCGTACTTGGAGGGTCCTCCAGGTTGATAGTCAACACCTTTTACAAAAAACTTGGTTAGAAGGAGCTAAAAAACCAGACAGCAGGCATCTTACAGGTTCACCAGTGGCAGAGTTCACTAGTTGACGGCCGTATATTTCTATAGGAGGGATTGCACAGTAGATTGATGAAACAATGGAAAATAAATAAATAAATGATTCGAAAAACATTTTGTGTAACTTGTGCAGCACAACAGTTGATAACCAAGTTTATCTCCCGAGTCACATGAAGATAAAAAACTCAAAAGTGAGAATATACACAAATAAAGTTTCGAGAAGGTGATGATGAACAACTGAAAAGTGTAGGGATCAGTCGCAGCAGCTAGAGACCAATAGTTCCTCCGAGCTGATTCTGGTAAGACTGTTCCTCTTCATGATCCATTTGATTGCAAATGTCCTGAACCACATGTATAAGATCAGACGTTTCCAACACTGCGTCATGATCATGAATGTCGACTAGTCGTAAAGAAACTTGGAACCCACTTGAGTTGAGAATATCTTCGAATTGCAAGACCTGTTTCAAAGGAACTAGGGTGTCATGTTTGGAATGAACCAATGTTACCTTCATGTCTTTGACAATTGGACAATATAAGGCTTGCCATTCAAAATGAGCTGGGGAAGAATCATGCCAAGACTCCATTTCGCAACCATAAGCATCGAGAATGTATGATTTGTACATTGGAGAAGACATGGAAACATCCAAAAGATCGTATACGCCTCCCGATCCAATGACATGCTTGATCCAATTTTCTTGGAATGCCAGGCGGCCAGCGACAAACTGAAAAGCAATAGTTGCACCTGCTCCATGAGCTGTAATCACAGCTGAATCCAATACATAGGCTTGCTTTAAAAAGTTGATGGCATCGGTAACGTCATTGAGATGATCAGGATGTTCTACTTCAGGCGACAACCTGTAGTCGATGGAGGCACCAGCCCAATGAGGGGGTAGCCGACTCAAAATAGAAGCCCCTACTTCTTTTGATTGTGAAACATCTCTCCAGTATCCTCCATGAATAAACAGAAGCCATTTAGTAGTTGGACAAAGGCCTGATTCGGGCAAATAAAGATCCAAAGTGTGAAATGGGTTTGGAGAGGGTTTGTAAGGGATAGTGATAGCTTTTGGTCTTCTAACTCGTGGGACCATTAAAGAGGGAGTTGAATAGTTATCGCTGATCACTGAAACAGCCACTTTGTCATTCGTAATGGCAGGCATGATTAATTTTGATTATTTCATGAAAGTGTGGAGAGAGGTCAAAAAAGAAAAAAAGAAAAAAAAGAAAAAAGAAAAAAAAAACCTAAAGCAGAGAGAAGTTTAATTTCTAAAAAAAGAAAATTGAGTTTAGATCTAAACGCATGATATTTGTTGGAATAGGGAGATATTTAGTTAACATTGATATAGTCAAAGCTTTCTCGGTTGTTTTGGAGTCGGCAAGATCACATTACGATTGTGCAGATAATGTAGCTAAAACAAAAAAGTTGAAAACTGCAATAATAAACAGAACGTTTAAATCAACAGTCTTGTGACCAAGATCAAAAATAGGGTCTTACAGTTAACAGCACTGGGCCAGATTCTTATAAATAAAGAGAGTCAAACATTAGTAAACAACAAAACAAACGAAAATGCTCTGCTAAACAGGCGCAATTCAAACCAACTTTTCATTCCATTACTGTAATCATTTTCACACAATTCTTGTCTGAAGTTTGAATTTCACACTTTCAACTTTAATCCATCTTCTTTCATATTCCACATGTCGAAACAACAACTCGCCCTTGGAATCGTGGATTTCCTCCGAACCAGCATTAATGACAACACTATTGCTGAAGATGACCACGACTCTGTCCAGGTAGCTATTGACTGTCTGGAGGATGTTTTCCGGCTCGAGGGTCTGTCAATGAAAAGTATCTATGGCAACCAAACCCTACTTGATATTTTCGAGGGACAGGGCAAAGTCCAGGCCACTGAACAAAAGCCTACCTCCAGTGCCACTGTTTCCGAAGAGGATAAGGCTAAAGCAGACGAATTCAAACTAGCTGGCAACAAGGCTCTCTCTCAGCGAAATTTCGAGGAAGCTGTTGACCTTTACAGTAAGGCCATTGAGATTGACAGCCAGAACGCTGTCTACTACTCCAACCGAGCAGCCGCTTACTCACAGCTCCAGTTACACGACAATGCTATTGCTGATGCCAACAAAGCCATTGAGTTAGACCCCAACTACTCCAAGGCTTACTCAAGATTGGGTTTGGCTCTCTATGCCAACGGAGATGCCCAGGGCTCAATGGAGGCTTATGAGCGAGGTCTTGAGGTTGAGGGAGATGCTCCCTCTGATGCTATGAAGCGAGGATACGAAACTGCCAAGAAGCGAGTTGGCGAACAAAGTGTTTCCCAGACTGAAGAGACTAGATCTACAGCTCCTGCTGGAGCTGGCGCAGGAGGATTCCCCGATCTTGCTTCTTTGGGCAACATGTTTGGTGGAGGAGGAATGCCCGATTTGGGTGCTCTCATGTCTAACCCTGCTGTTGCTGAAATGGCCAAGAAGGTCATGTCCGATCCCAGCGCTTTGAACAATATCATGTCCAATCCCGCTGTTGCCAACATGGCAAAAAAGATGCAAGGTGGTAGCATGCCATCAATGTCTGACTTGATGAATGACCCTAGCCTTCGGGACCTTGCCGGCAGCTTCGGCAAGAAGTAGTCGAGTTTAAGAGTTAATACATAGAGTAAATTAGGAGACTATCTAAAAAGAGCTAAATGTCGACTTATCCAATGTCCAGCTTGCTATGGGTTTGTGTATCTTCAAAGGGATGTTTCGTTATTTGATGCTCCCGTTTAGAACCAGTATTCATTTGAAAATTACAGCAGCTGAAGAACAACCAAACCAGGCTCAAGATCGCCGAGTCCCTCAATATGATCAAGTCCCAAATGCAAGCTTGTCTGCCAAAGAATTTTATGTTCACCGAGTTTGAGCAAATGCAAACTGGCTTTTGGAGCAACTAACAAGGGAGAAACTCCTCGGAAGACTGAGAGTATTTCTCTGACTTTTTCAGGAGAAGCACCCATCAAATCCATCAAGCCTACCCGTGGGGTTGCGGCTCCATTTTCACGATAGGCTTTTTCTGCTTTAGCAATGGCGCCTTCTAGCGTCTCCCGCACTGTCAAACCACTGAGAGGATTTTTCGGATTAATGATGTCGGCACGATCTTCTGCTACCCCCAGAAGCCATAGTGGGGGTTTATACGTTCTCCAATAAATTATAGTCGAAAGCTCAGAGGTATTCTTGAGGTACTTGCTCAAAAACAGCTGACCTTTTACCACACCCCCCTGGTGGAGGCGTCCCATTAAAATCCCCATTAAAAAATCAAAGATGAAAGCAAGGAAAAACAGAGGCCGATGCACATATCGAGGTAAGGCCTCCAGATCATAACATGAAATCAGAAGGGGAACTGCTGGCAACAAAAAGCGAGGCTCTTGATGGGGAAATAACGATAATATCAATAGTCCCGATACAGCGCTCTGAAATTGTAATGTTTTGTAATATTTGGTTGGTCTTGCCAGTAACAATATTAACGGGCCTAGCAGTTGCGGTAGGTTAGCCAGTATGTGAGTAAAGCGAGAGTGAATTCCATGCTCGGCCAGATTAGAGCTTTGAGAGTTGTATCTATAAGCATTCAGTGGGGCAACTACCCATTCTAAATTGTAAAATGCGGAGTCAATACTGATGAAAAAGTAACATGTCAGAAGAATTGAAACTGCCAGCATGATCATTGAAAAGACATCCCGCAACAAATATCTCCGAAGATAGAAAAGTCCAGGAATAATCAACCATGCTGGGAATGTCACTCTATTCCATGTCCCCAACGCGATGAGAAATCCAAGTAGTCCGGTGTCAATATAAGGGTTGTGCTCCTTGTCTCGAGAGCACGAGTCTTTGATGATAACCAAGCACCATAGCACCAAAATAGTTTCAATGCAATTCGAGAAAGAGTGACTTTGATAAGTCCATGTGACGTAAGAAGCACCAATTAGGGAAAGCACGTGTTGTTTTCCTGGTGCAATGAGCCGATGCATCGCCATGTCTCCTAAAATCCAATACGTTAAAGCAAATCCGACCCTGACAAAGTAGTAGATTTGAGCAGGACTTAGCTCATGTTTGAGCAACACGTCCAGAGTCGAAATTGGAAAAATATATGAGATCCATAATGGAACATATGAACGAATGGGTGTTTCACCAAGAAATTCCCAAGTTGTTTGAGTTTTCCATCCAAACAGCTGAGTTATCACTGCCTCCGGCCCCTGGAAATGTTCATCCGGGTGAATATAAGATGGAGCAAACGCGAAATAACTTCGCAGAACCAGAGTCGCAATTGTTGTCCAACTCTGGTTCAAAGGTAGACGCACTCTCATTTGTTGTTTGTCGAAATTTCCAGATTGGGTTAGATATGATTATGCATGAGCCAAAACTGTACAAGCCCAAAACTGACTCTGGGTAGTTTCTAGATAAATGTTGATAAAGTAGGTCCGTAATTTTAAATTAAAAAGGGACTTGAGACCGCGTGTTAGGGGCATTACTCGGGTAGCCAAAGATCCGAGACTTTCTTGGTGGCTGCTTCTGATCTTTTAAGTCTTTGTATTAAGCCAGAAACAAGACTTTTAAACTGGTATGGACAGAGGAACTCACTGTTCAATTATAAAACAACAATGTCAGGGTTATCAAACAGTGCTGCAGCCCTTAACTGCCAGCACAGCAAAAAGATCTCCAATATCCTGTTAGTGCTCAATTGAAGAGAAATTTGAGATGTTGAAGGACGCAAGTAAAGAAAACCAAGTAAGGAAAACCAAATAGGAGGAGAGGACCCGTCTTATAGACTAAAAATATGGGTTAACATTCAATGGCAATGTGCAACGTTTGTTGTACAGATGCCATTTATTAAAATGATACTCAAAATAAAAAAACAAGTGTTAAGAAACCAAATAAATAATTTGTGTCCAGTTAGCGGTTAATGGGATCTGGATCTGAGAGGAGATGCGTTGACCCGATACCCATCTTGAGTTTTGATGGGCGAATCGAGCCGAACACCATGTTCGATAATCATCCGACGAAAGTCAAGTGAGTCCCAAGAGGGATGGCTGCCATGCTTCTTGTGGCTTCGATGTTCAGTACCCTCTTCATCGGGATTTTCTACTGCTTTTCGAACGACCTGGCACACGTCAACTCCAAAGACGTCAAGATGCTCGGAGGCATGCTCATAGAGTCCAGAATGGTTGAGTATCTGCTGGGAGCGTGCGGCTCTCTTTGCAGGGGACCCAAAACATGCTCGATAAATAATGTCGTCGTCCTTATCTATACCTTCAAAGTCACCCAAGCAAGATCTTTTCCGCTTCGCTGAAGGGGAATCAGCCAAATCGAATCCATGATGGAAATGACCCAGAGGATCTTCACTAGATGTACCTGCAAATAGCGATTTAGATAGAGGTGACTTGAATCGGGGAGATATCCCAGGGTACAGCTGACACCCTGGAGGTGCTAATGTTGTCGCCGGGGTTAAAGGAGCCAACATCAAACCACCATTTCTAGAAGGAGAATTCAGAGCAGAGCCTAGAGTGCTTCTTACAGGAGAGCAACGAATGACAGCCGCAAAATCAGTCATGGAAGAATAGCCAAAGGATGTTCCTCCTAAATTGTGATGTGGTGCACCAGTATGGCCATGACCGAGTTGGCCCATGTGAATACCTTGCGATGACCTGGAATTGAGACGCCGTCGTTTAGCACTGGTAGTGGTTTCCAAATCATCAAGTGAATGCCTTTTGGTGGGGGATTCAAATGTTAAAGTCGTAGAAGAAAAGTGCTTCAGTGAGTCGAGTCCTAAGGACTGTCTAATAGGGGTAGCAAATGGATACATGTGTTCTGAGTGTGATCTCATCATTGCGGAGGAAGTTAGATTTTCTTGAATCCCATTGTTGTCTGGAGTTCGGAATTCAGACATCGTGGTAACTTTTTGTCTCGGAGTCCTAAAAAGAGTAGACTGTTCTGGTTGTTCCTCTTCATCATCTGTTGAATCATCAGGCTTCCGTGACTGTAAAGGTGATTCCAGATTTGACAGGGAACTCGAAATTGGAGGTGGCGGTGCAAGGCTCTGTGGTTTCGATTGAGAATGCAGGTTATTGCGGATGGGAATTTCGTATTCGGTCACATTTTGTGGATGGAAGTAAGTAGACATCTCAACAGGGGGCTGAAAGTTGACTGTTTTTGGAAATGGGGACATGATGCTCATAAACTGAGAGGGAGATGGTCCCGAAGAATTATTGGTCATTTGGTTTTCGGTACTACTAGTCTTCTTATTAATTTTGTCCTTCAGAAATTGAGCCTCGAATCCTGACTCAATCATCCAGTAGTTGCCTTTGCCCGGGTCCCCTTTAGGTCGTTCTTGTTTCTTGAACGCCTTGTTGAGCGATAAATTGTGACGAATAGAATTCTGCCATCCAGTTTTCTGCTGTGAGTACCATCTAAATGTTTTGTTAATCCATTCATAGATTTGTGATAATGTCAGCTTTCGATTTGGCGACCTCAAAATTGCCATTCCTATCAACTGTGCATAAGAATAGGGGGGCTTTGTTCCTTCATCAACAATTTCGGGAAACTCATCAGGATCAGGTATTCTGACGTTTCCATCATTGTGATTATGGAACTGCGGCTGTGGCACTCGAGATTCTTGGCGATATTGATGAGGAACTGCATTCTCTTTCCCTATTTGATGAGGAAAAGTAGGTGTCGCAAAGCTATACATGTGTGGCTTTGACCCAAATCTTTGCTGTGATGAGGGCGGAGTGTATAATGCATTATTGGTAACTTCACTCAACACTGATGTCGAAACCTGGAACGACTTCTCCTGCACAAAAGGGTATTCAGAGGGGGTGGAGAAACGTAAATCATTAGCCATATCACGCTTGCCATGAGACGGTTCTGGTGTATAGCACGATGTATAAAACGGTTTTGTACCTGAAGAGCTGGTTCGTGTCATGGAACGAGCAGATGTCGGTGGGGGTAAATGAACCGATGACAGAGACTTCAGTAAGTTCGAATTCAAGGTTGGCAAAGCCGAGTAGTTTTGGTTTTTCATGGGTGTGATACCCTCGTGAGTTTCATCCATGATAACACTCTCTCGAAGCAAAGCAATGTGAAGTCAAGTGAACAATCCAAGTGTAAAGAATAAGATAAAAGTCGGGGGAAAATCGAGATGAATGATAGACTGGGGTCAATCCGTGTTAGTAAAATGGGTCTTTGAGAAATATAAAAATAAAAGATGAATGTGAAGTTTTAAGTCAAGGGAAGTCTCATGAATATGAGGGACAGAATAGACTATGCAAGTTGAAAAGCCATGAACCACAAACGTCGTTTGAATTTGGAATATGTCTGCAAAGTTTCAGAGTGACAATGAACATTCAAACCTTATTTCCTTTGAGCGCGAAAAATGACGCGTCAATTCTCAGAGACTAAAGCTTATGCGGTTTTTTTTTTTTTTGTGTTACTACGCTTTGCGTCAATGGAGGGGTTGAGTACGTTATGAAGCGACTGCTAATGATAAAGCTGAGAGAAACAAAAATACTAGAGCTCATGAGACTTACACAAGTGTTTGGTTTATAGTACGCTAGAAAGTTTGGGAGTGGCTCCCGATGGAAGCAACCCATATGCGTGGGATGCATTCAGATTCATTCCATCCAAACCTTAATTCCCACAAGTCCAGAGTGGGGAGAACCACTTGACTGGATTATCGAAGTTGTTTGCTGTTTATTGAGATGTTTAAACTTGCAACTGATGAAGATTGTCGAGTTTAACTTGCTTTAACCATTATCAGTCAATATGCTGATCTAAATATGTGAACTGTTTGCTGTTACTTTTTCATCGAATTTTTGTTATGTAGACAATACTTGCAAATTGGTCAGTTACATCACCATCAACAACAAAAAAATGATATCTGGAATGGCATTTGGTTTCATGTTGGAGACAGGCGGTTAATAATTGAAGAATAGAGTATCAGAGTGTAAAAAATTCTAATGATTCCCTAGTTCTCGATAAGTAGGTACTTTCTTTTTCTTGTTTCGCTTTACATTGTTTAGTATTTTTACTTTCTTTAGCTATTTAAACTTCCTTCCCCTTGGATATTTTCGTTCTCCCTCATGACTTAAACTTTGCAATCAAGGATATATTTCCGTATTTTTTATCCAGATATTCTGTCATGTCTATTTTCCAATTTATTATAATGTAGACCACTTCATTGTCGTACAGATTCTAGTCATAATGATTAATTTTCTAATAATGAGGACACCTAATTCTGTATCTGTTTCAAGCTGAATACGGGAATTAGCGAATAGCCTAAATCAAGTTGAGTAGGCTATATCAAGTTGAATAGGCTATACGAAATTAAAGCGAGCATTGAATTGATCTGGAAAGCAAAAGAGCAACGCTTGCTCATGAAAGAATTTCTCAATTCATAGATAAGCTTACCATCTTATTATTTGGTAGCCTGGAACCATCAAAAAACTGAAGAATGTAGATTTCTCAAATTGACTTTCGATTGGAAACGAGATCCTTTGTTCAGCAAGAGCAGGCAGAATAGCTACATGACACGGCGTAGTCAATGTGGAACTGTGGAACGACACTACTGTTTGAGTTGTAGAACCTCCTGACATGTTAGTTCACATTTCATCTCAAGTCCTGGCTACTGACTGATGGAGAACAAGATATGAGAGCAATTTGACTTTATTAAGCATAAATGACATCAGGGGGAAATGTTAATATAAGTAGTAATTTGACTTGGTCGAGTTGTTTTTCGCAGTCTATATATCGAGAATGGCTAAAACGATTAGCACATGTCACATTTGTCGGCGATTTTGAAGATACGCCCATTAGTGGTAGTTAGTGATGAAGTTGTAATGGTCATCTTTCTTTCTTGTTCTTCAATGGGTAAACTATCTTAAGATAGAATTGAAAGGTAAGGACCCTCCTTTAACCTGTATAGGTAAAAAAATTCTAATCACCCGTTAGCTTTCGGAAGTTGGAGAATTGGACTTGCATTGTTCCGACGTAGAGTTCAATAGATACTCCACTATGGGTTCATGATCTCTGAGATGATGTTCAGTTGATCGATCAAGAACCGAAACCGGCTTTGCAGCCTCCGTGTCATTCTCTTGGCGCTCCTTCTCTGCGGCACGCATATTCTTCTTGACTCTCCACAAATAAAGCATAAAGAGGAATAATATGATTCCAGAAAAGATCAACATCAAACCATTCCGCATCAGGGCCCATCGGAAACCCTCAATAACGGGTTTCATTCTATGATTGGCATCAACAACAATGTGATTATTGGTTTCTTGGATTTTAAGTTCCAATTGCTTGAATACTTCATCGTTTTCGTTTTTCCGCTCAGATAGCAAAATATCAATGTTATTCCGCATATCAATCAAAATACCATTGACTTCTTGCTGGAAGTTTTCCAAGTCTTTTTGAAATGAATCGATTGCTATTTGAGCTTCCGAAATGTCAGAGGATCGTTGCTTTTGAACCTCAGAATGCAACTCAGAACAAGCAGCCTTAAATAAGTAGGCTTCGTTATCTGATTCCAGAAGTGGGAAATAGTTTTCCAAAACAAACCGGATATGTTCAGCAACAGATTCGCCTAGTATCACCACTAGCTGGTGTGCTTGATCTTGATCGAATCCTGCCTCCTGAAGAATATGATAAACTTCGAATGTATCGAAATATTGATATGGAAGTACTTTTTCCTCTTCCTTTAATTCAGACTTGGACTGAACTACATCAGCTATTGCGGGACTTTTCGGAATTTCTTTCGCAATATTGCTACTTTTAGTACCATCAGCCTGCTCTTTGTCTTTGGGTGGCACAGCCTTTTTGGCTAACGAATCGATTGTTTTCTTCTCCTCTGCAGGCTGTCCAGATGGGAGTTCAATAACCGGATCAAGATGAATATGGGAGTTAGCTTGAAGATTGCGTAATCTCAGTAAGTCATTTCTCAAATCCTGGGATGTTTTTTGAGCTTGTATTGGTCCTTTGGCTGGTCCTTCGTTTGCCAAATATAAGCGGCCAGGCGAGAAGAGACGCCTTTGTCCATGTAGTAATGGAGGCCTTTTCAACAGGGCGACAGACCTCAGAAATCTTTTGCTTCCCGTCAACATGTTAAAATCAGATCACAGTATGGGACTTTAATGAAGAGGTTGATCAATACTGTGACAAAAGATCATTATCTGGCAGTAAGAGTAGCAATTGCAACAAGCAAGGTCTGAATCAAGGCCTTACTTTGAATTTGTTCAGAGATCTGCTGAATATTGAAATAATGATGAGCTGTCAAATGAGAAATTCCAAACCAATGTGACGTCAAATTAATAAGGTGAAAAATGCTGAACCAACTGCTGTTGAATTTTGCCAAAGTTTCATCAGGATGTTGTGGGTTAGGGTTTGAGAAAGAATTGTTGGTCACAAGAACGGATAGAGACGAAAAGCCAGGTGTTTTTGAATGAAAACAACTATTATAGCTAGAGTAGTTGAGAGCCGACTAAGTATGAAAGTTTTTAATCAATTTGTCTAAGACAAGGCTTCAACATACTTAGCACCAGCCTCAGCAGCCTTTGCCAACCAGTTTTCAAGTGTCCGCGTGCTCCTACCCTATTCAGTAACATGTTTCCTTTATACGAATCTTACATGACTTTAAGTTTCAAGTACATCTTATCTCACATATGATATCTACCTTAACCTGGATAAACATTTTCCTTTTTTGTGTTGCAAACTTATCTTTCAAATCATTCAACTCATCCACGAAGTAATAGATCCCACAATAACTCCATAATGTTCAAAAGTAAATCTTCCAAATCTTCCAAAACGAACAAGCAGTTCAAATCTTCTAAATTCTCCGAATCATCCAAGTCTTTGTCAAATCGTTTGAGCCATAACCATAAATCTGACCGAGCCAGACGGTCAAATGAGCTGGACTCAGACAGCTCAGATAGTTATAGTGCTAATTGGATAAAAACAGATGACGAGACCTCAGCGGCAATTAAAACTATACTTTCAAGTCAGGGAGAAGACCAGAAAGGTAAATCCTGGATCCAAGTTAATGAAGAGAAAATTGTAAATCCTGGAGTTTCAGTTACTGGAGATGATAGTGAGTTTTGCATGTTCTGCCCAGTTTAAAAAACTACATACTAACAGCATGCCTTCACCCAATTGTTCCTGATCACCAAAAATATAAAAAGGGTAGTTTTGCTCGAGACAAAGAATCAGGTAAGCTCTCTGCTCCTTTCAATCTGCGGTCTGGTCCAAGAGATTATAGATCTTTAAACTCACCTACTGTCCGGTACAGATTGTCAGTCTTTTCTGAAATTCCTTCCGCTTCTACCGAATCACCTTCTTCAGAAAAAGAAAGGGATCATTATGAACAATTTTTGTATGAGACTTATTTCGATTGGGCATCAGAGAAGTGTTCTGCAACTCCAATAGGTTTGGCAGAAATAATTGAAGTATTCGATCTTCTTCAACGAAAGTTTGGATTTCAAAAGTCCTCGATGCTCAATATGCGAGAGTTTTTCATGTGTCTACTAGATTCAAGGGCTTCTAGAATGACTTACACAGACGCCCTTGTATCTCTTCATGCCGATTACATTGGAGGGGAGTGGTCAAACTTCCGGAAATGGTATATGGCAGTACAAATGGATATAATAAACAGTTCAAAAAACCAAACTAGCTCTTTTATCAAAAATGGCCCAGACTTAGCCAAAAATGAATTCTGGAAGAACTTGAAATCTGATTATTCCTACAAATCTGCCAAAAAATCCTGGACAAAATTCATGGAATCTCTGAGTGGACATGACAAATTAGTAGACTTGGCCCTCTATCTTTTAATATGGGGAGAGGCAAATCAAATGCGTTTTGTACCAGAGTGTTTGTGCTTTTTGTTTTCTTGTGCAAGAGATTTCTATTACACCGATAATTTTACAAACGAGCCAGATTTGCCAGATGGTTTATTTCTTGAATCGATCATTACTCCTCTTTATACCTTTTACAGAGATCAGCGTTACAAAAACAGAGGCGGAGAATATGTTCTGAAAGATAAGGACCATAAAAATGTGATCGGTTATGATGACATGAACCAGTTGTTTTGGTTTCGAGGAGGTCTAGAGCGGATCCGACTGAAAAATGGTGGATCAAAACTACTCGACCTACCACCTACTGAGAGATATCAAGCCCTTCCATCAGTAGATTGGCCCATTTGCTTTTACAAGACTTACTACGAATCAAGATCGTGGTTGCATTTGCTCGTGAACTTTCATCGCATTTGGATTATTCATTTCTGCTTCTTTTGGATTGGCACTTCGATCAATTCGCCTATTCTTTATGCGTCAAGTTTAGGGAAAGATTACAAAAACCCTCCACTTTTTGTCAAATATATCGTGGTATCATTTAGTGGCGGTTTTGCTGCACTTTTGACTCTTATTGCAGTTCTTGGCGAAATATGTTTTGTTTCTCAAAAAATTCCAGGAAGGAGAAGAGTATGGCTTCGAGCATTTTTGACCTTTTTGATATTATGTCTTAATGCCGCTAGTTGTATTTTGTTATTAATGTATGAAAAGGCGATTTCTGAAAAATCCACAACGACACTATCTCTTATTAATCTGGTTGCTTCTCTCAGTGCCACCATATACTTTGCATTATGTCCCCTCAAAGATCTTTTCAGCATTCCGTCCTTCAAGAAAAACAGTCACTCCCGGAAATATCTTGCCTCAGCCTCCTTTCTGTACAGTATTCCTGCCCTCGAAACTCATGAGAAATGGATTTCTATTACGTTATGGATTTGTGTTTTTGGTTCCAAGTATCTGGAATCATATTTTTTCATGATTTTATCTCTGAACGATCCGATTAAAGAGCTAGCTCTCATGAACTTTCCTCAATGCATTGGAACCAATTTTCTCGAAAGATTTGTATGCAATTATCAACCATATTTGCTTCTATCGATCGTACTACTTTCTGAAATGATCTTATTTTTCTTGGATACTAATTTATGGTACATTATCTACAATACTGCCTTATCAGTATTTAGATCTGTATATTCAGGTGGAACATTATGGACCCCCTGGAACAATTCTTACTCACGGATGCCAAAGCAGATCTACAACAAGATTTTATCAACAACTCATCTTCCTTCTAACTACTATAAAAAAAGCTTCTTGGTTTCTCAAGTATGGAACTCCATCATCACATCTATGTATAGGGAACATTTTATTTCCCAAAAACTAGCGCATCGACTAGCCTATCAACAAGAAACAGATGTCAGAGGTCTTTGTGTTATGTCTGAACCCAAGTACTTTTCAACAGAGAATGGTATATTCCCCTCTAACCTGCCAAAATCTCACTATCAATTAGAAGCAGAGAGAAGACTTTCTTTTTTTGCCCACTCGTTGTCCACACCACTTCCTGATAATTATGTTGTTGACGAGATGCCATCATTTACCGTTTTGGTTCCACATTATAAGGAAAAGATCCTCCTGGGGTTGAAAGAAATTTTGAGAGAAGATGGCGAAGCTTCTCGGGTGTCGCTTTTAGAGTATCAAAAACACCTATATCCTCAGGAGTGGGAAAATTTTGTGGTTGATTCTAAACTTTTACAGGATCTTTCCTTGAACATTTCTACGAATAAAAAAGAGGTGCATCAAGAGGGCAACCAAAAAACCACTGAATTCAATGACTTATTTAAATGGGAGAGTAAGCATGATAATCTGCCATATTACTGTGTTGGTTTCAAGAGTTCATCTCCAGAAAACATCTTGAGAACTCGTGTGTGGGCTTCCCTTCGATCCCAAACACTATATCGAACTGTCAATGGAATGATGAATTATTCAAGAGCCATCAAATTACTCTATAATGTTGAGAACCCAGAGTTGTTAAAGCACTGCAACAATGATCACAATGTTTTCAGTCACCATTTGGAAATGGTGACAAAAAGAAAATTCCGTCTCTTGTTATCTCTTCAAAGATTTGCAGATTTCAGTGATTCTGAATTGATGGATTTGAAAAAATTGGCAGAGTTTTATCCAGACGTTTTTATAGCTTATGTTGAAGTTGTCTCACGACCACCAGGATATGAGCCCTTTTATTATACATGTTTGGTCGAATTGAAGTCAATTTTAGAGAACAAAGAGCTATCCCCGATATTCAGGATACGATTATCAGGAAATCCTATATTAGGAGACGGCAAAAGTGATAATCAAAACGCTTCTTTAATATTCATTCGTGGGGAGTATGTCCAATTGGTCGATGCCAATCAAGATCATTATATTGAGGAATGTCTCAAAATTCGTAATTTATTAGCTGAATTCGAAGAATTCCCGTCAATGTCTTCTGCTCAGCGATCGCCTTATGAAGGTCCAATTTCATCATCATTACAGGAGTCTCATAAAACCCCGATTGCCTTTGTGGGTTTTAGAGAATACATTTTTTCTGAAAACTCGGGAATTCTGGGTGATATTGCTGCAGGAAAAGAGCAGACATTTGGGTCCCTATTTTCTCGAACCCTTAGTAAATTAGGAGGAAAGTTGCACTATGGACATCCAGACTTTTTAAATGTCTCGTTTATGATAACTCGCGGCGGTGTTTCAAAAGCTCAAAGGGGACTTCATCTCAATGAGGATATTTATGCTGGAATGAACGCCGTTATGAGAGGAGGAAGAGTAAAACACTCAGGTTACACTCAATGTGGAAAAGGACGCGATCTTGGATTTGAATCAATTTTGGGATTTTGCACCAAAATTGGTGCTGGAATGGGTGAACAACTCTTGTCAAGAGAGTACTTTTATATTTCTTCCCAGCTTCCACTAGATCGATTTCTGACATTTTATTATGCCCATCCCGGATTTCATCTTAACAACGTTTTTATCATCTTTTCCATTCAACTTTTTCTGATTGTGGGAATCAATGTTTCCTCAATCTATGTGAGTTCAATAATTTGTGATCCAGAATCAAGTGGAGGAACAGGCCCCCCTGGGTGTGTTAACATCATTCCCTTAATCAAGTGGATAGAGAGATGTGTTTTGTCGATCTTTGTGGTTTTCTTTGTGGCCTTCATGCCATTATTTGTTCAAGAGCTTTGCGAGCGGGGATTCTATCAAGCATTCTGTCGTATGTTAAGACATTTACTTTGTCTTTCCCCCGTCTTTGAGATATTCTCTTGTCGAATTTATGCCAACTCATTACTGGAAGATATGAAAATTGGAGGTGCTCGATACATATCTACAGGACGAACGTTTGCAACATCAAGGATACCGTTTGCTTCCCTGTATTCACGATTTGCGGAATCTTCTTTGTATTTTGGAGCTTTTTGTTTTCTTTCAATGATTGCTATCACTACTTTTATTTGGAGATTTGCATGGTTGTGGTTCTGGTTCACGGCTATTTCTTTATGTTTGGCTCCATTCATATTTAATCCACATCAGTTCGCTTGGGAAGAATTTATTATTGACTATCGAGAATTTTGGAAATGGCTGAGCCGGGAGGGCCACAGGACCTCGTGGAGAGCGTTCATAAGACGGAGAAGACCAAAACTCACAGGATTCAAACAGGGCTCTGTCGTGGCTCCTCAACAGTCGGATGGAAATTTATGGCCAAAGTCTTTCAGATTGATAATATCACAATTGGTAGGACCTTTGTATCTTCTTGTATCATTTTTATTCCCCTATCTTTTCCTCTGTCGGAATAGGATATCAGCGGTGTCTACAAATCCTATGATTCGGCTTGGGATTTGTAGTGGTCTGCCCATTTTTATCAATTTTCTGGTTCACTTATTATTGATGATAATGACTTGTTTTTACGGGCCATTAATCCATCTTATTTGGAACACCTCCTTTTCATTGTTGGCCTGGATTTCCAGGGGAGTGGGGTTGCTAAGTCATATTCTGGGATTCGAACTTCTTTGGTATTTCCATGGCTGGAATTTTCCTGAAACATTGATGGGCTTTATTGTTGGAATCCTTCTGACAAATTTCTTTTTCCAAGTAATCACCATAGGACTTCCTGGTCGTGAGCCTGAAAATGACCAAATCAACAAAGTCTGGTGGTCTGGGGAATGGTTCAAATCTAAACTGGGATGGGGTTTAATAAGCCAGCCCCCCCGTGAGTTGATTTTCAAAACCATTGACGCCAGCCATTTCGCTCTTGACTTTTCTTTAGGACACCTAATATTTTTTGGGCAAGCTCCATTTCTGTTAATTCCATTCATTGATCAACTTCACTCCAAGGCTTTGTTTTGGATAGGACCTAACAAACAGTTCCATTTTCCTGTTGCTTCCAAATCTAGGAAAAGAAGAAGACAGCAGATAGTTGCAGCTTACTCGACCATTCTTTTCATGATTGCCCTGTTCACTTTAGCACTTGGAGTAGTTCCAAAAGTTTACTCTAAAGAGATTGACAGCATTCTAGAGAGAATATTGCCTGAAATGCTAATCAAACTGCGTCAACCACAAAGAAGTAAATTTCCTCTCAAGAAATGATCAACAATTGTTGTATCTTAAGCACCAGAGAGATACTCCTCAGAATGAGGAACCAGATGCAAAACTTGATCGACTAGATCTGGGGAAGTCAGGGCCAGAGAAATTTTGTAGCGAGGACATTTCGAAATTTGTTTCAAAATTTCCAAAGCTGTTTCCTCTTGACCTTTGGAGTTTTCAACAATCGATTCTAAAATGTACTCCATCACTTCGACCTCTATGCCACCTTTGGAAAACAGAGATTGAAGATGATTTGGGTTTGTATGGAAGATGTAATGAAGAGCTTCATCTTTTTGATCAGAAGAACACCTCATCAATTGCAGCAACGAATATACAGTGAGATTGCCTGGTAACACCAGAGCAGAGGGTTTTGGTGTTAACAGACTGGGGGTTGTTGGATCCTGGCTGATTGTTTTTGTTTCTGTCTTTGTCTCAGTCGCCATTTGAGAAATTGGATCTTTTCCTAATTTATTTTGGTTGAAATAAGTCTGAAATTTCGGGGGTAAGGAATCCACCAAATTTACTTTGAGCTTTGTTAATGGGGAAGCTTCGTTTTGAGGTGGCTTGGACTTAACGGTCTTTTCGACCACAGGTTTACTACCCAATTTTTGATTGTCTAAGCGATCTGACCTTGACTTTTTTTTCTGCTGCCACAACAAATTGTTTTCCAATTGTTTGAGCGATTCATTGTCAGGGCTGATTTTCAGACCCCGAGATGCTATTTCAAGAGCTAGATCAAGCTTTTCGAGAGATTGCAGAGCCTGACCCCATCTGTAGAATAACTTGACTTGTGTCTTTTTCAACGATTCCTTGTCCGATACTGAAGAGGAGGAGAGAATCTGTTCAATTCCTGTTTGACAATCTTTTGCTGCATCCTCATAATTGGCTAGTTTTAGGTGACATGCCGCTCGGTTCGAGTAAAATACTGGATTTTTGGATTTAGATAATGCGAGCGAATACCAATGGATTGCTTCTTCAAACTCTCCACTGGTGAATGCTCTATTACCCTCTGTTTTGAGCGTTTCCGGGTCCATCTTTGATGATGATAATTGGAACTTTAAAAAGATTTAACACACTAACTGGAAAATAGCCAAAAAAAAAATAAATAATTACCTAAATACTATCTAGGAAAACGTGTAGTCGAGATGATTAAAAAAAGACATTGCGCTTTGATTTGGAACTGAATAGTTTGAATTGTTGTTGAAAAAGTCAAACTCGTTAACTTGCTGTGCCCAGCTGGAAATATCCTGGACCATGTTTTGCATGTTGTCGTCAACAAGATAATCGTTGTTGAATTCATTGGATAAATCCACTGGTTGGTCCAGTTTAACATCCTGTTCGGATGGGGTGTTAACATGTGAGTTGGATCCTTGATATGATGAATTTGAAGTTAGATCCTGTGGTACAGACATTGGAATCTGTTGAGGTGTGAAGGGCGAATGCAAGACACCCATGTTGTTGGTGCTTTTAGTTTTGTAGGGATCCACTTGAAACTTAGCGTTAGTCCCATCCATGTTAGGTGATGAATACTGAGGTGCGAAAAGCAGCTGTTGAGTAAGACTTTCTGGCGTAAAGCTTTCGTATGAATAGGTTTCGGTAGTTGGTGAGTCTTTGGAGGTGTCTTTTTGGGAAGAATCAATACTAGCTTGGGCTTTATTTGAGACGAAAAAATTCATAATTGCCCTGGACATTGACTCAAACGAATCACGATACCCTTTCGCCAGTCTAGTTCTGCAGGACATTGTGGAGAGAGTTGTCGAACAATCACGAATGCCTTCCAGAATATGGAGAGGGAACGACTCTTTTGAAAGCCAGAGTGCATATAACAAGGTCAGGCCGCAAACAAAGACCAGATGTATCGAAGGGATGGTGAATCCCTTATTGGTGATCATGTAGTACTCCTTGATAATTGCCAGTATGTTTTCGGTCTCTCGAACACATTTGAGGAAAAGCGATGAGTTTGGCTTGAGCTTCCCTAAAAATGGCAATAGTAGGGCCCGAACTACTCGGCTGTAGTGAAGACTATGAATGTCTCTGTCTACACTTCCAACTTTGTCTTTTGTTTTAGGCTTGATTTCTTTAAGCCTCATCAAGAAAGGATATACCTTGTGAACCAGACTCTCAAGTGGAGTATCGTCCGAATAAATCTCCTCTCCAATTTCTGCCTCTAATCTGCGTAATTGTATGACCGTATGGATCAGCTGATGGACACTAAATCGAATGGTTGATTCGGTTGGGATAGAATCAGTGCTCGAATTGGGGACATAAGGGGCTTCAAGTTGAATGTCCAAGTTCACGGTGATTTCTCGCTCGGGATGGAGATACTTTCTACGCCCTAGACCAAGATAGATGATGCGCTCGAGATTGTATGCTGCCCAAAAGGTGATCTTGGCTCTGTTAGCAACATTCTTGTCCATTGATTCATAAGTCTGTATTCGGTGCAATTGATGGGCATCGCACAATGTAGTGGCCAGATCCAGAAATTTCTTGTACAGCTCTACCTCCGTGTCACACCGAATGAGGAAATGTGTACAAAGTATTGCTGCTTCGATTTGCAACAGATAATCATTAACCTTAGCACATCGACCAAATCGTATCGCCATATAAAAGTATCTTTGGGACTCGGGGCCAGTGTAGTCGTCAGTGAAATACAACAACTTGGAAGAAATCGCATACAACATGAAAAGTCGAAAGTTCCGTACCCGGTATGCGGTGATGGCATCTTTATCTGAAGTGTCTGTTGGCCGTTCATGCCGAAGCTGATAGATTTTTTGATATTCGGATCTATTGAGCATAGGCAAACGACCGTGGATCTTCAAGAAAAAAATCTCCAGCAGTTTGTCAGAAACTTCAACAGGCGGATGTTCCACTGGTTCCAAATCATTGTACAAAGTGAAGTCGAAATTCGGTGGAATAAGATAACCTGAATTTGCACTTGAAGAATTCTGGAAATCGGTGAATGGAGTATCCCAAAGCGATTCCTGAAGACGCTGGGTCACAACGGAAAATGAGTGTGGTGCTGTTGAGTTGGAGTTTGGATCAACGTTTAAGATCGATACAGTTCTTGTCAACTGAGGTTCTGGATCCAGAAATTTTGCCCGAAAACCAGATTCACTGGCCGGCGAGACATTTCCAGACTTGAATTCCGATTGGCCACCTCTAGGAGATGAAATGTCTTCGGACGCAGTGTGTCTTGCTAATGAATCTTCCAATAACGCAATTTTCTTTTCCAGCTGCAGTATGTAAGGATCCTTCCCCACAATTCTATATCCGTATCTTTCTGGCTGGACGCATTTGGTTCCCGCTTTCAAACATCCAGTACATACTGGCAATCGGTGATCGCATTTCTGTTTTCGTTTCTGGCACCGTTCACACGATATCGTTCGGCTCGAGGGTCGTTTGCCAGTACCCATCTTAAACTGAATTCTAGGTTGCCAAGTGGTGATGCGGTGGTGTTGCGGTGGTGGTTTAAGTTGCCAAATATATTAATTTTTGAGAGGATCAGTGATTAAAAGTTGATGAAGCAATAATTTTCAGAGGTAATCAAAACAGATGCATAAGTTCAATTACCCAAATAAGTTTTTGAAAGTGTGAGGAGAAGATTCGTAACTGTCTTGAAGGCCAAGACTTTTATGCGGATGAGCTGCAAGATGTGGACCTGAAGAAAAGTTGGAGGCATCACTAACAAACCAAGAATATAGAATGTGTCATAAATATTTTTTTAAAATCGATGGCTAGACAATAAAGAAAATGCAATATAAATGTGGTTGTGATTGGAGGATTAGAGGCTGCTTTGGATCTGGATGGAAGTTATTTTTGACAAGGTTCGAATAGATGGACAAAATGGAGGAAAGGTAAAATAATAAACTCGAGCACAAGACAAAATATTGAATAACTGCGTTCAAACTACTCTACTAAAAGAGTGTCTGAAAGGCATTTGAAAGAATCAAACTTGACTTTGAAGAACACTTGAGGAATCTCAAAACTTTACTGCGATAACCTTAAATCTCTATTCTGCATATAGTTGACTCTAGCTTTTGAAATGTCATTGTTAGCTGTAGATGGAGACTTTCATTATTTGAATGAATAAAAAGTCTGATTGTTTGGCAAACTATGATGTGATGTACTATCATACCCTTGCCCATTTTAATTTCCACACTTGCTTTTCTAGTACGACTTTTCTAATTCTACCTTGGTTTGCACTATCTCTGGTGTCTTGCTTTTTTTTCTTTTTTTTCTTCTTTTTCTTTTCCTCATGCTATTGTTTTTCCCATAACTTAGCTTTTGTTGCTAGCCTCCAGCTTCTTCCAGCCTTCCTTGTCTTTGCTCATCCATTCCCATTCTCATCATTATATGCTCCAGCTTATTCATGCTCTTGACATATACTATTCATATGATTTTAGGCCCCATCCCAAAAAGTCATTTTACCCGTCCCTACCCCTCAGAATACTAATACTAATGGACTAAATGAATACAGTCAACTCTAATAATGTAAATTACTCCACAAAAGTAAGGCAACGTTTGTCTCTGTGCCGTCTCCAACCAAGAACCCTAACCCCCTTTATTCAATTGGCAGACTGTCCAGAATCCTGACTGCCGATTCCCAACTCAGATTTCTACAAGGAAAACACTAGTTCCTCCCTGGCTTATAGCGAAACGAATTCCGGCACCCAAACCCCCAAAAGTTGGTGTTTTTTCCCAGCCCAACAAACAATCAACAAAAAACGTATTTTCGTTAGGCAAAATTCTAAACTTACTGAGCCCATCATCACTTTTGTCAGGAAAGAAATCAAAAAAATATATCCTGAATTGACACCCAGTCACTGAAGAAGATATCGTAAGCTATGGAGCAACCTCGGAAACTCTCGAATTTGTCGTCTGCCCTTGCTGGGATGTCTATTGGGCGAGACGAGGGCCGTCATCTCCAAATGGATCCAGATGAGTCGGCTCGCAACAATGGGGTCCGAACTACATCACAAACACAACCACAGGGGCTGCATCATCCGTTATTATCGCATCGCCAATTGCACGGCTCCCTGGAAAATGATGTGTCAATGGCACAAACACCCCCTTCCTATGATGACAAGATTGCGCAATACAAAAACAACTACCCTGAAGATGGAATTACTCTTTTTTCACACAGGTCAGCGCCAAATGGATTCAAGATTGCCGTTGTGCTTTCTGAGCTAGGTCTCAAGTATCGTACGGTTTTTCTTGACTTTAAAAAAAACGAGCAGCGCTCTCCAGCATACATCTCTGTTAATCCAAATGCTCGAGTCCCTTCCATCATAGACCATGACAATGACCATGTGAGTGTATGGGAGAGTGGGGCCATTCTAATTTATTTATGCCAAAAGGCGGGACCTGATTGTCCACTCTGGTCCGAAGATATTATCGAACAATCTCAGATTTTATCTTGGTTGTTCTTTCAAACCTCTGGCCATGCGCCAATGGTTGGTCAAGCTCTTCATTTCCGGTACTTCCATCCAGAGCTTATATCTTCCGCTATTGAGCGATATGCCAATGAAGTCCGCCGAATTTACGGTGTTGTTGAAATGCGTTTGGCCGAAAAGCGGGAACAGCTGATTCTTGAAATGGATGATGAGTCGTTTGCTCTAGGGACTTCGGCCTTGTCAGAGTCAAAGTATTTTGATGAGCCTGTTTGGCTTGTCGGTAATAGAATGACCATTGCAGATCTGGCCTTTATTACATGGAATAACGTTGTTGATCGAATCGGAATTGATCTCAAGTCCGAGTTACCTGAGGTATATAAGTGGACCCGGTTCATGATGGGTAGACCAGCAGTGATCCGAGCCCTTAAGGGCCAAGACAACGTCTAGAATCTTTGAGGGTAGAGTCTAAGACATGGTCGGAATGTTGCATGTTAAAGCCTAGCTTCTCATATATATTCAAAAATATATTTATATGTTTGACGCCTAGCAAATGAGTGGTTGTGTTGATTGATATGAAATAATATGACTAGTATGATTTTCCAGCATGGATGAAATTTGCATTTTCGGTATCATACTGATGTTGAGGAGCATGTATTGAATTGAAACTCGAAATTGTCATCAATATTCAATATCTTGGAGTTTTTTTCCCACCATCTTCGAGTTCTTTTCCTCCATCTTCGAGTTCTTTCCCTACCACCTTCGAGTTCTTTTCCCACCATCTTCGAGTTCTTTTCTCTCCATCTTGTAGTTTTTTTTTATTGAGCACATCTCATTAGCGCCGTCTTTTCATTGCCTCCAAATCTTGAGCCATCTCAGTAACCTTCAGTGATGTGAGGGCTGCTTGAGGCTTGCCCCTACCTGGTCCTGTTAATCTAGCCTGGAAATTTGATAAAAAGTCGGTTTCGGAGTTGTACCGACGCTCTGTCCCCGAAAATGTCTCACTATCTGTGTAAAACGTTCCAAGCACTTCTGTTCGAGCTCTTTTAGAGCTTCGAGACTCCCTCAATACACGAGTCGACCTGCTGCTTTCTTCTTGAGACTGTGAATCCGACACTTCGAGCTTACGGCGTAGAGACCGTCTTATGGGAGCAGCAGATTCATCTGAAGACTGTGAGTCGGGAGTAGACATGCCTGTGAAGGAGTTTTTAGGCAAATCGCCTACGAACCCTCGGAGTAATTTCTGATTGGCCATTTCGTTGGATATGTCACAGATTTCCTTGAAATCTCCAATTCTACTCTGTTCAACCTCCAGCTCGGCAAGAAACTTGGTTTGAAGCTCCTTGACCGCAGCTAAATACTGCTGGTCAAGCTCTTTGATATCCAAATCGGAATCTTCCTTCATTCTGTTAATCCTGTAATCTCTTCCTTGCGCTACAAGGACTAATTGATAATCTCGAATCTCCTCCAAATCTCCAATCTCCTCCAGCAACTGCCAGTCACTTTCGGCCTCCACATCGGCTATTCTCTTTTGCAGGTATTCTATTCTCCGTACAAGCTGTTCACTTCTAGTGGCGTGGAACCGTTTTTGAAGAGAAGCAGCGTAGTCGGTTATCCGTCTGATGTTTCGTCGTGCCATTAAGTTGGGTTTCGAAGCAAGAGCTTACGTATGATTAGAAGATTAGGGGAATGCGTGGGTAGTAACTTCCTAGGCTGCTTATTTTGACAAATGATAATCGGTTTCCAGATACTGCTGCACTCTGCGACTTGTGGCTGCTGATTAATTAATGCTACAGCCTCGATAATAATTCAAGTTCCCAAATGTAGGTTTGCTTAAAAAAGTAAATCGTAAAATACCTTTAAGTCTGTCTTTGAATGCTAAACTTTGATCATGGATGGAGATTTTTTAGGGAGGGTGCAAAAGACTCATTCAGAACTAAATTCGCTAGATAAAAGGGTATTTTTGTGTGGTTTGTGCATGCGTTGCAATATCCAGCCCGTTTTGCTCTATTTCATTCAAGACTCAATGGATCTGAGATGAATTATGGGACAAGACAGCGTTTTTGAATTTACTCTTTTCTTATAGTGAAACCTTAATTAGCAGTTGAGCTGCTATTAGTATGCATTAGAAAAGGAAGTTTGAATCCTAAAAAAAATGAAAAAAGTTAATTTTAGATATGAAGTGGAATTTCCAAGGATACTTGCATTATGATATAGAGGCCGGGAGAGTGGCTCAATTGGCCATTTAAACTCTTGTAAATTTTCATAGCCAACAGCTCAACAGCTTAACAGCTACTCTTTCTTCTTAGTTGGAGCTACGGCCTCTTGGAACTCATCGAACTCAGATTCATCCGACTCAACCTTACTTTTAGACAAAGGTGTTGTAACTTGGTGTTCGTCATCATCCCACTCGTCCCAATCGTCATGGCTGATGCCTTTGTATGAAGCAGCCTTTTCAGGCTTGGGCATTCCAAATGCAGGAGGAATGTCGTGCGGTTGTTGGAGTGCATCATATTCACCAGAATTACCACCTTCTCCATCTACAAATCGTTGTAGTTGAGTCAGCCCTTGTTTAGATTGTGTCTGAACAGTGGTGCCCAACTCCTTTGCCCTCTCTAATGCTTGCTTCGTAAACTCATGTTCCTGAATGTTCTTCACACCAGGCTGAATATACTGCTCGTTCACTTCCTTCGAAACCTGAGCCACAGTCTTGGAAAACAAACCCCATCCTTTGGTCAAAGTTCCCAAGGGATCGTTTTGAAGATTGCTCATACTAAGAGTAGGACCGGGTCGACTATCATTAGAAGGAGGAGTGGGTGTATTTCCAAAACCTTTGTATCTTCCACCTTCCGAAGGTCGTACATCTTCAGGTCTGGTGGCATTTTTTGCTCCCAAACCTGCAAAATACTCCTCGTTATGAGTTCCAGGAGGAGGTTTAGTTGCCACAGAGTTCTCTGAGGCTCGCTGACCATCACTGGTTGTTTTTCGGACCCACTCAGTGCCATCTACAGTAGCCTTGAGTTTAGCTCGATAATTCTCGGCAGTCAAAGAATTATACTTGTCCTTGGTTGACAATGCTCTATCTAAACCTTCTTCTTCGTAAAAAAATGCATTAGCATTGTCATTTCCCCCCAATTCCATGCATTTCATTTCTTCAGGCTTGAACTGATCCATGGTAATGGACCGCACAAAGGAAATGTGAACTCCCAAACCTCGATGGACACCTGCACACTCCAGACAGATGAATATTCCATATTTTGGCGAAGCCCATTGAGGATTTGGTGCAGAGCAATCAAAGCACTTTTTGTTGGAGCCCTCCTTTTGAAGCTTGAGGAGTCTTCTCTTGTTTTCGGGGTCCACAGTCCAGTTTGGCATGCTGAAAGACTTGCAACAAGAGTGTTGGCTGAACTTTGTATTCAGTCACGTGATTTATGTTTTAGGTTTGGATTTTTGAGTTTTAGCCAACCCAGCCCCATCATTGTTGCCTAATCAAGAAGGGTTGGTTGAGTTTGTTGTCCCACTACATATCTACAAAATTTACAAAATTATTTGATGATAGATGATAAGCTTGTATCCATCTGCATAAAAACAACGAAAACAAGTGTACAAACAACTGTTGGTGGTGTTCTATGTTATCCCTGTTAAAGTTCACAAGTTCAGACAGGTATTAACTCTTTATGACTGAACGTGCAAACTGTGGAGTGACAACCAAATTCATCCAAGCCCTTGAACAGTATTTCTTTTGCAAAATCAACAAATAAAAAAAAATAACGAGACACTCAAAGATCTTCCGGAAACATCCACTCTTTTTCTAATTATAGCACAAAGGTAGACCTGTTACAAGTTTGATTGTACAACTCTTTGTATAATTCAGATTGCCATTCTTTATGATTATGAAAGATTGCGCAAGCGCCATAGAATGTGGCAACCCATTGTATTGTATACATCAAACATAAAAGAATTGGTCAAATCCTCTGTTACCGAAAACAGTAGTCTCGATTAATACTCCGCCCCTGGCAGCTTGCTCAATTAAAAATTCAAAAGTGTGTTCTGGGTCAACCTTTCGATCCCAATGTTTACTATAGACACATGTTCAAATTCAATCAGGCTAATTTATTACTTAAATAGGTATTCTAAGACTCAAAGTTTGACTAAGTTGAAAATGAAAGTTTAACTTGGTGGTCTGAACAATTTGAGTTTCATAATTCCTTCTGCCAAGAGATATTGGACGTGTAAAGCCTCGACATGTTGGTTCTGGGGGTGGTCCACTGCTACAATAACCTGTCAAAACGACTTATAAAAATAACAGTCTTGGGCTTCTTTGAAGGAAAAGCCTCTTTGTACTAATTTTAGAGAAAAGGGGAGCGAAAAACATTGCCCAAAATGATTTTTCAATTAAAATCCACAAGGTTTAAATCAAACAAGATTTGCTACCACAACGATTATCTAAATTTTAAGCGAGTTAGAATTTCGTTTAAAACAAATATCCATGTTTCAGTCTATTTGTCTGGTATCCTTGTCCGAGAAAAAAAATATATAAATTGAGCGATCGTCTTCCATTATAGTCATAGAAATTATCACACATCATGAAGTACACCGTTATCGCCGCTCTTTCTGTTGTTGCTTCCGCCCAGGTTGTCAGCCAAATCAACGATGGTCAAATTCAGGCTCCCACTGATACTGTTCAGCCTTCTGTTATCGCTTCTGCTTCCGCTGTAGTTTCTCAAATCGGCGATGGTCAGATTCAGGCCCCTACTACTGGTCCTGCTCAGGCTAACGGAGCTGCCAAGATGGGAGTTTCTTTCGGTGCTGTTGTTGGAGCTGTTGCCCTTCTTATCTAAGCTTTAATTATATGGATAATACAATGTTTTAACCAGTCAGATAATTGTCATGATATCATGAGACAATCTCAAGTTAGTGAGACAAATATATATTAGTTAGCAAACTCATGATGATTCAATGATCAAGGGTACTTTCTGAGTGAAATAGCAACCTTTTAAATATCAAAGCATTGTTTTCCTACTTTGATTGTCAAACAACTTCTCAACTTTTTTGATATATCTGAACATTTTAATTCATGTATTTTTAATTCTCGCAACTTCTTATCTTTTTTGTTATATCTGAACATTATAATTTCCGTTTTTTTTCTTATTTGCTTCTCACAACTTATCTTGTTTGATCTATCTGAACATTATAATTCCCGTTTTTTTTATCCTCACTTTTACGATTTCCGCTTTCGCTTTTACGATTGTTGTTGCTTTTGTTGAGTTATTGAGTTATTTTCTAATTCATATCTGGTTGGTTTGATTTGTTGTTTATATTATTGAAATTTCAAGCGTTAAATTGCTAAACCTTCTATTCTAACCCCTCGACTTCAAAAATATGATAATATAGTTTTCTACATAAACTCTTTCTGGCATTTTTTAAGCACGTGATCAAACCTTTTCGGTTTCTTCGCTGTTTAGTCTTTTTCTTGGTTTTTCGCACTTAGTTCCCCAGACCATTTTAAATCACATGGTTTTGGACTTAATGAATCCCACACAATTACCTCATTTTTCTCTCAAAACCTCCAAAAATCAGAAAAATATATCACTGCTCGTTCCTTTAGCTGATTTACCAAATCTTCAATTAATCGTTAGAGTAACGAGGCTTCTCTCCAGCCCAAATAAGTACGCCAACCTCGGCTTGTCTTCCCCGCATATGCTTGTTGAAAACTTTAAAGTTTCCAAGGTATGAAATAAAACAGTACATAATTGTTCAGAATCTTGGAATCAAAACTTCAATCTCCTACACACACACAATGCCCAATACTCTTACTCCTGACTGGGTTCAAAAATCCACATTCCGACCTGGAATTTTCGACGGCAAAGTTGTTTTTGTCACCGGAGGTGCAGGAACCATCTGCCGAGTCCAGACTGAAGCTATGATTCTTTTAGGTGCTGATGCTGCCATCATTGGTCGACGACCTGAGGTTACCCAAAAGGCTGCTGCTGAGATGGCTACCTTGCGACCTGGAGCCAAGGTGATTGGAATTGGAAACACAGACGTCCGAGATGTCAATTCTCTCAAGGCTGCAGCTGACAAGGCTGTCTCTGAGTTGGGCCGAATCGACTTTGTCATTGCAGGAGCTGCTGGAAACTTCTTGTCTGATTTCAACCATCTTTCTTCCAACGCTTTCAAGTCCGTTGTGTCCATTGATTTGTTGGGATCTTTCAACACCGTCAAGGCTTGTTACCCCGCTCTCCGAGAGAGCAAGGGTGCTGTGCTCTTTGTCTCTGCCACTCTTCACTACTACGGAATTCCTTTCCAGTCCCACGTTTCTGCTGCCAAGGCTGGTATTGATGCCCTCTCCAATGCTTTGGCTGTGGAGCTTGGTCCTATGGGAATCCGTGTTAACTGCATTGCCCCAGGCGCTATTGGTGGAACAGAAGGAATTGATCGACTTCTTCCCGCCCACCTTCGAGAACGAGCTCGAGAGCTCATTCCTGTTCAGCGATTGGGAACCACTGAAGACATTGCCAATGGAACTGTCTATCTCTTCTCTCCTGCTGGCTCTTATGTCTCTGGAACCACCTTGGTGGTTGACGGTGCTGGCTGGCACACCTCTAATGGTAACGCAGGCTTGGAAGCCTATCCCCAGATCATTGTTGCTCAGGGAGAAGATACTCCCAAGCTCTAGGTACGTTCGGTAGAATTTCTTTATAACAGTGATGAATGAATAAATATATTAAAAATGCACATAGTTTACAAGATTTTTTCAGGGTCCCCCACAAGTTTTTTCTTGTTTTTGCCAAACAATAACTTCTTGCCTAGACTCAGTCTACTTTTGAAAGATTCGCCAGATTCGCTGGAGAGTTCTTTGGCTAGCAATCGTCTTTTTGTATTTTTGGGTGGACCCTGCTTAATCAGACATGTAGGTAGCAGTGGAGATTTCGGAGTAGCACCCTCAACAGTTTGTTTTCCAGAACCTGGTTCATCTCCTGGTTCAGATCCTAATTTGAGTTCTGATTCAGTCGCTGATATGACTTCCGATTCAGTTCCTATTTTCTGTTCTTTGGTCGCTTGTACATGAAAAACCTCAGAATCCGAATGATCAAAGGCCTCCAAGTTTGCATCCTCAGATAATTGGGTGTGTTGATCCAGAAGCAATTCGCCCACCTGGGTGTATTTCATGGTTCTGAGGTAATCACCATGACGCTCTATAACATTGCTCAGAATTGGCTCGAAGGTCTCGTGGGTGTCAGGTTTCAAAATTCCCTGATAAATAATGTGTAGAAAGTCCAAACATGACGAATGAACAAGATTGTTTTGGTTCCCCAGTTGTTGCAAAATAGCAAAGATCGGGTCAATGCAATTAAAGTGAACAAATTGTTCGCAGATGTCTCTATCAGCTACCGCAAGACATTGTTTCAAGCACCGAATAGCTGAAATTTGTAAATGCTTCTGACTCCCTCTAATCAAATTGGATAATGCAACAATAGCTTGGTGTTGTAGGAAAAATTGGCGAGCAATAGTCCCATGTTGATTGTAGCAGAATGAGAGTAAGTCGCACAAGAACTCTAGCTTTTCGCTAATAACCCTGTCAGATTCTACTGTCTGTCCAGCTATGTTAAAAAGCGGGGAGAAAAGGGTCAGGGCGGGTGCTGTTTCGGTCTGATAAAGGGATTTAATGTAGTCTTGTGGGTTATCGAAGTTGCCGATATCAGGGTCAAATAGGGCCTTCAATGTCTCTGCGACTTGAGTGCGAAGACCTGAATCGGTCTCTGCCAACAATACCTGGATAAGGGTGTTGGTAATAGAGAGGTTTTGCGTTCCTCTGATAAGAGGTGGGCTGTGCTCAAACACGGTCATGATTAGCTCGGTCCCTAACGATCGGGTGATTATACATGAATCGCAGAGAGCAAATTCAATCAGTTCCAAAAGTCCGCAATCCACCAATTTGGAGATGAGAAACATACGCTGTTGAGCAGCAGTGTTTTTGGCAGTGAGAGTACAGTGATGTACAAACTTGACAACCTCTCGTTTCTTCTCTTCAGAATCCTCTTTTAGAAGGCTGAAGAGCGAAGCAAGGTATTCTGGGGAATGGCACAGGTATGCAATGATCTCTGCGTGTGAAAAGTATATCATAGAATTGAGCATTTGGAACGTCTGATCGTCGAGTATTCGAGCAAGCACCACGTCCTTGAGAAATTGAAGACGGAAAGTTTGGTGGATTCGATCGCAAATGCTAGGGTCTGTTATTGGCACAACCTGTTTGAATTTGCTCACTTCACGTAAGTACTGGCGATGGTTAGCTTTCATTCGCGGATACTCTGGGTCATATTCCAATGCGCCAAGGGTAAACATGATGTAATTATCCTGCAAAAGCAGGTCTAGAATGGAGCTTTCATTCAGTTGAATGAGTCGCTTTACTATCCAGCAGAGGTTATGAAGGTCGTCAAGACGATGAAGCATCTCGGCTTTTTCCAGCAAAGGAACAAGCAAGTCTATATAGTTGCTTTCCAATAAATAAGACGCCAAAGATTCTCTGGCATGTTGACCACAGGATGCTGCCTGAAGAAAACAGGCAGAAACAGACTCTAGATTGTCGAGAGTGGGGTGTGGCGGAGGCTCGGTTTGATCTATCAAAGGTTCGTGGATTTCGGTGCCATCGACCGAAGAAACGACAGCAAAAAGACCAATATCTGGGGCAATACTGAGCGTTTTCACCGCCACCAAAAAGTCACACACAATCTTGCACCCTTGTGCTTCTTGGAAACTAAGAGCCAAGTCATTTTTGTCCTCCTCGCTCCATACAATCAATGTCTCCTGTTGCTTCTGATATTGTATTGTTCCACAGACTTGAGATTTTAAAAGAATTTGAGACTGATCCTCCTCATCTTGTACAGTCAAGAAGGCATTGCTGTGTAATATTTCGGCAATGCAATAGCCTGTGCCGCGATCTAGCCATTTCCCATCATCCAGTTCGTACACTTTGACACGGCGGGGTTCCGTGGCTTCCATTACCGACGCTTTTGGGATCTGGGTTGGTTGTTGGCACGTGCCTCGCTCCACCTTAATTGAGTTGACGGGAGAGGTAGGGTGAAGATTCAAGGTTTGGTTGGGCTTTATGAGTTAAATAAGATACACATACATGCAATGCTAGATGAGGAAACAGTAACCAACGTTGGATTCTGTCGAGAAGAATTGAAGTTTGCAGGAACTGGGGGACGCAACAGATTAAGAGTAAAAAAACTAACAGTCGGAGACCACTAAAACAATTGGTTATAATTACCGCAATTGAAATTTCAATGACGTATAGGAACATTATTTATAATTCAACCATGACCTTGTGGAGTTATGGTTTCAGTGGTATTGATAGTTTCAGAGCAACTATGTCAGCAAAATGGGGTAAATGGGATATTGGCGAGACCGAATCATCACTTAGACACTACTGCACATTGCAAGCCATTAAAAAAAATCCTTATACTGATGCAAAATGCAACCTAAATCGTCAGTGACCAACCAACATTTGACACTATAAATAGACAACTAAATTGACTTTGAGTGAAACTTCTTGGTTACATGTCTTGGCATGCATAACCAAGAAAGCCTTCAAAGAGACCTTTAAAAGGTCTTTATAAAAGCCGAAGTCGCCTCTCTACTATTCCAACTCACAAAATGGATCAGAATCAGAAAGGAAGCAAAGGAATTGGAACATCTTTAATTGGGGCTGCAGCTGGAGGAGTGCTTGGCCACAAAATGGGCAAGAAACACTCTAAACTCAATACCATTGGAGGAGCGGTGGTTGGAGCAGTCGGAGCTAACTACATCAAAAATAAGATGAGCTCAGACAACAAGCACAGTCATCAAGGTAAGCCTCCTCAGCAGGGCTACCCGCCTCAAGGTTATCCTAACCAGGGCCAGAACTATCCCAACCAAGGGTATCAGGGTCAACAGTATCCAAATCAAAACTACCCTCCTCAAAACTATGGTGCTGGATACAATCAGCCACCACCTGTGAATTATGGCAATTC
The DNA here is from genome assembly GCA_900535975.1 of Dengshuqunia hispaniensis. Classification (NCBI taxonomy): domain Eukaryota; kingdom Fungi; phylum Ascomycota; class Dipodascomycetes; order Dipodascales; genus Dengshuqunia; species Dengshuqunia hispaniensis. The sequence goes on along the minus strand of LS992275.1, from coordinate 3,056,889 downwards.
TCGAGACTCACGAAGCAGCGACTCGAAAACTAAGGTTGGCAAGACTGGTCAAAATCAGGATTATTATCAATCTAATCAGGGCCAGCATCAAAACCCTCCTCAATATTCCAGTCAGCCCCAATATTCCGGCCAAAATCAGTACCCCAATCAAAACCAGTATCCCAATCAAAACCAGTATCCCAATCAAAACCAGTATCCCAATCAAAACCAGTATCCCAATCAAAACCAGTATCCCAACCAACCTCAGTATCCCAACCAGAACCGATATTAACATATAGTCAAGTAGCATTATATAAGTTTATTCAAGAAGCGTTATTCTTCATTTTCAGTTATTTTTGGTAGCTTAGATTATTCCATCGTTTCACAAAGTGTTTCAGACCAGTCAAGGTCGAGCACAACAATACTTGAACCCTCCTCTTATTCTCTCTTATTCATTCACTCATTCATATACTCCTCCTCTTCAAGTCGCACACGTTTGGAATCAGGTTCACCCTCTTCTTCCTGATCCTGATCATACCGACTCTTAAGGCCCTTCATCTTACGAGTCTGCAACTTGGAAAGATCCTGCTTGCCAACATGAACCCGACCAAGCTTGTCTCCCATCAAATCAGTCTCAATGTTCTTCTTGGTCTTGGGTCTCAACTGATCAGGTACTCTGAGAGCCTCCTTTTCCATCTCAGAAGTGGCTCCCTGCCGTCGGCCAATCTTGAAGTCGAATCGTGGGCCAATCTCGGTCAACTCAATTCTAGGTAGCTTTTGACCAGATCGGAAAGACCGAATCTCGTAAACTCGGAAGAAAATCTGAGGCAAAGGCTTGCCTTCTTCAACTTCACATGCACTAATGGAAATAATATACTGTAAACCAGCCACATCTTGAAGATCAGTCACTTGGCCTCGAAAGAAATCCAACATTAGTGACTTGACATGCATCAAAGTGGGATCTGTTTCGAATCCAGGCCCACTGAAGGAAAACATTGGCTTCAAGCCAGTAGCTACAGATTGATTAGAAAAGTCCTTGAGAAGTTGAAAGTTCTCGATTTGAAGCTCAATCATGTCATAAATTTGGTATCCAAAGGTCCGCACCCAAGTCAAACAGTTGGGTCTCTTTTTATTGCTGGAGGAAAAAACTAACAAAGAACAGTCATTCTTTTCAGAGAAAAACTCCAGCGATGATGCATCTTCGAAGGGGCGAATATCGTTCTTCTTCTGAAATCGTTTTCCATCAGGGAGCTTCAACATACTCAAATCAACAACCGAGTCATGCAGAATTTGATTAGAAGTCTGGCCAGGCACAAACAAGGCCTGCTTAGTATTTTCAAAGATCTTGGGCTCTCTTTTCTGGATTTCCCGCTTGGCCCGGGCATTTTTGGGCTTGATTTGTCTCAACATTGAAATATTTCAATTATATCCAAAAAATTTCAGATTGGTAAAAAAAATAAATAAACTTTCAAACTCTAAAACAACGAAAGGAAAAAAAAAGTGTTCAAATGTTGACAAAAATTGATAGAATAAATGTAAAAATTACATTATCAGGTTTCAAAAATTCAAACACTCACTAATGGTAGAGCAAGAGACCATTGCTAATCTCCGTAAATCGGCTGCCAAAAGGCACAAAAAGCGGCAGGTTTCAAACCTGATTGCTCCTCCATTGGAGAATGAGTCTGTTTTGGCCAATTCCACTGTTATGACCAACTTCTCGATCAATGACGAATCATCCATGGAAATCACCAGAACCTCCAAATATGCTGTCTCGCGACTCGCAGCTGTCCCACCACTGCTAAGAAATGGCGTGTCTTGCCCTTCTCATGCTACTACTGATCAGGCCAGCCTTCACGCTTGTGTGGTTTTGGATGGAAAAGCAAGTGTTTGGAAATATACAAGTCCTGATTTCAACCAACCAGTGTTTTCATTTGAATGTGGAACAAATTTGACCCTTTGTGCCATTATCCCTCCTTTAACTGGTTGCAGTGATCCTGGTGTTGCATTGGTGGATACAGTTACAGGAGACGTCAAATATTGGCCTGCACTTTCGGGGTCAATTCTGGACAAGACTCTCAAACACAAAAAGGCTAGTTTCAGTGGTGTTGTCAAGTTACACTCAGAGACAGTCAATCATATTGGACTGGTTCCTTCGGGACTGGTTCTTTCCCTCTCCTCTGGAAGACTAGTTGGTGTTTCATTACAAGATACCGTTGGCTCTCCTCAAGTTGTGCCATGGGTAATTCGTGATACTAACCAGGGTCTCCTGCGCAAATTGCATCTCGCGTTCCACATGGACTCGAAACGACGGTCTATTGTTGGGTGTGTCTCGCAACCCATTGCAGATGGAAACTATTCGTTATTTGTTGTTACTCAAGCTGGCCTCTTGTCCATCTGGGACATTACTACAACCTCCAACACAGTCAAACTGGAAAGTGACTTAGAGCCCCTTCTGGTTGAAGCAGTAGAGGAGCTTTATCCATCAGTTCGAAACACTCTGCGAGTCCATGACCTGGCCATTCTCGACCCTACCCGTATTGTTGTTTTGACATCAATCACAAATGATGATATATCCTTATACATTCTCTACACATTTGTTGTAGAAGACTCATCATTACGTGTTGTCTCTACCCACAGAGTCCAGTCGTTCGTCAACGGAGGTAATGGCCGACTGGTGCTGCCTAAGCCTGGAGATACTCTTTTCATTGTTTTTGCCCATGCTGTAGTGATGATCGACACTGTTAAAACTCATCAGGACTTTCTGGTCCACGGCAAGTGGGAGGATTCCATTCTTTTACGACCAAATATTCAAATTATTGGTTTTGGAATCGAAAACACCAGTAATAATAATCCCAACCCTGCGCTAGTCTGTGTCACTAACAACGCCGGAATTTTACGTGTTACTAGATTTGAGGAGGACGAACGAATAGGAAGAGGTCAAAATCTTCTTCCTGACTTAATCAAGAGCCGAATTGAGCAAGGTGTGTTTTTCTCTAGTAGTGATTCTCCTCTTGTTCATTCAACTACAAATCATTTTGATATTCATTTTGATGACAGGATCATTTGCACTGCTACAGTTCAAGTTGCTCAAGAGATTCTCTCAACTAGCTCGACCTATCTTTCTCATTATCTACCTTCACTTGGTGCCCATCTCGAGCTGCGTCAAAATCGTCTTCTCCAACTCATTGAGTTTTGTTCTAAAAATTTTCTTTCGCAGCTCTCTGTACCAACGAAGCTTCATATTGCCTGGATGGGTGAAATCATCGCTTCAGCAACTGCCATTTGGGAAATCTCAGAAGAATCGCCACTTTTCAGAGATGTCTTAATGTTGGTTCTTGAAAGAAACGAACTGATACCTCCTCAAGAAGACAAGGAAGATTCACTCCGTCTGTTTTTCACACAAGATGTCGCCAAAATTTCCACACTTATATCTGGGCTACTCAGTGAAATCAGCAAACAGCAGGTTCACTCCAAGTTTGATGAACTTGTGGAATTGGTGACAGGTGCTTTAGTAAACTGTTTACAGATGATCAAAAGAGTTCATGAATTCGCTTACAAAACGTTGCAACTGGATTCTGATGTTGTTGGCCATGAACCGTCCTGGCTTTCTTCTTTAGACCAGCTTGAACTTTGGGGAAGTTTGTTTGACTTGCTTGCCAGTTGTCATGATGGCTTCCCTGATGCTATGGTGGAGATTGCTCTCCATCTCTGCACACAATATTCAACAACAATCCAAATCCTTGAACAAACAAACGAAGCAGACGACACTCTTAAGACCGCTTATCAAGGGATTTACTTCAAAGAAAGAGGTCATTGGATTCGTGAAGTTTCGAAACTTCGAAAAGAAGAGGCCATAGAGATTGCTCAACAATTTTCCATTTGGGGGGCTTTGGCAGAAATTGTCAATGCAGATCTTCAATCTGCATTTGCCTCAAGACAGCAGACAGAAATTGACAATGTGCGAAATCAGATAAGATCAATGCTGAAATCCAATGGTCAGCCCTTCGCCAATGCTCTTTATCTTCACTGGGTAGATACAGGAAATCATAAGTGCCTGTTCACAGAGTTCCCTGAGTTTCACCAGTTTCTGAGAGCCTTCCTGGCTAATGGTAAATTCGATGATTTGGCTTGGATTTTCAACTTATCGATGGGTGATTATGAGAAGGCTGCCACAGCTCTTATCAATGCATCACAATCAGCTAAATTAGGAGCGGGCCTTGGAGGTAAAACACTTCAGTTGTCAATTGCTAAGCTTTGCCTATTATTCAAAAACGAACAGGCACCAGAATGGGTTCAGGTTAACGCCGATTTGAATCTTATGAAAATACAAGAGCATATTCTCTTCCAACTCCAACAGCACATTTCGGGATCTCAGGTGCATGGATTTTTCAAGCCAAATTTGGGTTCCACACTTTTGAAAAGTGTACAAAGCTCAGTCGACCAACTTTCAACTGGTCAGCCCCTTCCAGCCGAGGAACTGGTAGATGTTCTGACCACAATGTCCAAGCCCTGCTATTCGGATGCCCTGAGAGTTTGCTCATACTCAAAGCCAGTTCTAGCTTCTGTGGTTTGGGTTCGTGCTATTCTCGAGACTGATTGGACAAGGATTTTCCAATCAGACCAGCAGAATGGTACATTTGATGCTCAGCTTCTCACTAAGGTGACCGAAACACCTATTTATACTCTACTAGCATATGCTTGGCGAAGTGAACTTATTAGCGAACAAAACGTACCCCTTGCGGTTCCTGATTTCAATTTCATCATCATCAAAAATTCTTTGCCTACCCTGTCAGCTAGATCAAACCTGTCTAGTTCTGAACAAACATTTTTGCAGGAAGAACTGGCAGCACAATTTGAACATGCGGCGCAAGTGGCTGCTCATCATCACAATTGGCTGAAAGGTTTAGTGGAACAGGCAAGGACAGATCAATCTTGAATACATTAATGTGCATTTTTTTTTATCTTCTTCCCTTGTCGTATCATGCAATAATGGGAGATAAGGTTAACATTTACTGCGTTTTGATGATGTTATCTCTTTGTATATAACCTTCTGTTTCTATTGTTCTACCACATTAAGTTTTGCCATAATAGCTTAATTTTTACTTTGAATGAAAATCACTTGAGAAAATTTCAGTCAATAGCAAAATGGTGCTCTGCCGAGTGGAGGCAAAAACAGCCTTCTCCAACCAGGAGCTGATAGAGAAACTTTTGACTGTGTCAGGGGGAAACACAGTTTTTACGGACACAAATGAAAGTGATTTTGTGAAGTTAATTGATTGCACTATACTTTTTGAAACAAGTTGGGCCTATGAAGTCCCCGAAACAGTGATCCCAGTTTCGCTCGGGTTTGATATTGAAGAGGATGCAGATGTCATGAGTGTTCATGTCTCTCACACCTTAACTACATTGAAGTCAACCTCAAAAGGCAAAAGTAGGAAAAGAAAAGCTACTAATTCAATCGACTATTTGAGTACTGGGCTATTCTCTCTTCAACTCGGCAGTTTTGCCGAGACAATTAAAGAAAATCTCAATCTCACTTTAAAAGCTTCCAAAAATTGGGATTCTCTAAACTCAGGACAAGTGCATCCGACTTTGAAACTATGTTCTGATGGTCCTCTTTTACGGTGCTCGATCAGTTTCGGAGTACAATTAAAACTATGGGATGGCTCTCGTCTTAATCCAGATTTATCTCAGCCCCAGCATGTTGCATTTTACAATGTGATGACAAAATATTTTGGACTCTGTCGATTTGATGAGAGACCTATTGTTTCTACACGTCAATTCTATCGAACTCTGCAAAACAGTACTAAGGAGTCAATCAAAGACATTGAGAATGCTCCTCAAATTCCTCAAATGAGTTCAAATCTGTTACGCTACCAACAAGAGACTGTGGCATGGGCCTTGAAACGAGAAGGTGTTGAGTTTAAACAGGGGGAAGCCATTTTCGGTTCGCCATACTACCCTAAATACGATTTAGACTGGGAAAGAGTGTCTGGACCAGATGGCATTTATTATGTCAACTGGACTAACTTGTTAATAACTCGGCATGAATCGCTGATGCAGAAATTCATTGACCAAAACACATTTGCACCCAGAGGGGCGATGGGTTTGATTGCAGATGAAATGGGTTTAGGGAAAACTGTCGAGGCTTTGGCAATTATTTCTTTAAATCAACGCACTCTACCTGAACTTCCAGAGCTAGTGTATGATAATTTTAGTGATAGGGATGTTCTTCCCTGCAAAACCACTCTCATTCTGTGCCCTGCCAGTATAGCTCAACAATGGTTTTACGAAATTAAAAACCACGCCCCTAGCTTGAGCGTCTATCTTTATCGAGGCCGTGAGAGTCATCATTTAACTAAAGATCTTCGCTTAGAATTTCAGGAAAAGAAGCCAAAATTCCGGGGAAAAGTCAGCCGCCGTTCTGAATTTTTAGCCCAGTTTGATATTGTAGTGACCTCTTTTGAACAAGCTTCAAGAGAGATCGCCCATGCACTTTACAATCCCTTGCGTGGCCGTATGACAAGAGGAAAGACCAAGAGCCAGTCAAGAGAAGTATCCGATGGCCCAGTGGATAAAATCTACGATACAGTTGAAACTAGATTGGAAATGCAATCCTCTCTCTCTCAACTTCAATTCTGGAGAGTATTACTGGATGAAGTACAGGTTGTTGGAAATACAGTTTCTAACGCAGCTGTGGTAGCACGGATGATTCCCCGAGTTCATGCATGGGGAGTTTCGGGAACTCCTATAAAGCGAGGTCTGGACAATTTGCATGGCACATTAACATTTTTGAGATTACATCCATTCATGAACAAGGGGGGAGAGGGCTTCGAGAGGGACCACCCAAAACATTGGGAACATCTAATAAGAAGCCCATTGATGTTTGATAGACTTATCAGTGCAACATGTCTACGTCATACCAAAGATCAAGTGAAAGATCAACTGAACATTCCTCCTCAAACCCGGCAATTAATAAGAGTTCCCTTCAACGCTGTGGAAATGGAAAATTATCGTCACAACTTTGAAACTTTCCATATGTCTATTGGACTAGACAAAAATGGACGACCAATAAATCCATCTAATCCGCCTTTGTCTGATCTTAGTAGCCACCTGACGACATGGTTGCTTAGGCTGCGTCAAACTTGTTGCCATCCACGAGTCGGCTCGTCTAATAAGAAGTCTTTAGGAAACGGATCTCTGAAAACTGTCTCTGAAGTTCTTGATGGAATGTACGAACAAGCACTAAACAGATGGACTCAACTCAGTCGTAGGTACTTTGCATTATTTTGTGAGATTGCACAAGTGTTCGAGGAGTTACACAACCCAGAGGCTGGTCTTGCCCGTTTGGACAAACATTTACCCACAGTAGAGGCCAAAGTCGCAGAGCTCAAAACTAAGATGAAAGAGCAATTAAGAAGAAGTAAGGCTGTTCGTCGACGTGTAATAGAGGATTGGTTACAAGAACAACAATTAAAAAAAGACAATCCCAGTAATGGCCCAGGCATTGCCGGGGAGGACAGTGAAGACTCAGATCCTGCTGACATGTCTGATGATGAAGAGTCAGAAATTCCAAGTTACATGACGGCTCCCCAAAAGAAAGCACTGCAAAGATTTCTTAAGTCATCTGAAGAGTATTCGGGTGAGAAAGAGAAAAAAATGGCCTCGATTCAACGTTATAGAAGTTGGCTGGAATTATTGCATAGATTCCACTTTTTTATTGCTTCATTTCACTATCAGCTGGGTAAGTCAGAAGTAGATTCAGGCAATTCTCCGTCATCAGATGCATCTGACAAACAATTTGGAAAGGTCGAAAAACCTGAAGTTGGAAAAGTTGAAAAGGCTGAAAAATCTGAAGTCGAAAAAGGTGAAAATGGAACTGATTCCACACTATCGAACAAGACTGAGGATTTAACAGAAGTGAAAGATGCCCAAAACATTAAATCGGAGGAGGTTGATCTACAAATCAATGGATGTGATGTTGATCCATCGAGTCATTCAGCTCAAGAGAAATTACATTATGCCAAAGCTGATGATATTCGACAGGAGCTTCTCAATGTCAGTGTTCAAAAAGTGCTGGAATCAGTTGAAGAGATGCATGATGCTGATACACTGGAGCCACTGGAATCCTACGAATTGTCTAAAATTAAGGGAGCTAAAAAAGACACCAAAAAATTCGAGCTTGAATTCCACGACTTGGTCAATTTAGTAAGAAGTCAAACTACAGTTTTGGACACCTGGGTGGCTGAGGCTTTGGTGTTGGTTAAAAAACCAATTTATCAAGAAACTGAAATTGATGGAGAGGAATATGGAAATTCATTAGTTGATCAAGAACGACTCTCTCATTTAATGGATGCTATAGCGACTATGATGGAACTTCGCGAGGAGACACTGAATGGTTCTAATATCAAAGAGATACTGTGGCTCAAGATTGACAAAAAAGATCCTGAAGAAGTCAAAGAACTTAAGGAACTCAGCAATCAGCACCGATCTAGACCACACAGCATTTCACTGAAATCGATTGAAACCGGACTTCAGAATGATATCGAGAGCGAGATTGGAGCGGATAAGAAAAGCTTAGTTGCGTTGATACGAAAGATAAAGAAAGACCTTGCGAATCATTTCAAACAAACTAACAAGGTCTTGAATTTGATCAGACGAACATTTAATTTGAAAATCACCTACTACAAACAGCTTCAGCAGGTTTCTGATAATGTTGCTCGTCTTGAGATTGACAATCCCTCTGAGACCAAATGGCTCGCAATGTTGGAATCAAAAAATAATTTGGTGGAGACACATGAGGCCATGGTGAAGAAAGAAGATGGAAGAATCCGGTACTTGGAGTCGCTAAGAAAAACCAAACTGAGTGAAGATGACATTTGCATTATCTGTCAAGACGTCATATCAGTTGGAATACTGACAATTTGTGGACATCAATTTTGCCGAGATTGTATTACTGAGTGGTGGAACAAAAGACAGACTTGTCCAGTTTGCAAAAGCCGCCTCAATCAAAACGATGCTTCATCTTTCAGCAGAGGCGGAGACGATGCAGGTCAAACATTTCAAAAAATTTCTGACAACCAAGTAAGCCCCCTCGCGGATAATGACCCAATTCGGTTTTGGTATGACGTTGAGCCTCCAGTCACCAAAGAGTTGAAGTCTTTCCCTCTCATCTCTGAATACGGTACAAAAGTTGATGCAGTCATCCGATTTATCAAAAAAATACAGCAGGACCAGCAGCAAGTGGTTGTGTTCTCGCAATGGAAAGATATCCTGGACTTATTAGGTCACGCTTTGTCGGCGAATGGCGTCAAACACGCCGATCCTAAGCGCCTAATGTCTTTTGTCACTGATCCGTCAATCACATGTTTTCTTTTGCATGCCAGCCACCAATCTACTGGGTTGACGTTAGTGAATGCCACTCATGTCATTCTCTTTGAGCCCATTCTCAGTAGGTCTATTGAAGCACAAGCCGTTTCTCGTATCCATCGCATCGGCCAAACCAAACCTACAACCATAACCACATTTGTTATTGGCGACACTATAGAGGACGAAATGTTGAGATTGGCCACAAGGCAAAGAATGTCGGATGAAGACGATCCTAGCCAAACCGTTGTCAAATCCACATTAAGGAGCACAGGAGAAGTTGTCAGTCCCAAAGATATGTGGCGGGCGTTGTTCTGCAATGAAGACTTTCCATTTGGTATAATGGAAAGCGAGGAGGCCTGAGAGCCTAGAGATGTCTCTGGTCATCATTAATTGGAATACGAACAAGAGTTTCTGGTAAGGGTGTGCCTTCCTCATAATCGTCAAAGGTATATCGGCTAAGCGAGCCGCTTGCCAAAGAGATCGATCTTATTATTGAGCCCCAGTTTGTCATAACAGTGGCTACAATTTCAGATTCATCAGCCATGTTACTGATTTGTTGGGCCAAGTGTTCCAACTGAGATGCAAGATCAGCACTAAGAGACTGCACTTGTATCAAATTTTCCAGCTCTAATTTCTTTTGACGGATCTTGTCGTCAAGATTTGTTTTCGAATGATGTCGAGGCGCCAGAGAGACTCGGTTTTTGGTTTTTTGGACACTCATGAGATGAATGTTCAACTTGGTTGAAATTTCAATATGCGTGCGCGCGTGAACAATGGAAACGATAAACCTTCATACTGATTAGGTTTGAAAGACTTGTTTACTTTTGTGTACTGATCCTCGTTAAAGTTTCCAACCACTTCTTAAACAGTCGGGCAAAAACAAAAAAATTCTTAGTCGAAGGAGTCTCTTTTCAATTCACGATGAGGAGGCCACAAGCTACACCACGGCCATCTGATCCCAAATCCCGAGTGTTTCAGAGAAAAGGGTCACCTGTGAGCAATGGAGGACTTGAAAAACAGTCGCTGGTGACTCGCTTATTTAACCAGAATCGATCTTTGGCCAAGTCAAATTCAGCTTTGTCGTCGAGGCTCGCGGCGTTGGAGGCTCAAATGGCAGTGTTGATTGGAGAGAATAACGATTTGCGTCATCAAAATCTCGAACTTTCGCAATCTCGAGAGGCAATCAAAAGTTGTGTGGGGGAGAATTTCAAACAGGAGCTTAGAACGAAATGGACAGAGCTTAACGGCCTTCTTTCAACTTTTTTTGATGATGACTTGAATGTTGAATCGTTTGCTAGACCATCTACCAGATCACAGCGAAAAACATTAAGAAGATCTTCGAGACGTAGATCTTCATTTTTCGGCACAAGCGCCTCGCCCACCAAAGAGCAGTTAGATCGAGAGGCAATGGATTTGGTGGGACCTCTTTCTAACGATCTTTCGTTGGAACAGCATGCTTTGGACCAACTGCGAGATGTCCACCAAGAACATTGGAGTGAGAATATGAATGAGATGGACAACGAAACCATGTCTAGTAATGAGCATAATCTTCCTTCTTCACCATCACCAGTGAAAAGAGGTTCATTGTCAACTATGGAGCACGTCAATGAAGAGCCACTTTTCAAAAACTCCACTATTTTACAGAATACCAAAACGACTTTGGCCAGACTCGCAGATGCCATCAAATCATTTGATGAAGGAACATCAGCAACACAATCTAAAAACTATGAAAAGTTACCCCCCCAAAATTCCGACAAAAGATCTAACCGAACTCCGGAAAGGAGAAAGATAACCAGATCAATGAAACATGCTCTTATTTCGCCCCTTGGCCACAATAGGAGTTTCGTGGTCAGAAAATCACCTTCGAAGTCGCCCTCAAGGTCACCTTCAAAGGCTCTCTCAAAATCAAGTTCGCTATCACCACTTTCATCTCCAGCAAGGTCTTTGAACCGAACTCCGCTAAATCCTATTGTCAACGACTCTAGAACCAAAAGAACAAGAAAACAGGTCAACTATGCTCTTCCACCTCTCTCAAAAAAGATGCGTAGAGAGCAAGATGCATATGTAGATGCCATCACCGACTAACAATTAGTCCTGTATAAGTTCGTTATAAACCAATCTCATATTTATTAATCATAGTAATTTCTTTTCATAGCTCTGTATCTCCGTAAAAAATAGAGAGCCTCTATTTCTTTTTTGACATATTCTCCCATAGCTAGTGCCTTTTCAATGTCCTCTTCGTTGTCCAATTTCGACTTGGCCATAAATGCTTTATGGCACCGATCTCGAAAATACTTGTAGCCCTGAGGATAATCTCTGCCTAGGAACAACAGCTCTTTGTATAGATACCTGACCCGAGCTTGCAAAGCACTCATAGTTTTAGAATCCAATTGTGTCTAAAGTAGGACCAATATGATGGATGATGTCCGATCTCTATCCGATGTATGATTCCAATGAATGAGCGGGGGAGCTTAGAGTTAAGGTTACCGCCTACAATTAAGCTTCGCAGAACATTAATTCAAGTAATTTTTTGTACCAAGAAAGCGGTGTGGTGGCTCAATGGTAGAGCTTTCGACTCCAGTTTTGAGTTGGCATCGAAGGGTTGCAGGTTCAATTCCTGTCCACATCAAATCCAATTGGGTTGAGTGGAGGAAAAAAAGCAGGTTAAATTCCTGTGGTTCTCAAATTAACCGCTCTTTTTTGTTTGCTTTTTATTTCCTTTTTCTTCTTTCATTTACGAGTAGAATAATGTTCTGCCCTTCGAGGCCTTTCAATGAACTTGACTGTACTGAAAAAAGTTCATACCATTTTGTTGAAGAAAATAAACTTTGAGTTAGACTTGTTCATCTTATATTCATTCAACAATGAAGGCATACTTGGTGGCTTACAATGCTGTTTCCTGCTTTCTTTGGTTCGCAGTTCTAGCCAGACTGATGATTTTGACACCACTTGTAGGCTATGATTATGTCGGTGGCGGATTGAATCACTTTTTAATTGGAGTTCAATCGCTCGCAGGCCTCGAAATTCTTCACTCATTGCTTGGACTGGTCAAATCCCCTGTGACCACTACAATTATGCAGGTGTTCTCGCGCTTTACCCTTGTCTGGGGAGTACTCTATCAATATCCATTTGCCTCTTCAGACATTTTCTATTCCTTTATGGTTCTTGCCTGGTCTGTAACTGAGGTTATTAGATACTCATTTTATACCCTCAACTTGCTAGGACGGCCAGTACCTGCATGGCATCAATGGATTCGATACAACTTCTTCATTGTTTTGTATCCACTTGGTGTTGCTGGAGAGCTGAAGATGATGTGGAACGCTCTTCCAGCTGCTCGAACAGCCCAACCGTTAATTGCCCTATTCCTTAAGGCATGTCTGATCATTTGGCCGTTTGGGTTGTACATTTTGTACAGTCACATGTTTCGGCAGCGAGCCAAGCTTTACGCAAAAAAACAGTGATCCCAATTATATAGGGAAAGATGTCTATTTTTTTTTTTTGTCTTCAGTAAGATAAATACCGTCTCAAATCACATCTCCTCCAATAATCTGATCTGCCAGCTCATTGGCAAGCTGCATCCGCTGCTCATCTGTTAGATTCTGTTTTCGTGCAATCTTTAGTTGATCAAAGATTTTTTCAAAGTTATCCAGATCATCACGTAGCAAACCCTTTAGCATATCTGAATCAGCTGGAGATAGTGACAATTTGTCTACAGATGCAGGACCAGACCGAGGTGAGCGGGCCGCCATGTTTGGCGACTGTTTTTGAACTTTGTAAATGGGCGAGCCATGGCCATGGGAAATGGGATGGGAATTGACTGATCCACGTCTTTCTTGAGGCTGCTTGTCTTGTTCTTCCCATGCTAGCACCTCAATTACTTCCTTCAGACGCGCATATCCATAAGCCTGCGTGTCATCGGGATTATGACTTATATATTCGAAACCATGCTCAAAGCATATCGAGTCCATACTGGAGGCTATCTCTGGTGAAGTACGACCTTTTTGAACACAAAGCATAGCCCCGTCCCACATTTCGCCATCAAGAACATCTTCTAGACATTTGAAAGACTCAAGTTGCTTGCCAAGTAGATCAGGATCTTCAGTGGCTGTGGTAACTATCACGGCTTTAATGGAATCTCTGACTTCGGCAGCTGATGGAGATGTGAATATCTCAATCCAATCAGCCAACGTGGGAACGTTGTGAGTGTCCTCTTCCTCTTCGTCACTTTCACGAAATTCATCCACCCATACTCCAACCTTGGTCTGGTAGTATTTGGTCACCACCTCGTATTCTTTAACAATCCCGACATGTGGCCCATTAACAGGTCCAATGGAACCTAAAAGTTCTTGCAGCAATGTTAGCTTTCCGCTCCGGGGTGTACCCACAATCAGCAATTTATTACGCATTGTGGTGGTAGAGTGTAAATTATGCGGAGCACTAAATACGTGTGGTGATGTAACGAACCTAAGTGGAATAATGTGTATGAAAATCAGTAAAAAGCAGAGAGTTATTGAAATGTTGGAAAAATACATCAAACAAAACTATTTAAACCTGACATGGCCGTTGTTGTGTACACAAATGACCTTAAACAACAATGGCATTCATCACTCAATTTCCAGACTCTATCCAATAAACTCCAACCTTAACCACCAGCATCATGTCCAATCCTTACAAGGTAGCAGCAGCCCAGAGGGATGCTTATGCTGGATCTGAAGATAAAGGTGGATACGAGACTGGATCCAATTCTCAGATTTCATTCATTTCCAACCGTGACGTTGAAATTTCTTCTTCGGGGAATGGAAAATCCAATTCTCGACAGTCTTTGGATTTGGATCGCAGACTTTCAAACACAAACCAGGTATTCTCAGAATTCTCTCAAACTGCCGATTTAAAGAGCAAAGTGGTTGATGATGTGCCTATTCCTCCTCCAATGCATAGGTCAAAAACCATGAATTTGATTCCAAAAGCAAATTCACCCCGACTGACAAGGCGAGCAAGTGGAGGGAACATTGATTTTTCAGGCACATCTGACCGCGCAGATGTTGGATTTGGTCAACCTAAGCAGACCGACAAATCAGAAAAGGTTAGCTCCAAATCAGCTCAAGAAACTGCTGACGAAAATATGGCAATGCATTTGCGCCAACTGATTTTATCATCTGATACTGTTGAGAAAGATGCATTTTCGCAGGAATTTTTGGAACAGCTTGTTCCTATAGTTAAAAAAGCGATTGAAAACAAGCAAGCAGGCGAATTGTTGGACCACCTGGATGGAATCATTCGTCTTAAAACACGGGAGCTGGAGGCCTTGTGCGATGAAAACCAGCAAGAGTATCTCTCAGCGGTCCCCAAACTCTCCAAAGTAAGAAAATGTGCTGACCAGCAACGACAGCAATTGCTTGATCTCAACCACAGACTGCAATCTAGTGGTGAGCAACTAGCAGAACGACAACGCGAGTATATTCAAGCAAGAACAATCCGAGTTAATTTGGATTCTGCAATTGATGTTATGGAATCTTGTTTGCAGGTTTTGGATCTGACTAACAAGACTCATGATCTCATTAAGAGCAAAAAGTATTTTGCGGCTCTCAAATCATTGGATGATCTTAAAGAAGTTCATCTCAAGCAAGTTTCTGATTATGGATTTGCTCAAATGATCGATGACTCCATCCCGCGATTACAAAGCTTGGTCCGAGAAGATGTTGTTGAAGACACGTTCAAATGGCTTTCTTCCTTACGCAAGATATATGCGACAATAGGTCGCGGCGCATTCCAAGAAACTGAACGACTTAGACAGGATTGGAAGCGAGAAACTCGTAACAACCCTGAGCTTTCTCACTTCAAGTTCAATTCGCCAGTCGAACTGAGCTACCGTAATTCTTCATTTGATCCTATTGATAATGACATGGTAGCTGTGGAGTTGGATCCGCTCTATGAGTGTTTGCATATCCACCAGACTTTGAATCGAACCGACACCTTCATTAGAAAATTCGATGATTTCCGCCGATCAGTGACTCAAAACCTCATCCCCTCTTCAATGGCCACACCAGAAGTCATTGGGGAAGTTTTGCAAAACCTGGCCGGTTACTGTATACTGGATCGAACAATCTCACTCAGAACAAAGGGGTTTAGACCCAAATCTGAAGTTGACGAACTTTGGCTATCTTTAACGCAACGACTTATTGGTGTTTTAGGACAGGAGATTTCTCATTTGATCTCAGAGACTGCATTAGACAACCTGAAGGGCCAGTTAGGTTTATTTGTACAGACCATGACGAATTACGACTTTGACACAATCAATGTCGGCGATTTCTTGGTTCTCTCATTCGAGAAGTACTCCCAATATCTTATTGCATCTTTCGATCGAGATTTCAATACAAAGGTCATGGAAAATGATACTAATAAGATTGCCATTCACGATGCTGAGCGTTATGCTCGAATCACCAAAGCCTGCTGGTATGATGAAGAAGATGACGGAGTATTCCCCAAAACATTGCCCTTTTCCCCTGTCTTACCTTTATGCTGCGCAAGAATCACCCACCTTATCCACCAGCACTACACTTTTATGGAAGAATTCCAAGTTTCTGATATATCCAAGACTGAAGAGTATGTGGAACAGGCAATAGACAAGGTATTATGCGACATTATTTGCGACACACTTTCAGAGCGACTAATGACAACAACTCGAGAGCAGATTGTTCAAATTCTGATTGATTTCCAACAGTTTGAAAGAGTCATACCGTTTATTGAGGAAACTATAGTTTCTGCGCGACCCAGCCAGCGTAAAACCACAATCAATCTCAAAGCTACTCAGAAATTCAAGGAAGCATCAGCAAAGGCAGAGGCTAAAACCTTTCAACTTGTCACACAAACCATTGATAACTTCTTGGAGCTTGAAGAATATGATTGGCTTACTACAGCGCAATCTGAGGAGCCATCTCCTTATTTGGATGAAATGGTCTCCTTTTTCAAAATTTTCTTCAATAATACGCTTGCAGACTTACCTTTTGCTATCAAGAACTACGTTTATTTTGGAGCCTTTGATCATTTGGCTTCCTCGCTTCTTCAACTTCTACTCAATGAGTCGAAAGTATCAAGTGCTGCCATTCATAACTTCAATGTTGACGTTGGATATCTCGAGCAGTTTGTAAAAACCTTACCATTGGATGGAGGAAATGCCTCTTTATCCACTACTTTTATCGAGATACGTCAATGTTTGGATCTTTTAATGTCAGATGACATTTCTAATGTTTACAACAACCCTCAAAATCGTATGAGATACTATGACCGAGTCAAGCCTGAAACTGCCAAGCAGCTAATGGAGCTATCTCATAGCATGAGCCATCCTGGAAGTCCTCAATTAGGATCAGGCAAGCCAACTTCTCGATTTATGCGGCTTTATCGTCAAGCAAGTGGTAATTCTGTTAATTAGGTGTGAGAGCTAATCTCCAAAACAGACTCACATTACAATAAAAAGAGCTTGAAGTTTCTCACATTCTTGCACAAACGATATTATTACAACAGGACCCGATTCTTCGCCAAGTATGGACTCTAGGATACCAACAGATATACATCTTCTCATTCAGAGATCACCAAACTTTAAAACCAAAAGTTTTGAAAAATTTCATTTTTGCGACTAATACATCATGGCGAAGCCTTTGGAGTTCAATCTGATAGCTAGATGCTCTCGATCAAAAGCCAGAGCTGCAGATATGATACTGCCACATGGAAAGGTGCAAACACCCATGTTCATGCCTGTTGCTACCCAAGCATCGCTCAAGGGTCTCACTCCTAAACAGCTTGAAGATCTCGGATGCAACATCTGCCTCAATAACACCTACCATTTGGGGTTAAAGCCTGGACAAGAAACATTAGATCTTATTGGTGGAGCCCACAAGTTCCAAAGTTGGGACCGCAACATTTTGACTGATTCCGGAGGGTTTCAAATGGTTTCATTATTGAAGCTAGCCCAAATTACAGAGGAGGGTGTCGAGTTTCAGTCTCCTCATGATGGTAGTCGTATGTTGCTGACACCCGAGCACTCAATGTCGTTGCAAAATTCCATTGGATCTGATATCATGATGCAACTGGACGATGTTGTTGCAACACTAACCACTGGCCCAAGAATGGAGGAGGCTATGAATCGTTCCATTAGATGGCTCGATAGATGTATCAAGGCTCACAAAAACCCTGATCGACAAAACCTGTTTGCAATTATTCAAGGAGGACTGGACCTTGAACTTCGAAAACAGTGCTGCCATGAAATGGTCAAACGTGATCTACCTGGTTATGCTATTGGTGGCTTATCTGGAGGGGAAGATAAAGTCTCTTACTGTAACGTGGTGGATACTTGCACAGAAATACTTCCTGAGAACAAGCCTAGATATTGCATGGGAGTCGGTTATGCTGAGGATTTGGTAGTATCAGTTGCTCTGGGAGCCGATTTGTTTGATTGTGTCTATCCCACCAGAACTGCAAGATTTGGAAATGCCATCACTCGATTTGGTAACCTCAATCTTCGAAATTCAAAGTTCGCCAATGACCATGGTCCCTTAGAGGATGGGTGTAAATGTCCCACATGCCTTCCCCGTTCAAAAGGTGGTATGGGCGTGACAAGGGCAGTGCTTCATGACATTTCTACTCGAGACACTGTTGGTGCACACTTTCTAACCCTACACAATGTTCATTATCAGCTTAATTTGATGGACGAGGTAAGAGTGTCCATCATCAACAACAAATTTCCTGAATATGTCAAGAAGTTTTTCTTAGATCGGCATGGTGACAAGGAGAAATATCCCCAATGGGCAATAGATGCATTAAAAAAGGTTGACATCGATCTGACGGAGGATTGATATAACCATATCCTATAAAATTATTTTGAATGAATCCGTGCAATTTAGTCGATTGGTAAATTCGAAATCTCAACATGAATGTTCGCCAAAGCTTGGTTGTGCTGGTCAATCTCTCTCTGCATTCGTTCAAAAAACTTGAGCCTTGAATCAGTTTCTTTAGCACCTTTTGCCAGAGTTTCTCTTTGATGGACTTGCTTATCCAGAAGACGGTCAAAACCAGACTTGACTTCCCGACAAGGTATTTGCAAAACCTGTCTACACTCAGTCGAAATTCTTTCAGAGTTGGAATGAACATAATCTTGTTTGTCCATTTGAATTACAACTCTCTTGGCTAAATTGCGAGGAATTGCTCGAGGCATGTCATAAATCACATAAGCAACTGCTGCAATACTCGAAACAGCAACGGCAGGCAACACAAGTTGTTTAAGTGTGTCCAATTCCGAAATAACTAGTTTTGAGACAAAATGAGTCCACCCACGATTCAGAATAAGTCGAGAACCACCAACAACTGAAGCAAGGGTCAGGGCATTGGATACAGTAGTTGCCGATTCTTGTGATATAAGTTTTTGTTGAGAAACAGATCCTGGTAGCAAATCTTGGATCTTAGCGAGCCAGTTGGTTCCGAGAAGATTAGGAACATTTGGTAAATGCAAATCAAAAAAGTCAGAAATGTAAATATCGGCCTTAATGGCTCGACTCAAATTATGTTTCTTTCTGGAAAACATAAGATCATCTCTAAAGACCTTGTTTGACATAAAATCGTCACCAATTTTACTAGCTCCCAGAGAGTTAATCTGATTGATGGTAGAGACCACCTGTGTTTTTGCATCCTGCTCCATCAAATGAACGGTGGAATGGATTTGTGCCACAATGTCATCCATAGTCATTTCCGCATACCGAAATATGTCAATGTAAGAATCAAACTTGACCCTTGTCTGATGAAGATTTGAGAATTTATCAGTTAGGCTTTCTCGAGTTTTGTAGTAAGATTGTTTACAACAGTCCTCGACTAGCTGATCAACTTGCTGAATGACCAGAGCGGATTCCAAAAGTGTTCGATCACACTGCGGGGAGATCAGAGACAGTTGGTCTAGCAAGGAGTTTTTCTGCTCGTCATTGAACTTGATGTTGGATTTGACAAGCTGATCCAGGTCGTTGAGAATGTGTGTGAGATAGGTTTTTGCTGGAGACAGTTTAGATAAAGAGCGTTTATCAAGGATGAACTGGCGCAAAGCTTCCTCGAGTACGTCAAAGTTGGCCTTAAGATTGTCAGGATCAGAATCTGGGTCACCGCCTGGACCACCACCAGGGCCTGAGTCATCTGCAGGCTGCTTTCCATGGTTTGTGGAAGAGACAAAATGAACAAAATCGTAAGCATCCTTATAGGTAGCTGGTGAGAGCTCACTGAGTTGGTCCAAAATTCGCTGCTTGCATCGCTCCTTCTTTTCAATAGTGTCATACTTGTTGACAACAATAAATACATACGATTTCTCATTGGCAGCGCTGGTGATAAACTCCTTTGCTGACAAGGTGAAATGGTTTTCGGCAGAAACAACGAAAATAACCAAATCGATTTCTTCCTGCCTAGCAAAAACTTGAGTTGTCTGGTATGAGTCTTTGTTCAGACCTGGAGCGTCAATCAAAGAGATGTCAATGACACCATTTTTGAGAAGACTTTCAGTGGTGGGCCTATTGTCAACAGTATAAATCTTGAGAAAGGAATACTTGTTGGTCTCAAAAACCAAATCTTCGAGCTCTTTGAGTGAATGTACTGTATAGGTTGCCTCGTTGGTGATGTCATAGGATACACCTATTGGGACAGCATGGACTTCTTCAACGCCATTATTGACTTTGGCATCAATAACCTCACAAAAGACATTTGTGCAGGGTTGCTGGTCTTCTGGTAATAAATAGCGACGCAGAAGTGCGTTGCAAAAGGTTGATTTACCGGAATTGACATCACCAGTGATCAATACCTTGGAGCAAGTGTCGTCTATTCGGACTTTCAAGTTGGACAAGTGGCGCAGACAGTGGGTGATTTGAGAATTGATGAGGCGTCCAAGAGCCTCCTTGTCAAAATCGTTGACGGTTTTGACTAGTTTGAAAGAGTCTGTCAATTCAAGTTTGAAGATTTGCAAAGACAGATCATTTTCTTCCGACTGAGGAAAAAAGATGGGCTCAACATTGTTGACGTCTTGGATTTCTTGCAGCAGTTGCTGGACCCCTAGTATAGAGTGTCCAAGGGCTATTCTGTCCTGGTTGTACTGCTTTTGAGTCAAGTGAGCATGCATTTCGGTTCGACTTTGATACGAAAGTCTTCGACTCGAATTAGTCAGGTTTGTGCCATCAAAAACCATTAATTTCGAGGGATCCACTAGTTCCGAGAGTGAGGGGTTGATCGATGAGCTTGGTTGGGTACCTGAGCTTCCCGGTTCATCGGTAGGGTCGTAGTCTGCCATGGCGATGATGGAGTGATTTGATGATGTTTCGGGGAGCGGCACGGGCGAACTAGGAGTGGTAGATTTGACAGTTGGGAGCGGCACATATCAAAAATAAATCTGACATATAGGAGCGGCACATAAACTGTAGTTGTTTTTTAATCAAGGTGAAAAAAAGGTTAAAAAAAAGTACTCTCACAATTACTTGAACCATCATGCTGGCTTCAAAAAGAGCTCAAAAGGTCCTTCCTTTGCTCCAATCAATACGATTCAACTCCCAATTTACTACTGCCAATGCCCAAGAGCTCAAGCCTTTTTTCCTTTCCCGAGATATCTTTGCTAAAGTTCACATGCACAACTCGTCATATCTTGTCACCAAAGGAGATAAAATGCAGTTGCCTTATCGATTCAAAGGCCTCAAGGTCGGTGATGTTGTCAATTTTGAGCATGTCAGTCAATTAGGTACTAGGGATCATATTTTCCAAGGAGAAAAATACATTTCTCCTCAGCATTTCAACATCAAAGGAGTAGTGACTGCCTTAACTTCAGAACCAGTTTCAGTGAAGGTGCATCATCGAATCAAAGACAAGGGATATACTCGAACATATCGAATGGTTCCCCAGACAGTGATTCGTATCAATGAGCTTGAGGTCAAGGCCTAGAGTTGGCAAGAACCTGAAGAACCATAATTAGAGTGGAAGAGAACTACAGCAGGCAAAGAAGAGCAAAAGTAGAACAAAGCAGAATAAAGCAGAGCAAAGCACAATGCAGTGCAGAGCACTAAGCAGTGCAAAGAAGCGAAAAAAAAGCCAATGAGCAACGTGCAACTATGCCTCTTTTCTCGTCTTTGACATTCAAATGTATATAGGTATAATCATTCTCATTGCCCAAACCTTAATTACCAACATCAGGTTCCTTTGGTAGACAGTTCCTTGATGGACCAGGAATTCAGTCTTAATTTAGTTCCACAATATGATCCAACTTATGGGGAAAGTGAGCTGTTGAAGAGCGATTTGCACAAGGTTGAGTCGTCTCCTTATCAAGCCACTTTGATCAAGACCAGGACTCGTTCTCGAAGCGATCTAAATGCTCGAAATCGAAGCGTTAGCACTGGCATTATTGACAAGAAAAACCACTTGGAGGAACCCAAAAAGAGTATCAAGGAACGGAGAGTCATTTCTGACAGTAACAACAAGTCCTTTGACCCTCCTGAGTCTGAATGGGGAACCCTGCAAATTCCTGATGCTGCTGATTATCAAGATGACTACGATGTCTCTTTTGTGTCTCAGTCTTCACATATCATGAGATACGAGCCTCGGGCTCCTTATCCTCTACCGGATTACTCTGTGGGCGACACGTCCATATCTTCATTGCACTCCGACACCTCCTACCACACTGCCAGTACCAATGATGAAAATCAAGGCCCTGTATATCTCACGGGCATTTCCGGTCATGAGTCTCGCCAAATGGAGAATAGACAACCTGAACGTCGTCGAGAGGCGAGTGCGGACCTACATCGCCATTCGCCTACAGTATACTCTTCCACTTTACCCCAGACTGTCCCTGTTAGCTGGAAAGCCGATGACCCTCAAAGCTGGACCATGGAAAGGGTAGTTTACTTTTTGGAATCAAGTGGGTTTGGACCCGATTGGATTGCTACATTTAAATCCAGGGGAATTAAAGGACAAAAGTTTTTGGAATTAGTCAGTTACCAAAAGCTCAAGGCCCTGGGGTCTTTAAGTACAACTCATGGAGGAATTGACACAACTCCCTCGAAGTTCATCCATCAACTTCGCAAGCTATTAAATCGCAATTCCTCAAGTACAAGCACAATCGATATGGGCTTTGAAGATAAATCTGCAAACAGACAACCGACGTTTGAAGGGGTCTCTACTGAAGCAGATCGTTCTGATGACAATATACTACGTCATGAAGACCACCTTACCAACGAAGACCAAATTCGTAAGGTGTCCACAGACTCTAGAAACCAAGAAATCGCTGTCAGAAGTCAGGAGGTTTCTGGAGCTAGGAAAGACTCAGGTAGCTCAACTCTTTTATCACCTGCTTTGAGACAGGAGGTTTCAACAAGTGCCAGGAAAGGCTCTGGCAGCTCAGCACATATATCTCCAGTTTTGAGACAGGAGGCCTCAGTCAGTACCCGGAAGAGCTCTGGTAGCTCGACATTAATGTCTCCTGCCTTAAGCTCTTCTTTAAATCTTTTACACCTCAATGAACCTGTCGAGGTTGCCAATGTTTCTGACACTACCAACACAGCAAACCCATCAACAGCAGACCCTCAGAAAATGTCCTCGGCACCTTCTCTATCACCAATTCACTCAGCACCACTACTGACCTCCGAAGTAGACCTGAAGCCACAACCTCGTCCTCAAAAGCCCAACAAAACTCTACGTCCACGATCAACTTATGAAGGGTTATATAAGACGTTGAAATCACCAGTAAGTCCAACCATTGGGTTTTTTCGACGACACCACAAATCATCTTCGTCTGATAGCAGCATTACAGTGTCTGAGGAGGTATCCACCTCAAAGGACTCAGACAATAACCGTCTTCGTCGATTATTCTCTAAATTACGCCGGGTAGAAAATACTCGTGGGCGATCACCTAGACCTTTGTCATCGCTTTCTTTTCTGCATAGTGACGATCAACTGTCTCTCCACTCAATCGATTTTGACGCTCTTCAGTCCGTTTTGGAACAGGAATCACTTTTTGAACCAGAGACCCCATTAGACAGATTCGTGCCTTCTCAGAAAAACATCCGCACTTTTTTGATAACAGCTGATAATCAATCATTCCACACCATAGACATTTCTGAAGCGTCAACAAAAGAAGAGGCAGAGCTATTGATCTTTCAGTTTTTTGGACTGCAGAATCCTATCTCAACCGACGAAGTTGTGTGGAGACTTACAAACACTGGATGCGAGCCATCAGATCCTCTTGATGGGACAGCACTTGATTACTTTTTCAATCCGACTTCAAATATCAGTAACTTTAAGCTGAAGGTCGATTTACCACTAGGAAACAATGAGCTCTCTCCCAGTGCTTTGTCAATTGAGTATTCAATGGGCCAATCTCGCTACCCGTCAACTCCATCCTACCTTTACACAAAACCAACTAACAATAATCCGGCAGATTATTTTTCGATTAATCCACCACACAGCTCCACAGTGATTGTTCCTAGTCGTCTCAAGGAAAGTAATAGTAATGACCAAGAAGAATCTTTCAAAGTGATTCGTCCTCCTACAAAGAGAGAAATCAACTTTGACAATCCCAGAGCGTCTCCATACGACCTCAACCGAACAACTAGTTTTGTTGCTAGACGTATGGCACCCCCAAAACCAGAATCTTCATCATCTATCAAGGTCAAAACGGCTCAGTCTTCGTCGTTAGTCAACTCTTATACTCCAGGCGAAAGCGAAAAGTTTATTCCCAAGCCATACCATGGTGCAACAAATCGCAAGGTTGCGAGAAAACCTGTGGGCTCACCTGGTGACAGATCGCCTATCACACCCTCCACTGGCACTCCCACTGAAAAAGGATCTAGTGGATCTGTGACTCCAGCAGGTCCTAACTCGTCAAGAGACACACAGTATACATTTGGCCAAACAGGTATGAAATTCAAAGTACCTTCTTACTCTCCTTCTACTTTAGTTAGAAGAGCAACCACCAGGTCAGTTAGAATGTCTCCTGAACAAACGTTCCATGAAAATGACATTACTTTTGATGATATCAAGTTTGATGAAGATGATGACGATGATGACGATGGCCTTTGGGCAAAGAAACTGAACAACTCAGAGGCAAAGCAGGAAGCAGATCGAAACGATGATAATGAAGAGGATGTTTGGGTTATCCGTCCTCCCGCAGAGGTGGTTTATGAGAATCTAGACAAGTTTTTCCCTAATACTGACCTGGATAAACCTATCATAGACGAGGCCGAAGGTGCCTTGTCCCCAAGTGATAAGATGATCAAGAGTCCTCTGTCAACAGTTAAGCCAATGACAGAAAAGATTAAGGAGGAGAGGGCGAAGCGAAAAGCAGGAGCATCAAGAATCAAATCTATCCGAATAGTGGCTCGAGAGGCTTCAGAAGCAAGAAAACGATATTCTACATCCTCCAATAGGTCTGGTGCTGGCGGCAGCCACCTGCTACGAAGAAGCTCCACCAAGATGTGGGGTCAAAAAGTTGTGGAAGCCACACCATCTCAAATCAGCGAGGGCCATATTCCCTCTGTTCGAGATCAACGTGGAGGTCTTAACAAGTTCGTTTGGGTGAAAGGTGAACTTATTGGCGTTGGAACTTTTGGAAGGGTTTACTTGGCCCTCAATGTGACCACAGGAGACATGCTGGCTGTAAAGCAGGTGGATATGCGCAAAAATACAGAGGGAATTGACGCATTCAAAGCAGAGATTGCCACAATGAAAGATTTGGATCATTTTAATATTGTGCAATACTTGGGATTTGAAATCAGCAATAGTACTTACAATCTGTTTTTGGAGTACGTTCCTGGTGGATCGGTTGGGTCTTGTCTTAGAAGCCACGGTCGCTTTGAGGATGCTCTCATTCGCTTTCTAGTGCGCCAAATTCTGGGTGGATTGTCTTATCTTCACTCTAAGGGCATTCTTCATCGAGATCTCAAAGCTGATAATTTGTTATTAGATTTGGATGGTGTTTGCAAAATTTCAGATTTTGGAATTTCCAAGAAATCTCGAGACATTTATTCAAACAACGCTGAAATGTCTATGCAAGGCACAATTTTCTGGATGGCACCTGAGGTGATCCACAATGTGGTTAACGATGAAAAGCAAGGTTACTCTGCAAAGGTCGATATTTGGTCTCTAGGATGTGTTGTGCTGGAGATGTTTGCAGGCAGACGACCATGGAGTAACGATGAAGCAATTGGCGCCATGTATAAATTGGGAAATGCTCGACTTGCTCCGCCAATTCCAGAAGACACAGTGCCCCATGTGTCTAATGAGGGTAAGGAATTTTTAGATCTTTGCTTTCAGATCGACCCTGAATCTCGTCCAACAGCAACAGAGCTAGGAAAGCACCAATTCTCCACACCTCTTTTGAATTTCAATTTCCATGATACGAATTTGGCGAAATTGATTCGAGGCAATGACAAGCGGCCACATCCTGAAGTACACTAAGACGTTCAATTTTGGACTTGGATTGTTTTCATTACAATTAAAAGAACATATTTATTCTTTAAACATATATTATTACTCTAATATAAACCAACAGCCAAAGCCAAGTGCAAAAACAGTCAATATCCACTAATCATATCCACTAGTCATATCCACTAGTCAATATCTACTAGTCAATACGCACCAGTCAATATCCACCAGTCAATCGTCAAAGTGGTATTAACCATTCACATCTTAGAAATAGTAGTTCGCATAACTGCACTGGGAGATAACTTTAATCAACTCCATGAGTACTCCAACATTAGGACAATTTACAAGACCCTTGGTCTCCTCGTTTTTCCTCGCATCCGCGGCATATTCCTTTCTTCATTTTGCGTGGTGGCGCTGCGAAATCGACGAGCGAAATCGGGCTTATAAAGGTAAGAATTTCGACACCTCTGGCGGAATCATAAAATCTAACATAGCCAAAATCAGAAAGCTGGAATCGACCTTGCAGGAGGTGCAAAACAACACAAAATAACTGTAAATAATAATCTATGATATATATGAATATCCAAGATCTTAGTTGGCCATTTACGATCTTTTCTTTTGCAATTCCTCTACTCTTTAACAGATGATTCTTGGTACCTGAAGATATCCGAGAACTTTAATTATTTTTCATTAATCACTTTTCATTTCCATGTTTAAGAAAAAAGCTGTTGATGTGCCTATTCAGAGCCGCAACGCAGGGCCAGGCTCGGCAAGAGAAAGAGGTGGACCTGTTCCTATTCGAACCGATGGAGCGGGGATTTCTCGGGGTGGTCCTGGTCCAGCTAGACCTACTGGATTTCCTGCCAACTTCAGAGGAGCCAGTACTGTTTCCGAAACGGCCACAGTTTCACCCAAATTGGCCAGCATAGTGCGACCTTCGATAATTTCATCCAAAATTTCCACAATCACTACTGGATCTTTTGATCTAGACAGCCTTTTGGGACACAATGGCATCCCTCTTGGAAGTATGATGCTTATTGGAGAGACTAATACTTCGGATTATGCCTCTATTTTATTGAGGCTTTTTGCATCGCAGGGCTGTATTCATGGTCAAAAGTATCAAAACACCAATGTGGTTGTGGTTGGTGCTGATGATTCGTGGGGCAGACAACTTCCAGGCGAGTCTACTAAGAAAAGAAGCTCGGAAATGGAGACAAAGCCTGTGGAATCAATGAAGATTGCTTGGAGATATGCATACAACAATTCAGTAGACAAGAAGGCAGAGAAAGTGCAGAATTGGACCACTTCCTTTGATCTGACCCAACGATTGAGTGGCAGCGCTCTTGCTTCCATTCAATATCTACCTCCTTCAAAATCATTAGCAGCTCAGTTGGAAACAGTTCTCAAAAACAGCCCTGAAAAAGTTGTGAGAGTGTGCATTCCCATGCTCTTACATCCCATTCTATATAACAGAGACTCATTTGATACGGAGACTGTGCTGCAAATGATTCGAGACCTTCGGATTCTCACTCGCAAATATCCAAATCTTGTGATAGCAATGTCTTTCCCAGCAGCATTATATCCACAAACAAATGCCGTAAGTAAGTGGATTGAGCTTCTTTGTGATGCAGTTTTGGAGCTCGATCAGGTCGATCATCGATTGTTTGGCAAGGATTATCACGGCTTCATCAACATCAAAAAGCTACCTTCCATTTCAGATATGGGTCATATGGTAGTAACCAGCAACGAGTACACTTTCCGAGTAACTAAGCGCCAATTCGAAATTGAGGAATACACTATTCCAGTAGAGGTGGAAAAGGAGGAACCTGATCCACTGGCTTACTAGTTCTAATACCACATACAAGACGAATTCAGGAAATTAAAGGAAACACGAGAAATTCACGATTTTACGAGTCACAGAGGCCAATTTTTATTCTGGCAGTTCTACTTTCAATACCAATATAATTGAACTGACCACATTTACTTGCTTTGTATTTCCACCTATTTAGAACTTTCCAAAAGTATATCTAAGCATACCATGTGCATAATCTATATACAGCACAATTTTAGTCTCAAGGTTCATCGATATTAGATCTTGAAAACTCCTTAACACAGAGACTTGTTTTTCAGCTTAGATGGACTCCTCAAAGGTCCCACGGGAGGCCAAGGGTTTAGAGAGCGACAGAAATGAAGGGAAAGTTATGCCGAATCCATCGTATTCTTCGACTGGACGCTTTAAAAACACTAAACTCCGACTTCATCGGTTTTTGAAATCCCTCCCAACATTCACAAGCGACATCAAGGACGGATCCAAAGATGGACTTACTATCAACAACAACATATCCAATACGAGTGTAACCACACTTGGCAATGTCTCACAAGGTATTGCCTCAGATTCGTCTCATGTCGCACCATCTTGTAATACACAAAGTTTCGAGAGGGCTCAAAGCTCAAAGTTATATTTGGGAGCACAAACTGTGGCGAGGATCTCACCTTGGACATCACCGAAACATGAAGGTAAATTAATCGACGAGACAGAGTCGGGAATTGCATTGATTGAAGACGAGACTTGCAATGACTTTGTTCTTCAAATGCCCTCAGAAATTGTCGAATCAATTTTTTGCTTGGTGGGAAGTAGAGACTTGGCCAACTGTACACTGGTCAGTAAGCATTGGAAAGAAGCTTCCGAGTCCAATGCTGTTTGGCGCCTACTCTATTACAAGGAAGGCTGGAACACTGTATCCAAAGTACCCGAATCTATTTCATGGAAGAATTTCTACTTTGCACGTGCCAAACTCCAAAACAACTGGCAGCGCCAAGTCGCTAAGCCGATAACATTGCAAGGTCATAGTGACTCAGTATACTGCTGTCAGTTTGATGACGAAAAAATTATTACA
The DNA here is from genome assembly GCA_900535975.1 of Dengshuqunia hispaniensis. Taxonomy (NCBI): domain Eukaryota; kingdom Fungi; phylum Ascomycota; class Dipodascomycetes; order Dipodascales; genus Dengshuqunia; species Dengshuqunia hispaniensis. The sequence goes on along the minus strand of LS992275.1, from coordinate 3,028,222 downwards.
GGTTCAAGAGATTCGACTGTAAGATTTTGGGATGCAAAGACTTTGGAGTGTCTTCATGAGCTTCGACATCATTCAGGCTCAGTACTATGCTTATCATATGATGACTCAATTATGGTGACAGGCTCATCGGATCGCCAGGTCACAGTCTGGGACATGGATTCATTAAAACCAATACACACTCTAAATATCCATTTAGCACATGTTCTGGATGTCTGCCTTTCACCAGAGTATATCATTTCTTGTTCAAAAGATTCTACAATCTGCGTGACAAGTCGAAAAACATTTGAAGTCAAGTTTCGTTTAAATGGTCACCATGGCCCCGTCAATGCGATACAAGTTGATGACAATCGACTCGTAAGTGCTGGGGGCGACGCTTTGGTAAAGCTGTGGGACTTAGAAACGGGTATTTGCATCAAAGACTTTCGTGGCCACACCAGAGGCCTTGCATGTGTGCAAATTCAAGGAAATTATCTGGTTTCTGGTGGTAACGACAACACCATGAGAATATGGCAGTTAAGCACTGGAAAATGTGTGTTGGTTGAAGGACATTCCAGTATGGTTCGGTCTCTACACATTGTCAACAATCGCATTATTACAGCCTCATATGATCGCTCAATAAAGCTGTGGAACATGGATGGCCAACTTTTAAAAACATATGAAGGCTACCACACAGGCTGGATATTTTCAGCGAGAGCGAGTTCAAAGCGCATAGTTTCTACAGCAATGGCCAAAAGTGTTGTGATTCTGGACTTTACCGAAGGTATTGACAACAGTTATCTAGACTTGATTGTCTAAGAAACATTTTGAGTTATGGGCTGACGGGGAAGATGGCCTACACTCTTGGTCGGTGGATGCAGACTCTTGCTATGCCGTTGCAACAGATCTTTACGAGCAAACGCTGCTCCACAGTGAAGGCATTTGTGCGGTCGCTCGTTGGTATGACTTAGACGGTGTCGCTGTAAATGCTCTTTGCGATAAAAGCTTTTCGAGCACATGGCACATGGAAATCTTCGAACATGCTTTGGAGATTTTAGTGACTTGCACTCACCCGATGGTATTTCTGGAATGGCAAACTGAGGTTGGGGAGGTATCTGAGAACTAGCCATAATGGTCCAACCTTGTTCTAAGGGGTTGATCATGCTATGATGTGGTGGTGATAACGGGGGAGTAGCTTTCCGGTTGTAAGTTCGTGGATACACAGCGGCGAATTCTGCCCTATATTCTCCAACTCCCCAGGACCTATCAATACCATTAACCTTTGGTAGGTGAATAAGAGCATCTTTCCACTCCTCTTGACTTCGGTGTGGGAATGTGTTGGCGAGAAAGTTAACTGTTTCTAAAGGAGTTTTGCACAGCTGCAAAAAATGTGCAACGCATGAAATTTCAAGGGTCGAAAGTGGAGACATTTGTCTCTGGTTGAACGAGTTCATTAGATATATCTTTTTATCTTATTGATCCTTCATATATCAACATGTGTTAATTTACCCCACAACTCAATGTGGGGAATTCAAAGTTAAACAAGACCAAAGTGTGCTTTGTGTTTTTTTTTGGCTGAAACTATGACCCTTGCCAGTTTTTGGCCTTCCATCTTCCCCAGGTGTGCCATCATGCATTTCGAAAGAAAATTGTTCTTAAGAAGCCTGCTATTTATTTATGTTTATTAGCCTTGTTTATAAGTTATTATTATATATTATCTGAGTATCTACATTACAAATAAATGTCTAAAAGTTTGTAGCCTCGCAATTTACAATTTATCCGTGCCACCAAAACCTTAAAGTATCAATTTAGTTAATTTTATAGATTATCCGAAATGGTAAATGCTTGTGATTTTGATTACTTGGGTGTTGTGGCTTCATTTTCTCTTCTATCAGTGTCTTGTTTTTCATTTCGCAATAAATTAAATTAAAAAACAAAAGTCTTTGCTTGTTCATACAATAATGCTCCAAAGAAAACCCCAAATAGTCATATTAAGGCGAAACCTAATCAAAAGCCGTCTTCATACACAATAACATTAAACTAAAAAATGAAGATTAATAATTAATTTAATAATAGTATATTAATTTTAAATATTCTTGGTATAATCAAGGTTTGCTTTGCTTTTTGACGCGCTGACCCAGATTGGAAAAGTAATCAACCTGAAAACACTAAATTCAATCTAGATTTCGCGTTCCGTGTTGACAGATTTTCACCCCCAATAATGGAATTAGAAGATTCCTTGGAAGAGGAGAGAGTCAGACTTTTCACCGAATTTTTGAGTGCTCCCGGTTCGGGTAGACATGATGAAATACGTCAAATGGTCAATAGGGGCCAAAAGCGATATTCAATCAATTTAGATGAGGTCAGAGACTTCGACAGGGAGTTTTGGAACGGACTGCTTCATAATCCTGCTTCTTATATTCCAGCTTGTGAAAAGGCTTTGAGGGATGTTGTTATGGCCGTTAGGGATATAGGACACATCTCAGAGCCCTCAGATTCCTATTATGTTGGTTTTATCGGTTCTTTTGGTTCAAACATGACTAATCCTCGTGAACTTCATGCTCAACTGTTGGGAAAACTAGTTGCACTTGAAGGAATAGTGACAAGAGTTTCACTTGTAAGACCTAAAGTTATTCGCTCAGTCCATTATTGCGAAAAGACAGCTCTTTTTCATGCAAGAGTTTATAAAGATCAGACAATGGGCTTTGGGGTCATCAACACTGGTAGTGTTTATCCCACCAAAGATGCAGAAGGCAATCCTCTCACAACAGAATACGGGTACAGCACATATCGGGACCACCAGGTGATTTCGATCCAGGAAATGCCTGAAAGAGCACCCGCAGGGTTACTTCCGAGATCCATTGACATCATTATGGATGATGATCTCGCTGACAGATGTAAGCCTGGTGACAGAATTCAAGTGGTGGGAATTTATCGAACTTTGGGAAGTGGAAATGGAGGTTCATCAGTATTCCGAAGCTTGATTATGTGCTATAATGTAATCCAGCTTTCCTCCAAAAGCACTCTGCCTAGTCATATTTCCGATTCAGACATTCGTATGGCTAACCAGTTATCAAAAAGGGCAGATGTTTTCCATCTATTGTCCAAGTCTTTGGCTCCATCTATCTATGGTCACGACCACATCAAACAGGCTGTTCTCCTTATGTTGATGGGAGGAGTTGAGAAAAATCTAGAAAATGGAACTCATATTCGAGGAGATATCAATCTGCTAATGGTTGGAGATCCATCTACAGCCAAATCTCAAATGCTTCGTTTCGTGCTCAACACTGCACAGCTGGCCATAGCCACAACCGGACGAGGATCTTCGGGTGTTGGTTTGACAGCTGCTGTGACTACTGATAAAGATACTGGAGAGAGAAGACTGGAAGCTGGTGCAATGGTTTTGGCAGACCGAGGTATTGTTTGTATTGATGAGTTTGACAAAATGAGCGATGCCGATCGTGTGGCTATCCACGAAGTAATGGAACAACAAACTGTAACTATTGCTAAAGCCGGTATTCACACCTCTCTGAATGCTCGATGCTCGGTAGTAGCAGCAGCTAACCCTGTCTATGGTCAATACGACGTCAACAAGAGTCCACACCACAACATTGCGCTGCCGGACTCACTTCTCAGTCGTTTTGATTTGTTATTTATTGTTACAGACGATACTAACGAAACTCGGGATCGTACTATTGCCGACCATGTAATAAAGATGCACCGATATCTTCAACCTGGCTCAGAACCTGGAGTACCTGTTCGTGAGGGTGGTCAACAGCTGTTGGAAATAGGATTGGACGGAGAAGTGCCTGAAAGTGAAGATCAGGTGTGGACAAGGTCTGAAGACTTGATTTCAGTGTCATTTGTTAAAAAGTATGTTCAGTACGCCAAAGCCCGATTTCAGCCAGTACTTTCTGAGGATGCCTCTTCAGTAATTGTGGAGACCTATGCCTCACTGAGAAATAGCTCGGAGGTCAATAAACAAAAGAGCTCACCCATCACAGCTAGAACTCTTGAAACATTAATTCGTCTTGCAACAGCCCATGCCAAAGTGCGTCTTTCACGAGTGGTTGAAGTGAGGGATGCAATTGTTGCCAAAGAGATTCTTAGGTTTTCATTATTCAGAGAGCTTCCTAGTAGCAATCCTAACAAACGAGCTCGACGAGAAGAGCAAGCCTCTTCTCAGAACATGGAAGTAGATCTGGATACCGTTGACGCTCAGATGGAAAACATTGACCTCGAAGAAACAGATATCCCTTCCCAAGACACTAATTATGAGAACAGAGCCACCACAGCTCGACAACAAAGTTTAGCGGCCCTTCGAGCATCCAGCTCTACGTTGGACTCATCTCAATCCATTCCGCACATTCCTACTTCACAGCTAGCAACGCAGCCCGGATCAATACTAGGTTCAAGCCAAGGTTCGAACCGATCTCGTATTGATCAGTTTGTGCGATACTTTGCATCGATTCTCAACTCGTCTAAAGAGTTTGATGAGGGTGGGTCAATGAGAGCAGATCAGCTCATAGGCTTGATCAATGATCCAATCTCATCTGAGGATCAATTCACGTTGGAGGAGGGAATGGAAATCTTGCAACAGCTACATGAGGATGGAAAGATTATGTTGTCTGATGGTTTGGTTTATAGGATCTAATCCTCTTCCAATCACTCTTTCTCATATAAACGATCACTATTTCTCACATTTTTGTTGATTAGTATATTTCATATGTAATCAGTAAACACAATCATACTTAATGTACGACCAAATACAATTTTTCACCCTATTGAGGCCAAGCCCAGACTACTCAGCTTCAGACTACCTTAGAATATTCCATCTGATAAAACCTTAATTTTTCAATCTGGAAGTTTCACAACTCAACTGGCTTTTAACCATTGAAAAATGACACTGGTAGACTCTCCAGTGATTGCTGCCGCGTCACTGCACAAGCAGTTACCACCTATACTTAGAGCCTACGTGTGGCCCTTTGTTATTCTTTACCCCATCTTTTCTTATGCCTACTTGATTAAATATGATACTTGGATCACTGGAAAAGAATGGACATTTGTCTTTTTGGGATCCATTTTGACCCTTCACTCTTTATCATGGCTTTCAACCCACTGGAATGTTGACTTGAAAGGTCTTTTTGAGGCTTCTTCAGTCTCAAAACTGGAAGATGCTGACTTGATCAAAGTGAAAGCTGCTCCTAATTGCGGCTCTCCAGCCTTGTGTTCAATTGTCCGTAAAACATTCGATGATGGCCACATTGAGACCTCCTTTCTTTATCAGAAACGGCGTTATATTTGGAACGGGACTAGCTTTAGTCCTCCTGACTTTGACATTGATAATAACAAGACATTGATTGGCAAGTTTCAGTCTGCAAAAGGCCGAAAGACTTCGGAAGTCGAACTTCTTACTCGGAAATATGGCCCTAATAAGTTTGAGATTCCCATTCCCACCTTTAAGGAGCTCTTCTTTGAGCACGCCGTTGCCCCCTTTTTTGTTTTCCAAGTATTCTGTGTCGCTTTATGGTGCTTAGATGAATATTGGTATTACTCAATCTTCACTCTGATAATGCTGGTTATGTTTGAGAGCACTGTTGTTTGGCAGAGACAGAGAACCATCACTGAATTCCGAAGCATGGGTCTGGCACCCTTTGCTGTTGATGTCTACCGAGACCAAAAGTGGATTGAGATCCAATCAGATGAACTTTTGCCTGGTGATGTTGTTTCTGTTGAAAGATCAAAGGAAGATTCCGGTCTTCCATGTGATTTGCTTCTGTTGGCTGGCACTTGTATTGTTAATGAAGCTATGCTTTCTGGAGAATCCACACCCCTTCTCAAAGAGTCTATCCAACTTCGAGATTCAGATTCTCCTCTTGACATTGAAGGTGTTGACAAAAACTCTGTCCTTTCAGGTGGCACCAAAGTCTTGCAAGTCACTGCACCTGCCGCTGGTGAAGCCGAAGATGGACCTTCCATTCCCCCTCCACCCAATGGAGGCTGCTTGGCTATTGTCACCAAGACTGGTTTTGAGACTACTCAAGGTTCTCTTGTTCGTGTCATGATTTTCGCAACTGAGCATGTTGGTGTCGGAAACAAGGAGGCTCTTTTCTTCATTTTGTTTCTGCTTCAGTTTGCTCTGGCCGCTTCTTACTACGTGTGGAATGAAGGTGTTCGTATTAACCGAAACCGTTCCAAGTTGCTTCTTGACTGTATTCTCATTGTCACTTCTGTTGTTCCCCCAGAGTTGCCTATGGAACTCTCAATGGCTGTTAACTCATCTCTGGCTGCCTTGTCCAAGTATTTTATCTACTGTACTGAACCCTTCCGAATTCCTTTTGCTGGAAGACTAGATATTTGCTGCTTTGACAAAACAGGAACTCTTACTGAGGAGGATTTGGTTGTGGAAGGAATTGCTGGAATTGGCGAGGATTTTGGTCAAATACACCCTGTTCAACTTGGTGCTTCTGTCCCTGATAAAACCATTCATGTTCTGGCTGCTGCTCATGCTCTAGTTTTGCTTGATGAAGGTGATGTCGTGGGAGATCCCATGGAAAAGAACACTCTAAAAGCCATTAAATGGAGTGTTGGTAAAGACAGTGTTATCAGCTCTCCTAACCACAAATCTTCTGTTCAAGTTAAGCGACGATTTCAGTTTTCCTCAGCACTCAAGCGATCTTCCTCCATTGCTATTACCAATACTGGTGCAACATTTGTTGCTACCAAGGGTGCACCTGAAACTATCAAGAAAATGCTTACTTCTGTTCCTAAAGACTATGACGATACCTACAAGCGTTATACTCGTGCTGGAAAACGTGTTTTGGCTCTTGGCTACAAATCAGTCAAGTTGAATAAAGACCAGGTCTCTCACGTCCACAGAGAAAAGATTGAGAGTGAACTCGAATTCGCTGGTTTCCTTGTTTTCTCTTGTCCCTTAAAGCCCGATGCTATTGAAACCATCAAGATGTTGAACGAATCGTCTCACCGATGTGTTATGATCACTGGTGATAATCCCTTGACTGCTGTCCATGTTGCTAAGGAGGTAGGTATCGTTAACGCTAACCGAAAAGTTTACATTCTGGATGCTTATGAATCCCATCACTTGGCATTCAGAACTGTTGATGAAACAGAGATTGTCGAAGTTGATCCTTCCAAGCCTCTTGACCCCAAGATCATTGATCGTGTTAATGATATTTGTGTGACTGGCCACGCTCTAAATGCTTTGACCCTTGACCACGTTTCAATTCCACATCTGATTAAACACTCCTGGATTTATGCTCGAGTCTCGCCTAATCAGAAGGAAGCCTTGGTTGCCAGAATGAAGGATCTCAAGTATATGACTCTAATGTGTGGTGACGGAACAAATGATGTTGGAGCTTTGAAGCAAGCCCATGTTGGAGTTGCACTCTTGAATGGAACCGAGGAAGGTATGAAGAAGATTGCCGAGAACAATCGATATGCAACCTTGCAAAAAGTATACCATAAGCAGTGTGAAATGATGCGACGATGGAACCAACGGGACCCCCCAGTTCCTCCTGCTATTGCTCATCTTTACCCCCCTGGCCCTTCAAACCCACATTATTTAGCTGCTATGGAAAAGAGAGGAACTCCCATTGACGAAAAGACAAAGGCAGAAATTATGATTATTACTGCTCGAAAACCTGAGACTTCCAATGAACCCACCAATTCTGCTGCTGCTATGCAAGCTTCTGCGCTTGCTGAGCGATTGGTTTCAATGACAGGTGAAGAGGGTGAAGATGAAGCTCCCACTCTCAAGTTGGGAGATGCCTCTGTCGCCGCTCCATTCACATCTAAGCTAGCCAATGTTTCTGCTGTTACCAATATTGTCCGACAGGGTCGATGTGCTCTTGTGTCTACAATCCAAATGTACAAGATTCTTGCGCTCAACTGTCTTATTTCTGCTTATTCTCTTTCTGTTCTTTATTTTGCTGGAATCAAAATGTCAGACTCTCAGGCCACCGTTTCTGGATTGCTACTCTCTGTTTGTTTCATGTCTCTCTCCCGTGGAAAGCCTGTTGATAAGCTATCTAAGGAACGTCCTCAGCCAGGTATTTTCAATACCTATATCATGGGATCTATTTTGAGTCAGTTTGTCATTCATATCATCACTCTTATTTATATTCGAACCGAGGTTTACAAAATTGAACCAAGAGAGAATTTGACAGATCTGGACAAAAAATTCGAACCATCTATTCTTAACACTGCCATTTATCTACTGCAGCTCACGCAACAGGTCTCAACCATTGCTGTCAACTACCAGGGCAGACCTTTCCGTGAATCAATTCGAGAAAACCGACCTCTTTACTATGGTTTGGTTGGAGTAGGATTCTTTGCCTTTTCTTGCTCAACCGAGTTCATTCCCGAAATTAACGAGCAGCTCAAGTTGGTGGAAATGCCAAATATTTTCAAGTTACAGTTGACAGGTGCTATGGCTTTAGACCTTGGAGTGAGTTGGATACTTGAAATTGGATTTAAATACTTCTTTTCAGATTACAAGCCTTCTGATATTGCTGTTCGTCATGAAACTGAGATTGAAGAGGTGATTTCACTAGAGGAAAAGAAAAACCAATAAAAAATAGATATTATAGCAAATTACACAGTGTTTTTCAAGTTTTATTAACTTTTTTCAATACACTTTTTTAAGTTGATTGAAAAATTCAAATTTCATTAATATGGGTAAACGACAAGGCAACGGTCAAGAGAACAAACGAAACAAAAAGGCTCGTTATTTGCCTAGTGCAATTAAAAATATTGAACCCAGATACCAGGGTATTTATGTGACTTACACTCGAGGCAAAGAAAATCTGTGCAAGTCGGAAATCAAAGCTCTTCTCAATGACTATTGTGAACAGCTTTACGGAACTACTGTCGTTTCTGAGGAATCTTTGGAGAATACGACTTTGGATATTGAGGCAGCTATGGCCCAGGAACTAGCTAATCTGAAGAATAAAGATGTTGATCTTATCAATCCACTGCCAATTGGCTGTGAGTGTGTGCTATTTGTTCGTACTCGAAAGCCCGTTGATCCGGTTAAATTAGTCACCACTATTTGTGACGATGCTCTCAAAGGGGCTCCCAGAAGGCTAAGATTTTCTCAAAAGCTAACGCCGGTGACATTGACTAGTTCAGCGTCGGAGAAGGAGTTGCAAAAACTGGCCGATATTGTTTTGGAGCCTCACTTTAAAACTGACAAAAAATTCAAATACGCAATCAGGGCTAATCTCCGAAACTTTGATCAGCTTACAAAGGATGAAATAATCACCACAGTTGCAAAACGGGTAGGCGAGAATCATACAGTTGATTTGAAAAATTTCGACAAACTTATTTTGGTTGAGTGCTATCGATCTTCAATTGCCATGAGTGTTGTGGAGGATTTTGAAAAGTACAATAAATTCAATCTGGAGCAAATCTACTCTAAGCAATCTGAAGGTGAGACTGAGAAACAAGAGACTGAGAAACAAGAGACTGAGAAACAAGAGACTGAGAAACAAGAGACCGAGAAGCTTGAAAAGAGCATAGGGAAGACCGACAAAATCAACAAAACTGAGGAAATCGGTGAGAGGAAAGAAAAAAACAATGAAAAAGATGAGGAAAAATAATGTCGGACTTAGCGTACTAATAAAAAATAGAGTAAAATAGATAGAAATCTAAACAACTAACGGTCTGATGCAGTACCAGGAACTGAATGATTGTTTCTCGATAATCTCGGTTAAACTCCAAATACTACAGTTAAGGTTCTCAACTATAATAGAGATAAAGTTTAAGATCAGTAACCGTAAAGTATATCAGAGACACATTGAGAAGGAGGAACTGTTGACTAATTAAAGGATTGAATTTGATGTTAGATTCTTGAATATTGATTTTCGTTCTACTACAATCTATAGATTCATGACAATCGTTTAGTCGTTTTCACTTTGACACACAAGTGTGCTAATCTTGATACTTCGATTCAAGTTAGTCTCTTTATTGACTCAAATTAGTTAACTGACATTGAAATTAGTAGTTTATATAGAACCCTACTAGTTTCATAGTATTTCTATAGGGCTTTGCAAACTGAAGATTCAGAGACGTCAGGATAAGCATCGAATCTACGCTGAGTAGAAACAGGAATCGATTGCCGGGACGATTCAATGGCTTCAGGCTCCAAGTCAGCATAAACAATGGCTTCTTCAGTACCAGCCTCTGCCAAAATTTTACCCATAGGATCAGAAACCAATGAATGACCATAGGCATGGTAGCCTGAATTGAGATCCTGAGCAGGGGCACAAACAAGCACATAAAGCTGGTTATCGACAGCCCGAGCCCGAGCCAAAAGATGCCAGTGAAGAGGACCAGTTGTGGTGTTAAAAGCACCAGGATAAATCATTGCAAATGCACCTTTTCGAGCATTCACAGCTGCAAGCTCGGGAAATCTGATGTCATAGCAGATGCCAAGACCTACTTTTCCATAGCCTTCAACATCGAAAAGTGTGATTTTGTCTCCAGCACTAAGAGTTTCGGATTCCTTGAAGGTTATTTTACCAGGCACATCAATGTCAAACAAATGAAGTTTTCGGTGTTTAGCGATGATATCACCCTTTGGATTGAAAGCCACAGAAGTGTTGTAGACCTTGTCGTTTGATTTTTCGGGGAAAGAACCACCAACCAAAAAGAGATTGTGCTTCTTAGCTAAATTTGCCAAGGCAATGGAGGTCTCGCCCTCAGGAATTGACTCTGCATATTTAGGAAAGGCATTGACAGCATAGGGAGAGTTGAAGCATTCGGGAAGCACCACCAACTTGGCCCCGTTGGCTGCAGCTTCGGCTATTTTCGTTTGAGCCTTAGCAATGTTGGCTGCTTTATCAGCGCCAGCGGCAAATTGAATCAGAGCGACTCGAAGGCTTTGCTTGAGAGACATGAGAGAAATTAAACTTAAAGTGAATCTTTAATGGTTTTAAATGAATGAAGGTAAAAAGCGGTTAACATTACTTGATGTGGGGTTACAGATATTCAAGTGGTTGGTAGTATGGTTGAGAGTGACCAGTATGGCTGGGTGGTGCATGGCTGAAAGTGGTTAATGGGTTGAGAGTGGCAGTATGATGAGTTAGTGCAGGTTGGAACTTGAGGGAGCAAATTGAGGGAGCAAATTGAGAATCTTACGCAGACATTACTCTGTAGAATGATTATGGAGATTTTAGCAGTCCGAGTTTCTGCTTCAATGATGTAGCTTTCTCAATGTCTCTATTTTAAAAGCTTCTCAAGGCTCCAAATCCACTCCCAACATAATTTCGCTATCCACACCACTCCACATAAACTCTATCACGTCTTTTAATGAAATTTCAAACCTTATTGATCATCTACTAATCCATCCAATGCCTAGAGAACTGATCACCATTCAGGCAGGCCAATGTGGAAATCAGGTTGGAGCCCAGTTCTGGCAACAACTATGCCGAGAACATGGAATTGCTCCCGACGGAAGCGTAGAACCTCTGGAGGTTGGAGACCTGCAAGCTCAAAACGTTGTGGATCGAAAAGAAGTGTTTTTTTACCAGGCTGATGATACTAGATACGTGCCCCGAACACTTCTTTTGGACCTTGAGCCGCGTGTCATCAATTCGACAGCTCTTCAAGGGGAATATGGACGCATGTACAATTTGGAGAATGTATATGTCAGTCCTGATGGAAGTGGAGCAGGTAATATTTTTGCAGCTGGATACGGAGCAGCCTCTAGCATTTCTGAAACTTTGCTAGACATGCTTGACCGTGAAGCAGATGGTTCAGATTCCCTGGAAGGGTTTATGTTGGTTCACTCGATTGCAGGAGGTACTGGGTCTGGCATGGGCTCATTTCTGCTTGAACAAATTCACGATAGATACCCTAAAAAACTGATTCAAACCTATTCGGTGTTTCCAGCATCTTCTCAGGTATCTGATGTCGTTGTACAGCCCTACAATTCCATTTTGACTCTTCGGCGGCTTGCCGAATACGCCGATAGTGTGGTTGTGATTGATAATGGAGCATTAGGTAACATTGCCGCAGAAGCTCTAAGAGTTCAGTCTCCGACATTCGAACAGACAAATCAGCTGGTCGCAACTGTAATGAGTGCCAGTACATCCACTCTTCGCTACCCAGGATACATGCACAATGACTTAGCTTGCATATTAGCATGCCTAGTGCCTTTCCCCAAACTCCATTTTCTATCCACTGCCTACACACCATTTACTGACACTAACAGCTCTCTCAATGTTCGGAAAACAACTGTCTTGGACATTATGAGGCGACTTTTACAACCCAAAAACAAAATGGTCTCGGGGCCTGTTTCAAGACAGTCTCGATACATTGCTCTTTTAAACATCATTCAAGGGCACAACATTGACCCTACAGATGTGCACAAAGCTCTTTTACGTATTAAAGAGCGCAACCTTGCTCCTTTCATCTCTTCAACCCCTGCATCTCTTCAAATCTCTCTTACTCGACGATCACCTCATTTGCAGGTTTCGGATTCAAGAGTTTCAGGACTGATGTTAGCTAACCACACCTCTATCACTTCCATCTTTAAGCGAACTCTTGACCAATTCGATCGCCTTTACCGTCGAAATGCATTCTTGGATCAGTATCGAAAGGAAGATATGTTTAAGGACGGATTAGGTGAGTTCGATGAAGCTCGAGAAGTGTTACGTAATGTTGTGGAGGAATACCACAGTCTGGAACCATTGGCCGAGGATGAGCAGATGTAGAATTGCACTCAAACACTGGAATGGCACTCAGGCCCTGGAATTGCAATTGCGCTTTCCAGACCCATTTATTCTTGACACTTTACAGGGGTGTTACATGTTTAAGGATCATCTTCACGTGAAATAACTGTTGGTTCATATTCATTTCATTTCGCTTAAAGTTTAAGGTTGAATCTAAAACCTCAACACCCGAAAGTGATAATTTTATTAGGTATTTGGTTTATTATATCGAATCTGATACAGCCATCATTCGTAATCAAATGACTATTGGAAATACATACAATAAACCTATTACTCTCGCCGTGATCGGTGGAACCGGACTTTACAAGCTTCCCGCTTTAACTCAGGTTGCTGAGCTTGAAATCGACACTCCTTGGGGTAAGCCATCTTCCCCAGTGACTATTTCTGAAACCAGTTCAGGCTTCCCGGTAGCTTTCATTGCCAGACATGGAAAGAACCACAATTTGAGCCCTTCTGATGTGCCATTTCGAGCTAACATTGCTGCGTTGAAGAAACTCGGAGTTAAAGTCATTATTGCTTACTCGGCTGTTGGATCACTCCAACAGGAAATTGCTCCTCGGGATTTCGTGGTACCTACCCAAATTATTGATAGAACCAAGGGAATTAGAGAGTCGTCCTTTTTCGGCAAAGGCTTTGTGGGCCATGTTGGGTTCGGTGAGCCTTTTGATAAAGCTTTGAGCGATCTTATTCATGAACATGCTGGAAATTCCATGCACGACAACAAGATTCTTCACACCAAAAAACGAGCTGGTAAAGACCTGACAGTTATTTGCATGGAGGGTCCAGCCTTTTCCACTCGAGCTGAATCTCAACTTTACCGATCCTGGAACGGTTCTGTTATTAACATGTCCGCCATTCCCGAGGCTAAATTAGCCAAAGAGGCTGAGATTTCTTACCAAATGATTTGTATGTCTACCGATTATGATGCTTGGAAAGACGATGAAGAACCCGTCACTGTTGAGCAGGTCATGTCAAATGTTAGTGCCAATGCCAAATCTGCCAATTCTGTCTTGGAAGCTTTACTTGAACCCTTGGAGAAGGCTCTTGCTGCCAAGTCAATTGGATACAATTTGGAAGGCACAATGAAATATTCCGTTTCAACTGCTCCTGAAGCTCGAGATCCTGAGATGGCCAAGGCTCTTGATTTCTTGCACCCTGGATACTGGTAGGCTGATTATCGTGGATTTAGATTTGTTTGATTTGTTTGTTTTTGCCTCTACAACTTTTTGTACGTATGGAGTATTCTTCATATTCTTATTGAAGCAGCTCTGCTTTCCCCTTTGCTCTTTGTGTTTCCTTTGAAGAAGAATTTAATATATCAACCAATAACACTCTCACCGCTCTTCGGGCTTGTTATTACACCCTTTCTCTTCTCTTTCTCTCTTCTCTTTCTCTCTTCTCTTTCTCTCTTCTCTTTCTCTCTTCTCTTTCTCTCTTCTCTTTCTCTCTTCTCTTTCTCTCTTCCCTCTGTCTTCCCTCTGTCTTCCCTTTTTATTCCACTTGTACTCATACTATGATCTTACAACTCTCAAAACCTGCTTGATTTATTAGTCTATATAGGACAATTGGCTATATCCAATTCAATGTTTTACTCGAAAAATCACTCAGCCGTGGCTTTTTCGAAAAATTCGGGATCCTCCATTATGCTCTCCCTAATGATGTCCAGACCTCCCTGAAGCTCTCCTTGAATATACAACTGAGGGAAGGTTGGCCAGTCAGAAAACTTCTTTAGACCTTGACGAACGGCATCATCTTTCAAAATGTCAAAGAACCCGAACCTAACATGGTGCTCACGCAGAATGGCCACCATTTGTCTTGAAAATCCGCACTGGGGAGCAGCAGGTGTTCCTTTCATGAAAAGCATGACCGGAGCCGCTTTGACGAGTTTTGCTAATCGCTGGTTAAGCTCCTCCTCGGATTCTTCCTCGTACTTTGGCTTGTCGTCAGATGGACTCTGGGGTGGCTGAATAGGATTTGGTCTTGATGGTGCAGCACTAGCTGATGGAGGAGAACCGGAATCTTTACTCAGAGTTGCAATAGTAGAAGCTAGTTCCTTTGGATCAGCTCCCGATAACTCTTTTAGAATTGTGCCGTCCTTCAGCATCACGAAAAACGGAACAGCACTGACATCAAATGACTCTGAAATCTCTGGTAGCTCGTCGGCATTGACTGAAAGAAATAGCACCGATGGATAAGCACTGGCCAAGCTCTGGAAAACAGAGCTCATTTGAGCGCAGGGAGCTGCCCAAGGCGTGTGGAAGTATATCGACACAAGCTTTGTTGGTGGGAGTGCCGATGTGAGCTCGCTAAAATGAGCGTCTGATTTCACCTCCACTACTGACATGGTCTCACTGTTTTTGTTTAATTGAATTTCAAAGATCTCAAGGGTGAAAGTTAGGACTTTTTAAAAACTTTGATTGATAAGATTGCTTTTTGGGTTAAGGTTTTCAGTTGGAGAAGTCAATGTCGTCATTGAGAGCTGACAAAAGGTCCAGGTCATCTTCAATATTAATGACTTCGCCGATGTCGGCCAGAGATGGCTGCTGTTGAGGTGGAGATGGTTGCTTCCGGCTGTATATCTGACTAGAATAGTAATCCACATAATGAGCGGAGCCGTAATCTCCTTTTAATTTTTTATTAATGACTTGTTGCTCATTGGCTCGCCATTCTCTTAAAAAGTCCAGATATTGACCGTAATTTCCGCCAGCTGCAAAACCTGCGGAGGAAAGTTCCAGACCTTCCAGTAAATGTCTGGTTTGTCTTAGTTTGTATTCAAAGAAAGTTAGACCCGGTGACAAATCGACCTGACTACTCAAGTCAGCCACTTGCCATAACTTTCCTAGAGGTGCTCTCTGAGCACATACTAGACTTTGAACATACAAATAATCTTCTATCCTACTTCGGGATGATGCATCATCACCCCATAGCTGAATCACTGTAGTGATTGGATTGTTATTGGCCAAATCCTGTGATTTAGACCCATACAAGACTTTACCCATTGAATGGAAAAAAGATTGAGTGTCCGATCTAGAGAAGTAAGTACCACTAATGCCGAAACCACGATGGAAAAACTCCATCGAATTTATGGCAGACCTGATATCTCCTGTAATGTAACTTGCTTCTAATAAACCAGAATAAGGTGACTGGTTGCTCAATCGAAGTTTGGGCTTACCGTTCTTTTGATGTGTTTGGTAAACCTGACCTTTGCTCTCTTGGTATAAAATTTTGAGTAAAACTGGTTCAAGGTATGTTCTTGCAATTGGATTGAATCGAATTTGTCTCAGTCGGGTATGATTCAGGAGATTAGACGAGAATATAGACTGCATTGTAAACGTCTCAGAAATCGATCTGAACTTTTGCTGGGGTGTTTCTACTTCAGAAACGACAACGATAACCAGAGGTAAATTGGTAGCGTCAACGTTGAGATATTCTTCGATGCATTGCTGAAAATTGCGACGAGTCTGTAGATGCGAAACATTAGGTAGATCGTCTACCAGCACTACTCTTTTTTTTGGATAGCCGCTAGCATAAGCTGATTCTCTCAGGAAGTGTGTGAATGCCATACTAAGATCTGATTGATTAGAAGGATTATTCCACTCTAAAATCGCAACATTTGAATGTTCTAATTTGAGGCACAACCGTACAGACGTAGATTTCCCCGATCCAGCAGGACCTCCTACTACAATGATTCGACATTCGGTACCATGTATTCCAGCTGCGATTGTTTGAGAAAGTTGAGAATACTTTCTTGGATGAATTGCCAGCTCTGTTGCTGTTTGTGGAGAATATTTATCTATCCAAGGCAAGTTGGAGACATTTGCCTCTAATTCTGTAGGGCCCTTTTGGAATTTATTGAAGTTGGTATTGGCAGTTTTTTTATCTGTCTTGGAGAGTGTGAATGTCAATTGCGATTTGTGCTTTTTAGGGATAATTTCCAGAATAGGGGATGCCTCTCTTTTATTAAATTGGGAAGAAATGTCATCTGATAAGTCCCAGCTTACATCGGAGTCGCTCGACATGTAACTACAAAGACAACTTCAGCCTTTGACCTGTGAAATAAGTTGAGAATTAAGTTTTTTGGTGCAGAAATTCCAAATTCAAATAATCTAGGAGGTAATTCTACCTTGTTAAAAAAACCTAGCAAGAAAAATAAAAAAAGGGTCAAGAAAACAGAAAATATAGCATTAGGGGAAATCATGTCATATTTGGAGGTGATACCTGTGCGAACTTTTTTGTGTAGAGCTTGCATAAATTAGGAAATGCAATGTTTTAAAAGATTATATAGCTAATTAGGCACGTGTATACAGTCACCTGAATATCATTGGTGATAATTAGCAATGGATGCTTTATTCCAGCCACATTGGAACTGTTCCGCTTGAGCCGTTTCAAGTTCGAAAGTGCTTTACCCCTGTACCTAGCTGTTTATATTTTCTTGAGATTCTCTGTATCAGATCTTTAAGTTTAACTGCTGGTTGATGTTCAATTCTCATGAAGGTCAAGTCTCGCCAACAGTTGGTTGTTTGCAATAACAGAATCTTTTCAGAACTAGAAAATACGTTATGTTTCTCTATACAGCATGTATGGGTACTTGATCAATTAAATTGAAACAATCAATTGTATTTAACGATATTCCAATTAGTACTAATGAGAGCAACATTGTATTGGAAGTATGTAAAATTCTATAGGCAAGCGAATGAGTGGGGTAGTAATTTGCCTTGTGCCTAACTTTTTATTAAAAATTTTCATCAATTGTCCTCCAAGGTAATGACTACTATCGTGCATTACACTACTGCATCACACTTCTGCATCACACTACTGTAAGAATGTTCTCAAAGATATCCTATTCTTGTCACGAATTTCCATAACTGCTGCAAAAATATACCACTGCAGATCATCATTGTCAAAAAAAACATCTTCACTTCAAAACTATTAGCGCTAAATATCTGCCTAGTATACACAAGCCTTAGTCAATGATACGGGCCATAACTGTGGTTCAAACATCATCAACGACAATGAGAATAAAGAAATTAGCAATAGAATCAAAAGCATTCAAATACGCTCTAGGATTTCTATTCAAAATCTACTCTAATCAAACATTGGCTGGTTCACTGGTTCACTCTAAATTAACCAGTAAAGACAAAGACAAAAAAAAATCAAGTATTGAAACTCAGGGCAGCTTTGTATTTACTTGATAACTATAGGAAGTAAATCGTAAACGGAAGAATGGACCTTTCCGGAAGCAGATAAAACGCAGGTCAAATGTTTGAACCCACTGTGTTTCTATTGTCCCCCGAAGTAATCATGCCCAAATAGGAGGTAAATCAAATTAAATTCCATCAAGTATATCTGTTTTCATCAAAATAGGACAATTATAGCTTTAAGCTCCAACCTTAAATCGAGTTGGGAGTAGTTATCACGTGTACCTAGTGATTTAAAAATGTTTCATTGATCACCCTAGTCAAAATTTTCTGACTAGTATTCCCGACAATCGCAATCTAATAGTATTTTAAAAGGACTAACTAGTTCAATTCATCTTCTTCCTAGTTTTTGTTCGTTTGTAGTTTTTTGGAAGAGACGAATTTATCAAATTTCGTGCATTTTCCAATTCTCCTTCAGGATTAATTCATCTGTTTTGGGTACATAGTAAAGCACATCTCCCATTGAATCTTGCATAAGGTTTCACCTCGCCCCTTAATGACTGTAATTGACTAAAAAAGACCGGAGTCTTGTCGCTGACTCCTCCCAAACTATTGTGAGTAGATACGTGATAACTACCAAGATTATTGTAGGGATGCACAGCTAGAATCAGGGATAGCTTACACACCTGTAGTAGTATTTCTCGCTCATCTTTGGCCCAATTGTATGGTCTGTAAGTTCGTGTATCATTAAGATTTCAAGAAATTCTTAAATGCATGCATGCATGCATGAGCGCTTACCAATTCGGGAATTGGCACTTCACATGTTTCAATTGCTTTTGTCGAGCTGATATTTACCATTATTGAAGTTGTTTTTGTTTTTGTGCTAGCTTTCCACCAACACACTACACCAGTTATCACATCATCCCAAATCGCGAGGTTTACTCTGTCTCGAGAGCTTTTTGCTTTTACCTTTTTATCCCCATCGTTCTCTGACCCCCAAATTAAATGGACATTAAATCGATTGTTATACCCCCCAAAAGACCAGCATCTGCTTCATCTCTCGGATTGTTAGATACTGCTGTTCATTCCCAAGATTCGAAAAGAAGAAATTCCTCGAGTTCCTCTTACCCATTGTGGAACCCGAAGGCGGCTCTCCCCCCATCCCCTCTCCACTCTCCCCAAACCGGTGATGATTCCTCCGCGCTTCATATGACCAATTTTGTGATCAAGGAAATGCCTGACCCTGAAACCCAAGATCCAGACCCCTTAGAGTCTAGAGAGGTTGAAAGGAAAGAATCAACTGGGTCTGCCTGGTCTTTGGATAGTGCTGTTCAAACCGACTCGCAGACTAATGAGACTAAAAATGAAGATAAGCAGCCGGAAGATGGCGATTTCAATACTTATGAGTCGCACTCTCTTGATTCAAAACCAAAACCGTCTTTGAAGCCTTCAGTGGGCCGCATCTCAAAGTCACCTCAAAGGTCATTACGAAAAGCAAAGTCTTTGGCTAGCATAAAAACAAGCATGCAGGATCAAATTGGTTCTCATGATATTCCCCCGCTACCTCCACTAAATCTAGAAGGTAATATTTCAGTGAAATCGGAACAAGGAGATCTTCTTGGGCCGTCGATTCCTATTCTCTCGACACTGCCTTCTTCTACAACGGTTTCTTCTCGACGCACTGCCCATATTTTGTCTGAACAGCGACGTCGCGAAAACATCAATGGAGGTTTTCAGGCACTACGAAACGCCGTTCCTTACTGCCAGGGCACGCAGCTAAGCAAAGCAGTTATTTTAAAAAAAGCTGTGGAATACATATGCCAATTAGAAGAGGAGGTGCATTTACTTCGTCACAACTCTTCTAATGCGTACTATGCTCAACCCCCAATTCATACCCACAATCCTCATTCACTTACCATGCATCCCACCCATCCCACGCAACAAGTTCATCCCATTCATCTCACTCATCCCACACAAATGATCCACCCAGGTACTTCGACTCACCATGGGCATGGAGCTCATTTATCTCACCCTGCTACAGTACAAGCATCTACTGTGATTCCCCCTAATCACTATTACACTACACCTAACACATTGCCATCGATCCATGGTCATGGAGGCTCTCTTATGACCACCACCTATCGCACTCCCATGTTGCGACATTCAATCTCGCACAGTTCTCTCAATGATCCTAACCTGAATGGTGTAGCTCAGTCTGATCTGCCTGCCTCAAGTTCTGGATTTCCAAACATGTTCAAACGTCACTCGTATTCGGATGGTGCCAATCGTTGATGGCAATGTCTCTAACTTATTTCTATTTAATTGATTCATTAATGAAGTAACAGCATGATCTATTCTTTCGGTTTGTAATCGGCTTTGAGCCGTTCTTGTAGTATGTTCATTAGGTTGTAGTCCTCTTCATCAAGAGGAACAGAACTGTGTATCAGATCCATGGTAATACGAATCTCAGGCTGTTGAACCACAGGCTCGTTTTTTTGGTGGGGTCGGAAACAGCCAATAAATTGGATATCTGGTTTGTATATTGTTAAAAACGCATGCTGACCCAATCATTATAAGGCCAATAATCAATTGCAGCGTTAAGTATCTCCATCCCAACTCGCGAAATTCAGGAGATATCGATGCTATTATTGCTGCAGCTCCCGCTGGAGGGTGAACAGTTTTGGTCAAACTCATTAAACATGAAGATATGGCAACAGCAATACATCCCGAGAGCCATAGAGCACTTTCATTCGAAGTGTTGATCATGAACAACTTGCAAACACAAACTCCAATTAAAGAAGACAACATTGTCCCAAGATAAACATTTCGAGGCTGCGCTAATGGTGAGTCAATAGCATTGTATAATAAAATGGCAGAGGCTCCCCACGATGGAGTAATGGTAGTCATGTCATGTCCAGTGAAATAGCCCCCAAATTTGGCTGCTAAAGATGCAAAAAGAAGACCTAACAAGCTGTTAACGAATATCCAAAAGATTTTGAGAATTTGAGCTGGAGCATCCTGACTCTTGGTTCTTCGACCGAAAAAATGTCTGACTGGGTCTGGAAGGTAAGATGTCCAATCGATGGGGAAAAGTTTCGAAAGGTAGACATCAATGTCAAATGAAAAAGGTTTAAGAGACCTATTGAGTCTATCTATACCCTCAAAGTACATTGAATGAGGTCCATCAAATAATACCTGTCTTTTTAACCGCAAAAGGGTGGAGGTTTATTTAACTTTAGCTCCGTTAAGCCGCACATCATGGCAATCCCTTAACAGATATCCACCGCAATTACGAGTCATTTTGATTGAGAACTTATCAAAATGACTCGGGAATGACAAAAAATCTTTAGGGGTAACTTTTGTTTAATTTTTTTCCGAAATACGCGATAACATACAATGTTCATTCGTGTCTGAGAAGATTTGAGGTTTGAGACAAATCAACAAATGAGTTATTAAAAACTACTTTTAAGAAATTGCAAGAAAAAAACTCCGATACCGGGAATCGAACCCGGGTTATCGGCGTGAAAAGCCGAGGTGATAACCCCTACACTATATCGGATAATTTAGAGTGTTTCGCCTTAAACTTATTTAGTTCAGACACGTGTATAATCACATGATGCCTTTTAATATTATTCAAGCCATTCTGCTGTGTGCACCACTGGTGTTAGACAAACCACTATTGCGACACTACTCAATTC
The DNA here is from genome assembly GCA_900535975.1 of Dengshuqunia hispaniensis. Classification (NCBI taxonomy): domain Eukaryota; kingdom Fungi; phylum Ascomycota; class Dipodascomycetes; order Dipodascales; genus Dengshuqunia; species Dengshuqunia hispaniensis. The sequence goes on along the minus strand of LS992275.1, from coordinate 3,006,655 downwards.
ATTCATGAAAAAGCAATTTTATCAAGTATAAGGAATAGCAGGGTAGGAAGGGATCCCAAAAAACATAGCATAGAGTATTGTAACTTACTTGAATACATTTGACTAGGTTGAAAGAATTTGGACCAAGGGATCAAAACTGCCACAAACTAATAAAGCATGATCGAGTATCAAAATTAAAAGAATCTAAGAGTTATTGACATGTGGTTACTTCGAAAGCCCTAGATATGGCCAAGACCATGTTACACATTCTCATTTAATCTTTTTCGTAATTAGATTATCGACTCACAGGAGTCAGCCCAAATCAATAAAAGGTCCAATGGATTTAGAAAGAATAAGATTAACATTACAGCTTGACTGTCGATTTGTACTCTAATCAATGTGTAGTATCCAGTGCAAAAAAAAAACTCAACTGTAATAAAGAAAAATAATGCCGTCACCCAGAATCGAACTGAGGTCTTCACGGTTTCGTGAATCCACAACGTGATGTACTGACCACTATACTATGACGGCTGATAATGAGTGGATGATTCCCAGCGTTTATGAGAGTATCAGTGAGAATGATAATTTGAAGTTGACTAAAGCTCTGTTTAGAAATGTCAAACCAGTCTTTCAAGTCATACTGATAATTTGCACAAACCATAAAATGTAAACTTTGTTAGCCCAGCAAGTTTTTTTAAATTTTTCTCTTTTCTACCAAATAATGTGCCAAGAAGTGCCACTGAACGATATTACACTTATTACATTTAAAATAAACTCAGCATTAATTCAGCATTATGAGCGCAAAAAACTGAAAAGGCTACCTAAATCTCTTCAGAATTTGAAACCAAAGTTGTTCGAATAGACACTAAACTTGTATTCCAAAGTCTAAATCAAATTTTAGCCAATAATTGCTATCAATTTATCAGGGTAGGAGGTATTAAAGGGAGACAATTACCAAAGTTTGTAACTCAAGGTTGCTAAATTAAGGGTGGGGGCTACAGATTGTAATGATTTCCATAATGTAAGTGACAATTCTTGGACATGGGATTGGGGGTATAAAGACTTTTTAACTTCATCAAAATCAGCACGCAAAAGAAGCTTTAACATTATTTCCAACCCTGGTTATTGTAAAGATCTATGACAGATTCGAATACGATGATTTCGTAATACTCTTTTACAAAAACGATATTTTTTAAATCTTCTCAAAAGAAGAATTAAGCTATTGTAATCTCTTATAAATTTATTTTATTGACGTTTATAGCCATGGGTCCACGAATGTTGTAACCTTGATTAAAAATTAAAGCTTAAAGTTTATACTTCCTTTGTCATTAAAATTTCCAAGTTTCAAATCTTGTAGCTTATTTACAGGAAAAGCAGATTGAAATTACACAACAACTTGCCATTCTTTCAATTGGAGTGTTAACTGCCTAATGATCTCTAATCTACTAGTAAAAATGATCATGGCACTAGATCGTTTTTCCAATTATATTTTTATGAGCATAATGGCTGACCAAGTTTTTTTCAAACTTCCCAATAGGTTAATGTCAGAGTGGTGCCTTTAGTTAAACGGCAATATTAACCACAGTAAATAGGGTTACAAGGTTATATTTAGGAGTTGTCATTTGGGCAATTCAAGTTAGATCAGATGATGATGCCCTGAAGATAATTGGCTAATTGAAACCAAATGAAACTAGCTTTATCAGAGGGTTGAGAATTCTTATTTTTGATTGCTATATGATAATTTTTGGGTGAATGCTTTTTCAGTATATATAGAGATAGTTATCTGGCATCTTTTCATTATTAAATGTCACTCGTAATCACCCTTATCGCAATTGCGATCTTTTTCATTGTTCTGAAAGTGATGAACACCATCGCTTTAAAGTCAAGAATAAATAAATTTCAAGTTGGAAAACCGGCCATTGTCAGTACTGGTTTTTTTGGTTGGAGAGGTGTGAAGGAGCTTTTGACGGAAACAAAGGCTTATAGAGCACCTGAAGTGTATCGAAAAATTATTGAGAGAGTCAACTCGGGTCCTAACTGGAAGCTTAAAACTTGTGTGTATCCAACGGCTGGACACGATCTTATTCTTACACTGGACCCCGAAAATCACAAAGCTATTTTAGCCACTCAATTCAATGAATTCATTTTAGGAATTCGGAATCACATGTTGATGCAGGCAATTGGCAGAGGAGTTTTCACAGTGGATGGTTCCGAATGGGCCCATTATAGATCAATTATGAGACCCCAATTTACGAAGGGTCAAGTGTCGTCGCAGATAGCTCCCCTAGAAACATATTTTCTCAAGTTCAAGGCATGCATTGATAAATATGGCACAAATGAATTCGATATTCAAGATTTATTCAACAGATTAGCCATAGATGCTTCTACTAATTTTCTTTTTGGTAGGAGCGTCGACACACTCCAAATAGTATTGGATGGTAGTGCTGAATTTGAGAAGTTGCCTGATGGGAAAATACATCCGTTCGAATTTGCCGATGGGCTCGACGAGTCTCTAAACTTGGCGGCTATGCGAGCTAATCTTACAAATTATTATTTTCTGGTTGGATCAGTTTTTAAACGTCGTGAATGGCAAAGAAGTACTGGAAAAACCAGAGGCTTCTTTGACCAATGGGTTAAGGAATTGCTCCAAGCTAAGAATGAGAAAGGTTCGGATTATGATGATGAGTCAAAATACATTTTTCTTTATGAACTTTCCAAAGAGACAGATGACATTGAATTTTTGAGAGACCAAGCACTCAACATTATGTCAGCAGCCAGAGACACTGTAGCTGGAGCAATGTCTTTTGCTATATTACTTTTGGCAAACAATCCAGAAGTGTATCAAAAACTGCGAAAGATTATCTTGGAGGATTTTGGTACTGATCCAGAGGAACTTACTTTTGAATCTCTTAAACGTTGTGAGTATCTTCATGCTGTCATCAACGAAACCCTTAGGTTGTATCCCAGCGTACCAGCAGCAATGCGACAAGCATCTAAAGACACAACATTACCTCGAGGTGGAGGAGAAGATGGCCAACAGCCCATGTTTGTTCACAAAGGACAGATAGTTGTATACATCAGTTACTTGACACACAGAAGCAAAGAGCTATGGGGAGAGGATGCTGAGGAATACAAACCAGAACGATGGGGTCTTAAGCCAGAGGGTGGACCTACACACCAACCTTGGTCATACCTCCCCTTCGGTGGTGGCCCTAGAATTTGCGTGGGACAACAGTTTGCATTGACCCAGGTTGCCTATATGTTGACACGAATTCTACAAACTTACGAAAGGATAGAAGCTTGTGATAATTACACTATGCCACCTCCCATTGAACACAAACTAACAACTAAAATACCTTTTGGTGTTCCAGTAAAGGCGTATAAAGCCAAGGAATAAGTTAGTTTGAAAATGCCCTTTTTTTTGCAAGCTGTTAGTTTTGAGTCAATTCATTTTACTTCTTTTACTAGTCTGTACGGTAATATGGAAAAAGCGAGATAATACATAACAGCATTCGAAACACTTGTAACAGTCACTGCCACAGCATCCGAGCTGAGGTTTTCACATTGTCGAAACTTAACAACATGAAGTGCTGGCCACTGTAGTATCATTATATTGATGCTCTTGAGTTTCAGGGACAGTCAGTCAAGTGTTTGCGGCGTCTTTCTTATATTAAAATTGTGTTTACAGATCACACGAAAGTATGAGTAAGTTTGATAAATGGGGTCTCCTAGAGTAAAAAGTAAAAAAGGAATTTTGCCGTCACCCAGAATCGAACTGAGGTCTTCACGGTTTCGTGAATCCACAACGTGATGTACTGACCACTATACTATGACGGCGCTATTGAGAAAAATTCTGAACAAACAATAATCTGGCAATTGAGGATGTGCCAAAAGACAATAGCCTAACAACAGAGGATGCTGCCGAACAGGCATTAATTCAGCAACAGAAGGTACTTCCTAAAAGATCTTCTTTTACCTGCTTATGTCTGTGTCATGTGAGGGACCACATGCCGATTTCTTATTTTTCCAAAAGAAAACAAAGATAGCTTTAATACATTATATTAGGATGGTTTGGGTAATTCTTTGAGCTACAAAACATGCTTCAATTTTTCTTACCTAGTAGTTATAGCGCTTTTAAAAAAGAAAAAAGTCATTTTTCATTGTAACGAAAAATTAAATATAGGTAGCCGAAACGATGACATGTCTAAGAATCCTACATAGTATACTCCTAGTCTTCCCTTATCCACCAGCTTCACCATGAATTTTGTTGTGAGTCACCTCACGGCTTCTTCTCAATTTACCTGCCTCTCGGAGTTCACTGGATCCTGGCCCTGCAATTTTTTAATAATAATGTGTACACTTATGATAATAAAGGGAAAAATAAACTGTACTATCATATGGGCACAACTAATACACTTTTTAGTTAGTTTTCTTCACCATTGGCGTAGGAAAAATTTGAAAGTGGAAGATCGGGTTCTTTTTCGAGATTTCTACTTTATTGTTCTGGGTAAATTGACCACAATTCCAAACCAATAGAAGCCGTCATAGTATAGTGGTCAGTACATCACGTTGTGGATTCACGAAACCGTGAAGACCTCAGTTCGATTCTGGGTGACGGCAAAATTAATTTTTTACTTTTTTACTGTAGTCATAGCAATTCCAACACACATTTGCCATTAAACCTGTACCCTTTAGTTAACTACAGTTCAAAATACTATTCCTATTCATTATTCAGGATTCAAAATGAAATCACAAAAGTACCTGAAAGAGTTAAACATTTCCTGTCCAGTAGGAATGATTTGCCTTTTAGGTAATAAAAATCCATAATTTCCAGTATCTCGCAACTTGACTTGAAAAGCCCATGCACAATGAGTGGAATATAGGAAATCGAGCGCTGAACCTCCGCCCGATTCGGTATCACCAACTAAATCACGATCTTCACAAGCACGTAGAACGTTATACTTTTTACCCGAGGTCAGTCGAATTGCCTTAGCTAGACCATAGGCAAGCTCAACTAAATTCTCAAGATCCCTGGGAACTGCTTTGCAAGAGTATGAATAAGGGTACAGAATTTCTTCTGAATACGAGTGCCAATCCAAAAAGCCATGAAAAGATCCTTGCTCTGTAGTATGGTTTTTGACAAAGTCGGTTAAATGTTTTGCCTCCAGTGCTTCCAGAGGTTCTTTTCCAGCATATGCTTCCGAGCAAGGAGTACCTCGAGTTTTTTGCCATTGGAATTCAAAAGAATAATCAATGTCTAGACCTGTACAGAAAGACACACCTGTTGGTTGTCGGTTTTTTCTCCAGAGTCGATCCGATTCCCATGAGTAAACGTACCCGTCAGGATTCACAACTGGAATGAAAATAAATTCAAACTTGTCTACAAATTCCGTGATCTGGTGATTTGTGCCATACTGGGTCACCAGCTGGTAAATGGTAAATAAAACTGAGCTGGCTGAGATCCATTCTCTGGCGTGGATTGCACCTGTCACCAAAAATTTTGACCTATTGGGTCTACCATTTGGACCGTGGATATGAACAGTGCGAATAGGACGACCCTCATGAGTGGTTCCAATGTCCTTCAACGAAAGAATGTCAGGGTATTCCATCGAAAGAAGATTAAGCCAATCATAAATGAGATTCAAAGGTCGAAAGTCTTGAAAGAATACCTCATTAACGTGGACCATTCCTCCACTTTGGGCTCGAAGAGGTGCCGAAAGCAAGTTCATCATTTCTTGCGTAGAACTTGGTTGGGGGAACGACTGATAAACGAGTCGCCCAACGTCTTCAATAAGCACTTCATAGTTTAGTTTGTGACGCATTCGTTTTGGCATAGATCGATAAATAGCATTGATGCGATCAGCTGGTAGTCGAATGTCAGCTTCAAAAGTTGAAAGTCTCCAGACGTCAATGACCAAAGACTGAATAGCCTTTACAAAATGCACGCGATCGTCAATGTCTACCCAGCGAAATCGAATCACAACATCATTATCATATTGACCAAGAAGAGATAAATCATCAGCCAAGGTTATTTGCGGTTCAGTTTTTTGGCTCCATTTTTTTGGTAACATCTTATACCACCAAGATGACTTGCTGGATAAAACCTGCTGCTCGTTAGAGCGCTTTTTTACCAGCAAAGTGGCATCTTCTTTAGGGGAAAGCCGAGCTGCCGTGGGGCGCTCAAGGGCTGTCCATTCTGAAGGTTGGGTCTCAAGAGAAGTGTGCCAGGCTGAGGCATCGACACTGCAGGTCGATAGCCCAAGTAAGAGCCATGTGACTAAAGAGATGCCCTTGATATGCATCAGCAATTAGGGCCTCTCGACAATGGGTAACAATGCAAAAAAAATTTACAGTGCCGACTGTGGTTGAAGTTCAAATACTTTTTGGAGAATGATGGATATGATAATGGAGTATTTTTGGATTAGGGTACAGGTAACCTTAATTTACACGCCTCCTCCCTTCAATTAAACTTTTTTCCTCTTACGATTTTCATTGATTCTCAATGGGTTCAATATTGAACTCACAATGAAGTAAGCGCCAAGACAAAATGATGATTCAATTTGTGTCTCCAAATTTCGGCCCAACATGAGAATAACAAATTCTTGAGCTGGTGTCGTTCTAATGATTGAAAGTGAATAATTTTTTAGAAATCTTTTGAATGGTGTATACAGTTCCCAACAAATTCCTGTTTGGCCAGTTTCCAACCAATTCCTGTTTGGCTAGTTTACAACAGAACCATGTCAATTTCAATCTCAACTACAAGACAAAGTACAAAACAGTCACCTTTATGAAATTGTGGTTGATTTTTGTCCAGAAACTAGAAAAGTAAAGTCGCAAACCAATCTCAGAGCAATGTCCAACAGTTTTATTATTAGAACTGGTATCTGTGTACTTTTTCACGGTTTCGGAAATTAGGAAAGGGCTTCTTTTTAACCTGTTTTTGCATTAAGTGGACTAATACAATACTGGTTTCATGTTGTGGCATGTGACTTAATGCGAGCCAAACCTTAACCAGCCTCCCCAATTCAATTCCTTGCAAGGTAACTCGGCACCAGCCATGGCGTTTATAAGGAATGTTTTTATCTTGAGGTGTTTCCTCTTTGAAGGGTTGCATACTACATCTTAACATACATGGGTCTTAGGCCATTTTCACGAAAATCTTCCACCAAGAGAAGGAAGATCAAAATTTCCGAACCAATACCTCTAAAGGTTCACCATCCTACATCATTCGCTACTCATGATATTCGATTAGTGGAGCCCGTGGGACTTTCCCCAGCTCTTTCAACCTATCATCGCCATGTAGAGCGTCAGGCAACAGTCGGTGCCAAAAAGCAAATGACTGTTAAACAGTATCTTCGTTTACCGTTCATCCGATTTAGACAACTCGTGAGAAATCGACGAGTATCAGTGCATAAGGAAAGCAGGTCAAACTCCCTCCAGAGTCCACCTCCTAAACAAGAGCGGAAACCTGTGGTATTGGTTTCAAGACCATCTCGAAGAAATCCTGTCAAGAATTCATTGAGATCAAATGGAAGCATAGTAAGACAATCATCTCTTAGACGTACTAGGACAAAATATCGTCGGGGCGATATCCGTAAGACTCAATCTACCTGTCGACGGCAATCCAGATATAAGCAACCTTTGGATCTTGACGAAGTAGCCAAGTCTGACTTTACCGAGTACGATGCCACTACTTTGGTTTTTAATTTTGGAAAGTGTGACATATTAAATCCAAGTCCACGAGTTTCGGCAATCTGGGCAGATTCGGATGAAGCAAAAAGACCAAAGGCAATTTTCGATCCTAATGTGCCTGAGACACAACCATTTTTGCTCACTCCTCCACCAAGTCCCCCATTAGGTAACGATTTGAAAAGCGAGATAAATTTTGATGTCAATTCCGAAAGCATCTATGACAGAAACTATCCGGTTGGTCCAGGAGAGGCTGATGCAGAGTCTCGTCAAGCAACATCTACAATCGGTTCTGCTACGGTCGAGGAAATCTCACTCGTTTTTCAGGGATTTGATTACGATTACCGAGACAAGATTGAAAAAAAACTGGACTTAATTATGTATCGGCTCTCTCAATTTGATGCCCATACAACATCTATAGGTACTCAAACAAAGGAAGTGACCTCCGATGCTGCCAGTGATATTTCAGGACATGTCGTTATTTATCGGCCAAAACCTCGTCAAACTACTCCAGAGAAGTACTACGATTCTGCATTGGCCCCTTCTAATGCTCTGCATATTTCTGATTCACAATCATTCGAAAGTTTCGTACCTTCTTCATCTGGAAGTTCATCTTATGAATCTTTCATCCCCTCGAACCCAGTGGAATTGGTGAGTGATGATAACAATAGTTCTCATTTGCCGTCAACCAATCCCAGAGATTTCTCCCATTCTCCCTTGGCATCACCTCAATCAAATTCTCCTCAGAGATCTCTCAAGTTACATAACCGGTCGATTTCCGAAATTTCCATGGCCACCAACACTAGCGTCGCTTCCAGTGTAACCTCACCCAGACCTCTGGCCACTTTTCACAACTCCAACAAGAACGCACCTCTTAATATTGGAGTTCCAGTGCTGCATCGTTCCCCTGTCAATGCAAGACGAAGGGTTTCATCCGTGGCCCAATCAAGAGAATCTTTATTTCTCACAAATACTGAACCGTTTGAATGCAGTAAAAGCCAGCCTGTTTCTCCAATCAGAACCACCCACGTTCAAAGGGCTGGCCTTGACCAACCAGAAGAAGAGCTCCTATCTCGTCCTGAAAATGCTTCTCGTAGTTTCAAGGATACTTCATTTTCTGCAGTTGATTCTGAAGCTTCATGGCTCAAATCTGTTGTTTCTACACCTCCCCGGCCATTACCGCCCACACCTATCAAAACCTCCAGAAGTTCGCTCATTCACAATGCTCCAGTTTCTCCGGCCCCACTCTTTCCGGTGCCTGTTCCAATGATGGGGAACCAAATGCAAGACGCAATGAATTCTCCTATTGCAACCTCTTTTGCTCACGATCTTGACTATCTGAAGTCTCAGGCTGAAGAGAGATCCCGAACATCCGATGAAGTGCTGCAGCAAATGTATTCAGAACTTGAGGAACTCCAAGCTAGATCGATTCAACTTTCAGACATGATTGATCACGACAAAAGGCATCCCGACCCTTTCTTGGATCTGCCCCCTCCACTACCAGAGAGCAGCCTATCACAGCCGGTTCGACCTCTCTCCAACTATAATGTGCCAACAATTTCACACTCAGCCCGAGTTGTATCAGGAGGAAATCTTTCTAGAGGAGGTCTTAATCGAAGACGACCTAGATCATCTCTTTTAGAAACCCCCAGACAATTCAACCATCGGCGTCAGGTATCTAATGACTCCAATGGGTCTATTGGTCTATCAGAACTTTCCTCCCATCTCTCAACTCCGAAGTTGCCTGTTTCAAGTGCGAAACATTTAGTTCCCCCTGCAGATCCTACTCCAGAGCTGATTGAAGAATGGAAACAAGCTATTAAGCCTCCCTTTACTCGAGGTTTGAGTGTAACCAGAGGTAAGCACATCTCGCTGATGAGTACTTCCTCCACCTTTTTGGGACTCTCAGAAGATGAAGAGGTGGAAATCCGACAGGCTGAATTGGTAGGATCAAGGCAACCACAGTTGGTTCATAACATTGACGGAAGCAGGATCAAGAGTGTTTTGGTTCGGCAATCAGTTGCATCATCTACTGAGACCGAAGAAGTTTTGGAAAATTCTGTCTTGGACACCACTTCTGTTCGAACCAACACCCCATAAACACACACACCATCTAAGCATCTTACATTCAAAATTGAAATTATACATATATAGATATTGCATTAGCTGATTATATTTTAATTGTTATAGGTAACAGGCACAATTCGATCATTGTCCCATCGACGATTGACACGTTTGATATCAACCTTGTAGTCTTTTTCGTGATCAACACAATATTCAAAATGAGAAAAGAAACCAGCAATTTTACTTGGGAACCATCTCTCCTTATCCCAAGTGTACCATCCAATATGGCCACCATGAGAAGTAGATGCTAAGACAATGTAGGGGTTCCTGGCAATTTCGTTGTATGGTAACTGAAAACCGGGAGCAATTGGGTCATCCTCCGAGTGCAAAACCAAAGTAGGGCACCGAATGTTCATAGCACGATTGCAACTGGAAGCAGTTCGATAGTAGTCCATGGCAGTATCGAAACCAAACATGGGTGCAGTGAAATTTTCGTCAAAGTCGACAATGGACTTGACGTTATTGACGTGTTCGTCTTTGTATAAAGGGTTTTTAAGAAGCATCTGTCGATGATTCTTTAATAATCGAAGTAGGTTCTTAGACATTTGGGGATTGTATATGTATCGTCCGATCCAAGTGGACGCCAATGAATAATGGGAAGCAGAGAGATCCCAGGGGTTAGCAACAACACAAGCAGCAGTAATGTCTACATCTGCACCCTCCTGGCCCAAATAGTTGGCTAATATCGAAGCACCCAATGAGAATCCCACAATATAGAATCGTCGATTAGGATATCTTTTTCGCAGATCCTTAACAAATCGTCTTACATCCTCAGTCCAGCAACCGTTGAAAAGTTCAGGGGTTTTAATGACAGTTCGAGCACAACCACGGGTATTCATGACAACACAATCGAACTTGACATTCTCTGGAAGACCATAGTTCTTTCCGTTCTTGGGATCCGTAATTTTGGCGACAGTTGATCGAACATAAGACTCATACGATCCACCTGTGAGACCATGAAGAACAATCAACATTGGATCGGCATCTTCAGATTTGTCCTGTTCTAATTCGTCCAAACTCTTAAATCGAGTTCTCACGGGCATAGGGGGCAGGTTATCCTCTGGCTGGAAAGAGGAAAGTTCTTTCCATGTAGCAATTTCATCTGCTGTTTTTGGTGAGGGAACAACATAATCAGCTGCGACCTGAGAACCATCCTCAAAAGTCACTAATCGACGAGCGTAGTACACTTTGGAAGCTCCATTCAGGTCGTTTTGGGAAGCCATGACTGTTTGAATATGACTGTTCATTTTAAGAGGATTCAGCCAGATCGTTGAGCCATTTTTTAGTCCTGGAACACCTTCAACTAGCTGTTGAAGACTCTCATCTTTAGCTTTATTGATAGGGAGGTTCAGGGATTTTTTTGAGGCAAAGATCTTAACCTGGTCTTTAGACTTATAGAAAATATAAGCCAGAAGTAGTGTACCTAAAGCCAGCTTGTGGGTTTTAAGCAGCGATAATACTTGTTGAATCAATTCAAGAGAAAACATAATTGAAGTTAGAGTGAGCTCGTATACTAACTATTTAAATCAACTCAAATATCTTAATTTCGGATAAAATAATAGAAATGCAAAACCGTTGAACCTAGTTTGGAATAGGCTTTAGATTTTCAAAATGCGATCAACTCAATTGGTACAAGGGCATTCCGAAAAAGAAGAAATGAACAACGTCAAGTCTGCAATTCAAATTCAACAATTGCTGATTTGGCAAACAATACATTTTCTGTGAGGTTTCAACTCAACAACTCTGTTGCTTTTAGATTGGCTGAGCACATTGAGGCTAACCTCCGACACTGGTGCAAAGAGTAAAGCAATTGACAGAAACATAGAGCTACCATGGAGACATCCAAATCAAAACTTTGTCATTCCGATGATGATCATATTTATTGAGCTTTCATTAAGGGGTCATTTGTTAGTAAGGACTCAAATCAATGATGTTTATGAACCATAATTGTCTTTAAACTTGCATGAAGAAGCGTTTTTTTATTTTTTACAAAAGAAAGAAAAATGAATCGAAGTATCCAATGCAGATATCTATTATTAGTTTTGAGCGAACATGTGAAATTACTGAGCTTGTGGCACAGCGTATTTGTCGTCTAAGATTACTGATTAGTAGTGGCAATTTGTAGTGTAAGTCGCAAAAGTGAAGAACCTTATTGTATTTCGTTATATTTCACAATCTAAATTTTTTGGTTAGCAGCTTTGGTGGAAACTTTTGGCAAAGGCATTGAGAATTTAATTTATTGCGGCTTCCTCAATGATAAGTTTGACTTGTTTAAAATCTTTTAACAGGTTCCAATACTGTCACTATGATTTGCTAATTTAAAGTGCATAACTCACAACTACTATATGTTTTTAACAAAATTTATCTTGACAATCTTGAAAATGTTGGAAATCTTGACTGCATTTTGCCAGTAATTAAATAGCAATATAAGAATTTCAAGTGGCCTGGATATCACCAGTATTCATATACTGAAGTTTTAAAATCCACAAAATTCTAAACTGAACAAAAAGTACTTCAGGTTATGACCGTAAATCAACAAACTGCATAATCATACTGGGAAAATGCAGATAATCAAATAATCTTAACTGATAACAAGAAAGTAACAATGTAATGATGTTGGCCATTCTTGCCTTACTTTGTACTTTCTCAATCGGAATTAGTAAAAGTATTTACAGATCCATCTTAACATGCTCCGAATTTTTTCAAGCACTAATTTTGAACATACTAATGATTCTCCCCATCAAAAAATTAAAGTTCCCAGACACTCTCAATCTCCGCCACATTACTCTTCATCTTCAAATCACCATAATATTGCTACTATCGAAAGAGGGTATCGGCTACAATGGCTATGCCAAAATACCCTAGAACTACTGTCAGTAGCACAAAAGTGTCTCTCTCAAGGAGTGACTCGGGAATAACTCTGAGTGCCTCATATTCAGAGCATTCACACATCCATTCTAAGGCCACAGATGATTCTAGGGTAGTCGAATTGACTGAAAGTAAAGAGGAAAATGGCAAGACAGAGACTAATCAAAATGAAATCTCTTATGGAACAAACGACCAGAATGATGTTTCATTGGTTGGTCGCTCTTACCTCTCTTTGACCTTTCTCACATGGTTTAGTCGGCCTCAAAATCCAAAAATTACTGAATGCAAATCATTGGAGGTCGATTCACTCATAGAGCAAACCAATTCCTCAAAAATCAGCCCGATTGAGGAACCAAATATTCTTGTAAACCCCAGTTCTGCCGACATCACACACACAAAAGCTACTTGGTGGAGCTTAGGGTTTTGGAAAGTGCACCAAAGTACCAGGGAGGAAGGAAACTCAAATCACCAAAGTGTACCTGACTTGCAGGATACTAGTTGCACAAAGATCAACGATACATCAACCTTAACCTCCAATCTAACTTCCAGTATTGTTCGAAAAGGAAAACTGTTTTCTTGGACCACATCATCAAGTCCAGATCCACCTTTCCTTGAAAACCAAATGGGATCTGTTGAACCGGAAGGCAATAAGCAAGCTTGTATTGGGGATGCAGGCAATTCTTCAGCTAAACCTACAGGTTGGGCGCTGTGGGGTAAAGGGGGCAGCAAAAATTCCGGTAAACGAATTGGAGAAGATGTGAAAGAGTTATCAAGTATACAAGGGTCATCTTCCACTCCAACTCTAACATCTGAAGATTCTTCTCAGCTGGACTCTTCAAGTTCGGGTGAGACAGAAAGTCCAAAAACCAATAAAACCCCACAAGCGAGTGACGAATCTTCTTCTAAAGACATGGACCAATTTTTAGAATCAGAGGTTGCTAAAAAGCAGGGAGCTCAGCGGCGCACCAGATCAGGAAAACCCTATAGAAACAACTTGGTGCTTCCTGCAACAGATGCTTGTTATCCCGAATATTCTCAGCGAGAATATTTTATGTCTCATTTAAAAAAACTATCCAGCTACTGGAATCCGAAACCCACAGTTGGCGATGTGGCTTACAACCAGTACAATCAGTTTTACACTGCGATTTACAGGCAACGCCCACCTGAGATTAAAAAGGTTGTTGTTATAGGCATTCATGGTTTTTTTCCAGCCAGAGTCGTTCGCACATTTTTGGGCGAACCTACAGGAACATCGGTTAGATTTGCCAATATGGGTGCTGAAGCTGTTCAATCTTGGGCTGATCGAAATTCCATGGAAGTTGAGATTGAAAAAATCCCACTAGAAGGAGAGGGTAAGGTGCTTGATCGAGTCGAAATGCTTTATGATATCTTGTCCAAATCCATGGATAAGGTCGAGTCAGCGGATTTTATTTATTTCTGTGCTCACTCACAAGGTACCCCAGTAGCCATGCATATTCTTGCACGGCTTATTGAAGAGGGGTTAGTGGACAATAAGCACATTGGAATGTTGTGCATGGCTGGTATATCTTTAGGCCCATTTTATGGCTTAGATTCCAAATTTGTCATGAGGATGTATTCTACATCTGTTGGTACTGAGTCACTTTACGAGCTTTGGGAGTTCCAAGACACTAATTCGCTGCAGGCTCGAAAATATTTACAGTCATTGAGGACTGTTTTGGCTCACAACTGTAAAATCAGCTTTGTTGGTTCGATGAATGACCAACTTGTGCCTCTCTATTCAAGTACAAGTTTGCATATTTCACATCCTTGCATTTACAGGGCAGTGTATGTGGATGGAAAAGATGTTGCGCCTGAGTTCATTTCTGACCTCGTTTCATTGGCGTTGATGCTATACAACATTGGAGCTACGGATCACAATATTATCAAAGAAATCAGTGGGGCTGTAGCTGGAGCTCTTACAGGAAGTGGACATTCCAAAATCTACAATGAAGCTGCTGTTTATGACTTGGCTTTGAACTTTTCACTTGAAACTACTTCGCCCTCTCACCCTGTTGCAATGAGAACCTTTGAGGATTTTGAAATACCTAAACCCAAGACGAACAATCCTTATAATCTTCCATATTGTATGAGAAGTATGCAATATGAGACACTCGCACGACCAGCATTACGACCGATTTTGGAACATTTGAACAATGAGTTTGACAAGTGGAAGCCAGAATCAAAACCATTGAGGGATCTCAAATATCGGCTTAGTCCAATTCAGACACAGTCTAGGCTCTAAATTATTAGTTAATAAATAATTATTATAGACTTGTAGTACATGGGAACATGATGAGACTTAGTTTCTATTGCTGCATCAATTCATGGGCTTAGAAGGGCTGCTGAATAATGTAGAGGTGGGAAGCTGTGCTCGGGGTCGTTTGAGTGTTGGTAAGACTGGCTCCAGCTCTTCGCCATCCAAGACAGCTACTGAGCCCAATTGTCGTCGTTTACGGGGAGGGGCTGCTCTAACAGGGGAGTCATTAAAGAGAGAACCTCCAGAAAGAACCGAATCAAACAAGCCAGATCGTTGCATCTTATTGTTTGCAGTTTCTAGTTTTTTGCGAGGAGATTTTGGAACAGCCAATCTACGAGGTGTAGCCTCTGGGGGTAATGGTGGTTTGGTGCGGGTTTTTCGAGAAGCAACAGTTGGAGTAGTTTCCAGAATGGAGTTGTTCATCGACTTTTTCGGAGTTATATCAACCATGGGTTTGTCTTTAATCTTCAAGTATGGAGACATGGACAATGACGAGAGTGAATAGGAAGTGCTCATGGACAACTTAGTCGTTGATGTCTTTGCAACAGGTGAGAAACTTGGAGGCTTAGAGCTTGGTGGAGCGATTTTGACTGAAACTCTAGATTTGGAAGCTTTTTCGGGCTGAAGTCCAGATCGTTCTTTGGTGGTTAATTGCGATTGCTCAAGTCGGCTTTGCAGCTGTGCGATTTCCCTTTTTAATGAGGGAACCTCTTGTTGGTATGCTTCCAGTTGCAGCTTCAATTGGCCGTTTTCTTGGCTCAAAAATTGAATATTCTGTTGGATGCTTTGGAGGTCATCCTGCACTAAGGAAGACTTGTTGTTTTCCGACTGAGTCCTCCAGTATTCAATTTGTTCTTCCCGTTCATTGGCCTGCTGTTGCAATAGTAGTATGTGGTGTTTTAGATCCTTGGACTCCTCGATACTCTGATTCAGTTCAGAAATGGCTTCCTGGTAGCTGTCTTTGAGGGAATTTAGCTCCTGAAGTGTCAACAAGTTCTTAGCTTGTGATTGCTCGACCGATTCTTGAAGTTTTGCAACGAATGCGAATTGTAAGCGATTTTCTGCTTCATGTTGAGCCAGAGCTTTTTTAATATAAGACGTGAAAACAACTGCAATATCTTCTGAGTCCGTTGATGGCGAGTCCACTTTAGGTGTTGAATTTTTTGACGTCGCTTGAGGTATTTGAGAGACTCTTTGATGCCGCTTCGACTCTCGTTTCCATGGCTTCATGATGAATGAATTGATTCAACGGCTAACTCTGATTTGATTTTAGTAGCGGCACATTTATAAACATGGAATAGTCAATAAACTGGAGCTTCTAGTCAGTAGCGGCACTGAAGGAATACATCAGTAGCGGCACTAAATAAAGTACTTCGGTAGCGGCACCGGAAAACACCTACAATTCAAGGAGCGGCACAATTAACCTTGTGGACACATTGGAAAGTCTCCATTTTTCATCTATATTGCAACTGGCCTGAAAATGCTCAAGTCATTGATGACATTGGTCCTTTTGGCCACCTCGGTTCTGGCAAACAGCGTCAATTCTGCTTACCTACAGCAGAATTTGGCCAAACTTTCCAAAGATCCTGGTGTAATTCGTTTAACTGATGATAATGCACGAGATATTGTTGGTGGTCCTCGAGATTACCATCTGTTGGTTCTGTTCACAACTGAGAATTCCAAACTCAACTGTAACCTGTGCCGGGAGTTTGGGCCTATTTACAAGAACATTGGCCAGTCTTATTTGAAGGCGTACCCCAAATCTGACAACGTTTTCTTTGCAGTTTGTAACTTTGATGAATGTCAAAGACTCTTTGGAACACTGCAGCTTACTTCTGTTCCTCAACTCACAATCTTTGAGCCTACTTTGGAAACGTATCAGTTCAAAAAATATCTCAAGTTCTCGTTCCCCAATGAACATGATCTTGTGGCTCCAGTCCTCAATTATGTTGAACAAATAACTGGTAAATCTTTCAAGTATCAAGAGGCCATTGACTGGAGTAAAGTGTACAAGCTTGTTTCAGGGGTTGCACTGTTGGTGTTTGTTTTGGTGGTTTTCAGAAATGTGTTCATCAACATTCTCACCAAGCGAAATTTCTGGGCTGCTGTTTCTTTGGTGGCTATTTTGATCTTTATTGCTGGTCAAATGTTTACATCTATTCGAAAAGTTCCTTTTGTCAATGTTGATGCCCACGGGAACCCTGTCTACTTTATTCCTGGACATGGAAATCAGCTTGGCGCTGAAACCCAGGTGATTGCTCTTGTCTATGCCTTATTGGCATTTGGAGTTATATCATTAGTCATTCGAATTCCCTCTTTGAACTCCGGTTCACGTCAAGTGGGTCTTAGCATTTTTGTTTCTATGGTTATCTTTGCGACCTATAGCTATTTGTTTTCTCGATTTCATATCAAGAACGATAACTATCCATATCACCTGCTTAACATCTTATAAGCCCTGCGATACACGAGGGTCTAAAAAACATGTGAAATATTGTCATTTCACTACCCTTTCAAGTGACATACTTCGTA
The DNA here is from genome assembly GCA_900535975.1 of Dengshuqunia hispaniensis. NCBI lineage: Eukaryota > Fungi > Ascomycota > Dipodascomycetes > Dipodascales > Dengshuqunia > Dengshuqunia hispaniensis. Next base: position 2,989,188 of record LS992275.1, on the reverse strand, counting down.
CTATGAGGTTGATACAAGAATCTACGCTAAGTTTTTCACTAGATAGCTTGAATGTCATTATATAAAAGCTCATCAATAAACATTGAATTCATTATGTTAATGTTATATCCATCCAAAATTTGTTCGAGACACAGTAGGTTCCAAGCAACGGGCTGTAACAGGAAAAAATATCGAATGTAGAAAGGGCAACAAGACATAGAGTGACCTTCTAATAGTGCTGAGGTCTGGATGCGCCACAAAACTACTCCAGAATAGTTTCGACACTTTGTCTTTCGATAATTTATTCGCCTAACCTGCCAGCCTTTGACACTTTGTCTTTTGATAATTCATCAGCCTGACCCGCCAGCTTTCGACACTTGAGTTTCCAGATAGCTAATGGCAAGTTGTCGTGTCTCCAGGTTTCCCAAGAGAAGCTCTCCAATTTCCAAGTAGCCCAGAAACAGCTGACGAGTTTCCAAATTGTCCAGGGAAAACTGTCAAGTTTACTAGTTGCCAAGATTAGCAGTAGATGTCCGAAGGGCATGTTTGAAAGGGCATTGACATCTGCATTAAGCAAAATTAGCATGCAACTGGCTCACAATATCTAATAAAAAGTTACTTCACCCTGTGAGTAATCTACAAGTATGCAGATTTGTTCAAGTTAATGCTTTTGAGGCCAATGCTGACTTTCTTTTGAAATTAGTGATTGTGAATTGGCTTTGACCGAACTTTTTTTCACGGTTTAGTAACAAGAGTGGGAGCAACTCTTCTCTTTTTCTTTTTTTGTTCACATGGGTCATTTTTGGACTTGTGAGTTGATGTTAATGAGTCCAATTCGCCAGGAGCTAAGCTTGGCGCACTCACTCTTGGTGACGATGTGATGGGTGAGGGAGGAAGATTGTGTGGAGAACCAAAAGGGTGTTTCGGGGAAGGAAAGGCCAGCAAAGCATGATTTGGACTAGGAGATGAGGCTGTACTGGTTCGTCCTATGTTTGGCACTGAGGGCAGCTGTGAATACTTGGGTCTAAAATCTTCGAGTCCCGGGCGAGAAGTCGAGGGATGATTCGTCACTGAAAGTCCAGGGATCTCATCCGTATATGGTTCTCCCAAGTCATTGTTCTCAAACACAATTGTGGAGCAAAAGCCATCAATTGAGGTGATCATAAGTCTTTGACCATCTGGCGTCCATGCAAGATCTGTCAATGCAGCAAAATGAAGTGATGTAACCACTCCAAGAGGCTCAAGTTGTTCAGTATCGTAAATGACCACAGAGTCTTGAGTAGCAACGGCATAGACGATTCTATATGGTAACTTGAATGCGGGAAATTGGGCAGCCGTTTCACAATTGGTTGTTTCTGATTGTTGTTGCTTCTTTTCGCAAGTGTTGGTTGGGCTGTCGACGTTCTCCGCAGATTTTGATGAATCTGTGTCAACTAAAGACTGTCGAAGTTTGAAGAGCTGGGGACAACACTTGACAGCAAGAGATGGTTTGTGGAGGCCGGGCAAAAAAGCTCCTGGCGGTTGGTTCAGTCCTGACCTTGCATAGATGTAGACAGTATTGGATTCATTCGAATTGCCATATTTGTACACACCTGAAGGAGTGAATAGAAAACTGCCCTCAGGGCTGAAGGTCAAGCGGCGGAAAAATGAAGGAAATGACTCATTTTGATATAATGAAACAGCTCGGGGTCCTGGCGACGAAACAGATTTGACAGCTGGCAAAGGGGCAACTGAAGTATTTGAACTCGACGGACTGTCTGTAACCGAGCTGAACGAAGATTTGCGGGAATGCGATTGAGTACTGTTGGGGGGATTCATTGGTGTCGCAGAGTTGCTCTCAACAGATGAGCTCCTTAGATTCAGTTCGGCTCGATTTGATTTCTGGTGAAGTTCTAGCTTGGAATCCGAATCCAGTAAATACTGATCCTCCCTATTTTTGAGTGCATAAATGTGAACTGATCGATCACTGCTCTGGGTAGCTATGTACTCATTGAGTGGGTCCCATGCAACACCCTGGACATAATGTGAATGCTCAGCAACTTCTCGAATGCACTGGCCCGTAGATACATTAAAAATTCGTCCAATATTGTCCATGCAACCAATGAAAATAAAGCGTGAGTCTGGTGACCAAGCGAGATCATAGATTTCTGGAGGGGACCGAAAGGCATCAACTTTGAGCATGACAAATGGAGTGCGAGGTTTCCAAATTTCCTCATCAACCTCTTCACGCCCATATTCTTTCTTCGGTACAACGACTTTGCCATTCAGAGTCACCAGGCTCCAAATGACGATAGTCTTGTCATCTCCAGCCGAAGCAATCAACTCTCCAGTGGGATTGAATCTCACAACATTAACTGCGCCTTCATGTTTCGAGAGCGTTGCCAGATATTTAACATCGTCACTCGATTCTTGACCTTTTGAGGTGGATTCGCCAGCAGAGGATTCATTTTTTTGACTGCTTTCCTCAGATTGTTTGTGTATACTCGATGGCTTGAGAACCCTCCAGACTCGCACATTGCTGTCACCACCAGCCGTAACTAGTCGATTACCTCCATGATAATCCTTGGGCTGAATATCCAGTGAATAGATAGGGTCGTTTTCATTTTGCCAGTGGATCGAGATCACCTTGGCTTTCATGGATAAGAGAGACAGTCGAGGTAGCGGCACTGACTGTATTAAAATTGGATGTGTGAAGTATTAGAATAGATGTTGATTTGAGATATTAATGACAGAAGTTTCAGATAGGGTTGAAATACACTATCCGTGGAAATTGTGCTAAAGCTGACTAAAGTCATACTCTTTTTCGAGTTTCTGCTTACTATTGTTACAGGGGAGGAAGAATGCTTAGGTGACTGGAGGATAATTATTGCTAACATGACTTTAGGATATTAGGTTATACTACATTTCAATTAAATTATGTGAGGGAGGGTTTTTGTTGTGATAAAACACTATCAATTGAGTAAACTAGAACATAAACAAAAATTGAAAAAGTAGTTGAAAAAGTAGTTGGAAAATAATCTGCAATTGAGGCAACGATGATTCTAAATTATTATTGAAATGGCGATTGTAAAGCAAAGATGCGAAAAGTAAGGGTGTAAACGAAGTTAATATTTCATACTCTGTAGAGCTTGGAACTCTTGTGGTTATGTACTCATTAGATCACGATCATGCTCTGTTGGATACATTTTCAAATGTCCCATCTTGACAAAAGTTACAGAACTCTTAAACTAGTCTTTGTGAAGGAAGTAGCGTTTTTCCTCTCAGAATCATAAGGATCCAAACTTGTTACAGTCTTCAATTAAACTCCAAAGATTAAGCATTAAGACCTTAATGGACAATTAGGCGAAATTGTAGGTAAGGAGTTATCTTTTGATTGGAAATCCCTCATACATGTGGTTTACATTATTGCCATTAATGGCCAGATTTTTTATAACTAAGCATGAGCCTGTTAATCAATAACTAAGCCACTTGAATTTGCTATTAACCGGATCATTGAAAATCAACAGACTTCAGTATTTTTTGTTAAGTGAAACTTTATGTGATGGTTCTAGGATATTTGAAGCTGTTGAGACAGTCATTTTGAAATGAAAACTCGATGTAATTCTCAATAACAATTCGCTGTAGATCAAAAGAATGACTCACTTAATAAATTTATATCAATGACCAACGGCTTCAATCTTTGTCAACCAATCAAACTTGGAACACCCAGTTTCAAGTGGTTTTAGCTCAATAGAATGCTTATGATTGAAACACTTATTAAACCAGCGGGCTGAGGGTTACATTGACTACCGCTTCACCTCAATTGAGATCAAAATCCAACATGATGCTTGTTTGTTTTGTTGTGGATTTTCTGTCTTCACCTAACCTTCCTGAACATATATCGATATACAGTAAGGTCGAACTTGACTCTTGGGTCAATTAATAATAATGACCAACATTTAACGATTTGTCCCGGCGAAATTTTTTTTTAGAACGGTTCGCTTTTCGAGCTTTTGGATCAATCCTGAAAAGAATCTTCTCATGCAAAATGGTATCAATAACTCCAAGATCTATTGGAGTCCAGTTTTGGATTTTGGCTAAATCACCCAGACGACCGTCTTTCCCAGTAGCTACCAGCAGGTTCATAGATTGCAGTTCTGGGATCACCTGACCCGATAGAGCTTGACATTTGAGTGCCCAAATCTGGTCACTTGATTCTCCAAAAGTGCCTATATGGGTAATGGCCCATTGATGTGAACTGTCAATTCCTCCCATTGATTGGGATAAAACGTCATCTTGATAATTACTTATGACCATGTGGTCACAGTGAAATGTAAGATTTTCTGCATCACTTATTAGAGGTATCACTTTTTTGATCAATTCGGCAGCGGATATTGAAGCCAGCCTAAAACAGAGATGGAAAAATACCTTTTTAAGCACAAGCAGTCCATTAGAGACATAAGAACTCAGGTAGAACTTACTGACAGCCTCATTATGCGCTTCAATGACTGAGATTACCAGATTTCTCTCCAAAACAGGATCCAGAAACTGCCGCTCCTCATAGACATCAATCACCTCAAAATCTATTGGCCTTGTTTCCCAACAATACCCTCTTAAGAACTTGCGAAATCCCTCCGCCTGACTTGCGCGATCGTCATAAACAACGATTTCTTTGGAGTGGACATAATAATTCAAAAGATCTCGCATTACCTTCACTTTGAAGTGTAATGTGTTTTCAGCATCTCCTTTGCGCAGAATAACAGCATGGAATGGCAGTCGTTTAGCAGCAACCATTGCTGAAATGCAAATAACAAATTTGGTCATTTTCCGGCCAGTAAGCAAAATCAATAAATTGCTCGGATCACAACTGACCAACTTCACAAGTTCAACCATGTTTTCATTCCACCATCCATCCCATGCTCGCCGTTGCTCAACTTCAAACCCTTCTCCGGTAGCCAGTAGAAATCGGGGATCCGCCCACCAACCTCCCAAATGAAGACCACTGGAGCTTTGAAGCATACTAACAGTCTTTCCATAGTAAAGTGCAGGGTTGGGTAAGGGAGTTCGGAATAGGGTATTATCAAAATCAATAATATATATTCGTCTGATTTGATTTACCGATGGCCGAGGACGATTGGCCGTGTCCCACATATCCAGTGGGTTTTTCGTCACATCAATCATTGTTCAAAAAATAAATGTTCTGAAGAAAGTTTGGTTAACAATAAATACATTTCTATAACATTGAGTCACTTTATACCAAATGAGAGCCCAAATAGGAATCAGTATATTCTGAGCCAAGATCTGGTGTTTCTAAAATGTCTTTAACGATTGAAGGTGGATTGAGTCCCAACTTGTCAGCCCTTTTCCACCGATCTATCCTGCTAAGTCCTGCAACTGGCCCCAAACTGCTGTCAAAGTCGAAGGCTAGCAGAATTTTTTGAACATTGTTTGTACTCTTTTCATGAACCTCTTTGGCGATATCTCCTCGATGTAGCTCTTGAACTATGCTTTTGTACTTTGGTGAATCAAAGTCGATATTGGTTGTATTTGTGTCTTTTATCACAACTTGAGGTTTGAGATCAACTTGGGGTTTGAGATTGACGTCATTGTGTGTCGCTTGTTTGTCTAATTGTTTCTTAACAACCTTGAAGGGTCGTGACGTTTTAAATGTCGTGGAAATATTTTGTTGCTTCATGGTGATTACTTCTCCAAAAACGGTAAGACCAATACACTTGTTGGATGTACTATTGAACTAGCAAAAAAGTTTAAGTAGTCAACAACACTAAGGTTAATTATCAAATACTATTGAACTAGTTGGAAAGGTATCTATTGATAGACTAATTAAAATACTTGGGAGTTGGAAGTAATTTGAAACATCAACTCTGGTGACGTAATGTGGCAGTGTGACCTTCATCTGTATTTGAAACCTAGTCCTAGCCGCTTCAGAGTCTTACTGACTCACTTTTGGCACGGACCAGGGTAATTTGTATCGGCATTTCTACTTTTTGCTCTTAAATGCGCCTCTTACACTCACTACCATCTGACTCATTTCGCTCCAGCCGTTTTTGTCGTACCCCAGACCCCAACTCTAAAATTTCACTGAACCTAAAAATTAATTAAAAACCTCGATTTATTCCTCGGATCTTTACTTCAAATTAATTCAGGCTTTCTTACAAGAAAAATCAGATAAGAAAAAGTACAAAAATGAAGTCATTCACTAGAATTTCTTTCAATTGCTTGGCCAGATCAATCAAAAATCCAAATTCCGCTGTTTGCCCCTCCAGATCAGTTTGTGGAAATTTAGTTACACTTCAACATACTTCAGCATATTCATCTCATCATGCTCCTCCTGCATCAGATCAAGAGCGAGCAAAGGTTACAATTCCTTTGCTCAATAAATTCCGGACTAAGGGGGAGAAAATTTCAATGGTAACTGCTCATGATTACGTTACCGGACTCATTGCCGATAAAGCCGGAATCGATATGGTTTTGGTTGGTGATTCCTTAGCTATGGTAGCTTTAGGATATCCCAATACAAACCAGATTGAGCTTGATGAAATGGTATATCATGCCAAAGCTGTTTCTCGTGGAGTCAACTCTGCCTTTTTGGTGGCAGATCTGCCTTTCGGATCTTATGAAGAGTCTCCTCAGAAAGCAATCACTTCGGCAATCCGGATGATCCAAAAAGGAGGTATGGAAGCCATCAAGCTGGAAGGAGGAAAAGAGCTTGTTCCAACTATTTCTCATTTAACCAAAATGGGTATTCCAGTTTTGGGGCATGTTGGACTTACTCCTCAACGTCAATCATCAATTGGTGGATTTAAAGTGCAAGGAAAAACGGCCAAGTCTGCTCAATCAATTCTTGAAGATGCTTTGGCTTTGCAAGAGGCTGGATGCTTTGCTCTAGTTCTCGAAGCGGTTCCTGACAAAGTGGGAGCCCACATTACTTCCAAGCTTGACATTCCCACCATCGGTATTGGAGCTGGCCCTGACACCTCAGGTCAGGTCCTAGTTATGCTTGATATGTTGGGTGGATTTGGGGCCTTTACTCCCAAATTCTTGAAAAAGTACTCTTCTTTTATCGACATCAACGTTGAAGCAGTGAAAAAATTCCATGATGAGGTGAAAGAGGTTTCATTTCCACAAAAAGAACACTGTTACTCAATCAGTGATGCAGAGTTTTCCAAATTTACTGGATCATCCTAATGGGCTTCTCTTCTCTATTCTTACTTTTCATTTTTTTTTTTTTAAAATATTGCCCTTACGCTCTATGCATCTTCAATTCATGACCAATGATTATAAATAAACGTCTATCGATATAAAAGTGACTTGCCATCCCGAATAGTTGTTGGAGGCTGAGTCTCACCTTCCTGTCTTGTATCAAACACTAGTGTCTGTCCAAACTTGGGTGCAGTAACGGAATTTTCCAGCCCTTTACTTGCAGAAATTCTATGTAAGAGATCCCGTGGCTCTGTAAATTTCTCATCACTAAGAATAAATGTGCCCCAATGAACTCCAACCATATGCCTTGCTCCCAGATCCTGCATTATTTGAACTGCTTCGTGTGGGTCAATATGCTGTGATCTCAAGTGCCATCTTGGCTTGTATGCTCCACAGGGAAGCATGGCCAATTTACACCCTTCCCCGTACTCTTCTCGAATACCTTTGAATAAATTAGGAGTATAACCAGTGTCTCCAGCATGGAAAAAATATGGCTTCCCATCTTTAAGAACCAAAAACGAGCCCCAGAGAGTCCAATTAGCATCATAGAGCTTACGTCCACTCCAATGCATGGCTGGGGTACATGCAACACTCCACTTTTCATTATTTTCTTTGAACTTTAGAGATTCTATTGGCATTTGCTCCCACCAGTTCAGTTCTGCAACATTAAAAATCCCATGTTTAGCTAGAAATTTTTTCACACCGAGCGGAACCACCCATAAGGCGGAGTTTCCAATTTTTTTGATGGATTCCACCTCCAAGTGATCTGGATGATCATGGGAAACCAGAACAATATCTATAGGAGGTAATTCATCAACTTGACAAGGTGCCTTCTTCAAACGCTTTGGTCCAAAATAAGAGGTAACCAAATGATCGCCGAAAAAAGGATCTGTAAGAATGTTGAGGCTTCCAAGCTGTACAAATGCACAGCTTTGCCCAATCCATGTCAAAGTGAGTCTATCTTTTAGCTCAGGAACCTCTGTTTTGCTCTTCCAGGGAATCAAAGTGTGCTGTTTCAGAAGGGATTGAGCATTCAAGAGATCATAATCAGGCATTACTGATGGTAGAAGCCGATTGAGCTCTTTGAGATCACGAGGAACACCTCCTTTAGGTGCCCAATTAAACAGATTGATCAAATTGCAATAGACAAATTCAAAAAGAGTTTCATGGCGAAAATCGCTGAAAGGGTTAACAAATTTGCCGGCAACAATCATGGGACGATATTGGACTGAGGGCTTACTGGGACTAGAGGAATCACAAGCTTCATCCTTGACCTTTAGAGACTGGAGCTTTTCGTCCATACGTTCATTGATTTCATAATGAGTCCTTAAATGAACATATGTTGAATAAGCCGTGTATCCCACAACCAACCCAAGGCACCCTTTCGCTTTCAGCCCTAGTCTCAGGAAAACCATGAGGGAGATTTAACGATTTTGGAGTAAACAAGAATAAAAAAATACCAACGGAAGCTTAATGACAAAGGAAATAAAACGTTTTTGTCAAAGTAGTTTTTCGTTGGTGAAACTTTAAAAACCAACGTTGTGCGGCTGACTGGTGAATTAGGTTAGTTTGATAGGTTGGTTCTAACTTGTACTGGAGAAATTCCGTAGGAATTTCATTTCATTTTTATATAAATTAATCCTCTTCATCCTCTGGCTCTCCATCTGAATCCTGGCCAATGGCAGAATTCGGTACCTTTCGTCGCTGAAAATCGGCTGTATGTGCAGATCTCATAGCTAAGTTGATGGATCGCAAAACAGGAGTTGCAGAATCTGAAAAGCGCCGAGCAGAACCCAAAGAAGTCGGAGTTTGGCCAGATTTTCGAGAAGGTGGTCTAACAGATCCACTTTCGATATCATGCTGTGAATCTGTTCCACTAGCGGCAGAGTGGTCAGAATCATCGGCTCGTCTTGGAAGATGGACGCTATAGGGTAATGGAACATCTCTGGCAGCCCTGAAACGAGCCATGTTGGAAACATGTTCATTTTCCATTCTGAAAAGAATCCAAATAAGTCTTCTGAAGATTTCGGAAAAAGCAATGAAAAACGACAATAGTTGACGCTGTTGTATTTCGTTTTCAAAAATACCATAAAAGATCCAGTTGTAACGAAGAGAAAAGTTGACTATCATGGAAACATAGTATGGCCAAGACTTTTTGAGGGCTAAGTTGTTCCGTAATAAAAAGTTGTTAGAGTTGACTTGTAGTAAAGACCAATCCATCATAATATCCCAAATAAAACAATAGGTTGAGTTGATGGAGGCAAAGAAAAAGAACAAGGCACGGTTGCTCGGCGAGGAGTTAATTCTCCACATGGATTGTGTAACGTAATACATTACAGTCATCCCATACTTGACCATGTTTGCTAGATGAGGAAACCAATCCCCTGTATCAGCATAACGGCGGAAGCACTGCAGAAATCGAAGAATGCCTGGGAGAGAGTTGAAAAACCCCATAAGTCTAGAATGTGATGACCCACAGTGACTAGGGTCATAAATTCCATGAAAATTAGAACTCCACTCGTTTGCATACAAGCAAAAGAATAAAGCCAAGTTTGAGATTGAATAAGTCAGAGAACAAAAAATATCCACCAAGAAAAAATCTCTAAACTCTACAGGGTAGAAACCCGAAAATAGAATGCGACCTAATGACCTAAAGAACCACTGACGAGCACTTCGGTAGAAAATGTTGAGAGGGAGAATAAGAATTATCACTGAAACACCAAGATAGATGGCAGGATAGTAGACCGAACGAAAAGAGTCCTCCCAAAAAGAATAAAATGTAAACCAGGCCATAATAGATGTGAACAAAAAGAAAAATGCAGGCATTTCAAATAATTGTCGATAGTCAAGATGATCAGTGGGGTGAAATTCAAAAATGAAGACATAGTTAATTCTGTACTTGTTCCAAATTAAACAGATTGCAGGGAAAATTAGTAGAAAGAGATTGATGAGGAGAAATCCAGCCCAAATCTGCATCAAATAAGGGGTATCTGGTGAGGTTTTGTTGATGAGATTTCGAGAGCCTTTGTAAAGAGCTTGAATGAAAATGGGGATACCAACTCCTAGAAAAAGAGAACCTCGGAATGTGGGAGCATAATATGACCTAGGAACCGTAGAGATTCTGAGCTTTTGAACAGCGTGCTTTCGGTTGCCCATTTCAAAAAAATTTGTGTAGAGATCTTCGACCTTTGTTGCAATAGCATCGACGCTGTTATCAGTAGGATTGTAGAAGTCAGAATGATCCACAATATCCATATAATAGTCTGACAAATGCCTGTGAGTGATTTTATCGTACTTTTTGAGAATTTTCCGAAATGCTGTTCTGTTTAAAGAAGAGTAAGATCGCAGAAGTTCAATTGACCGATAAAACTCTTGCAGAGCTGTTTTGAGCTGTCTTCGAGCGCTGGCGTATGAGATGGAAATATGGTGGTGGCCCTCATGATCCGCAGATATGTCCATTTCCTCACCAGTATTGATTGAGCAGGCATCTCCACATTCAGATTCTCTCCGTAACCAACTGAACGTTGGCAATGATGGCAGCTCTATTTGACGTTCTAAAGCATTGAGACTTCCCTTCGTGGTCCGCGAAGCAGCATTAGCCTTTTTTGAGGACTGTTTGACCTGTTGTTTTTGTTGGCGCAATTTTGTGAGTTGAATGACCAAAACTCGATACCGTTCTCGTGTATCTTCTATCTTTTCATTAAAAAAGTTGTTGACTTTTGCTAGTTGAGAATCTAGCCAAGCAATAAACTCTTCTTCTGCATCACATGGAGGAACCGAAGCATAAGAGGAATCCATTTCCTCATAGTTCGTGCCAGTAGTGGGTTTGACCTTTGGGGTTCCCAGTCCGAAAGGATTACGGAACACAGTTGGAGAGGGTCTGCTGGAAATGCTAGGTGTGTTTGCAGACCTGTCTAATGCAGCAGGAGGCAGTCTCACTGAACCGTTTGAATCATTATTCAGCTTCGACAGCAGTATGGGAGTGGGAGCACTTGAGTTTGGGGCAGAATCCTGGTCTACAACATCGTCAAACGATCCATACCCATTATCTTCCACTGCTAGATGGTGTGTTTCACTTGAAGACAGAATGAGTCCTGGAGTGATTCCTGAGGGTATACCACTAGAAGACGATTGGCTCACATGATTCAAAAACCCAGCAAAAGGACGATGGTAGGGAACTGATTGAGAGTGTACTGAGCCTGTTTGATTTAAAGAAGTCCCAGCTTTGACTGGAATTGAAATTTGAGATTGTTTCGATGACTCATTCTGATTTGCTGTCTGATCTCTCTCTTGTCGGATGCCGTCTTGACTCTGAGACGTGACAACAGCCTCGGTCGACTGTCCATTCAATACTCGAGCACCCACATCCTCCGGGATTTTCTTGAGAATCTTTTTGCCCCACTTATAGTCAACGTACTGCAGCTTCCACTCCGGCACTCGCGACTCTGAAATCACTTCGGTAAACTTCATGATGTAAAGAGCCAAACTTGAATGGGTGATTCCAATCAACTTTGTAGTATCGACTGTATATATGCAAAGCTCATGCAAGGTTTGTAGAAGTAAACTTCAATGTTCTTTGTTTACAAATATTAGAGTTTTGTCAGTTTTTTTATTCTGCATTTTAATATTTGTTCTTTCACTGGGTGATTGTTTTTTATTCTAATGTAACTTGCTAAAATCTCAATACTTGTGCAACTTTTGGTTTGTCGATTGTGTTGACGAGTCTTGATTCCAATTGCTGGATTCTGCTAGTCAAATTAACACAATGCCATAGAATACAAGTGCCATTATCGAAAACTCTTCCATTTTGCTATCTCCAATCAGGTTTTTACTGTAAAACTTCACAACAGCCAATATTTATTTTCCAAAAGTTTATTTGAAAATTTCCCATCCCAATGTCTGTCCCCCAAGAGGCGATAAATGAGCTGCAACAGCTTCTGGCAGTGCTGTTATCTACGGATAATGCACTGAGATCCAGAGCAGATGAGGTTCTGCAGACTGAATGGGCTACTAGTGAAAGGTTACCTGTTTTATTATGTGGATTGGCCCAGATATCCACTAGTCAAAATATCGCACCTGAGACACGCTCATTGGCTGCTGTATTGTTTCGAAGATGCGGGAGCCGTTCAATTAGGGAATCAAGCATTCTGTCACGAGCGTTGGACGAGGTTTCTCCAGAGGCTCGATTATTTATGAAGCAAACTCTTTTACAGGGGTTTCACCAAGAACCAGACAATCGGGTCCGTCACAAGATTTCTGATGCAATTTCCGAATTAGCTATTTCTGAACTTGGCTCCGACGAAGACAAGTTCACTTCAGACGTTTGGCCAGAGCTAGTTCAGACCTTGTTTGAGGGGACCCAAGCTCCTACTGTCGATATTCGATTGTCATGTTTCAGAATCATTAGCACTATTCCTCGAATTGTGGGTGACAATCAATTAGAAAACGCTGTTCAAGTTTTCAACCGGGGTTTTAATGATTCTGACCAAATAGTTCGGGTTGCTGCTGTAGGAGCATTTTGCAAGTACTTCAATTTGCTTCCTCACGCCAAATGGTCTGCTCTCAACCCTTTACTACATTCGTTGCTCAACGTTCTTCCACCTTTGAGCGAACCCCAGCACTCAGATGATCTTGCTTCAACACTGGAGCATCTGATTGACTTGGCAGGATTGGCCCCCAAGATGTTTGTGCCTGTATTCCCGGATTTGATTGCCTTCTCTGTTTCTGTTATTGAGAATACTGAAATGGAGCTCAACGCTCGAAAATCAGCCCTTGAGTTCTTGACCACTTTTGTCGACGAGGCTCCCCAAATGTGCAAAAATGAGCCTACTTACACTGAAAAACTCATCACTTGCTGTTTGAAGCTCATGACTGAGATAGGTGAGGACGACCCAGATGCGGCTGAATGGAATAACGCTGATGACATCTTTGCAGATGATGATGAGGAGGCAGACATTGCTGCGCGACAGTCTCTTGATCGATTGGCACTCAAATTAAATGGTGCTGTGGTTTTACCACCTCTCTTCAACTTTCTACCACCCATGATCCAGAGTTCCAAGTGGCAAGAACGCCATGCTGCTCTTATGGCTCTCTCATCTGTCGCCGAGGGCTGTGTTGAGCTCATGTCCAAAGAGCTGTCCCAAGTTTTGGATATGGTTTTCTCTTTGATGCAGGATACTCATCCCAGAGTTTTGTGGGCTTGCTGTAATGCTCTTGGTCAATTTTCCACTGACTTTGCACCCTCAATTCAGAGACTCTACCACACCCGAATTGTGCCCGGTTTGCTTGCCATTCTGAAAGCCAAGCTTCCCCCACGAGTTCAATGTCATGCTGCTGCTGCTATGGTCAATTTTTCTGAGGAGGCCAAAACATCAGATATCCAACCCTACTTAGATGAATTGCTGAGCACTTTGTTTGAGCTTCTTTCTCGACCTCAGCGATATCTTCAAGAGCAAGTTCTCACAACAATCTCCACTATTGCTGGAGCCTCCACTGGTGTCTTTGAAAAATTCTCTGATGTTCTCATGCCTTCCCTCATTTCTCTTATCAACACAGATACTCCTCGGGAACAACGTGAAATCAAGGCTAAAGCTATCGAGTGTGCTTCTCTTATTGCTACTGCTATTGGCAAAGATAACTTCTCAAAATACTCCAAAGATTTACTCGATTCATTTGTTGGAGTTCAAAGACAATTGCAAATGGAGGGCTTACCAGATGATCCCTGCCATTTCTATTTAATGATGGCATGGGGACGAATTTGCCGTCTTATAGGTTCAGATTTTGTACCATTCTTGGAGGGTATCATGCCTCCACTGATGGCCACTGCTTCAGTTAAACCCGATGTAAAGGTTGTCATGGAAGAAGAGCTCGAGCAATACTCTCGTGAGGACGGATGGGATGTCTTCCCTGTTCGTGGAAAACATTTGGTCATTCACACTGCTCATCTGGATGATAGAGCTCAAGCAATCGAAGTCATTAGCGGTTATGCTCAAACTCTCAAGAAGGACTTTTATCCTTATGTTCAAGCTGTTGTGAAGGAGGTTCTAGTTCCTAGTATTGGCTACGCAGTCCATGAGGGTATCAGATATGCTGCTGCTAATGCAGTAGCACCCTGTCTGGATTGTGCCAAACGAGCAGATCAGGATCCTTCGCTTTTGCATCAGATGTGGAGAGACTTATCTTCCCAGCTTTTCTCAGCCATGTCTATCGAGCCCATGATTGATGTTTTGGCTTCCTTTTACCAGGCAATAACACTCTCTCTTACAGTTTTGGGTGATGATGCGCTAACTGGCGAGGAGATGTCGCAGCTTTCTGGTCTTATGACTGTCAATTTACAAGAGTACTTGCAACGCTTGGAAGAACGTGAAGAGCGGGTCAACGAGTATGTCGAGGAGGATGCTGACTATGAGGAACAAGAACATGACGAATATCTTCTATATGAGATGAGTAAAACTATTCATCAGGTTTTCTCCTCTATGAAGTCTAAGTACTTGGAGTCCTTTCAATCTTTGCTTGCTCCATTTTTGGGTCAATTTTTGGAAGGTAATGAGGACCAGCAGCATTGGGCAATCTGTGTCTTGTCGGATATTGCAGAATTCTGTGGGCAAGATGGTAGCCCAGCTATGATTCTTTCCAAGGTTGGTCCATTTATTCTGTCCGAAGATACCAATGTCCGACAAACTGCCATTTACTGTGTTGGAACTATTGCTAAGGTGCTTGCTAATGATACCAGCGCTGGCCAAAGTCTGGTTCAGCTACTTGAACCTTTATTTAATGTGACTGCATCTCCTGAGGCACGAACAGACGAGAATCTCGAGTCAACTGAACAAGCTGTTGGAGCCATTGCAAAAATTATCAAGTACCATGGATCGAGCTTGGGCGATCAACTTGACTCAGCTATTGAAGCTTGGATTCAGACTTTGCCTGTGGTATACGAGACTGATATTGCACCTTTTGTTTATCGTTTCACCGCCGAGTTGATGGACGTCAATCACAAATCTATCAGCAGTCATGGGCCATCTGTGGTAGATGCTGTGGGACAAGCTTTAACCCACGGCACTCTTCGTGGAGAGACAGCAAAGGTTGTTGTCAATTCTACAAAAGAGTGGCTTACTCGTACATATCAAGGACAAGCTGAGTCTATGCTCTACAACTTACCCGAGGCTTCACAAAAGGCGCTGATGGGCTGGTTCTCAGGAGCTCCTGGAAATTAACCTGCATTGAACTTGGTTTTGGGGCTTGTTAAATGAAGTAAATTAATCCAAGTCGACAAAAATCGGTCTTAGTAATGCTATAGAGATATTTCAGTTGATTACGATTTTAAAGTTGAACCTACCTCAGACATGCCGAGCTTAATAATTTTTTTGAAATTTTTTTATTTTTTTAGTAATCGACAAAATATCGTCTCGACCAGATTCGCCATGGGTTTAGCAGGAACAAGTGTCAAGGTTCGATATGGAAAAGATCCTAGAAACACGAGCTGGTCAAACAATAAAGAGAGGTTCGGCCATCAGCATCTTGTCAAGTTGGGATGGTCAGAGGGAAAGGGGTTAGGTGTTTCCCAAAGACAGAGCACTTCTCTGACCCAGCATATCAAAGTGAGCTTCAAGGATGATAATTGCGGTCTTGGAGCCAAGCTTGAGAAGGAGAAAGCTAACACCACTTTTGGATTGGGAGATTTCCAGCAACTTTTGGGAAAACTAAATGGACGACAGGCTGAGGTTGTTACCGAAATCAAAAGAAAAGAACGTGAATTGCTGAGGGGAAAGTTTGGGATGGTTTTTGTAAGAGGTGGTCTATTGGAAGGAACTATCGAGGAGTTTTTAAAAATAGAAGTTGGCGAGTCTGAACAGAATGGGAAAT
Source organism: Dengshuqunia hispaniensis (assembly GCA_900535975.1). NCBI lineage: Eukaryota > Fungi > Ascomycota > Dipodascomycetes > Dipodascales > Dengshuqunia > Dengshuqunia hispaniensis. The sequence goes on along the minus strand of LS992275.1, from coordinate 2,973,147 downwards.
TAAACGGTGCTAAAAAGGGAAAATCGCAAAAATCTAAGGATAAGACCAAGGAGAAGACTAAGGATAAGACCAAGGAGAAGACTAAGGATAAGACCAAGGAGAAGACCAAGGATAAGACCAAGGATAAGTCAAAGGATAAGACCAAGGATAAGTCAAAGGACAAGTCCAATGACAAGTCCAATAACAAGTCCAATGACAATTCCAATGTCAAGATTAAAGAAAAGTCCAAGAAAAAGTCCAAATCAAAAGACAAGAAGGACAAATCGGATCAATCGACTGTCAAAAAGAAACGAAAGTTGGCTGACACTGAAAATTCAGCACCCGAGAAAAAACAAAAATCATCAGAATCGCCAGATTCGGAAGCGCAAACCATAAATTTATCCGATTCACATAACCCCGCACCTGTGCATCAACAGGCTCTCCGGGGTCGAATGGCAGGCAGAGCGAAATTCATCCGAGCCAAACAAGCAGCAACAATGGACGAGAAAAGCCTCAATGAGATTTTCATGATTCCTGGGCTGTAAGGTGAGCCAAACTTGTTTCGGTCAACAATTAACCAGTTTGATGCGGAGAAATTATCAAACTAAACTTGCATTAAGTTGCATTGCATATCTTTTCAGTATAAATAATGTGAACTTGAATATCATAGAAGGAAAAATTTAATGAAGCAATTTATTTTCGAATCCGACCCCATTGAAGCTGCTCTGAGCTCTGTCAGCAATGCTACTGGACTTAGTTTGTTGCCTACTAATAAGGTGATTTACCGACCCTTGGATAAGACTAAAGTCACTCTTATTTCTGGAGGAGGAGCAGGTCATGAACCTGCAATGGCAGGCTATGTTGGTCAAGGAATGTTGGATGCTGCAGTTTCTGGCCAAATTTTTGCCTCTCCTTCCACTAAACAAGTGGTAGCCGCAGTCAATGCAGTCAAATCTTCCGAAGGATCTCTGATTATTGTTATGAATTATACTGGAGATGTGATTCACTTTGGTATGGCTGCCGAATCTTTGCGAGCTAATGCCAACTACAATTGCGAACTGGTTTATGTCGGGGAAGATATTTCAGTTAACAAGAATGCTGGCCGAAGAGGAATGGCTGGAACTGTTTTAGTACATAAAGTTGCTGGTGCTTTAGCTGAGCAAGGCAAATCTCTTTCAGAGGTTGCCAAAGCAGCTCAGATTGTTGCTGACAATGTTGCCACTATTGCTGCTTCTTTGGATCATTGTACTGTGCCTGGCCGAAAGTTCGAAACAGAGTTAGCTGCTGACGAAATGGAGATTGGTATGGGTATTCATAATGAGCCTGGTGTCAGCACTGTCAAAATCCCAACCACAGAAAAACTCGTCAAGAACTTGGTCGAGAGATTCACTTCTCAAGAATTTGTCAAATACAACAAGGGGGATGAAGCTATTGTGCTCATAAACTCTTTGGGTGGTGTTTCACTTTTGGAGCTTTCGGCTATTTCTACTTTTGCCCAGAGAGAAATTGAATCTCAACTGGGATTGAAGATTGTTCGAACCGCTGTGGGATCCTTCATGTCCGCCTTCAATGGTCCTGGTTTCTCTATTACCATTCTAAATGCTGATGGAGCCAAGAAATCTGGAGTTGACGTGATTCAAGGGTTTGACTACCCTGTATCTGTCCCTGGATGGCCATCTTTACAGCAATCCTTGAAGCCCAAGGATCAAACATTTGAAGAAGAGAAGGAGGCTCACTTGAAATCTCAACCCTCTGGAATTGCTCTAGATGCCGATTCATTCAAGAGTAAGCTAGTAGCAACAGTAGATGCAATTGTCCAGGCTGAGCCTACAATTACTAAATATGATACTATTGCTGGCGATGGAGACTGTGGTGAAACCTTGGTTAATGGTGGTAAAGGCATCATGGATGCTATTGCCAATGATGAAATCAACTTGTCGGATGTTTCTGGAGTAGCTGATATTGCCCGAGTTATTGAACACTCTATGGGTGGAACCTCTGGTGGTATCTATTCCATCTTTTTATCTGGTTTGGCTCATGCGCTCAAACAGACAGAAGCTAAGAAAGTGACTGTAGAGGTATTCGCACAAGCAGTTAGCAAGGCTCTCGAAACCCTACAAAAATACACACAAGCTCGAGAAGGTGATAGAACCTTGATGGATGCACTGATTCCATTTACCAACACTCTGCAGGAAACTGGGGATTTGAAAAAGGCTGTGGCTGCTGCCAAGGAAGGTGCTGATAAGACAGCCTCTCTGAAGGCCAGTTTTGGCAGATCTTCATATGTAAACGAGCAGGGTTTGGAAAACATTCCCGACCCTGGAGCATATGGATTAGCAATTATTCTAGAGACTCTCTGTAAGTAGTTTATGTAAGGGCATGATAATTGATGATCAAATGTTGAACGATACGATGGTTATGATGATCAAAATGACAATCAAGATGGCGATCAAAAGAACATTTCAATAAAAATCGAAATGAAAATGAAGATGATGATCAAAATCACAGCCATTAACAGCTAGGTGGACAAATTAAGAGCCATTGACAACCAAGCTTATAATGCAATTCGACGACTAAAGCTGACGAGTATATTGGCCATGGAGTAATGCTGTCCAGCCATTTGCCAGATTGACATCTAAAGCCGACGAAGCATGTATCTTGTTGAATCAAGTAAAACCTGGAGAAGCTCCTCAAATTTATCTAAACCTGAGGGATCGTTATTGTCAGTAAAAAACCCAATCAGCTTTTGAGAATCTGCTTCAAGCTCAACTTCATATGTGTCTTGTTCAGTCTCATGAGTCAAGTCGACCTGGATGCCGTCAAAATTATGGGAATATCGCTGTTTAGTTCGAGTTTTAGCCATGCCATGACCCACATCACTAGATCTGATTTCAGTTGACAAGGTCAATCGAATATCGTACTCCTCATTGGGGCAGAAAATCATGATGTTTCCTAATTTACGCTTGCGGATTTTGGCGACCTCCCGACCGGTTTTAACGTCCTTTGTAACCCGTAGATTGCCCAATCGTCCATCGCTACTGGGGTATATTTGGTCAGCTGTGTGGGTGAAACTTCGACCTTTCTGTAGTGGTTCCACCTCGGCCGATGCCATTAACGCCCTGGCTTTATCAAAAGAATTGATGCTCACTTGGGATTTGAAAGAACACTTTTCGTTACAGAAGTCAGGATGAAGCAGCACCTCAGAAATAGCTGGTAATTGGATTCGGCCTGAGTAAGACTTTTCGTGTACCAGTCCAATCTTTGATTCCAATTCTACTGAGCGTAGTTCGTTTATTGACAAGTCTTTTAATAAACCATGTAGCCAAATGGCTATGCCGCGAGTAACACTTTCAAAGGGTTTTATTCCTGAGATTGAGAACGGCAGACCAGTGATTGATAGAGACTTGGGTTTCTCCTTGTTTCCATTACTTTTGGTCTCGTTTTTGCCTGACATGTCAGTGACCTTTTTCTGAACTTGATCTGGTGGAGTCCATTCTTGAGCCCATATTGGCGGCTCTGAATACTTTTTGGGCTTTGTTTGTGTGGGTAGCGAAGGAGATGGCGAGTTCAAGATGCTTTTGACAGAAGTCCGGCGAGACTCAGATTCTTGGTCGTCATTGATCATTCGAGTAATGTCCATTCTTGGGATGAGAGAGTATTAAACTCCAATTCTACATGAGCCATTGTTACTTCTGAACATACAAAAAATTAAACCAGTTGTTAATAAAATAGCTATAGGATCCTTTGCAGTTCAGTTGCTGCTAGTTTACAAATTTATAGAGGGCGAATCGCAGTACCATTTGAGAGATACTTCAGAAAGCCAAATCAAATTGATTTTTGATGAACCTCGAGATATTGCAACTACAGATTATGATCTTTTTTCCAAACTCACTTGCCCAAAAACTCAAAGCTCGCCAGAATAAACCTTGATTAAGAGTTGAAAAATCACGTGCTCAGTTCATGTCTCCAAAGAGCCTACCATTGACTTGCTCGGGACATTCCCGACCAGTCACTTATTTATCATATGGCATTGTTGAAAACAAATCATTTCTGATTTCCTCCTGTAAAGGTAAGTCTTCTTCGAACTGCTCATGGCCAATGCTAACCTCAGATTCTTTACCCATTTTGCGAAATGGCATCACAGGAGACTGGCTAGGAACATATATTGGACATAAAGGGGCGACCTGGTGTGCCAGGATATTGGGTGGGTCTAGAACAGAAGCCTTGGCTGTTAGTGCTTCTGCCGATTTCACTTGCAAAATCTGGCAACTCACTACTGGAAAACAACTGTTTTCGTTGACACATCCGCATGTGGTGAAATTCTGCGATATCTCCAATTCCAAACGGGTAGCTACTGCGTGCCAAGATGGAATTGTAAGGATTTTCGACCACCAAGACACCAAGTGGATCCAGATACATGAGATCAACGTCAACTCAAAGTCGTTGTTGTGGGGAGATGACAGTACATTGGTGGTTATTTCTGATGATGAGATTCAATGGTGGACCGTAGCCTCTAAGGACAACAGCTTGGAGTTAGCAGAGTCAACTCCAGTGACCTCACCAGGAGTGTTCAATATTTGTGATGGACTGCTAGTTGGACCATGTGGAACAAGTGTGGTTGTTTTCAATGTCCAAACCCGAGAATTCATAAAATCATTCGAAGTTGGCTACAATGTTTGCAGTGTTGCCATTTCTCCTGTTGGAGACGTTTTCCTAACGGGATCCAAAGAAGATACCTGGGTTCGTCAGCATGATTTCAAAACCGGAGAGCTGAAAGATATTTGGAAAGGGCATCATGGTTCAGTCCACTCCATTGCTTATTCGCACTTGGGGGAAATTGCAGCTTCTGGCAGTGAGGACGGCACTGTCAGGTTATGGAAAATCAAAAATGGCGATTTTGGATTGTGGGTCTGAAGCGTACTTCCGAAACACTAGTTTTGACTCCAGTTTGGATAGATTACATGTCGACTATGAGAGCGTTTATTGCTATAATCACCTCACGTATTATTTATATCAATTTGAGCTTAAGCTGCCGAATCAGAGGGCCAATTTTCTGTATATAGTGGAGGAGAAAATAACAGAATAGGACAATACAAAAAGGTCAAATAGACAAGTATTACGAAAGCACAAACAATACAGTAGAAGGCTGACAATAAAAAAGGCAAACAATAGGAAAAGGCTATCTGATCAACTACGAGTCTCCCGATTATAAGTCACACTCCTCAGCTCAATTGAGACAAGATCACTTTCCCACACTTTTTCAAATCTCACTTTACCTGTTTCAATTTCAATCCAAAAGTCAAAACTCAAACATGGATCAAGCCCTTGACGAAATCATAGCCCGAAACCCCTCAGCACAGGACCGGCGTGGAGAGGGCCGAAGATCTCGAGGTCGTTCAAGACGGCCAGCACGTGATCACTGGGACTCTTCCGAGCGCCGAGAAAGATACCCAGACTCTCGAGGTAGTCGCGAAGTTAATGATCGGGACGATTATCAAGGTCGGCGAGGGCGTGGCCAAGGATATCGACGTTCTGAACATAAGGGAACCAGCAGATATCGAGACGTGGAGCCAGGAACGGTGCTGCTTGCCCGCAACTTGCACTATGAACTCACCGAAAATGATCTATTTGATCTTTTTTCTAAAGTGGGAAATGTCAACGATGTAGAGATCCATTACGACTCCTCAGGCCGGTCTTTAGGCACGGCCAATGTGGTATATAGTAGCTCTCAGGAGGCCAAGGAGGCCATTGAACGATTTGATGGGAAAAAAGCCGCTGGACTTATAATTGATGTGATGGTTGACTCCCGTCGAGACCCACAGGGAGACTTTTCAAATCGAATTTCTAACCGAGAACGTTCTCGATCACCTCTATCGCGGCCACCAAAAGCCGGCAGGAAAGCTCGGAAAAGCAAAGAGGAATTGGACGCTGAGCTTGACAGCTACATGGGCGCTGATCAATGATAACTGGAGCATTTGACAGATACAACTAGGAAAGCTAAGAAAACCGACATATCAGATTATAAGATCAGACATATCAGACTGACTCATCAGACTGACTCATCAGACCGCCCGTTATTGAATATAAACTTGTTTTAATAATGCATCTGTATTCAGGAAGAAACAGATAAACATATTTCATAAACTCTTCCAAACCTTGTCATAATGGCTCAAATATTGGTGAATCACAAGTTCTCTCTGAGCGAGTGTCCCACATATGATCAACGAGATAATACTCTGGCATGGGTTGACATTCTCAATGCATCTGTGCATCGAATTTCTTACAGCACTCCAAATTCGCTCAAGTCTATCAAAATGCCTTGTTCCATTGGCTGTTTGGGATTAACCAAAATTCCAGGAGTCTATGTCAGCGGCTCAGAATTGGGACTTGGATTCATTGATTTCCGAAATGAAAGTCAGAACCTTTATATCTTTCAAAGTCTTCACTTACAGCCAGGATTGAGAGCGAATGATGGATCAGTCGACTCTCTCGGCAGATTTTGGGTCTCCACCATGCAAAAAAATGTAGATTTTGCTCAGCAGCCTAGAGGAAAGGTCCATGTTTATGATTGTACAGATGGATCATTGACAGATCAAAACTACAACTATCATATTCCAAATGGTATTGCATTTCCAGATGAGAATCACGTCCTGTTCAATGATTCAGCCAATCAGTCAGTTTTGTTGAATCAATCCAACTTCATCCACATTGGCCCAATTGATGATTGCCAGTTGCCAGAACCAGATGGTACGGCTCTGGCAAAAGATGGTTCGATATTCATAGCCATGTATGGTGCTTCCAGAGTAAGGCAGTTTTCCTCAGAGGGTCAATTTCTGGCTGATTTCAAAATCCCTACAGAGTGTGCAACCTGCCCGACATTTGCAGGACCTGAGCTTGATGAGCTGGTTATCACCTCTTTTGATAATGGATCTGAGCATGGCGGCAAGTTATTTAAGATAGATCTCAAAGGTATTAAAGGATCGCCCAAACATATTTTCGCCATGGAGCCGCACACAATTGAAAAAATCATTGAGTCTGATAATTGTTAGTTTCTGGATTTTGCAACTCAATAAGGCGTTGACAAAATTCTTCAATCGCTTCGTTCGCATGGTCGCCTCCAGCTCGAAGCTCCAATAAAGACCTGATTGCTACATCCATTCTTCCTTCCTTTGAAGATTCTTTAGCCACTTTGGAATCGCTCATTATTTGAGCAATATGTCTCAAATGAGTTCGAACTGATCCGTACTTTATTAAATTGGTAATAATCGGATCAGAAACCAATTTAGTAAAATCATCTTCATCACCCTCTAAAGGGGTCGAAACCGATTCATTTTTGTCACTTCCAACTGCTTGGGAGTTTTGGGGTCGGTCCTGTTCATTTGAAGATTCAGTCCTGTGCTGACCACAATAAGTTGAGTGATTCTCTCCTTTATAACAGACTAGGGAACAGCTAAGTTAGTATATCACAGTGTCTGATTGCTGTTTATGACTCACTATTTAACTGAACATTTCGGACATGTGTATTTAGCATCTTCTGAGCAGAACTGACACTTCATATCAGTTGAACAGTTGTAATGCACATTTTTTCATATTAACTTTGAACTGACGTAGTTTTGGAGTACTTCGTGTCCATGAACACTCAAGTATTTGAGGCGAGAAATGGCAAAAGGTAGCCAAACAAATACTCTATTGACTCTGCAAGGTCGATGTCTTTCTAATTAGAAGTAAAAATTTCACAATATGTGGATACATTATCAACAGTTTGCTGAATTTTTAGTTTCATTTTGAAAACCTTGAATGCATAAGATGCAGATCGAGCTTTACTAGTGCATACTTCTTTGCTTTTGATCCTGATGGCAAATAGTGGAAAAGTCGAGAATTTCGACGGCGAAGATCAAACCTCAACCGACTCTTCAGTTAGATATGCAGCTTACGCCAGCAGACTAAGGGTGAGTATGCCATAACAATGTTTATTGCTCATTGTCATCACTGTTCCAATCTAGGCAAAACTAACAGTTGACTATTCTTGCCTCCACTCATAGATATGTGGCTTACACATCTGATGTCGGAGAGTCATTCAGGCCTATTGCTCATCCTCGTTTGGTTAGTGCAGCCTATGGTGTCTCATGGGCTTATCTGATTTCAGATGTTGCTTATGAATCGTGGAAAGCGAGAAAAATTCAGCAAGGTCTCTATGTGCCTGGATTGAAGCCTTGGGACTCTGATCCCCAATTGACAGATATCCAAAAAGATCAAATATCGAAAGATGCACTCGATTGGCGTGTAGTGGGTGTGAAAAGGGCTGTCTTCCAATCCATTGCTTCCATGGGTCTTCCTGCTTTCACTATCCACTCCACTGTAAAGTATGCCGGAAAAGCTCTTAAGAACAACAAGAACCCTGCTCTTCGAACTTGGGGTCCTGTAGGCTTGGGTCTGGGGATTGTGCCTGCTTTACCATATCTTTTCGATGAACCTGTTGAACATGCTGTGGATTGGGCATTTGATAAGGGAAGCGAGCTACTGAAATAAGCATTTCCTTTGATCTTTCAAACCTTAGAAAAAGAATGATTGAATTGTTCTGAAAATCATGTTTAGTGCTACTCCAGTAACGATCGCTCTCTTTTGGCGCTTGGAAAATAACATTGTTTCTTGTAGAAAAAACAGAGCCAAGACGCCTAGAAAAATTCCCATTAAAAGACCCATTAGATCTTCTCCAAATGTGCCCAGTTCAACCTGGACAGCTGGTCCCGGTCCATTTTCTGCCCCATTGTCTATCCAGTTTTCTTCAAGCTCTTGCATATCACGGTTATCTTGAGCTAGACTTCCATAAATGTTTTGAAACTGACTCCGTAGCTCTGCAATGTCGTCATCTGAGAAACCGGCAGTTCGCAGTCGATCAAACCCTCGTAAATCAGGAAGTGTGCTTCTTTGAGGCTCAACATCATTTTCTGTTGCTAGCTCCGTCTCTGTTGCGACATCTCCAATCAAACAATGAATAAATACACGAGCTGAACCAGTTTCCTCTGAAGATCTGACCAAATCTCGACTCAGACTTGCAGAATTAGTTAACAATCTTCCCTGGTTGATCAGTTTCAGTCGGCGGGACTGAAATTCTTGACCTAATCTTTGTCGAATCTGCTGTTTAATGTAGGTAATGTTGATTGCATTCAAGTCGTCCACATCCAACTCTAAATCTTGCATACCTTGGGAAAATCGAACAACCAGTGTGACTGGTACAGTGTCATTACTGTTGGGCTGTTCATCTACATTGTGATCAAAAGTGCTCATAACTACCTCAAATGATTCAACCTCAATGATGATGGTCAGATCTATACTTTAAATTGGCGACCTTAAATTGTTAGATTATGAGCGACAGGTGAACAGCTAAATATTGTAGTATGGAATATTTTGTTAGGTAAAGACCTGAGAGATTAGAATATTAAGTCAAAGCTATGTTACACCTAAGTAGGACTTTAAGCGTTAAATATATAACAAAGGCTCTGAAAGCGTACCAAGTAGTTTGAGGTCCTCACCACCACAAGATGAGGGTTGTTCAGTTACCCTGAAGTAGTTTAGATATAAATTGCATTTTTATTCACTTTCAATTTTCTTCTTTAGTGCGGCATCCTGGACAATTACCGTGTTGCTTACCCCTTAACTGTACATGTACTCACTGAGGGGTAGGCGTCAGTTCCTGGAGAGATCAAAAGAAAATCCTCACTAGATTTTCCGTGTGCCTGTCTTAGCGCTCATTATCTGTTTGTAAGTCGCACCTACCTTTGCAAGTAGGTTGTTTGGAGCAGATGAGGGCCGGTGAGTCATACATTTTTATTTTGTAAATTGTAAATTGATGTTTGTAGCTAGATTGTAGAATTGCGTCGTTTTGGTTTTTGTCTCGTCCAAGCACCTGGCTTTCTCATATTCATTATTCCAAAGTTACCTACATTGGTTTGAGCAGCAAAAGCAGGTCTTTCCAAAAAAATCATTTCTGCTCTCTTTTTTCGAATGCTACGACGTCGAACTCTGGTACAATGTTGTTTGTCAACAGGCCGCAAGTAATAGTTATTGAACTTGTCAAATTGATCCTTTGATTCCGAGTTCGATTCAGAATTCAGTAAATAGTCAAGGTCATTGTCAATTTGTAACTGAGAATTGTTGGAAAAATTACCCTCTGAGTATGACCGACATCTAAACAATTCAACACAATCACCTGAATCAGTTACTGTATTTTCATGGTTCATGTTGAAGGGTTGAACAAGAGTTGTAGTGTCAAAAAACGATTGTTCTGGTTTAGTGAGAGAATCGTCCATGTCTAATGAAGCTAACGACGATTCTTCATAAGGATTCCAGTCAGAGTTTGAAAAAGAATTGGCCAGCGATTCTTTTGCGCCAAACAAATCTGAAGAGTCTTGTATATCAATAATGGGCTCCAAGTTCATCAGGTCCTCTTCAAATTGACATGACGGCTTGACATAAAGCTGTTCATTCTGAAAGTAATTGACAATTGACATGTATTTCTTCCAAAATCTGCTTAGAATAACTTGAACTAAATGTCAAAAGCGTTGCCATTTATCACATTTCTCATTCTCGGTGAATTGTTCGACTTGTCCCTTTTGAATCATCAATTGTTTTTTGCTCTTTCTTTTGAATTGGATAATGCACTGTTTTGACGTATTGTCCTAGACACTCAACCTTGATCTTCTTTCCCTCTTTTGATCAGAAGTTTCTAGGGAAACTAAGAAAAGTGGAATGGACAATGCAGCTATATTCCTTGACCCGATTCTAAAAGATTTTATTTACATAGTATGGTTTCAGCTATCAATTCTAATGCCAAACCAATATCGGAGACCCTATTTTCTAAGAGAGGGCAAACAGTTGAGCCAGTGGTTGGTGTTACTGTATTTTTTGTTGGAGTTTCCAGTTCAGTTTATTATGAAATAGGCAACTGCCAGAGCTTGGTTGGGTAGAGAAAAGGTGAGTTGCTCAAAGATCAATTTTTGAAACTTTCCTAATTCGGATAAAATCTCCCATGTCAAGTAAATTGAATTGGAGTAAAGTGCGAAGTAAAACTTGGATTTCTGTGCCTCAACAATAATAATCAGAAGGAATCAAGGAACTAGAATTGGGTCTCATGATAGTTTTCCTCTAAAATGTAAGATGCAATTAACGTAAAATGCTCAATAGCGTAGTCAGCATAGGGTATACTCAAAAATTGTTCTCATGATTGCCTAGCACCAATATTTTGCAACCCTCTTGTACCAGCTTTGAGAAGAAGACTCTGACCTCTCATTTTCCAACACCATTTGGAATTGGTCATAATCAAACTCCCGTCTTCCAACATCCAAGTTAATCTGTCCCAAATTGCAGAATTTTGTCTTGTTGATAAACTTGTAGGAAAAGTAGACAATAAAAATGATTGGAACACACATGTAAGCCTGGAAAAAAACCTTGGGATTGGGGTCTGATCCAATAGGGAAAATAGCCACCCACAGTTGAAAAGCGACAATCACCACAGTAAAGCCAAAGCCAAAAACAGAACCGACAATTCCTACTTGAGATTTGAATGTGCACATTTTATCAAGTTCACGGCCTTGCTTTTTGAGAGCCATTCGCCATCTAATATGGCAGAGGTTGATTGAGCCCCAAGTGAATATTGCTGAAAGACCAGTGATGGATAGCAGCCAGAAGAAAACCTCGTTTTGAACGTTTTTAGGGGCAGCAGTAATGAATGCCAAAAGGCCGAATATAGAGCATGCGAGAATACCAAAAATGGGTCTTCCAGCTCGATCAATGTATCCAAAACATTTGGGAGCCATTCCCTGAGCAGACAGAGCGGCCAAGGTTCGGGAAGACCCATACACGGCTGAGTTACCAACTGACAACACTGCAAGCATAATGACAGCATTCATGACAGATGGAAGCCCTTTCACACCTGCATTTTTGATTGCCACTACAAATGGAGATGTGCTACCCAACAAACTGTCAGGAGATAAAAGTTCTGGGCTGTTATGAGGTACAGCAAAGCCAACCATTAAGAGAGATAAAAAGTAGAAAATAAAAACTCTCCAAAACACCTGTTTAGTGGCTGAAGGAATAGAAGCTCGAGGATTCTCAGATTCTGCTGCAGCTATTCCCACAAGTTCAGTGCCTCCGAAAGCAAATGCAGCATTTATAAAAGTGGCAGCCAAACCCTTGAAGGAGTTGGCAAATGCTCCAGGGTCATGCCAGTACTTTCCTCCAATGTAGCCATTTCCAGAAACTCCACCACAAACCAACACCATGGAAAATATAATAAACCCAACAACTGTGACCACTTTGATTATGCTGAATATGAACTCAGCTTCACCATAGCCTTTCACTCCGAAAAAGTTGATAGATACAATGGAAACATAGAATATAGCCACCCAAACTGCAGAGTTGATGTTGGAGTCGTTGTACTCTCGCCACAAGTCAACAGTGAGCGCCGCAGCCACAAGTTCCAAGGGAAAAGCAATGATCCAATTAAGTGAATAGTTCCAACCCATGGCAAAACCCCAAGCTGGATCAATGAATTTGGAGGAGAAAATAGCAAAGGATCCGGACACTGGATAAGCCACAGCAAGTTCTCCAAGAGAGTGTATGGTACAGAATAGCAATACACCTACTAAGGTATAAGCAATAAGAAGAGCTGCGGGGCCACCCTGGGCAAGAGCACCACCAGATCCAACAAACAAACCAGTACCTATTGAACCTCCAATGGCTATCATCCTAATATGCCGTTGTTTTAAAGACTTTTGAAGCGGCGAGTTGGCAGCCTTCAGTTCGGCTATTTCGAGTTTTGACATTCCTGAAGTATCTACATCTTTCAGATCTGCTTCTTTAAAAGAATCAATGATCTGTCTCCACTTGGAAGTTGACCCGATGTCCGTGAAAGAGCAAGACGTTGAGCTCTGATCATTGGGGCTCGAGAACTTATCGTCCGATTTTTCGTTCATGATCAAAACTGCTGACAAAGACTGATGCAAAATTCATGACTGAATTTTATATTTTTTTCTTTTCTGGAGAAATGTAAAACGATAATAATATGCTTTTTTTACTTTCAACATAGGGTTCGCTTTCTAGACCTTTGTTAATACATATACTTTAAAAATGCTCGGCTATAGGTTTGCGTGGAGCAAAAAAATATACAGCTAAGAAGTACAAGAAATTCGTGATTGATATGAGATCAGCTTAATTTGGAGATTTTCTACCTTTCTGCTTAGTTCTATTATTGTGGTGATTAGAGGTGTTCGTTCATTATCTTAGAGTCATTAACGTGTACTTTTGCTCGAGAATCATTAAGTTTCTACCCTTTTTTAAAAACTTACTCAAAATAGTTTTTAGTTTGAGCACTTTACTGGGAATCTTCCTTTTTTTAGCTGAAATCTATAGACACTCTATTGTGACATATGCTCAAGTTGACCTTTCAAGAATTATATCAATGTTGGTCAAATTTTGAATGGTCATTAAAGCAGTCAATTGCCCCCTTTGTTCTTGGCGAGAATGCAAAGATAAGGTTTAACTACCATAGCTAAAAAAGGTCTCAAACTCGAGTTATTCCCGCAAAGTGCTATGAATTCTGGGGAATTTCGCCCAGCTTGTCATTTACATTGAGAATTAGCAAAGCCGCGAGATTATTCTGGCAGTGTGATTGTTTTGAAATCACGAGTTTGACAAAACAGTTCATTCCACCCATTTTTTTAAGCTCTGAATATCGGACCTTTAAAAGCGGTTAAATTGATTTCTCTCCGAAATAGTCATGTTTTGGTATTGGAGGTGGTCTAAGGGGCCAGAGACCCCGACACCTCCAAGTGTCACTCTATGGTGTGAGAAGATTCAAACCTGGCCAATTCGTTTTCGAAATGAACACTACAAGAAGTGGCTCACAATGGTAGTGTCTTTAGTAGTAGTTTGGCTAGTGACCTTTCTACTCATGTTTCGAGCATCTTTTTGGAGTGTGCCTGAAGAGGCTCATTTGATCTCATGCAATCACGCATGGCAAATATGGCAACCTCAATGTGCACTGGACTTCGACAAATGTGCAGACAAGTTCGAGTCCTCGAAAGATGATGACCTGATAAAAATAAGACTGAAATGTCCCGCATATTGTACAAAGGGCTCGTGGTCTTGGAGTCAAACGTATGTTGGAGCTCAACAGGTTCAATATACTCCTTATGTGATTGGAGGTTCAAACAACACACATTATCGTGGTGATTCTTCACCATGTGGTGCGGCTTTACATGCAGGCCTTATTTCGGAAACTAAAGGAGGAACCTTCTGGTTGACCTTCAGTGGATTCCAGAAGCAGTTCATGGGCTCTCTTGGGAGCAATTCCTTTACATCGATTTCATTTGACGCTCCCTTTCCAGCATCGTTCTCATTAGAAGAAGATGATTCGCAAGAAAACTCCAAAGACTTTGGATCGGTAATTGTTTTTGTTATGCTCATTTTCTCTTACATTTTCAGTTATATTGCGTGTAGTATCCCAGTATTTTTCTGGGTGACTTACTCTTTTGGTTTTTGGATTTTGGTACTAGTAGGTGACCCCATCTTTGACATGGTAATATCACCAGGTCAAACTCCAGATCAAATGAAAATGGAGTGGGTCGCACTTGCAACTAGACTCTTTCTTCCAAGTACCCTCTGCTGCTACCTTCTTTATCATTTTGCCATAAAAAAAATGATTGGAACCAACTTGGAACGTCAAACTTTAGGATCTGCTTATACCATTACAACATCAAGCATCAATTCCATCGGAAGCTCTGCTGAAAACCTATCTCCTTTTGAAAGTAGCAATGATTTGTCAAGTTCTCAAAATCTTGAAGAAGAAGAAGTCGGTTTCATTTCACACCAACCCTCCCATGATAACAATCGAGTGTGTTACACTCCCTCTTTGGCTTTACCGTCTCTTTCTAGAGCCTTAGTTTGGACTACAGCCTTCTGGATAGGGACATTAGAAAATTACACTTTCGCCCAGCTTCCGCTAGATAGGCTTTTGATTGAGGATCTGAATGCTCGGCCAGGAGCTTGGGCTGCAATCTCAGCGCTGCTCTTATTTGTGGTTGTTGCCGTCTTTTCTCAGGCCTATACAATCTGGAGAGCCGGGCTCTTCAACCGTTACATTATTCTGTATCTCTCCGCCATCTGCATAATTTCTTTGATTGGCTTACTTGGTTCGATAGTTGATCTGCAGCTCCGCCTCCATCACTATATGTACTCTCTAATCTTCATTGTTGGTGCATCTACCTATAACCATATCGGCTTTCTTTATCAAGGCCTATTGGTTGGTTTATACCTTAATGGAGTTGGAAGATGGGGCTTTGCATCAATCCTTGAGTCTGAAAGCACATTAGCTCGGGGATCCACACTCAACACTAACGTTCTAGTAAACTTCAATGACGATCATGAGTTTTTCCAATGGGAACTGAAAGGAAATGTTCAAACTCGAAACACCTTGATCCCTTCAGTCATGGCTGATGATTTGGTCATAATAGATCAAATTGCGCTAGACGAGGGTCTTGGTATAGAAGAGATCTCTGCCATAATTGGAAGGGACCCTAAATATCTACGCTTAGGTTACAAAAACTCAGGCTACTCTCTTCCATTGATTCTATAATTAACTTTGAAGAATCGTTCTATGTTCCATCTTTCATATTCCAAAATTCAATATCAATTAAGGTTTCGATCTGGAAGATCAGTGTAGACTTCACATCGAAAAATAAAACATCACCCCATTGCAGGTTCACTTCGACCTGTTCCTCTCAGATAGCGATTTTTGCGACCCTTCATTCGACTAGTTGTATTGCAGATTACCTATTATGGCAATAGCTTAATCAGTAAATTGCTACTCTATTTTTTATGGACCCTTATTTTCTTGCCTCCACTAAAAAGTATTAAGTTCTATAAAATTAAACTTGTTCAACAAGACATTAGTAACGGTTTTAAAAATTAGTACTGGTCTACTAGAAAAACCTTTTCATATAACTGGAAAGGGATTAGTAGAAATCTAATAATTAATCCTAAATATATCACTAGTTTCATTTAAATAAAAACAATTTTTTCCCTGGTAAAGCTTCCATATGATTACAGCATGAAAGGGTGGCGCTTAAGCATCCAAAAATGTTGCAAAAGCTGCTCATGTGGTCCGATGAGGTGCAAAGCTTATCTATTTTTTCAACGAAGATACAGTCAACATCTCCTGATATGTGGTCATCTCGATTTAGAAGTGTTGTCACCTAAATGATTCTAAAACAAAGCAAGTCATCGCGCAAAAGTCATAAACCTTAAACTTTCAACAACTTTAAAAATTGGTGACGATTCACCCATTTGAGTACTAATAAGGTTTTTTTCTTTAACAGTAATTTTCCTAAATCAACTTTAGATTTTTTTATGACTTGTTCGATTATCTTTTAGGGTTATACAATAGTTAGTAAAGTTGAATCATAAACTTAAATCTTGTGCGATGATGGCTTTAACAGATATAGAAACCCATCTTGCCAATATTGATAAATCGTACAATAATTTGAGTATGAATAAGAAGTAAGTTGAATTATACCAACCCTAACAATAAAAACACAACACCTTTTGCAGCCTTTGTGAATGTAACATTTGGTACAAACCAGTAATTTTTAATAACCATATTTACAATCATATTATTGTGTTATATAGTTTTAGTAAAGTGTAATATTCCAACCTTAACCAAGTTAGGTTGCATGGTCTAGTCGATTTGCCTGAATGTTTTAATTTTCGACATGACTAGAGACTTAAATAATGCATACAAAGAAAAGCCGATCTTTTCAACTTAGTTGAATTTAAATCGATTGTAGCTTATTTAGTCGAATTATAAAACGGAGAAATTAGTCCATTTTTCAAAACTACATTTCTTAGACTGTCTTCTAATCATTAGCACATTCAGCATATGCAACTAAAGAGCTGTTGTGTGATCACTAATTTCAAGTCTTCTCAATAATGCAATCATTTCGACGCGAAGATCAATCAGATTCCAAAGTCATTCATAATGGACATCCATACCATTTGGAGCTAGTACCCAAGACATCAAAACGGCCACGTCGAAGACACAATGAAATTGAACGACTATACGCATGTACTTGGAAAGGGTGTCTGAAATCCTATGGCACATTGAACCATTTGAATGCCCACGTTCAATCCCAGAATCATGGGCCTAAACGTCTTCCTTCAGAATTTAAAGCCTTACGGCAAAAATGGAAAGAAGAGAAGAAGCATCGTTTACAAATGGAATCACAAGCCGCCTCTCAGACATATGCTCAACAAAACAATGGTTCACTAGCTCAATCTGCTGCTGTTAGAGGTCAGCCCTATGGCTACAATAGCCAGTCCTATCACATCCCAAACCAAAACAACACGGTGTTTCAAGCAGAAGCAGTCTACTCTGGTCAGGCTCGAATGTTACCAGTATATCCTTTCACTGAGATGATTCGAGAAGATGATTCGCATAGCTCTTCTGTAAGCCCACTATCATCATCCACAGCCTCTTCAAGCAACTCTGTATCTTCTTCGATTGGGAGCAATGGAAAGTATACGGCAACTAATGGTACAACTACACCTTACTATTCAGATTCTTATTTAAGAGCCAAGCCTCAGCAAGGGGATTCAGTTTACTCTCAGTCCAACTCCCAGCCTGCTATTTCAGGACTTGCAGCTCAGTCTTTCTCCACGTTTCAACAACCAGTGCAAGTTAATGGCAACCACCAATCACAGCCCTTAAATAATTATCAACAAGGTCACGGAGTTCAGGTTCAATATCCAAACAGCTTTGGTTATCAGCAATCTCATCAGGTATTCAATCATCAGGCTAATGGAAGTCAGGTTCCAATCAGACAATCGTTCCAGCAAAACCAGGTACATCAGCCCAACTTATTGATCTCTCAGGTTCCTCAATCTTTTACCACTCCTACATCGAACCAAAACATATTGGGTCAGTCTGGGAACTTTCAAGGCACCAATGGGAATCAAGAAGTTCAGTTTATGCGTGGCTATCCTTCGGCACCATACACGTTGCCGAATCAAATAACCCCAATTCAATCAGGCTCTAACACCCCAAAGCCAATTGTGCAATCTTCGCTAAGTGCCCCAAATCCTTATGACTTTGGAAATTTGTCAATTAATGGGTCTGGTTCAACCTACTATACTAACAAAACACCAGGACTAGATCAACAACACCCAGCACTCGACTATTCTGAAGCATAACTGAAACGATCGTGCCTTTAATGGTATATATTGAAACTGGTGGGGAGTCTGTTAAACAGCTAACAAGACTATAGCCTATGGATTTGTTGATTAGATGACTAGGGTGTTTATTTATTTTTACTTATTTCTCGTTTTTGGTTTAGTTATTTTTTCTGTAACAGTTCTTGACTCGGTTTTTCTGCCAATTCTTGACACTCTATTTTAAGATTTTGGGCTTGTTTTAGATTTCTCAACCTCTTTATTATCAATAATTTGAGGGTTTGTTATTAGTAGGTTAAGGTTTTATATTTATTTTTTTATTCATTTATCGATTTTTTGAAGACTTTCAGAAACTCATTTTAGAAAAAAAAATCGATATGAGCTGTTTCTGTAATGAAGTCCTGAAGATATCACATAATGTCAAATATAGCTGCTCATTATTAAAATTCCCACCTTTGTGTTTGAATTATTAGCGCATTCTTAAACCTGAAATGTGTTTTAGGTGGGGAATTCCCAGTCTCAAAAATGTTTAGAAACCTTAAGAAAGTCCGTTAAAGCTTTTTTAATGAATGTTATTTTATAAGCCTCTAAGCTACCAAGCGAGAATTATCAAACTATTAGATCGCTTTGAAGTAGGGGAAGATGATTCCCAGCTATAAACTGTCTTAATCTTTGAAAAATGGCGAGTATTCATTTCTATGGCTTTTTCTCCAAATTTTGTTGTAACTTCACAGTGTTTTGTATTCATTCCTCCCTGAGTTTCAATGTGCGAAGTTCTGATTTAAAGAAAGGTACTGATTCAACTGGAAACAAACCGAGTAACACCATTATTTTAGTACATTCCACAAAATGTGTCTTGATACGTTTTATTACGTGTTAGTGTATGTTTGTTTTGTAGTTTGCATTAATGCTGATTTTAGTGCCATTTTAAAAAATTCTTTGTAAGTGGCCAAAGACCCTGCTTAAGCCAACTAATTTCCATTTACAAAATCCCATTTTGACTGAGAAGGTCGTTTTTAAAAAGACATCATAAAGAGTTGTGCAACTTTGTAACCAGTTATAGCAAGGAAAGTTAACATTTGCAACCAGAGTAATTTCCAAATTGCTTCTCTCACATAAATACAGTTGTCCCCATAAAACTTCGAAAACCTTAAATTATTAACCTTCTAATGCACGGCAAATCTAAGAATTTGGAATCCAGAGGAGTTGAACCAAGAGCTGCTTTTGCTTGCTTAGTGAAAAAGAAGTCACATCATCTTATCATTTATTTCCAAAATATTTTTTTCTGTATTCAAAGAATGGCAGTTTATTGTTTAGTATTTATGTGATAAAGTTCATCAATGAACAAAGATTACATCAGAGGTACTTTATAAAGTCAAAAAAACTTTTATTTTTTAAACTTTTCAAACTATTTTTGAAACCTTGTACTCAATAATTTCATAGGAGAGATCATGACGAGGTGGACCACAGTGCTGGCTGCTAGTGCTCTGTCTTCTTTAGTGACTGCCTACGCACTGAGTTATTTCAAGTGCCTGCCCCAATATGAAAATGTTCAGTCACCAAAGTCTGGCAAAGCTGTTTTGGTCTCCGATGAAACTGACCAAGAAAAGGAAGAGTTGATCGAGGAACAACTTGCGAGAGCTGAGGTTTTTTTCGGTAAGGATGAGCTAAAAAAGATTCGTGCATCCAAGGTCGTTGTAGTTGGCGCCGGTGGCGTTGGATCCTGGGCCGCCACTATGTTGCTTCGATCTGGCCTTGGTACTATTAGATTAATTGATTTCGATCAAGTAACTTTATCTTCCTTAAATCGACATGCCACTGGCACACGATCTGATGTAGGAAGTCCGAAAGTCAAATGCATTGCCAACTTCTTCGCAAAAGTCTCTCCCTGGGCTGTTGTTGACGCAGTGGTAGATTTATGGATCCCTCGAAAATTATCGGACAATGATGCTTCTTATGAGAGTAAATGTAAGCAATTACTTTATTTTGAGGGCGGAAAACCGGACTTTGTTCTAGATTGTATAGACAACATTGATGCCAAAGTTGATCTGTTACACTTCTGCAAAACAAATGAAATTCCGGTAATTTCTGCAATGGGAGCCGGATGTAAATCTGATTTCACTCAGGTTAGAATTGCAGACATATCAATGACATTGGAAGATCCACTTTCTCGAGCTACAAGAGTGAAGCTCAGAAAGCTTGGGACTTGTGAAGGTATTCCAGTTATTTTCAGTACCGAAAAGCCCGGGCCAGCCCAGTTACAAGATGTACCGGAGGAGGCAGCAAAAATTGAAGTGAATGTTGGGGAACTTTCTGTGTTACCTCAATATCGTGTTCGAATTTTGCCAGTGTTGGGTACGATGCCTGCTATTTTTGGCCTTGCTATGGCTACCCATGTACTAACTACTTTAGGATCTTATCAATATACTCCTGAGTACCTCCTACAACAATCACGGCACAAACCAAAGGCATATGATAACATTCAGCAAACATTAGTTGGTCAACTTGCCCGAGAGCATAAGCGTCGTACTGGCGAAATCGGTACTAGAATTGCATCCCCATTTGATATCACTGATGTAGGATATATCGTGGAGGAAATTTTCAAAGCAAAGTCGGTCATTTCTGGAGAATGCACTCGGCTGGCTTTGAGCAAGTGGAAAAAAGAAGAACCCATTTCATTACAAAACATTGTTGTGATGACTAAAAAAGAAATGCAGCTTCACGAAGAATTAGTTCTGTGTGACGATAATCCTAAACCAGTTGAAGAAGTGTACTCTCAAGATGTCCTTCAACGGGTGGAGTTTCGACTGGCACAGGAAAGACATTTTTCCCAATACAGATAGGCTTCAAATTAAAAGGCAACTAATCATAATGAATACATAAATATATACAATGCTAAATGTCCAAAAAGGTCTTCATTCGTTCGTAGACAAAAAAGGAACATGCAACCATGGGTGTCACTTTAATGTACCCAATAGATAATCCAACAAAAAACCCTTTAAAACCTCGTTCTTTGAAAATGATAGCAGCTGTTTGTGCAATTGAGAGATGCTCACCTCCAGATCCTGCTACTTGCATTCGCCTTCTAATTACCTCGAAAGGATAAGAAGCAGTCTGTGAAACCATTCCAGCAACTCCTCCCGCAATAAGCTGTGCCCATGCTCTAAGAGGCTCCCGTTTGTAAGAAATTTGAATTTTTTGATGGGCATCGCCCTCCAATAAGGCATCATCCGTATTAGTTTCGATCATTTGGGTATATTTTGAGTATCTTTCTTCCTTTGATGATTGAACTGTATACTGACGAAGGTGATTGCTGTGGAAAATGTCATGAATATAGTCATGTGTTAGAAATGAAACTCCAGCATAAGGCACCATTCCCAGAATTGTTGGAGTGAAGCCCCGATAAAACGAGGTATATTTATGAAGAGCCTCAGGGACCCACTTTTTGGTAAAGTGTGAAGGTTCTTCATTCATTATAGCCCTGAATGCAGAGGGGAACCGGCCTTTAGCCCCCTTTTTATTTTTGGTATCATAAGCCATTCGCACACGAAGCAATTCTAGTGGGTAAGTACAGAAAACCGATGCAACCCCGCTAAGAGATCCAGCTAGCATACGACGAAGGGCCACCTCCTCATCTGGCCCCCGTATCAAGAATGCTCTGAACTGTTCATAGGCAACAAATTTGATAGCTGCATAAGGGAATATTCTCAACAGAGTAGCAGAATGACCCTGAAAAAGACCCAGAACGCCACTTTCTGCATTGATGTGTTTTATTGCTCGATAAAATCCCAAAAAAGATCCGGAATACTGCCGAAAGTGCGGGTTCGAAGTTTGAAAAAGAATTTTGACACGATCCAAAGGTGCTATCGATGTTTTTGCAACACATCCTGCAACACCTCCCGCAACGCCGCTTCTCACAACATAATCAAGCGAACGCTTATTAGTCTCGTACAACACCTTAGGAGCAGGTTCACTTTCCAGTGTTGCTTGTGACATAATGTAAGATAGACTGTGAGGTGGTTTGATCTGACAGCTAAGAAAAGCTCGGAATGGACTGAGTTGTACAATAAGATGTAAATCAAACAGAAAGATGAAACAGTCCCCAGCTCTGGAGCACTCAAGTCCAACTGATAAGAATAATAACTCGAAAAACTACCAAAAGATGTTTAGCCGAGGACAGTAGACTTTTTGAAAAACGGCCAGAAACTTAAATTTCCTTTTTCACATAAATTAGAGTTTCCGCTAAGTCCCCGAATGTACCCCACATAAAAGTAGATAAACTGGGGTTAAAACAGCTCACTGGTGAGAACAAATTGGAACATAAAATGCCAAGTTCTCTATTGTAAATGTTTAGTTAGCAACCTTCAGAAAACTCACTACTTTTAATTATTCAGAACACATCACACGTGATTTCGGTTATCGATCGATAATTTGCTCTAATAGTATTAAAGTAAAGAAGATTGATAAGACAAAATCCTTATTGGTTGTTATATTACCTACTAGAAGTTCAGAGTGGTATTAGTTTAAAAAAAGCTGTGCTTAGTCTGTATAATGCTGGGGTCTTTGTGAATCATCAGAATCATTGGCAGTAGCAGGATCCACATCCTCACCACGTGGAAATTCTTGTTCTTCGTCATCAACAATAAGATCATCATAATCTTCATCATCTGAAAGGTCAACCTCTTCAGCAGCGCCGACATTAAAATAATCATCCCCAATGCCATATTTTTCCTTGATCTCCTTGGAAATTTCCAAAGTAGGGGGGTCTGTGATACGAGCCCATTGAGCCTGGATGCTTGATTGCAATGCAGAGTCGTATGTTGAAGTTGGAATAGCATCATCATCAATCTCCTCAGCCCAATTCTCGCTGTCTTGTTCGTCATTCTCCTTGACAGCTTTCTTTCTGTTTTCCTCTGCAATCTTCTCTTCTAGTATTTTCTTTTCCTCCAATTTGTTGTTTCTTTCTAGTTCATTGAGTTTGATTGCATTAAGAACTTCAGGTTTTGAAAGATCTGGTACCTCAAGCTGCTTCGGCTTGAAATGAGTTTGCATAGGAGCGTCAGGGCCAGAAAGGTTGATTTCCATTTTTTGATACATTTCCTCCGTAAATTTGACATATTTGACAATGTTCTGTCGATCATATTCGTTGTACTGCTCCTGGTTCGCCAAATAAAGATCGCACGAGAAGTCCATCATCTTGAATCTATGCTTCTCACACTGAGATTCAGTCCAGGGTTTTGCAGCAATCAATGGCCAGTACTCGTAGTAAAAATGACCGCAGCTTGTTGCAATAAGAGCTACAATCAAAAGTTGAAGAATCTTTGAACGGACCACCAGTTTAAAAATGATGGAAAACATATGACCGGTTGCCACACAAGAGAAATAAAAGGCGGGGAGATAATTGATAAGAGACTCAGCTTTGGCAGGGAAAACCCATGGAAGGAAATGTGTGGCCCAAGCCAATAGAGCATGGCCCATTTCGTGATCAAATTGAATCAAGTCTTGACTAAGAGGAAGAGGTGCAAGGCCTCTCTGCCATCTGAGGAATACCACTATCTTGAATAAAACGTAAGTCACTAATGAACCCAAAGCAATATACCAGCCAACAATATTGCCAATAGCCAAAATTTGACGATGATGGGATCTGTAATAAGGAATAGCTCCATTCATGGTGGGCCAAGACAAAGGGCTGGAAACCCAATTAATTTCACTAGCCACCAACTCTCGAGAAACACTAATGACCTTGTGATAATCACGGATCTTATCCACTGAAGTCATATTGCCATAAATGACCAGGTCTCGGTGAACGTCTTTTTCGACAGTGCCGAAGTGAGGATGGTAATTGGTCTCAACGAACCACAGGGCATTTTCCTCCTTTGGAAATTTGTTGCATGTCACCTCCATTTGTGAGAAACCCCACTGTGGAAGCATTGTTCTATGTCCATAAAGGTAGCATTTCTGCATCATATGTCGAAGCTTGAAAACTGTATGAAGAGTTCGTAGATCGGTTTGAGATATGCCAGGGGCGGTGTATTGCTGGACGATTTCAATTATCCACATGTCATTAAGATCACCTGGATAGCCATCAGCACCATAGGCAGATACTTCATTTTGATAGTCATTTTCAGTGATAGGGGCTTTGATCTTATGAGAATGAAGTCGTCTACTTGTTTGAAGATGTCTAAGCTTAATAGTTTCTCCATTTTTGAAGTTATTAAGAAACTCCTGGTCCCCATAATTGGGATGTGTGGCATTTTCCATTACCCAAATATTGTTGAGGTCCACATGGTTGTAAAGGGAAACTTGTTGTTGCCGGGATCCAGCAGGATAAAAATCTGCATGAGAGTGGAGATAACCGTGAGTATTGAGGTGTCGAAGAGACAAGATAGATCCAGAAACAATATCAGCATGCACAGGAGGACGACGGTTGATTGCAATTGCATCCTGATGGGCAGGTGCCAGCAAATAATCTCCATCATGAGTTGCTGCAGCCAAGGTCAAATGAGCGTGTATCAATGCCAAGTAAATTGAGAGAGGAACAATTGTGAAAGCTGCGAGTCGGAAAGAGATGTGCTTAATGTATGCCCAAAGAGACAAGTTCAAATCAGCAGCAGTCCAAAACAGCTGATAAGCTGTGGCCAGCAAAACGAAAAGAATTGTTAAAGCTCCATTCCACCGGGTGGATACAGCCAACCCCATATTGACGGCTAACGCGAATCCACCAAAGTACCACTTGTAGGTAAATGGTTGTTGTCTTTCAAACCATTTCCACAAGAATAGACTGAGTCCAGTCAAGAAAAGGTAAATTGGGTCGGCAAAAATGTACCGTGATGTGGTGCTAAGAGCATTATCAAACATTATAAGAATAGAGGCAATCAAAGCACCTAGTCGATTAGCTCCGCCCATTCTGCATGTTGAGTATGCTATGAGCACCAGACTAATACCAAACAAAGACGCAAAAGATCGCAATTCAATATACGGCACCCGAGATCCAACATAGATGTGATCTTGTTTGAGAAACGGAAAGTTACCTTGGTAATCGAACAGTAAAGAAACGAGGTAATAAACAAGAGGTGCCAAGGGAGGTTCTGTGGAAGGATAGAATGCTCGCCCAATATATTTGTTGATATAAGATCCAAGTGCCACTTCCTCATGAATTGTGGCTGGAGGGTTGGGAAGATCATACATTCTGACCATAATTGAAGCCGAAAGAAGCAAAAACATTATACGAAGATCTGTTCTATCAAGTCCCTTGCTGGTGGGTTTGTCTGAAGACAATGATGCTTGACTTACACCTGAGCGAGTCCACCAAAAGCCTAGAAAGGCACCAGTTCCTGAACCAACATACCGAACTGTAGTGCCAGTATCATCCAAATCTTGAACGGGCTTTTGAGAAGCCAAATCTTCAGGCTTGGGGGTATCAGTCAATTCAGCTGACATAGATAGTTCTGAGCTGAGTGATAAAACAAGTCGTTGCTTAGGTGGTTGTCTAATTAACTGGAAAATCCAGGTCCAACTTTAAGCGTATCAAGCTTTTTCATTCTTTGAATGTGAACAAGGCCTTTGCAGATCTAACTTTGTCTGTATAGGTGGGGGGGGAAAAGCGAGTCAATAAAAAACAGTTGTGCAACCACTTGCATAACATGTTGACTAAGTGAGATAGGGGGATAGGTAGTATGAGAAAAATGCACGAAATTTGCAAAATATTAGGCAAAAAAAAAATACTCAACGACAATTAGCCTGGATTGCAAATATAACCTTGCCTATTTATGTCCACCCTGTAAAGAATGTCGGTTTCTTAAAGTCATCCGAGGGCCAAACTTTCCCTTACCTGTCAAACTCTCCCTTAAACTTGAAAAGTTAAATAGTTTGCGGGGTAGAAATCATTCTTGTACATTTCATTATGGCTGGCGAGGCAAGCAATCTTCTGTTCTATCCAATATATAAATCAATTAGTATGGTTTTAGTAAATGCCACCCTCCTACTCCTCCTCATCTTCCTCATCGCCAATCTTGGGAGCCAAATAGAACCGAAGATAGCCATTAGGCAACAAATACTCAATCATGATTGGCACTTCTGCAGACATTCCTAAGTGGACGGTTTGAGCCAGACCAGAAGCCTTGCAAAAGTTGTTGAGATACTTGAGATTAAGTTCCATAGAAACAGGGCTCTCTACAGCAATTGTAGTGGCCACATCTGAATCAACAGATGCTGAAGGCTTCAACAGAACTGAGCCATCAGAAACATCACCTCGACAGGAAAATCGAACTCCTTCCTTGTCACAAGAAATTTTGACAGATTCAGACAAAACAAACAAGTCTCGCATGATCTTTTGAAACGCATCAACAGGCATGTTAATGTCAGACTCGTATGAAGTGTCAGGGATACCCAAATGCTCTTGATCAATGGTCATCAGCTTGAGCTTGAACTCTGACACTCGTTCTGAAGAGGAATCTTCAAAGGTCAACTGAAGAACATCTCCCTTGTCGTCAGCTGTGAGAGTTAATGCATCTTTGTCGCCAGCACATCGTAAAATCTTGACAAGTGAGGCAATTTTAACACCGAGAGTCACATTTCGATCACATCTGTAATCAGCAAATCCATCACTCCCTAGCTTTAATGACACAAGTGCAATGTGTGAAGAGTCAACAGCTTGGAGGTCAATTCCAGTTTCAGAACACTCGAAATTGACATCGGTAACTGAGTCTTTGATGGCATCAATAATCTGTGGTGTTAGAATCTTAGAAAATAAAGCACTTGTTGAGCTGTTTTCTCAGACTTACCTTTTTGAGAAGAGCAGCTTCGTTCAATTTGGCCTCAAGCATTTTTGATTCTCGACAATAAGGGATGGAAAAGTGAAGTGAAAATTAGGAAACTGTTAATTAAAATCGTGACGTGTCGGCCGGGTAAATTCACGTCCCCAAGTGAGAGATTCTTCTACTATTTTTTTATTTTTTGTAAAAAACCCCTGTCATGTGTGATTAGCCCACTACCCTAATCAACCATCGAACCTTATCTGACTACCAGACAAGATGACTCACATTGACAAAAGTCAATTCTTTTCATCTCAATATAATGCTTGCAAATCGAGCTCTTCGAATCAACTCCCGTCTTCATGCTAGACTCTATTCCACTGGAGCTAAGACTCTCAGAATTGGTATGTTTCTTCTTTGCATTTTTTTTATTGATTGCAGGTCAATTGAAAGAATCGCTACTGTCAGTTGTTCAGGTTTGAATCACGTGATTAACCATTAGGACTCATTCCTGGTGATGGAATTGGGCGAGAAGTAATTCCTGCTGGCCAGAAGGTCCTGGAAAACCTCCCTACTGATCTCAAGTTTGAGTTTGTCAATCTTAAGGCTGGTTTTGAGTTATTCAAGCAGACTGGTGTTGCTTTACCAGATGAAACTGTTACTGAACTTAAGAAGTGTGATGGAGCTTTGTTTGGAGCTGTTTCATCTCCCACAACCAAGGTGGCAGGATATTCTTCTCCAATTGTAGCTTTGAGAAAGAAAATGGGGCTTTATGCCAACGTCCGACCTGTAAAGGCCGTTCAATCTACTGACAAAAATGTTGATCTTGTGATTGTTCGAGAAAACACTGAGGATCTTTATATTAAAGAGGAAAGATCTTATGAGAAAGATGGACAGCAAGTTGCCGAAGCTATCAAGCGAATTACTGAGCGAGCTACCGAGAACATTGCTACTATTGCAACCAAGATTGCTCTGCAGCGTGATCAGGTACGAAAGTTAGAGGGGAACAACTTTCATGAGAAGCCCATTTTGACCATCACACACAAGTCCAATGTGCTTTCAACCTCTGATGGTCTTTTCCGAGAGGTTGCTCGACGAGCTGCTGAAAAGGAACTTGCTTCCCAGGGTAAGGAGGGAGAAGTTATCATCAACGAGCAAATTGTGGACTCTATGGTTTACCGAATGTTCCGAGAGCCCCAATGTTTTGATGTAGTTGTTGCCCCCAATCTTTACGGAGACATCTTGTCTGATGGTGCTGCTGCTTTGGTTGGTTCTTTGGGTGTTGTCCCTTCCGCCAATGTTGGAAATGACTTTGTGATTGGAGAGCCTTGCCACGGATCTGCCCCTGACATTGAAGGTAAGGGAATTTCCAATCCTATTGCTACAATCCGATCAACTGCTTTGATGTTGGAGTTTCTTGGATACACCAAGGAGGCCGCTACCATTTATAGTGCGGTTGATGCCAACCTCTCCGAAGGTAAGCTTTTAACACCTGATTTGGGAGGATCTGCAACTACTGAGCAGGTCACCAATGACATTATTGCTCGACTGGCTTAGATTCACCTGTATACATTTAATGACTAAAGAAATGACATTATTGTGATAGACATCCAAATAATAACCGATCAATACCACGAAATGCAGCACCCTTTGCGCCCACTTAAGTTTACTTTACATCTTTCTTCTAACTATATAAATGGTGACACTCTCAGCAATTGGTTCCAACCTGTCATTACATATTTGATTGAATAAGTGGACCCTTCACTATCGCTCACTTCGAAATTAAGGCTAATCAGATTCATTTTCAGAGGGCTGCAGGTACACCTTAAAGACTAAAGACTTGAAATTTGGTTTATTTTACTTATTACATATTGAGTGGAAATTTCATGGACTCTTCGAAAGATGACTCTCTTGCTGAAGCGGTGTTTGATAGCGACAGAGATTCAGGAACACAAGTGATTTCGGATGACGAGGTGGTCATCAGTGATGTGCGCTCCATGCAAGAGTCGTCTAAGTCGGCTTCTGAATACTCAAAACTGTCAAGTCTGAAATGTCCAATTTGTCTTGATGCTCCAAAGTCACTCTGTGTGACACCCTGCGGTCATCCCTATTGTTCTAAATGTGTCTTCGAGGCACTCTCCTCAAATCCCAAGGCCACTAAAGCTATTGGCCGTTGTGCGATCTGTCGAAAACGAGTCCCATATAGTAAAGTGGTTTTTTTGGAGGTTCGCAAGGGCTGATTCAGGGATTAATTTATTAATAATATATTTATACACCTAGTCGCTGAACCCATTCCATTCATTCGAGTCTGACTCTAACACTGAATCTCTGGACTCTGAATCTGACTCTGAATCTGACTCTGAATCTGACTCTGACATTGTGTCGTTATCAGATTTCGACTCCCTAGATAGATTCAACTCCGTCTCCGAGTCTCCATCTGGTTCTGATTTCCTATCTGGATCACCTCCAGCTTGGTTGTGATCTCTTACAAAACAAGCTGCAAAAAACCCAATACCTCCATCAACTATTGGCAGAGCTCTCACAACCCGGCTGGCCAAATCTTTCTGTTGGCTAATCGAGAAGGATGAAAATCCTTCAGGGTGGCCTCTACGGGGCCAATTCGGTAACACTAATTTTTGAGGAGCCAGTTTCCAACCTGCAGCTGCAATCTGGGAGTCCAAAAGTAATCTTTGAACCACCCCCTCATTCTCAATGTCGTGAATGGAGCAGGTAGAGTAAACAACCTTTTGGACGTTTTTGAACATGAGAGCGTGTTTGACAATTTGGAATTGAAATTCAGCAAGCTTGTGAAGCCGAAACTCCTTAGATTGATCAGACTGCTCCTGGTCTTGCTCATCCTGAGTAAGTTGGTCTTGGTGCTTTCGACCAAAGATCCCAGACCCTGAACAGGACGGATCTACCAAAATACCCCAAACCTGAGAGAAATCATCATCAACACTATTAGTGAAGTTCTCAACCTTGATAGAAATGCAATTTTGACATCCAGCCTTTTTGACCATGGTTTGAAGCAGTTTGGCTCTTGTAGTATCAAGTTCAAATGCAGTAATTGAGTTGGGTGTCCCACCAACAAATGAAGCCAAATGAGTTGTTTTATTTCCGGGAGCTGAGCAAGCATCAATTAGTTTGAGTCCGGGTTGGGGATTGAGGATTGTAGCCGGGAAACAAGAACCTCTATCTTGAATGATAATCTTGCCCTGTTGGTAAAGATCCCATTTGGCTAGCTTTTCCTTGGGACTAAGTCCAAAAAGAAGAGGAACATGGATATCCTTATATATTTGGCCAGGTTCGATCATGGGGTTTTCACCTAATGATGAAATGGTCTTTAGTCTCTTAACATGATGGTTGCTCAGAAATTCCTCCTCGGTACAAAGAACCGAATTGATCCGAACCCATCTAACAGGAGAGGAGTCCTCTTCTACCAATTCGTCCAAGCTTTTGATCTTATGACGTAATTTGTAACGTTCATGCTCACTCTTGATTCGAGTTTGATGTGACAAAAATGCATCTTTCAAAGGTCCTTTCGAGATAGTAAGTCTTTTAGATCTTGAGCATAAGAGATCATGAGCCATTAATATGGCCATATTCAAAGTAAACTTATTCTTTGCTGGTTTGTCATGGATGGGAACCTCTGCTTCTTCAATTATCTCTTTCAGAAAGGGTCTGAACTTGATTGCAGAGGATACAAGCGCAAAAACATGTTTTGGGTCACTTCGCAGTCTGGTTTTGCCCTTTAACTTTGACTGAGCAAAGATTCTGCTTTGAAGAGAGCCCTTTTTGCTAGGTTCCAGGAACTGAGCAGCTTCTTGGTAAAAATTCATACATGAACCTTGAATTTTTCACTCCAAGATATTAATTTATTTGATTAAGGTTTCCAACTCACAGTTCAGTGATTCGTGTTGGTCCTGATCGCTTTTGATATTTTGGTTGTTTTTTATGAGCAATGGTTTTTATTAAACGTAATAGTTATTTTTGAAGGGCTTCATGATTCGTATCGTATTAATGATTCTATAAGATGCAAAGGATCAAGACAAATAATCCTGTGAAAAATCGGGGTTCGATAGAATATGCCCCATTTTTCGCTGTGCTAGTGTTGGTTTCAGATTCCAATGAAGAGCCTGAAGGAGATGCAGTTGACATTGACATGGTAGTATGATTGGAGAAAGAAGATGCTTGTAATATGGGCTTACTCGCAGATGCAACAGTGTTGGGCGATGATGTAGTTGAAACGGCTGAAGTTGATGGGGCAGTATCACTTGCTCCTGAGGCTGATGTAGATGCTGATTGAGAAGATATTTGAGTAGAGCTGGAGAATTGTTCGGAGTCCTTACTCTCTGATGTTGAACTTGACGACTGGGTTGAAGTCGTCAACTCAGATGTCAAACTCTCGGAGGCAGCAGAGCTTTCTGATTCAGCCGACTTGCTGGAACCATTGCTGCCATTACCGGTCGCTTGGGGAGATCTAGGGGCAACGACTCGAGTACTCATGTATTCTTCAATCTGTTGAGAGCATTCTGAAGCCTGGGAAGCAGCATTACTTGAGCCACTTAGAGATGCAAATCCCACCTGCATTTTCTCAACGTTGAAGACAGAGTAGACGTTTTTAAGAAAAACAGCACCCAAAATCCATTGACTGTCATCAGAGGTTTTCAGTCCTTGGATTTTGGAGACACATAAGTTTTCATCATCAGAATACTTGTTTCCCACATAATCTTTTGGTGAAATGGACCACGCTTGGCCACCAATTACGACTTCTAACTTAGCCGTGGTATCGCAAGGTAGACCATAGTTGTTGCCATCGGTGATAGCATCTGGTATCAATGAGTGTAGAGCGTAGGCATCATCAGGAGGAACTACCAATAAGGTGGTTCCAGTATCAACAACAGCGTTAATTTTATGATTGAAAGACACCTGTTGACCATTCACTTTGACTTGGTCCACAGGAATTTTCCACAGGTTTGTTCCAGAAATAATGGAAGTGTATGTAATATCTCCATCAATAGCATCCTCATCGTATCCACCAATAACTAAAGAGCCAAAAGTGGAGGGATCACCAGATCTGGATAAGGAGACACCGAAGATTTGTTTTGAAATGCTTTTCTGTTCAGATAAAACTGAAATGATAGAGGGAAGTTGGGGAGACTTGTTCACGGGACTCAATCCCAAAATCCCGTCAATTGGAAAGTCCGTGAAGGAAGAGGGTGCTTCAGTTGCCAATCCGAAAGGGGTATAGGCATTGAATTCTCCCAATGCAAATTCATCCGAAACAATGTCCCCACTGACAGAGCCAGAGGTGTAAGAGACATGAAATCGATTAGAAGAGCTTGTAGTTGTGGAGGAGGAGTCTGATCCAAAAGACTTGAGGTTACTGGATTGGGAAATGGAGTTATTAGCAGAGTAAACCCACATGTAGTATGATCCAGTGTCTACCATCATCTTGAATTGGGTCTTGTCCGAGCCAAGCTGAACAGGGACAAAGTAAAAAGTGTCAGCTCCATCTTGCAGAATGGGAACAAATTGTTTGCACTCATACGATTGCCTTTTGGAAAGTTCACTTGAGGGCTCGGTCTGAGCTTGTGAATTCCCAGCTACCTTGACTTCCTTGTTTGGCTTGGAGCCAAGCTTCTTGGGGATATCTTTTTTGACATTTTCCACTAACTTGTCAATTAAGCGACGATTTTCTTTGGCAATTTCGGTATTTCCTAGCACTGGGAAAAAGGCAGAAACAGATGCTGTCCAAACAGACAATAGTAAAAGGGTGCTGAACTGCATTTAACCCAATATGATGATTGATTGAAGGGAAATATTAGAAATCCCGAGATTACCAGTGATGAAAAATCAAAAACCGAAAAATAAAATTAAAAAATCAAAATGTTAACAGATTGTTTTGACCCAGATTGATTTAAAAGTAGATTCGGAAATGTAAGGGTATAACAAGGCGGCGCTTCAAGTAATGCAAGGAACTGTGAAATTTTCTTCAAGTTGATTGTGCCAGATCCAAAACTCCGTTAGAAATGATGACAATTTTTGTTTCTGATCTGGAGAAGAAGAGACAGGCCACTGTATATATTAGCTCATGTTCTAATTTGGATATCCCTCCCATAAAATTAGCTACTGAAACTGTACATTACGCGAGCAAACTTTAACTCGAAGAAAGTTGAGTTTTCACCAGCCCATCAGCCCAGAAACTTGTATGGACGAAGGATGAAACTCAAGGTAAGTGTATTGGATAGTGTGCGAATCAAACCATTTTCAGCTGGAAAATCTAACTATTGTATCAACCGATAAGATGTCGCACCTAAGAGCAAAATGCCACAAGATTCCAAGAGAATAAAAAATGGAACATACATTGTTGATTGTTTGCATTAGAACAATTTCTACCAACCCCTTTACACTTTATAATTAGAATAGCCTTTATTAGACAGTTGAAACATAAAAGAAAAGGTAATACATTTCAAACAAAGTATGAAACAAATAGTGACGTGGGGACATGAAGATGCTGATTAGAAAGCAGGTGGCTGAGTGCTTCAGAAATTCGTTCTAGCAACATTTTTCTTGTCGCTTTCGATGGAACTATTTCCAAATCAAGACATAACCAGGGGTTTTAAAGTTCAACATAAGTTTAGATCTGCCTAATTCAACACTGCCTATTCACAGCAATATGACAACGCGCGCACATTCACGGTGTTAAGAATCAAATAAATTGCAGCAACTTAAGTTCATTCTACAACAAACACAAAGGTTTTTCCTATTTCAATTGGATCAAAGGTAATATTGTAATTAATGGGCCATAATCTGAATCAATCTCATAAACTGTACAATAAATTTTTTAGAGGTCAGAAATAAACCCGGAAAATGAACTAGTAGAAATAAAAATAAATAGTAGAAAATAACATTATTATAAATAGAAAAAGTGAAAATAGGAGACTAAAAATAGAAAAAAAATCGAAAAAAAAATCCTCAAAACGAAAAATAGAAAAACGATAAATAGAAAAACGAAAAACGAAATTATTCAAGTCTAAATTGGCAAAATTAAATACTACTAGAAGAATAAGTAAAATTACAAAACGAAAAACGAAAAAATGAAATATAAAAAAAAAGAAAACGAAAAAAAAAAAGAAAAGAAAAAATGGATAAAAACAATGACAAAAAAGCTAGAAAACAGGCAAGAAATAAAAACATAGATACCAATATGTATAAGAACTGTCTTAATAAACTTCTCTTAAAGTAAACGCCCTCGCAAATCATCCAACTTTTCGCAGCTCGGTAATCTCATCTTTTCAGCTTGCTTAAGCTTGTCATCATCAGTGAAAAACCAGCCTTGGGCATCCTGTATCTTTTGCTGCTTGTTGTTGTGTTCAATAGTGCACCTGTTTCGTAAATCATTGACATAAGTTGATTCTACCTGAGAATTGAGCTTACGCAAAATTTGTGCCGAAATACCATTGACATCCTTGGGTCGAACAAAGTATTGAACATCGTATTTAGGGCTCATCATTGGTTTTGAAAATGAAGGGGTTCGTCGGAACTCAAAGCGAGGAACACGATTGCCAAAAGAGGATAATGAATCACCCAAAGAAACAATGATTAATGTTAGAATAAGAACAATTGACGGTAGCAATATCTGAGTAAGCCAGGACTCCTCAGATCTTCCACGAGGATGGGCATTCGCACGAGCTTCACGCTGAGCTCCGGCAAATGCATCAAAAGGCGATGCAAAAGGTCCTCCTCCAAAACCACCCCCTCCAAAGGGACTACCACCAAAAGTATGTACTCGAGTTCCACCAAAATTAAAAGAGGCTCCTCCTCCACCTGCTCCTCCTCCAAAAAACATGTTAAAAAGATCTTCGGGACTGACCTCTGTAGGCATTCCCCTAGCATGAGCCGATTGGCTGAAGCCACTAAATCCAGAAGATGTTGCTCTGGAATCCGGGTCTCCACCAGTCTGATCATAAACTCGTTTCTTATCTGGATCACTCAGAACTTGAAATGCTTTCGAAATGAGTTTGAAAGCCTCATCTGCTCCGGGAGCTCCATTCTTGTCTGGGTGCATCACCAACGCTAGTCTTCGATATGCTCTTTTAATGTGACCATCACTACATGTGGTCTTTTCCACATCTAGAATGGCATAATAGTCGGTAGGTCGGCATTTACGTACCCTGTCGACCGCCGCTTTTTGATCTGGGGTATAGGACCGACTAGACTTGTCCATTTATGGATTGTTTTGTAGGCACCTTTTTGCAAGATGGAGGCTATTGTGGAGGATTGATGAGTTAAGTGTGGCAATGACTCTTAACCTGATTTGAGATTTCAAATTTCGAATTGATGAAGTAAACAAAAGTTAAAACGCAACCCATCTTGACAGCCATGAGTTTCGAACCTAAAAGAAGTTATTTGGCAATTACCCAAGTAGTGAATTAGATATGACACCAACTTTAAGACTAATGAGAATCAATGTGGTGCACACTGATATGAGACTGTAGTTAAATTGGAGACTTTCAAGTTTATGTAGGCATTTATTATTTGGCTGAACCATGCTCATACTCGAACAATCAAACCAGAACTTGAAAATTCCAACAGACATAAGATCACTGTCATTAATATCCTTTTGGACGAAATATTATTAAACCTTTCAGGTATGCAAAAGCGGACTTCAGTGATAAAATGTTTTCAATTGTCATAACCTAAGTCAGCCATACTCACATCATTCAATAGTTATAGATTTGACAGTTATTAATGTAAACAAATTAAACCTTATTTGGATTGGCAACGAATAAACCCCCACCTTATTTAGACACAGTCTAATTTGATATATTTCACGAAAGCGAACTTACAAAACTCAAGAAAACATTATTCATGGAGATACTTTCAATATTGTCAGTTATTAACACTTTCCATCACCTATTCATTTTGTTTTAGCCATTTTTCTTCCTCATCCACGCTTTTAAGGTTTTAGTTTATTCGGCCAAGTGCCTCTTCGAGGCAGTTAAGCTTCTGCGGGGTAAGGAAAAAAAGGCACCAAGTATCCAAGCTTAGTTCTTTCATTGATATTCGAAACCCGAAACCGACAATGCAATTGCTAGTGCTGGCACCGTTGCTGTTGGCTCTCAAAGCCAGTGCCTCACTTCAGGATGATTTGAATGACATCATGACTTATGCTGGCGGAGTTATCGCAGCTGACGCTGAGCCGTCGTTATCTGCCAAAGTTGAGTCCGAGGTTAATGAGATGGCTTCACTGTTTATCCATAACACAGCAGTTGCCCCCCTTGTATCCGATCTTGCAAAAGCTGCTAGTAACGAAACAGTGTCGACTGCTGATGTTGGACAGCTTCTTGATGGGCTGGAATCTTTTCTCAAAGGTTTTTTCGACTCTGATTATGAAAAGATTTTGAGCATTGCAGGAGATCTTTTTGACCAGGTGCGAATATCATCCGAGTCTTTTGATAAGATTTTTCACGAAGCTCAAGAAAAGATTGGAAAGCAGGTCGACGCTTTGGTGCCCAAGTTGATGGGGTCCTTCGGAAGCTCCGATCTACAAGCCAAGGTTTTTGGCCTTCAAACTGGAATTACACAGTTTTTAAACAAGGCTCAAGCCCTGGTTATGGGAAACACTACTGACATTAATTGGACAACAGTGACTGCACTAGGTGTTGGTGAGGTCGTTACTGTATCAGATAAGTTGGTAGTTTTAGGACCTGCTGGAACTGGAATCATCACGACTCTTGGAACTGTAGCTTCCGGAAACTCCTCTACCATGTCTTCTAATCCCACTCACAAGTCTTCTGCTAATTCTGCCGCGGCTTCAGGGTCACATTCTAACTCTTCGCCTTCTGAAACTGGAGTACCTTCTGGCTCTACAAAGGCAAAATTATCCTTGGCCCTCATCTTCATGACTGGATTGTACTGGATCGCCTAGGTATGTTATAATCTGACAGATAAACCTAATAACTAATTCTACTATTTGATAACAATCAATCCATTTATCCCTTGCCCTGTTGACCTGTTTATTGCCCTATTTCTCTATTTGCAATTTACTTAAAAGTAATTATTTGTAATTTGCCAATCCTCAATATGTGGTTGTATTACTAGAATAATAGAATGTCTTGAAACTTAACTTTGATTTCTCGCGTTCCAAAGTACGAAGTCGGCCAGATGAACGCCCCCATAAACCTCCCCACAATCACGCTGGACGTGAGCTATGACCGACTGGAGACTCAGATAAGAAGCTTTATTACGGGATTTAAGGCTGTTACGGACGAATCGACCAAGGATGTACCTGACTTTTCAGGTTTGAAGTATCTTGATCTTCTTCAACAAGTTGCAAACAGAAAAGAACGCACAGTCGTAATAGAACTCGACGATGTACGTCAATGGGAACTGGAAACACATGCTGAGGCAGAATTACCACCAGGGCAACGACCTAAAACACTGGTGGAAGAGCTGTGTGGAAATGCTCAACGATTCGTAGACCTCTTTTGCAAGGTCATTGACGATTTAATGCCTACACCCACAATTGATCTTGACGAAGACGCAGATGCCATTGATGTGCTTATCTACTCTCGTCAACAGTT
Organism: Dengshuqunia hispaniensis; assembly: GCA_900535975.1. Classification (NCBI taxonomy): domain Eukaryota; kingdom Fungi; phylum Ascomycota; class Dipodascomycetes; order Dipodascales; genus Dengshuqunia; species Dengshuqunia hispaniensis. Next base: position 2,935,601 of record LS992275.1, on the reverse strand, counting down.
GAGGGAACGTGCATTGCAAGAAAAAAGTCAAGAGGGGCTTTTTTACCCAGAGCTGGTCCGGCGCTATTCCCTTTACTTCAAACCTTTAACTAGTGAAGTTAATGGAATTGAGACTTCAGGAAAGGCCTTTTCAGTTCGGCAGCTGAAAAGTGACCATTTAGGATGCCTTTTGACAATTCGTGGAATTGTTACTCGAGTATCTGATGTCAAGCCAAATGTCAAAATAAATGCCTATACTTGTGACAAGTGTGGTTCTGAGATCTTTCAAGAGGTAAAGTCCAAGCAGTTCAATCCGCTGACTGAATGTCCAAGTGCTGAGTGTCGAAATAATCAGTCTAAGGGAAAGCTTCATCTTTCTACACGTTCGTCCAAGTTTGTCCCTTTTCAAGAAGCTAAAATTCAAGAACTCTCAAATCAGGTTCCAGTGGGTCATATTCCCCGATCCATTTCCATTAATTTGGAAGGTACTATTGCCCGCTCACTCTCACCTGGAGACGAAGTCGATATTGGTGGAATTTATCTACCTCAACCTTTCACTGGTTTTCGAGCCCTGAAAGCCGGTTTATTGGCCAATACCTTTGTTGATGCTCAATACGTGAAACAACATAAAAGGCAGAACACTGACGCTGTTGATTCAGCTACTGTGGAAAGGGTTAATCGTATCAGAATGGAAGGAAACATTTATGAGCATTTGGCAAAATCAATCGCACCAGAAATCTATGGTCATGATGACATTAAAAAAGCACTCCTTCTTCTTTTGGTAGGAGGTGTAACCAAAACTGTTGGAGATGGAATGAAGATTCGAGGCGACCTGAACATTTGCTTGATTGGAGATCCAGGAGTTGCCAAATCCCAGCTTTTGAAGTATATTTCGAAAATCGCTCCTAGAGGAGTTTATACTACAGGCCGAGGTTCCTCAGGTGTCGGTTTGACAGCTGCAGTCATGAGAGATCCTGTTACGGATGAAATGGTTCTTGAAGGCGGTGCGCTAGTTTTGTCGGATAACGGTGTTTGCTGCATCGATGAGTTTGACAAAATGGCAGACTCTGATCGGACTGCAATTCACGAAGTCATGGAACAACAAACAATCAGTATTTCCAAGGCTGGTATCACAACAACTCTTAACGCTCGAACTTCCATCTTGGCTGCTGCCAATCCCATTCACTCAAGATACAATCCCAAGCTATCTCCTGTGGAAAACATCAATCTTCCCGCAGCCCTGCTGTCACGATTTGATTTGATGTTTTTAATCATGGACAGACCTTCACTTGAAGGTGACCAGCGTCTTGCAGAACATGTTACTTTTGTACACCGAACTGGTCTTCATCCTCAAATGGAGTTCGAGCCTCTTTCTCCTGCAGCAATTCGAATGTACATTCAATTGACACAGCAGTACAGACCTGTTCTCTCCCCGGAATTAAATCGAAAAATCGTTACAGCCTATGTCAACAAACGACAAGAACAAAAGGCAGATGAGGTAAACAAAAAGCAGTTTTCCCATGTCACCCCGAGAACGCTGTTAGCCATCATTCGTATGTCTCAAGCTTTAGCCCGCTTACGATTTTCCACTGAGGTTTCAGAAACTGATGTTGATGAAGCTCTCCGATTGATGGAGGCTTGCAGACGCTCAGTTGACGATCCTCTTTCTGAAACAAGACAAGAGTCTCCAATGTCACGAATTTATTTAGCAATTCAACAAATGTTCAATGACGAAGGACATGATGAACTCAACATTGATAGAATCAGACAGCGTATTGTGTTTGGTATGAAGTTCACTGAAGACCAACTCATTGACACTTTGACTGAATATGTTGGAATGGGCGCTTGGCAGTGGAACGAGGGGGAGACATTATTAAGAAGGGTCAACTAACTAACGATCATTGTACAATCATCATCCATAATAATACAAGTTTATATATATACGTAATTTCCCCTTCTTTTACATTTCATTCATTCGAGTACTCTTTTTTCAGTTCCTTACTAGCTCAACGCCATAAGTGAACCAATGAACGTGAGAATAAGTCGAGATCGCACCTCCACAATATCTTCAGGAACCAACCAAATAAGAGCACCCAACTTTCGAGCGATGGAGATGGCCAACTTAGCATTGAGATGCTGATCTTCAGGAGTGTGTCCAGGAGTAACAAGATCATAATCGACATATCCAGGTTTTAAACCATTCAACACATCTAAGAGGAAATGACCTGTCGACATGGACTTATCACTGAATGACCGAACAGTAGATGACTTTCCACCTTTCTGAACTTGGGAATGTGCCCACTTAAGCATATCGGAATCAGTCAATTCACGACCATTCTGAGAAAGAGAAGCCAAGGTAAGAACAATGTTTCGTCTCATCAATTGCCAAACCAGACCCAACGTCAAGGTACGTTGACCCTCAGTGATGTCATTACCTTCAATACCAACCAAAGAGAATTTGAGTTCTTTTCCCAGCTGGACAGCATAGTTTGTGTTTTCGACAGCCTTGAAAGTCATAATTTCCCCTCCATTTTGAGGTCGCTTGTTAACATACTTCCAGTTCACTGATCCAGGACTAACCTTGTCGTAAGCTTGGAGCAAAATAGTTCCATCCTTTAGATCTTCGAAGAGAGAAACAACAGGAGGGTCGACATCGAGAGAGTTGAGCCAAAGGGTGAAAACACGGGCTTCTCGTTCTCCTTCAGCATCAAAATCTTCAATATCAACCTTCTCATGTTCTTCAATAGGATCAAGACCAGGCCAGGTATTAAAAAGATGAGCAACAAAAGCCAAATTGAGCTTGGAGTTACCAGAAACCAAAGCTTGAGCAGAAAGATATTTTCGGCAGCCAATTCGGTCAGCATTTTCCAAAACCTGCTCAGCTCGTTCCAACAAGTCGGTTGTTTGTAAAGGAGCTCGGGAACACTCATCTGGTTTAAGTTTGTTCAGCAAAACGGTATAGTTCTCTCCGTCATGGACATCCTTGGAGAAATTGCTAACTCTTCGATGCCATCCAGCGGCATTTAAGTGGTAATTGAACCAACGCAACAAGATTTGCTCTGGGGGCAAACGCAAGAATTGTTCCAAAGTTTCATCGTCCTCAAGCAATCGATAGAGCTCAGGGTGAAGCTTGATGTCAATTTTGGACAAGAGTCCTCGTCTAATAATCTGCCAAATCAAGCCCAAAATAAGATGCTCTTTACCATCAATGATGTCTTCAGCTCGAACGTTAACAACAACACAGCCAATAGCCTTGGCGGAGTTGATGACCATGTTTGCGTTTTCAGACATTTCGAATTGATTCAAAGGTCTCTTTCGAGGCAAATTGACCACTCGAGTATCAATTGTGTCGGGAACAGAGTCGTTGATCAATTTGGACAAGACCAAACCGTCCCGGCACTCATCGAAAATTTGGAACGAATCGGTTGGGAAGGGCAATCGATCACCAATGTCAGAGTCTCCAGCCAACACAGAGTTGATGTGTCGTGTGAACTGTTCTCTTTCTTCTTGGTTAATAGTATGCTGGGTGCCAGAAGAAGTTCCACCATAAACGATCCGAGAACTGTTTGCTCGGCCGGGGGAAGGAGGAGCCTGTCGAGCACTTGGATTTGAGCCCTTATTCTCTTTGATTTTGGCTAACAATTCAACAAAATCTTCCATCTCAACTCGACCAGAGGAATCAACAATGTTTTCACGCACTGCCTCTCGAATCTCGTCGTAGGTAGCTCTACCAGAAGCTGCAACGGCTTTGATCACCTCATTTTTGTCAACGTGACCTGTATCATCAGTATCCAATTGCCTATGGTTAGTAGTGAGCAGAATTGAATATGGAGTTTATCACTTACTGAAAACTGTCACAAAGAGCAAAGATTTCCTCCTGCGAAAGAACTGGAAATTTTTTCTGGGTTAGAGCGGTTCGATTGTCTCAATTGAATGAGGTAGCCAAATTTATTAATTGCCAAGAATAGTTAACACTCACTTGTAATTTGATGGCGTTCATTTGAAAGTCAACGAGAGTAAGAAATTGGGATTAGGTTATCAGCTTAGTTACCCGGTTGTGGGCTGAATAAATCTAGACGATTCAAATAAACTTGGATCAATGTGCATAATCAGTTTATTTATAGAACAGGTTGATGGTTTATTTAGTATGCATCGAAAAAGTGAAGCTATTAGCCTTGTAGTTTGCAATTCGACAGTTCAGTTGCAATAAGACTATTGCAATTTGGATGAGAATGTTGCGATTCGAATGTTATGATTCAAACGTGCGATCCAAATATGCAATTCAAATGTGCGATTCAAATGTGCGATTCAAATGTGCGATTCAAATGTGCGATTAGGTATTTATCCAGTTTCAATTCACCACTTAATTGATCTGAGTTTCCATTTTCTTTTTCCATTGTTGAATAGCCTTGTCCAAATGTTTACCTACGACTTCAGATCCATCGTAGTTAATCTTGCTTGCTTCTATAATCTCCTGGCCTCTAACATTAGTTCTTGATCCATATCGAAAATCCCGTTTCAAGGCTGATGGATCGTCAGAATATGTGAGCCAAACAGGAACGTTTGCGGCTTTATAGGGAGAAATGTTCATTGTCTGCAAACCCAGAAGTCGGGCAAAGTAAAACATGAGATACATTCCCAAAGCAGTAAAAAAGTTGAGGTACTCAGAGGCTGAGGAGGAGGTAAAAATTCCTGGATCTGTCAAGTATGAGTAAATGTTGTCTTTTTCCAAAGAATCATGGTAATACTTGTGAGAAACATCGATCAGTCTCTTTGAAGCCTTATAAGGCTCAGAATTCTCGATAAGTTCAATATCATTGAGATCAACATATTTGGAGGATGAAGTGATGGAGGAAATCCAAATAACTTTTCCTCCGTCTCTTAATAAAGGCTTCAGCTCATGCACCATATACCAAGGCCCCAAAACATTCGATTGGTATGCAAATCCAAGACCATCTGATGACTTGACTCCCACTTTATGGGTGACACAAGTTGGATTTTCGATTTCATTTCGGAAATCCACGGTGAATCTCCAAAAGGCTTTGGGCCAGTTGATTCCGCTGAAAAGGCCAGCATTGGAGTTGAAAATCAGAGTATCAATACGAGTGTATCTGATGTTGAGTTCAACAATTGCCCCAGTGATAGAGGCCATGTCTGCCAAATCAAACAAGAGATAGTCAAAATCACACTGGTCTTGTTTTCCGGTATTCAGAGCATGTTGTTTGAGAGTCTGAATAGCAGAACGGACATTCCTCAATGTTCTCGAAGTTACAATAAGTGTAATGTGGGCATCTGCAGCCTTTTCGTCAATGAGACGTTTTCCAATAGCAATTCCCAAGTTGCTTGAGGCTCCAGTAATGACTATTACCTGACTGTTTCGTTCTAGAGGCATGTTTAGGTGTTCGAACAGGGCAGCCTGGTTGAAATAGAAGAAATGCTTAACATAAGGTTTGGCTTCTAAATACGATACTGACGACAATAGCGAGCCCGAAACGAGGTTGAAATTAGCCGAAACAGGATTGAATATGACATGAATGCGCCGAGATGAAAGAAAGGAACAAAGGTTTCAAGGAAAAAGAAGAGATAGATAGATAGATAGATAGAGAGAGAGAGAGAGAGGAAAAAAGAGGGAAAAAAAGATAAGAGAAAAGGAATGGATAACGAATGATTTGCAGTTGATTGGATTCAAGCATAGTGGTCCAGATGATTTGAACTTAGTGGCCCAGATGATTCGAACGCATTGGTCCAAATACATGTTAAACAAATGAAAAAATCCAATCACATTGAAGATCATGAGTGAAACAAAGCAAAATAGGAGTTAATGTGTGGAACCTGTCCAAGTATAGAATTGTATAGATTGTATCTTACTTAAGCATTGAGTCGCTCACAATGCTTGTCGTAGGTAGCTCGGGCTCGAGCCCACACGGGAGCAACATCTCTCTCACCCAAAGTCAAGAGGGAAGGAAGAAGAGCATCAGAATAAGCCTCAGAAGCCTCTCGGGGAAGTAATGAAGGAAGATGATCAATGGAGCAGACTGAAAGTTTGGGTCCAGCAGTTGTCTTGACAGGTACAGTGGGCTTATCAAAAGTGGTAGCAATGTCATAGACAGGGATGGGGTTGTGAGGGTTGGTGGTGTCAGCCGAAACATCAACAATCACTGAGAGGTTTCGATCAGCCTTGTTGAGAAGATCATAGTTGATGAAAGGGGGAATGGGCTGAGAAAGATAAATGCAGTTAATGAAAATATCAGCATCAGCAATTTCCTGGAAGGGACCTCCCTTGGCAGTTTCAGCCATGTCCCATCGAATAATATTCTCTTCGGGAATTCCGACCTTTCTAGCTAAATCAATAGCACCAGATCCACATCGACCCAATGCACCGATAACCAGAATCTTGGGCTTCTTATCAAGCTTGGAAATAGATTCCTTGATTTCACTAATTAAAACGTTTTCATTGGGGTAAGCAGAAACTGAAGGAAGGTTCTCTGAGTCATCATGGGTCTGTTGGAAAGCCCAGGTTTGGATACCAATTGCAGCACCAGCAAAACCAGCGTGGAAACCGAAAGCAGCCACTCGTCGACCGCTGTCATCCTCTAAAAACTCAAGGTCATAGAGGACACCATTTCCATCACGATATCGACCCAAAACATCCTTCCAGCCTTCTTGATCCTTGTAACAGTGAGCAAACTGGATGTGTTCATGGGATAAGGGAAACGAGTCTTCGGGGAGCTCCTTGAGACCAATGATAATTCGGTCTTCAGGAGCAGAGACCCATGATCCTTCCTCAACCAAGGTGCAACCCTGATCAACGAATTCCTGATCCTCGAAAATTCGGAGTTCAGACTTTTCAACAAAAACTTCAAAGCCAGCATCAAGCAGTCTTCGAGCAGTAGTAGGAGTCAGAGCAGATCTGTGCTCCAGGGGCTTGGTTTCAGCTCGCAAATGCAACTTGACAGTCATTTTCAGCAACAATTGGATGTAAAGAAAATGTCGAGATTTCAATTGTTAGTCATACCTTGGAAATAAGCTCAAGCTCGAAACCTTTTTTTTGAGTCAAACAACGTTTAAGTCTCAGTTTTATTTTTTTCTCTTTTTTTTTTTGCTTCCTGTGATTATTCTAAGAATACTTTCCCTCGAACCTAAAATTCACCAAAGATCAAAGAATAGTGATCAGTCGAATCAAATGCCCGTCACACGTCGCTCCCTTAACCGACAAGCACAAATTAGAAACGCTGGCGTTGCCGCTCTTCAGCAAGAGCTAGAGGCACCAGTCCAACACTGGACTCGAGAGTGGGTGTACCCTCAGCAGTCTTCGGTCGTTCCTGCTCCCACAGGTCAACGAGCTCAGACTCCTCAAAATAAAAATGGAAATGATACATTGGCGGATTCTCATGGCGATCTGGGATTCAAAGTTAAGCAATGGATTCTTCTTCCTCACCAAGAAGACTACAAACCTCAAAACTATGGCAGTGTAGAAGACACTTTGGATTTTGAGCGACCTCAAGAGATTGTTGTGGAGGAATCTAATAGCGAAGATAAGCTTACTGCAGCTGACATTCGAGGTGCAGTGGGAGGCGAAGCAATTCCAGGTATGAGTACCATGGATGCTCCACAAACAAATGGTGGAGCAGATGAGGTTAAGCAAGAAAACAGTGCAGAACCATCTGGAGTGGTTGATGGAAAAGAGGGTCAACCAAAGATTGCAGATTCAGAACCTTCACAGAACCAAATACTTCAAGATTCAGAGGCCAAGGTATCTGAAGCTGATTTGTCAAAAACCACATCAACTAATTCCGAGGTTGCTCTCACACAATCTGAAGAAACCTCTACCAATTTTGAGGAAGCCTCTTCTAAATCCGAAGAAGCCGATGAGGAACTCTCTACCAATGCTCAGGAATCTTCTGCCAATCAGGAATCTTCTACCAATCAGGAATCTTCTGCCAATCAGGACTCTTCTGCCAATTCTGAAGTCGATGACAATTCAGAAACCAATACAAAGTCTGAGGAAGCAACCATTAACTCTGAGATAAATCAAGAAACAGAAACTGCAACAAAATCTGATGCTGAAGATGTTGAAATGCAAGAGGTTTCTGAACCAGTCAACGAGGATCCAATCAACCCAGACACGTCTACCCAAGAGAAGGATGATAGCAAAATGGAGGAATAATGTGTATTTATACTATGAAATAGCAATTGACAGTTAACGTCTTTAAATTAATTATCAGGCTTGATGCAGAAAAAAGATATTCCAGTCCTCGCCACTTTGGTGGCATGTAAAAGCTCTTGGCTTTCCTTATCAGTCCATTGAACACTAAGTTGATCCCATTTTTTAGTCTTATATTCCTTCTGGAATGCTTGCTTCATGGTCCGCAGTCTAGTCATGGATGTAGGGTTGCCCGATCCAGAGATGACAACAAAGGCCGATCTAGGAGGTAGAGAGTTATAGATCTGAGAGACGTTTTCGTTTAGAGTGCTGAGAGTATCGTTCAGTTTTGCGGAATTTGGCAGTAATAATTCCTGCCAGTTGGGTGAGGTTGGTGAGATATGCAATTCCGGTTCTTTGGACTCGTCTGGAGAAGATTTATCAGAAGCTTTAGCAGAAGTTTTAGAAGTGACCTGGTCATCATTTGTTCCGCTAGTCTCATTCAGCTCTTGACTGTCTTCTTCAATGAAATCGTCAACGCTCCATCTATGTCGCCAATTGCAGACTCCCTCTAAGTCTTTGAGTCGGGTCAAGCAAAAGTCGTAAGAGTCGATATTTTCTAAAAGCTCAGAGCAAGCCTCTGAGTCTGATTGAACTGAGAGAGTTTTCGTGGAGTTGTTCTGGGCCCACCCAGCGTTGCCATAGTCTATTGTGAGGGTTTTTCGAGGGTGCTTGTGGGGGACGCGAGATGAAGTGTTGTTAATTTTCAAAATCGTTGACTCACCAACGGGTTGGATTCTGCCAAACGAAAGGCCTCTTTTCAGCTTCTCCTTCACCAGATCAATACAAGTTTTGGCATCTTCTGCAGAATCATGTCCATTCTGGCCTGCTTGAATTGTTCGACTTAAGTATTTTGATGCTAGCCACTTTAAGGAGCATTTGTATGTTGCACCTCGAGGATGTTCAAAGATAACAGATGTGTCAATTATCCGAGCATGACGCATTTGCAACACAGAAAGATCACTCTCTAGAGAATGTCCAACCAGAATAGCTGAAGGAGGAAGAAGGGCTTTCAACTCTTTTTGTACAAGGGACAGATCCCGCTCAACTCCTTCTAGCATCTTAGCAGATATTCCTGAAAACTTGGTTAAATAATCAATAATGGGCTGACTGGGTAAAACCAGTTCATCATAAATTACCTTGCCATCAACACCAACAAGAGTCACTCTTGTCACTACTGGCCCTGATTCTGCCAGACACATTTCGCAATCAAGCCCATACAAAAGGTTGATGTCGTTGCCATTCTGGATATTTCTATCATCATCGTTGGAAGTTGATTCGAAATCCACCCAGCCTTCACTCAGAGGTATAATGGGCCCCAGACTTGGATGGATGGGAAATCCATTATCTTTTAACTGATCCAAAGTCATAAGAAGCTGCTCAACTTGTAACTGTGGTGCTGGAGTTTTGTCTTTCTTTTTTTGTTTTCTTTGAGCCTTAGTCATGGGAGCCAGTGCAAATGCTGAAATTGGAGAATGTAAGGCATCCCGAGTACCTGGGCTTTTGGTAGGCCAAAGCCACTCAAACTTGGAAAAAAATGATAAATTGGTACATGAAAATTTCATGGGCTGCTCGCTCTCCAACAATGTGTTATTATCAATTCCAAAGAGCTCCGATGTCAATCCTGGAACAAGTAGCACCACTATTTTGGCAATTCCTCCAGGATTCTTTAGTCCTATCCATAAAGGAGCCACAACGTTTTCGCAATTGCACATATACAGAATCATATCTCGAATGTTGGAGATGGAAATTTTCGACTGAACACATTTTGGGTCAATAGTTAATTCTGGTTCAATGAGTTGCCGCTTTTTGGGCTGTTTTGCCTCTGCAGAGTCGATCTGATCCAGTTTTCTCTTGTTCGAATTAACTGAGCTGCTATCAAGCACTTCAGACAATTTGTTGTGATCCTTGACTCCAGTTGATGCGATTTGTTCTTCGGCTACTTCCTGGGCGATCTCAGGCCCACTCGAGTCATTGGGGACATTTTCAGATTGCTCCAAATCTCTGGTCAGCTCTGTCAGTTTTTCACTCATCAAAAACTGTAAGTAAACCAACTGAGTCGAGAAATCAAGTGAGTTTGACAAGTAAATCAGTCTCTTTTTTTATTTCACTAGCCCAATATTGAACTTTGGAAATTAAAATATTCAAAAACTTTAGACTCTGAGTTTAATATTGATTGGGTTTGTCTTACTGCATGTCGAAACTTAACCTCACTTAGCTGTCTGGCAAAAAAATCAGTGTTCCCCATCACTACTGGGAGTAATTTGGAATGGACTCTTTCAAGACACCGGTGGCACAGCAAAGTAAGCTTATACCACCGCGTCTACGACTGCGACGAAAGCTATCGCAGTCACCGCAATCATCAACCCTTAGCATAAGTCCTCAGATCCAACAAGTTTCTGAGGATGTTGATTCGACTGTAGACTCTGTCTTTGAGTCCCCTGGAAATAGCACAATGCAAACAGCAGAATTGTCGCCAGCTGATCGTCTTCGTCTATGGCGTCATGATGCATATATGCAACACCACTACAAAACAGCAGAGTTCATTGGAGACAAAGTCCTTCAAATGACTGGGGATCCCAATGACGCATTTTGGCTAGCCCAGGCTTTGTATGTAACAGGGCAGTATTCTCGTGCTCACCAAATCCTTCATGAGTCTGCTTTAGAAGAGTCTGTGTCTTGCAGGTATCTTGCTGCCTTATGTCTCACAAAACTGGATAAGTGGGAAGACGCTCTTCAATTGGTAGGAGAAGTGAATCCTTTTACAAAAGATCATCGTGTTTATAACCAAGATCACGGAATCAAACTTGAGGCTTCTCTTTGTTTTTTGAGAGGTCAAATTTACACCCAGCAGCACTGTTTTGATAAAGCCCGTGATTGCTTTAAAGAAGCTGTACTTGTGGATCCCCGTTGCTTCGAAGCTTTTGACGAACTTGTTTCCAACCGTTTACTTACCCCAACTGAAGAGTGGGATCTTATCAACAATCTGCAATTTGACCAATTAGGCGACAATGCCGATTTGGTGCGTTCTCTATACACTATAAAATTATCCAAGTATCTCAACTTGGACAAAATCGCTGAAGCTCAGCAAAGTCTTGTGGAAGACTTTTCACTGGGAAAAAATTGCGATGTGCTTCTTTCTCAGGCGGATGCTCTTTTTCTACAATGCTCTTTTGGAGAGTGTCTAGAGCTCTGCGAATATATTATGGAACTAGATCCTAACAACCTCACCGTCATACCTAACTATGTCGCATGTCTCCATGAATTGGGAGGCAAAAACAAGCTCTTTCTCATTGCTCACAGATTAGCTGATACCCACCCTAAAGAGCCTGTCACCTGGCTATCAGTAGCGATGTACTACCTGAGCATTAATCGCATACCACATGCCCGTCGCTACTTTTCTAAAACCTCATTAATGGCTCCTAATTTTGTCCAAGCCTGGATTGGCTTTGCCCACACCTTTGCTATTGAACGTGAACACGAACAGGCCATCTCGGCCTATTCCACTGCGGCAAGACTATTTATTGGCTCTCATCTTCCTCCCCTTTATTTGGGCATGGAACATTTACATCTGAATAATTTCAACTTGGCTCATGAGTATCTTGAAGCCGCTTCTAACTTGTGCAATACAGATCCTCTTCTACTGAACGAGATGGGAGTTACTTATTATCAGAAAGGGCAATTTGATAAAGCTGAAAAGTGGTTTCATGACGCTTTGCGTGCTTCCAATCAAATCAAATCTGAACCACATGCATGGGCTTCGATACAAGCCAATCTAGGACATGTTTACCGAAGAACTCGACAATTCTCAAAAGCTCTCAGTCACTTTCAGGATGTCGTCTGTAATAACCCTAAAGACCACAGCGTGTATTCGGCTATAGGTCTTGTGTACATGCAAATGGGCTCTTTTATGTCTGCCATCGATATGTTCCATCGTGTGCTTACACTTGCCCCAGCCGACCCAGTAGCTACAGACCTTTTGACACGAGCAATGGAGGAAAATACAAAATCTGGTCTTCTGCTAGACGAACCGCCGTCCCCAGACTTGACCAGAATAAATCCCTCAGGGATCATTTTAAAGTCTTCACCCCAAGCGCCATGGATCCAAGATCCCACGCAGCCCTCATCATCGCTCCATTTCTACAATAATGAGTTTGGGCAGTCAAACATGTCCGACTAAAAATTTCAATTATTACTGTCAAGATGTACAAATTGCAATGCATATAATGTTCTAATTTCAAGTATTACATGGTGAAAGAGAAAAAAAGAAAAAGAAAAAGAAAAAAGAGCCAGATTGTCATGTCAACTCCTTCAATTGTGCAGGCTCCCAGGTGGTTATCTCTGGATGTTAGGATGGGAGGCCTAGGTATGAACAAGATACGCTCACAACCAGCATCTATGAGTTGACCTGGCTACATGGGTGAGTGAGTAGCCGAAGAAATGCTGAAGTGTTTCACCAACTAATAGAGCTGTGAGTTACTAGCTCATCCGGCGATAGACTAATCAGAAACCGAGATAAAACTGGTAGTTGCAAAATTTAGAACCTCTAAGGACAGAATTTTTGCAAAATGACGATCTATATTGATGATCCATTGTTGCCAAATCTAGATCACTCCAAAATTTTGTCAAAGAAATTAGTTAACAATTCCATTTCTTGATTGTCGAAAGGGCGTGAATTCAAGATTTGGCTAGTATCACCAAATGATTGGTCAAAAGAAGTCTCAGTTACTTCCTGAGTACTCTCCACTGGATCCGGCCAATCCCTAGCTTTATGAGCCAGACTCTCACCAGAGTTGAGCTGAATCCCTCCAACAGTATGTTCCACAGGTCCCAGTAAATTTGTTAATGTGGATGCTTGGGTTTTCTCTTGCTGAGTGCCTATTTTGGAGAAGCATTCCAGTAGTAAAGCTTGAAAATCAAGTTTTGGGGGTGATCGATCTTGTGGCTCAGAAGCAGTTTGCTCAGAAGGTTGGGGTAAACAGCTGCGGTACCACTCGAAGTCGAAGTTGTGGGTTTCCAACGACAAGGCCCATTCCTTTTTAGCTCGAGCATGATCAAATGAGTCGTCTTCAATCAATATCTTTTCGAGTGAATCCCAATCATGAGGAATAATGGTATTATTACGATTTAAAGGGTCAGCTTCAATTGAGCTGCGGCCAGAAGTACCATGACTTTTAGTTTCGATTAAGGTGCCAAGCACTGATCCGATTGTCTTGGAGCCAGAGTCCAGCGAATAAAAAGATCCGCGACATTCCAGCATTGCTAGCCTTAGATATTGATGAATAAAGTCGAAGTTAGACTGGGAATACACCAAGCTTTTTTCCAACTCAAGAACATGATGGGTGTCGACAAGCATAACACTGAAATCCAAGATATCGTCATCAAGTGAAAACACCTCCTGAACAAGAGCTCTTGCTTCGCTAATCAATTTTGCCCATAGATGAAGAGGTGACTTCCATGAAATCACAACAACAAAAGTCAAGTTTGTTAATGATTTTCCCAGCATCTCCAAGCTCGATGTACAACTTTTCCACGAGTTTTCCGAGCAATCGGGGTAGGAGTGAACTTCGACAACATGTGTTTGGTCACCGCTGGCACTAAAAAAGTTCAAATAGCCATAGCCAGGTAGACCCTGACCAAAATATGATGATGATCCGGTAGTGTTGAGGTGGTCTTTGAGCTTTGAAAAAAGCAATGCATGCAATTCTGAGGTTCCTTGAAGCAAAATTAATTGTTGAGAATCAGATTTTCTCTGTTGTTGGCTGGCTTGAACCAGTTGGTCCCATGCTGTTGTGCTTGTTTCCATGGGTAACAATGTGTTTAAGGTTCGTCAACCAAAACATAAGTTTAGAGTGTTGATGGACATCAGAATTGATGCCAACCTATCCAACACATCCAACACATCCAACACATCCAACACATAGTGCCTAATGATAAGCCCTCCAAAGTTCGCCACAAGTAGCATAATTCCTCGCCAATTACGTAATTAGTGCTTCAATTTGTAAAAGTTTCGATCTCATTGATTGATGGTATCAAGCCATGCTGGAGACCAATATTGAGCCTGAGATTCGCATAGATCAACCCACAAAATTCCAGCCCCAACCATTTGCTCAATCACTGTTTGTGCCCGATCTTCAGACCAATCCAAATTGTCTTGAAGCATCAATCGAGTCACATATCCCATAACCTGGCAAGCTGACAAAACACTTAGTTGGTCCGGATTCATTTCGCCAACTACACTACGAATGTAGAGCTGCGATCCAATGGTGACAACCCCCAGTCCATCCCCTAAGGTTTTGAGAGTATCTATAGCAGTGATTATATCTTGAGAAGATGCCCTCATTTCCCCCTTCCGACTACGTTGATGCAGAATCTCTTCGACCTCAAAAAGTGCAATTAACCCGCCATTGTGAGGTCTTGTTTGACGGCATATCTCCACCACCTTTACTGCAAGCTCAAAGTAAAAGTCCTGAATCTCTTTGCCAAAAAGGGACGTCAAAGAAGAGGTTTTACTTGTGCTCATAGCCAGCGGATCAACTCCGACTACAGTACACATTCGAGCAAATTCATGACGGAACTTGGCATCTTTTTTTATATCTTTGGCATGCACAATAGCGAAATGCTGCAAATTTTGTTGAAACTGACTGATTTGCTGGTTCAAGGTCTCTTTCTGCTCTTTTTCTAATGAATCTCCTAGGGATGAGTACAACGTTTGAGACTGTTTTTGCGACTCAAAAGCAGCAATGCCAAGTTTTTTCATCGCTAGCCACAAACTGAGTACTGAAAACACAATTAGCGTCTCTTTCTAATTGCTTAGTCAAAAGCTGAGAGATCCGTCTGTTTTTGCAATGAATAAGTTGCACCTAAACTGGAATAATTAGAGTTGGTGAACCTGCAGATTCGACATCATCCATGCATTTTTTGCATCAAGTGAAAAATATTTAGCCTGACAATAGTGTCACTTATCAAAACTTGCAATTATGGGGTCGGCCCAAAGTGTACAGGAAGAGGCTCGCAAGCTCAATTACTATGAAATCCTCGGAGTAGAAAAGGGTTTCAGTGATGCTGAGCTCAAACGGGCATATAAAAAGTTAGCCCTGCAACTTCACCCTGATAGGAATTTCAACAATGTGGAGGAGGCCACAGCTAAATTCGCTATTGTCCAGGCTGCTTACGATGTTCTTTCTGATCCTCAAGAAAGGGCATGGTATGAAACTCATGGAATGTCCATGGGAGGCGCCACGACTGCTGATCATGAAAGTGGAATCAGTCAAACAACCACCGAGGATTTGGAGCGATATTTTGATCCACTGCTATTTTCAACAGCTACTGGCTCTCAAAGATTCTTTGATGAGGCGAGTCGACTTTTTTTCCAGTTGGCTCAAGAGGAGCGTGAGGCGGCCATGGAAGCAGATATGGAACCTCCCATTCTTCCGGTTTTCGGGCAATCCATGGATGACGAATGGGCCAAGATTGTTAGGCCATTTTATGACAATTGGTCTGGATTTGCCTCTGTCAAAACATTTGCATATTGCGATATGTATCGACTGCGAGACGCACAAGATCGACGGACAAAAAGAGCCATGCAAGCCCATAATAAGAAGGCCCGTGAGACAGCTCGTCGTCAGTTCAATGACACTGTTCGAGCTTTGGTGCGTTTTATCAAGAAGCGAGATCCTCGAGTCAAAGCCCATAACTTGAACCGGCAAAATCAAGGAAAATCCGAGTCCCAAAAACAGGCTGAGAGACAAAGACAAATCAACAAGCAGGAAATGGAGAAAAATGCATTTAACGAGCAAGAATGGCAAAAGATTGATGAGGAGGAAGCTGGCATCTTTGAAGTTCATGGTTCTGATCAAGAGGAGGAAGAAATTGTTTATGAGTGTGTGGTATGTGACAAGTTTTTCCGAGCTGAAAAACAATTGCATGTTCATGAACAAAGTCGTAAGCATGCAAAAGCTTTGGCTCAGCTAAAAAAAGAAATGAGGAAGGAAGGCTTAATGTTCGGCCTTGACTCAGAAAATGTTGAGGACATTACTGTTTCAGATGATGCATCAAACATTTCTGAGAGGAAATCCGAAAACACTATCAACACTTTTTCGCTACTGCAAGACGATGGAGCTGAATTAACTGATTCTATTTCAAGCAGCAGTCTTACAGACGACTCTGATACTGCTGACACAGTCAACCAGAAAAAGATACCCCAAAAGGGAAATGACCTGGCCCAAGGGTCTAACGCATCTGATGAAGAGGAAAGCTTGGAAGACTTACTGGCCAAGCTTGATACAGGCTCGAGGTCTCAGGGAACCAAAAAAGAGGGGAAAGCCAAAGCTAGGCGGGCAAAAAAAGATCAAAATAATTCCGCGATTTCAACAACTTGCGGGGTGTGCAAATCAGTTTTTACTTCCCGCACCAAACTTTTTGAGCATATTGAGGTGAGCGGACATGCAGTCCCAGTAGGACCGGGAATGAAAAAGTCTCAAGGCAAGAGGTCAAAGAGAAATTAGGCATCAAAACAGAGGGGCAAATTGACCACTTATGTTAATTCTAGTATCCTCTTTTTATTTATAGTCTCCCTCATTATATAGACCAATATCAACATCAGCCGTGGGATCTTCTCCATAAAGTGCCATCTTATGTGCCATAGCATTTGAGGCATCGTTACCCAACTCCTTTAATCGCTGATTTCTACCCCGAATTCGCTCCAAGTGTTCCAAGTAAGAGTCCTCAACACCGGTAACATATTTACCATTGAAAACACCAACCTCGAATTCCTTGATATCTGGAGGAATAACGCTTGGGTGGATGATAGTGTCCACATCAGGTAAGCAAGCTTCAGTTAAATCCTCCAGGGTCTGATAAATGACATCATCAGCACCAATTGTAGCAGCGATCTCAGTCTCGTCTCGCTCATAAGCCACCAAAGCCTTGGTATCAGCCAAGTCGATGCCATACAAGTGATTGTGTCGAATTGGAGGAGCACAGGAGGCAAAGTAAACCTTTGTTGCTCCTGCCTCCCTAGCCATTTGTACAATCTCTTTTGAAGTGGTTCCTCGAACAATAGAGTCGTCAATAAGTAATACTGATCGACCCTCAAATTCGGTCACCATAGGGTTAAGTTTTCGTCGAACAGATGATTTTCGTTCTTTTTGGTTAGGCATGATAAATGTTCGTCCAACATATCTGTTTTTGATGAAGCCTTCTCGATAAGGAATGTTGAGTTTGACTGCACATTCTAGCGCAGCATGTCTAGAGGTGTCAGGTACGGGAATAACAACATCAACCATCTCCTGGAGCTTCTCAAGAGAACCGAATTGTCTAACAATGTTTTCTGCCAACTTTCCACCCATAGCAAGACGGGATCGGTAAACGGAAATTCCATCCATCACTGAATCAGGCCGAGCAAAGTAAACGTACTCGAAAATATCTGGGGTGTAACTGACCTGGGGCACCACTTGTCTCACAATTGGTTCGGTTGCACCCTTGGCGACAATAATGGCCTCGCCAGGTTTAACATCAACCCATTCTGTAAATCCAAGAGCTTGGAGGGCCACGCTCTCAGAAGCAAACATGAAATCCTTACCGGTTCCAGTACGTGAGGGCCGGGAACCGACAACTAAAGGTCGAATTCCATGGGGGTCTCGGAAACCAATGAGACCATATCCAGCAACCATAGCAGTACATGCGTAGGCACCTCGGACTCTCTTATAGACACCGGCAAGAGCGGTGAAGATATCCTCAGCATTGATTCGAACCTTGTCATTTTTCTGTAGTTCTGCAGCAAAAATGTTGAGTAAAAGTTCAGAGTCCGAATCTGTGTTGATGTGTCGATGAACACTTTTGTCCAAATACTCTCGAAGAGCTGGAGCGTTAACCAAGTTACCATTATGGCTCATTACGAGACCATAAGGTGAGTTAACATAAAACGGTTGAGCCTCAGAGTTGGCAAATGATCCGGCGGTGGGATATCGCAAATGGCCGATACCCATGTTTCCAACAAGACCCTTCATTCGAGTCTGTGTGAAAACATCTCGAACCATTCCGTTGCCCTTACATTGGTAAAGACGGCCGTAAGGACCGGAAGTGACGATACCACAAGCATCTTGCCCTCTATGCTGGAGAAACATTGTTCCATCCAAAAGCTCGGGGGAGGCGACGCCGTGAGGGTCGGCCAAGAGAAGACCCAAAATTCCACACATTTAGGAGCTGCAAAATTCGACTGATCGCACTTTGGTTAGAAAGTAGTTCAAAAAAAAAATTAAGCAGGAACAAAAGAAAAGTCAGATAATAAAATCTCCGCACGATTTTCTCAGAAGTCTAACGGATATGTATCATATCATCATGTTGGATTCTCTTTTGTTTTGTCAATACTTACCCAAGTGAATGGTATATGCTACTGAGTGAGTCCAAGAGATACTCAGTTTTTTTTTTCTCCAAAATTTCGCATGAACTTTAAATATTTCTCATCCATTAACCTTATCCTAAAGTGGAACTGAACCCTTTTGTCATGAAATGGAAAGTTTAGCTCAAACGGTACTGTGGCACATGACAGATTCTGAACCTTATCTACGAGCAGCTCATATGTAAAAGGAGAATCGTTGGAAACTACCTCTGACTGTGACTCTATGCAAATAATCGACTCTTGTTTTAATCAGGACGGAGGATGTTTTGCCATTGCCCATGAAACTGGCTTTCGCGTATATGTTAGCGACCCCATGGAGCTTCGCGTTCAGAGGGATTTCGAAGATGGAGGAGTTGGTTTAATACGAATGCTCCACAGAACCAACTACATTGTTTTAGTAGGTGGTGGTCCCAATCCCAAATACCCCCAAAACAAGCTTGTAATATGGGACGATTTGAAGACCAAGGCTGCTTTGTCATTGGAGTTTCTTTCAGCCATTTTGAACGTTTGTTTGTCACGTACCAAGATCGTGGTAGCTCTAGTGAACAAAGTCCATATTTATGCATTTTCAACTCCTCCTTCACCACTATTTTCAGCAGACACAGTTGAAAACCCCCATGGACTTGTTGCTTTTTCTGGCGACGTGGTGGTTTTTCCAGGAAGAAGTGTTGGTCAACTTCAGGTTATGAATCTCAATCCTGAAGGCCAGTCTCGATTTTTGGTATCCATTATTCGAGCTCACAAGTCCCCTGTGCGCTCTATTGCACTTTCTATGGATGGTAGTGTCGTTGCTTCAGCTTCAGAAAACGGCACCCTGATCCGACTACATTCTACCAAGAACACAGCATTGATTAGAGAATATCGGAGGGGTTTAGATCGAGCTGAGGTTTTCAGCATGATGTTTTCCCCATCAGGAAACAGGTTGGCTGTTCTGTCTGATAAAAATACTCTGCATGTGTTTGATACAAATATTAATCGCCATCATGTGTTGGCTAAAGTCCCCTTTCTGCCCTCGTACTTTTCAGGAGAGTGGTCGTTTGTGAGTTGCAAGGTTCAGGGCGACAAGGGAATCATCGGATGGTCTTCCGAAAGTTCAGTAATTATTTTGTGGCCTAAGCAGAATAAATGGGAGAAGTACTCAATAGTGGAGAGACTTACAACCGAATCTGGCTGGGAGCTGGTTCGCGAAGCATGGAGGCAAATCCGAGATTAAACGAAAAATATGTCGGAGACTTAGGATCTTATTTGAAGTGGACTTGGGTCCGCATCATTAAGTCCCAGACATTACCTAGCCGACTATGAACACTTAACTAGTCAATAATCTGCTTCATGATTTACTTGATTGTAGCAACTCAATGATGGAATATTGAACAGCCCAGATACTCCGTCAAGGGACGATACCAACCTAACAAGTTGACATTCCACGCACTTTGTTAAGCTACTACTAGATCTCATCCTTCCTTTTCTATCATTCAATTGATTACATCTTTGCCTGCTTATGAGATGGTATGGGAAGTCGCTGGTAACGTGGCGAACTGGCACCCACACTAGCAATCTCTTTCAACTCCTCTTCTGTCAGTCTAAAGTGAAAGATATCTAACGCTTGCTTCTGTCGTTGTGGGTTAGAACTGGTGGTGATTGGAATAAATCCTTGCTGGGTTACCCAACGGAGCAAAACTGCTTCTTTTGAAACGTTATAGTTCTCCGCAATCTTGACTGCTGTGTCATCTAAAGGTTTGGGACCTTCAACTTCGTTAGAAGCCAAAGGTGAAAAACCCTCCAGAACAATGCCTTCATTTTTGCAATATTCTACAATTCCAGGACTTTGATTCTGCAAAAATGGATGAAACTCGATTTGGTTGACCTGCGGTTGAATTTTAGCGATTTTCTTCAATCCTTTCAATTCATCCACAGAAAAATTTGATACTCCGATTGAATGAGCTACACCCTCCTCATAAAGTTGCTCTAGCAACCTCCAAGCTTTAGGAATTGAGTACTGAACATGTTTGTTTGGAGGAATGTGTAACAAGAACATATCGAAGTAGTCGGTCTGTAGACGTTTCAATTGTTGCTGGACTGCCTGATATGGGTCGTCTTCAACTAATCCAAACAGAATTTTCGAGGTCAAAAACAAGTTTTTCCGAGGAACTCCACTTTTTTTAATTGCTGCTCCTACAAACTCCTCGGTGCCATAGAATTCTGCTGTGTCAAGGTGCGTGAATCCCTGATTGATGGCAGAGACAATTGCATCCACAAGCTTGTTGCTCTCTTCCTCATTGGGAGGGCTTTTCCACTTAGTGCCAGTTCCGAATCCAACGGCAGGCACCATTACCCCATTAGATAGTTTCACTAGTGGAAGACCAGCGGACATGGCTTTATTTTTGACAGACATGATGTTGGTTCGCCTTCAAATATACTGGCTGATTTCTTTGCTTCAAAAGTTGAGCAGATGCAGTTAATCTGCACTTCCCCTCATGAATTGTGGTTAATTGTGGCGCATTACAGTGTCTTGTGGCGCATCAACTAAAACGGCCTAGTATTAGGTTCAGTTGGAGCTTTTGAATGGCAACACATGAAATGATTCAACACCTCTTTGTTCAAGGGCGAACATAGATCGATTCCTGAGTTATTAATCAGAAATGCTTTTATTCAGCAGTTGGCTTGCAATTGGACTTGTCTTGTTTCAATCCACCCATCTTCCCAGCTCTGAGGTACAGTATCGAGAAATCTAAATTCCATAAAGTCAATAAAGAACTAAACCTCTTTTGGACTTAACAGAGATTAGTCATCCAATTGGATTTTCCTTAATTTGCCCTTGGAGTATGTATTTACGATCTTGTAGAAGGATCAGTTCTGTTTGATTTTTTTTATTTTCATTTCAGATTATTCTGACTTACTTTCGTTCTGACTCAGTCATTTCAACCTCTATTTCCCTACTTCCATTCTGGTTACTCCTTTTTTTCCATGTTGATTACACTCCTTTTCCATTATGATTCGGCACTTTTCCATCTTAATTCTACCTTTTCTTGGATTGGATTCCTCCCCAATGTGCCAATTCGCTCAATTCGCATTCTCAACTAGTTATTCTTATAAGCCCGATTCATTAGCCTTTTTTTATTTTCAGGCTCGGCTCACCTCTACGAAAATTCAAAATAATAAAAGGAAAATCAGACACCCACCATCAAGGGAAATAGAGGGTTAGGGTTTTCCCGACGGAGTAACCTTCTCAGATAGTATTGCAAGAGGTTCCAAATTATTGTTTGCAATCTCCGGACGCGAAAAGTCCCTCCAAAGTTGCCCAATAGTGGGTTTACGAGATAATTCCAGTACCTTTCTGCTGCCACACGTTGTTGTTTCACATATTAGTGGGCTCTAGGCTAGAAATCCCTGCGTTCATACTGACTTTTGAGACTTGTGTTTGATGATCTCAATGAGCTCGGTACCCACAGCAGATGGCGGGACCTTGGCTCCAGCTACACCTGGGTCTACATCCAACGATCTGAAAGATACGGAAAAGGCAGCTGTGTCACTTGGGATTGTTCAACCAGTCATGGCCATGGCATCATCAACTAAGCCAGAAATTGATTTCCCCAATACTAAGCCATACTCGAAAAGTCGAGAAAATTCGATCAGTGCTCCAGGAAAAGATGTGCTCGAGGGGTTTGAGAACCTTCCACCTTTTGTGGAAAGTGGTAATGAAGATGACGGGGATTCCTCTCGAGTTTCCGCATACGCCAGGCTTGATTTCGAATCATTCACGTTTTATGTCCAAACTCTCCAGGTTGTACTTGGTCGACGAGTAGAGAGCATTTCGGGGATGGTTGACGTTCACCTGGGAGATACCAAGGCGATATCTAGAAAACACGCCAAAATATTTTACAACTTTGGAACTCAGCAATTTGAGTTGTCTGTGTTGGGCCGAAATGGAGCCTTTGTCAATGATGTGTTTGTCGAGACGGGATCGACGGTTCCTTTGAAAGATCAAACAAAAGTGCAGATTGGGCAAATTCCCTTCAATTTCGTCCTTCCCTCTGTACCCGATCATCTGGAATCCCCGATCAATCCGTCAGATGCCATGTCTCTTAGAAGCCGTAACATGAAGGCCTTGAGTCGATTCTGCTCTCCACAAAAATCCAACTCACAATCTCCAGTGGAACCAGCTCTAGATGAAAACGACTTTCACAACCTACCAATTCGTGCCACAGCTATCGGTTCACTTGACGAGCGTCCTGGAAACATATTTGAGGACGATCAGTTTGATCTTGGTATTGACGATGCCGACATTGAAGAAAACCTTTCTAATACCAGCTACAACTCGAGTAAACGGCTTCAGTTATCAAAATCACCAGTGAAATCTCGAAAACAACCGAAACGTGAATTCTTACCACATGAAATACCAGAAGAGTATCGAGCTAAACCCAACTGTTCTTATTCTCACTTAATTCAATCGGCGTTGGAGCAAGCTCCCGACACTGGTGTTTCTCTGGCTGAAATTTACAAATCCATCCAAGACATCTTTCCTTACTACCGATACTGTCCACCAGGTTGGCAAAACTCCGTGAGACACAATTTATCGTCTTCTAAAATTTTCAAGAAAATATCAAAAGGTGGTAAAGGCTGGCTCTGGGGAATTGATCGCGAGTGGTGTGCAGAAAGGGAACGTCAAAAGAAGAGAACGACCTTGGCTAAACTCAGACAGGCGACTCGAAGCTCCGCGTTATCTGGGGATGCCCCGAATCCTGCATTTCAGAATCTGTCTGTGTCTAGTTTTGGTGATAGCGTCAAAATGTACTCTCCTGAGTCCAACACCTATGGTACCCAAATCGACTTAACCGAACCCAGTATTGAGAACCAGAAAGGCATCAACGTCATTGATTTCTCCAAGGCCAACTTTGATGTTTCATCGACTTCAATGAAACAAAAAGCTTCTGAAATCAAATTTGTGTCCTCCAGTACCCCACAAGATCCTGCAACTCTGGAAAAGCCGAGACCAAAAACAATTGCTGAAATGGCTCAAGCGATTGAAATCCACAATCCTCAGCGTCTCTATCAATCGACTCAAACCAAACCGAACAGTGGTTCTGTATCATATCAACAACCACAACAGGTTTTACAGCAAGCCCAGGCTTCGTCTACCCAATCATCCCAGCAACCCCAACAACCTCAAGCTGGTGCTGCTGTTCCTAACCTGGGAAAAGATGCAATGAGAGTCTTGGCTCTATTGCAGCAGAAACTTACCCAGTTATACAACATGCATTTCGCTGATAAATCCATTACTACTACAGTGGTAACTAACGCCCTGGCCATAGCTATTGCCCAGACTACTAAACAAAATCCAGTGGGTGGAGTTGAAGGTCTCCAAATGTTTCTTAATGAGAGTAATACCCCCCAGCTGAATCACATTCTAACTGCTGCTTTTAATGCTGTTCAGGCTCGTAAAGGAGCCACTCCTAAACCCCCATCATCAAAGCCCCAAGCCTCTCAAAATTTTGGTTCTTCTGCTGCTCCAAGGCAATCACCCAGTGCGGGCTCGCAGCCGCCAACGGTGCCCCCACCAATCCAAGCGCACCAGAGCCAGTTTCAAGCTGCCATTTCTCAAAAACCGCCAGTGGCGAAAACTGAATCTCCGCCAGTACGTCCCACAACTGAAAGTTCGGTTAACGCAAGCCCCTTGAACTTGAGCTCTACAACCACAACTATTGCCCAGGTTTTAGAACAAGCGACTAAAATTGAGAATCCCTCTCCCGCAGTACAGGCTGCATTGAAGCAACTAAGAGCACATGCCGAAAAGTACGGAGCCCACGTTCCAATTGCATCTTTAGGCAAGCTCTCGAAGCGGAAAGCTGATGACGTGGATCTCAAGGATCCTGAAGCCGTCAAGGCTACCAAAGTAGAATGATGTATAAACTAAATATTTATTTTTCTGATGGTGGAAGTCGTTGGCCCAAAGTTTTTTGGTACCGGATAATTGTATAATTAGTTGTCAAGCTTGGTCTTGATGTCATTAAAAGAGCCCTCAGCCTCCTTGGCAGCCCAGATAGAACTAGCCGCATCATGGTTGCCATGGTACTCCCATCCCTTCCCGGTAATGTGGTACAAATTCACAGAACCACCGGAAAAGGCATCTCTGTGAGTTGCTGCTAAAATCGATCGTTTACCCAGAGCTAGAGCCTCCTCTTTAGTCAAGTCCCAGTTATACGTGGCATCCAACACACCATAAGCAAAGGTCTGACCGGATCCGACGCAAAACAAGTCGCCCTTAAGTCTAGTACCATCGGAATCAACATAGTAAATTGTGGGTCCTTCTTGTTTAGTGTAACCACAAATCATGGTACCCATGGAAAGACCCATTCCTTTGTATTCATAAGTAAGATTGGAAAGAATTTTAGAGGCAGCAGCCACCGAGATTCTCTGCTTTTCTCTCAACTCATAAAGACGGCACTGAGCACCCAACCATGCCTCCCAGTATTGGCAATCTGCAGCTCCTCCAGCCATTGTCCCCAGTAAAAAGGGATTAATACGAATCACTTTGTTGACAGTCTGTGATGCGACCCAATTTCCAGCGGACGCTCTGGAGTCTACGGCAACCACTACTCCTCCGTGATATCTGAATGCCAAAGTAGTTGTACCGTGTGCAATTTTGATTTTGCAGTCAGGGTTCGATACGTCGTCAGTATGAGCTCTTAAAAACGCTGATGGTTGCGAAATGGGTGTGATGTGCAAGCTTGGAGACATCACGTCAACCAGGCTTCTAATCTCCTCATTTGTCTCTTGTTCAATGGCCTCAAATGGGCGTCTAGTCTCGAATTGGGAAGCTATAGCCTGCATTTGGTGGCAAGTGTGGTTGTTGATCAAGATAAGTGGTAGTGAACCTTAAAAATTGGGATTCTCTAGGTTGAAGTTCAACTACTAATTAGTATCTGATTGACCAGTTTATTGAAAAAAAAATAAAATAACAATGGCACTCCATTAAATAAATATTACATGAGTAAAATGTACGAATAGTCGTAAAATGTTGAGATATAATAAAAAATGGCTGGCCCAAAAGAATAATAAAAAAATAAAAAGGGCTTCAGACTTAAAGATTCAAAGTCATGGGTCAACCAATAACTGTTGAAGTTTGTTCGTTGAGAAATTTTTTGATAAAATAGCCATCGCAGGCTCTCCATATGATGGACTCAGGTACCAAATAAAGAATATTCTTCATATGGTTAACAAACAGTTCCTCAGCCTTTAATGTGCTCTCTTTTTCTGAACGACCTTTTTTGCGTAGAGCATATTTATGTGACAAATCTGAAACTAGAGAGATTAATGCACATGTAGCTGGGGATGTTAAAGCGGGAACACTGTTGTTTGTGGTGGGTGTGGCAGCAAATCCACTCTGATTACTAATGGGATGATGATAAGGGGGTGCGAGAATTTTGTTGGCCAAATCCTTAATGACGTTATTGGTCGAAAGGAAATTTTCAACAAATATTTGACGTTTGGATTCGGTGCCTACCTTTGATTCCTTTTGCCACAAGGACATTAGAGAGTCGAAATTGTAAACCTCAGCAGCATCAACGACTTCCAATACATTCAACAGTCGAAATTTAGACCTTTCGTCGATATGCTCAACAATATTTCCCCTAGTCCATCTTGGTTCCACTGGGAGTGGATTGCGCTTGTCAAGCCAGACTTCAATGATGCCATTAGCCTCGGCTAGCTGTCCACGAGTGAAATCGTGACAAAGCTTGTATTGAGTTGTTGTTTTCTTGATGTGTGGTAGGGGCTTTGAGCAATCAATTTCCTCGAACTGAGCCCAGCCCTTGGATTTGATCCAGACGAATCCTTCAGAGCGATTGAACTTCACCTTGTCAAGTCCGTCCTGAACAGGGATAATGATTCTGCGCGATCCACGACCCAACGTGATTGAAATTCTGTCAGGTTCAGCCAGAGCTCTAGCTCTTGTTGGAAGGTTTGAGTTGTTACATGTCAGTGGCAGTTCATCTGTGTTTCTGAAAAACAGACGTAATCTCGAGTCTCGAGCTTTCCCATAGGGTGATTTGAAATGGTGGGAACTGTCGACACTGGAAAGTTTTTCATTGCTTGTGGTGTCGTTGCTCAAGTCTTTTATCTCATCAGAATACATGGTAGTCAATGATGACGTGCTTAAAGACGTACTTGACACTGAGTTTGATTCAATGCTAGAGCAAGAAGGTGTGTTTATAAGCGTTTCGGATGAATCTGCATCATCCGAATGTCCACTTAGATTGGGCTTGACACCATCAGTCAAATCTGGGCTCGTATCCATTTCATCATCCGCACTTGAAACAGGTCTCATTGGGCTTCCTGAGCTTTCAGAATCTGCATTAAATCCATTGGAGTCGTTTCCGTTGGATTCACTCTGCTTAGTTTTCTCTTCAAGCTCCTCGGGAGCCAAATTGGGCAGAACAGCTTCGGAACTGTTATTAGAAGATAAATCTGTGACCTGTGACTTCAAACTCTCATTACTCGAAGAGTCTCCTGACTCATCAGATATCAAAATGCCGGAAGGGAGGAATTGGTTCAGGTCTAAGTTGTATTCATCAATGATGAAATTACCAATTTTCACCTTTGCAATTCGGAAATCAGAGTAAACCCGATGTTTGTACCCATTTTGTGGAACTGATGGGCGTGTGGAATTCTTGCCTGGGGCACTGGACCAAGATGACTTCCTTGAGTTGCTGCGTTGTCTTGAACCCTTGGAAGGCTGTTGGTCCTTGATGTTTAGAATGTTATATTCATCATCGTTGACTAATGTTAGTGATTCATTTCAAAAATGAAGGGGAGTTTATACCGGATTTGATATGTTGATTGAGTTGCTTTCTGTTAGAGTGCCTTCTGTTGAAAATTCCTGAGACCATATCCTGACATACTTTACTGTGAAGCACAGAAGGTAAGATACCGTGAAGACCATGAAATCACGAAACCATGAAATCACGAAACCACGAGAAAACAAAAAACAAGAAAAAAAAGAATAAAAACGGAATCAAGCATATCAAGTCCGATCATAAAACACCTTCAAACTAGTCTGTGTGAATATTTACCCTCGTTAGGAATTGTGCGAGTCTGATTAAAATCAACACGGGGCCGCTTAGACTGTGGAACAGGAAGAGGTCGGAGGTTCCCGTTGGTTTCTACTGGAGATATCATAAATGGTGACTTCCTGCCATCAATACCATCACCCAATCGCTTGTTTGGCTTGCAGGGTAGATCTTTCATTTAATGTGTGCTCTATTAATTGAACTCGGGATAGAGCACTACTAGTTCGAACAGTTACTGAGCGTGTTGTGAATCAAATAGGACAAGAGCAACTCAGAAAAGAAGAGAAAAAAAAAAAAAAAATAGAAAGAAAAATCAAGTAAATTGATTGAAGTTCCAGAAATTAGTGCTGAACAGACGAAGATGCCTAGAAGAAAAATATATCGACAGCAACTATTTTGAGGTCCAGGTCAATCTCAAAAGTGGGCTGGTGGGACAGAATAAGCCCATTCTAGTGGGCCGCTTGATACAGGCATTTTCAAGTCGGCATTGGTCATAATATGGTTTGGCATCCAAGTCGCCATCCCCAGTAGGCATTCAAATCAGAATTCAGGTCGGTCTCAATTCGACATCAAAGTCGACAGATTCAAGTCGGTATCACCCAAGTTCTCAACTTTTCTCCAAAATAAAACAATAATTTCACATCACTCACCCAAATAAGAGGCAAATCTCAATTTGTCTTAATGAACTGTTGGTAAAATAAACTATTGGATAACGACTTATATATGAAGTAGGGTTTTTAACTTTATGGGGGTAAATGAAAAGCTTATTCTTCAAAAGGAAGGATGAAGTATAAATCTATACGAGAGTGTTCCCAGGGCTATACGGGATTTGACTTTGATGGGATGCAACAGATTGAGGGAAGTGAGACTGAAACATAAAGATAGGTAATAGTGTTTGGGGTTAGAGACTTTGGCTTGTAATTAAAAAACAATACAAACTGAGGGGACTATGATCTGTATTGATCTGTAATATTGCCGAGATATGCACACTTCATTTATGTGAGGGCGCTCTTGTTGCATACTCATTTCTTTTTCTTTATTATTGCTGCTTTTACTATGATTACTTTTTACTACTGTTTTCAATCAATGAGTAGCTTCCATGTGACAATTTGTGACGGTTATTTCACACATGCCATTGACACTCTCTGAGAATACTCTTGCTACAATATTGTTTGGAGGCCATAGTCCAAAGATCTACAAGGTTGATGTTATTGAGGCCAATCTGGGCTTACTGGGGCATTTAAGTTTATGTACCTACAAGTTTGGTCACCCTGTGTAAAACATTTAATAGGCTAATTAAAATGTAGAGTGGTGTGGGAAGTGAGAAATGGTGAAATGGTGAAACGGGGAGAAGGGGAAAGGGGTTAATTAATTCGTTTCGGCTAGTGCTGGTTGGCTGAGTAGCTGGAAAAAGTAGCTCATCTACATGAGTAAATAGTGGCCACTACCTCACAGTACAGGTACACAGTATGCAAGAAACAAGTACCTAATATTGATCCATACTCACTAGAAGCATGATATTACTGGTCCGAAAAAGCTGCCCTCTTTGAACAGTTAATACTTGGATTTAAATGGCTTAGTATGGATTCTATTAAGTAAGAAAACTCCAGACTTGAAACTAAGAGAATAATCTTTTTTTGCAAGGCCAGAAAGACCTGTGCAAATCTCACAATGCCTCACAGAAATTTGAAAGTATGGAAACCTAGCATTGTTGAACGTGTCAACGTACATTTAAAGGGGAAATCAAGCGCCTACAAGCGAAATTCAATTGTCTTGAGGCGAAATTCAATTGTCTTAAGGCGAAATTCAAATGTCACACAAGCAAAAACTAAGTGAAATATTCATTTAACCTTGGCCCACCTTAACCTTGGTACAATGAAATCTGCAACAGACTACCACAACGGAAAACTAACAAAAGGCGTGCAATATGACGACCCTTCGATAACCAAGGCCCTCGAGCTTCATGAAGAGTTCTGCAAACATGTGCATGATGAACATTGTGTCTTTTGTGACATCTCGGGCAATCCGTCAAATGGATTCAACACCATCAATAGTCCAAATTCCCCGCTGATTTTCTCATCCAACCATTTGGTGGCCTTTTTGGATATAATGCCCCTCATTTCATCAACTTGTCATGTGTTGGTGATTCCTCGAGCTCATGTCCAAACTCTAGACTTACTGGGAGATGCGACATTCCCCAATGGTTCCCTGGCATCAACGGGTGCTGGCGCTTTGATGAAACCCAATAAGTTTGGCGCAACCAAAGCCGATATTTCAATGGCCTTGGGCTTGGCTCTTCCATTAATTGGAAGAGCATTGCTCCAGGTGACTGGTTGTAAAGACTTCAATGTTGTCCAAAACAATGGCCATGGTGCGGGACAGGTAGTTGACCACTTACACTATCACGTGGTAGCCAGAAGACCCATTGATGCTCCAGATGCTGATGAAGATGACCTCATCCAAGCGGTGAAACATGTGACCAACACTTTGAAGGGAGAACCTTCAGCCCTTGATCAACTGGAGTCTCTTCCGACCAGAGCTAGACTTGGTTATACTTCTCAGGTATTTGGCCGGAGCTTCCGATCTGATCTGGCCCAGGATTATGCTGAGAAAATGATCCCCCGGTTGAGAACTGCCATCTCCACGTTGATGGCCCATGCTGCTTCAACTCAAGGTATTGACATTTCAGCAAAGCTGTAAACGGGAAATGAATAGTTAGAGGAACATTAATAGCAAAGATATACATGCATTATATCAATTATACTGAGACCAAAGTCATGCAATAAATAATTCTGTGGAAGGAGTCACACGGCCCTGCTGAGTATCACGTTTCACAGCTGCTGCCCACTCTCTAGTCAGTAGAGAGGCCTTCAAAAACTTCTTACTAGCATATTTCTTGAAAAAGCCCTCATGCTCAATTTCGCCAGTCAAATAATCAAACATCAGTCGGCACACAGGCTTGATGTCTTCCAATGTGTAAGATCCAGAGTAGTGCACCAGATTCTTGTTCCAGTCGTGTCGGCCCAACACCATTCGACTAATATGCATCGCAGCTGCTGCTACCAGAGAGTGTCGGATCCCCAAAAACCGGTGGTCAACCAATGCAATTTCGCAGAGATACTTGCCAAATGTTCGAGAATGTAAATCATAATCATCAGCTTTAGAAATCCGTCGCAGAAAGTTCATTGCATTGGGATATGATAACTCAAACTTGAGTACCTGTAAAATGAATCGCTCTGCTCGCAAAATTTCGTCTTCAGGATACTGTCCATCCACTACATAGACAAAATTGCTCAATGCAGGGGTGTAGATTTCTTCGTATTTTGTGGCAATTAATAAAGAAGTAACACCCACCAGTTGTACTTTGTTGAGAGCAACCACTCGTTTCGACATGAACCGATCAACAATGTTGATTGCCAGAAATAGTGTCTCTGGTAGTAGTCGGAATTTCTGGTGAACCTCCACCAACCAGTCCACTAGCACCGATCTAGTTTCCCAAGTTAGGTTTTTCTGATCCTTCATGTAATTGCTATTGGGAAGGTAGCTCTGTTCCAGGTCGTAAAGATAATCGAAAATCTCATCTGAATATTCAGAAACCATCATTGGGTCATCTGCGTCTTCTGCATCCAAGTCATCATGGCTGACTTCATTAAATGTAGCAGTAAGAGATGGCATTTCTGCAGCTGGTAGTCTTTGAGCTTTAGGAGCGTTGGGCTCAACCTTCATCTTTTTGTTGTTGGGACCCTCATAAACTGTCGGCAGATTCGTAACAGTTTCCAGTGGTTTGGCTGCTCTATGTTCGTCAATGACCTCGGATGTTCTTTTACGCTGAAGCCCTGGAACATCACTCTTGTAGACGGCAAGATTGGACCCACCACGGCGAGGCTCGCCATTGTTTGTATGCTTAATGTTGGTTGATGATGGTTCATGTCGTGCAACAGTTGGTTTGCCATTGACTGTTGATCGAAGAGCTTGCTCGTCAGTATTTTTGATAGTTGGCTTATTACCATTCAACGCGGAATTAGTGGACTTTGATAGTAATGCGCGACGAGACGTGGTTGTGGCAGTGTCTTTGGCGTGATTCGCCTGATCACGAAGATTACTTAAATCGCCAAGTGCTGGTCTTTTCTTCTCTTCGCAAGTTAAATTATTGGCCTTAGAGCGAGTCACACGGAAGTTTTCATCGTGTAATCCATTCATCCTTGAAGACTATGTTAGAAACTGATGTAATGAAGAAAACCCGGCTTTTTTTCACTCGCGTCAAAGACAGATAGTCAGTAGAAAGATAGTATCTTAATGAATAAAAATCACCACCCTGCATAAATTTTACTCCTAACGTGTTTTGCGATTTTAGAGTTTCAGCTCGCACCTATCAACTGAGGCAAAATCTTCAGGGCTTGTGCGCTTATTTTCCAAAAATCACAGATCAGAGGTGATAAAAAAGGATGGTAATCGTTGATCACTAAAGCCATCTCTGCGATGACAACTGTGCTGTCATGCTGTTCCATGCGAACCAGTCAAAATAATTTGGGGAAACGCTTCTTCGAGAAAAATAAAACTCACCTGAATGTTGCGATTCAACATGATTAATCACAATTGCTATGCTGTTTCTAGAGTATTGGTGCAACTCTCAAAGTGTTTCCTCTATACCTCTGGTACTTAATTGCAATGTTGTAGGGGAAAGAAATTTGTGTCCAATTTTAAGTTCAGAGGGGTGAGAAATAAAATGAGTAGACACACAAATTTAATGAGCAGGGTTTAACCAAAGTAGCGTTGCCCTGGATTTGAATATTTCCCAAAATGGAACAATGTCGCTTTTTGAAAGCTAAGATTATGTTAGTAGATTTCGAGAAAAAGCTAGGCGAAGACAGAAAGAGCAGACAACCACACACGAAAAGGGATAGTAATAGGCAAAGACCTTTATGGTGAAAAACCTCAACAGTTTCTCACTCTCAGCTGCCATTGAAATGCACTCCATCTTTGAGGTTGTGGTTTTGTGTACTTACTTAGTGGAATTTGTTTGTTTAGCAAATTATCCAATATTTTGTTGTTGCTAATCACAGATAGAAACTAGCTATAATGCAAAGCAAACAAGAAGTAGTGGTACAATTTTTCAAGACTTGAAAAGCTGTTTTGGTATCGTCGTGGAAAAGTTCAAGATGAGTAGAAGGGAAGATGCAAGGTTTCAAAGATATGCTACTACGAGGTTGTTTGGCTTTTGCCTGATTAGGATATAGGTTTTTATACAAACTGTAAACGAACTGGAAATGCATTGGTATTTTCCGATGTAAGAAATAGATGGGTGACAAAATAATACGGCAAATCGTCATGACATCAATCAATTATATAAGACAATTCCAATGCATACCATCATTACTGAGAAATGCAAAGAATGTTACTTAATTTACATTAGTCATATTAAGACTAAAGAGGGAAAGGGAATGCAATTAAAGACCAGCTCCTCTTTAGTTTTAACATCATCATCATGTTTTTCTTGATCCACTACTTCCACTATTTCCAAAGTCGGGGGCTTTGCGAGTTGTAGTCTCCTTTTGCTTTTTGAAGAAAAACTCAGCAAAAAGCGAAATGTGATCTGAAGGGTAATGGACTGAAGGAAATCCAACTATTTGTTGGGTATATTCAGAATCAATACCACCCAATAAACCCTTGACGGATAGAGAATTTGAGGAATACCAAATGTAATCAATGACATCCACGAAATTAGGAGTGTAATTGGTAAAGTCCAATTCACCAATGTTTGAGTAGGTCGATTTCAAAGTGAAGTTGTGAACCATACCCACATCGGTATACTTTCCATATGCTCTACCTTTCATATCTTTATGGTTGTTTGCCTTTCCATTGCTAAAAAGCTGATACACTCCTGAGTCTGTGGTGGAATTAAAATCTCCACAGATAATCATGGGAACCTTCTTGCCATCGGAGTATTTCATGACAGGTGTCTCTGATGCCGAAATTGCCTTTTGAGAATCTTTGGCAATCTTCTCAACAAAAGTCTCCATCTCGTCCAAAAGTAAAGCAACCTGAATAAGTTTAACGTCATTAAAGGCTGGGTCCCAGTGTAAATGTGTGTTAGCAATGCAAATTCTCTGACCTGTGGAAATATGTTCAAGAACACCAATGAGAGCGACATTGTCTTTGTTGAGAACTCGATTATAGGTGTCTGCGGTTTTCTTAAAGTCTGGATTCTTCAAAGCTAAGGAGGAAAAATCAAATGAATGTTTTTCCAATAGCCTGAATTTGGACGATTTGTAAAAAATTGCACAGCCGTCAACCTTCTTGGCTTCCTTCTCCTTTGACATGGTTCGAGCTCTGGTTTTGGGATGATAAAGTCCCATGTATCCCTTGGCAGATAACTTGACAGTCCAAAAATCGTCATAGGAGTTGCCATCCACTTCTTGGAAACACAAGATATCGGAGTCGTAGCCCAAGACCTCATTAAGCAATGTTTCTGACCGATAGTTCCACCCAAGTGCCCATAAAGGTGTATAGCCATGCATTTGAACGGTAGTGTATCGATCACAAAGTGTGTTGTATGACATCAATGTGAAACATTGATCTTTGTTGTTCTGGGCTCCCAGCTGGCTGTCCTCCTCACCTGCCCTTCGGCGTTCTTCCTCTAAAACAATCCACTCTCTTGGCTTTGGTGGATTGGGTACTGGTGCTGTATCTCGTAATGTGGAAATCAGTTCCTTGGTTCCGCCAGAGGAAATTTTGTCTTTGATAAGGTCATTGACAGGATTACCCTCTAATCCTAAAATCTCAAGCTGGTAAAGCTGACCGGCCTGATGAGGCAATGACTCAATGAAGTTATCAAATGCAAAAAGGTATCGAAGATTGTGAAGCATTCCAATTTCTGGTGGAAGACTCTGAAGACGATTCCCTGAAACATCCAAAACCCGCAACTGTCTCATGGACTTGATAGCTGGCGGGATGGCTGTTAGCTTATTGTGGTTGATGTACAACTTTAGCAAAAAGTCATATGACTTGAAGACCATTGGAGATATAGCCAAAAGCCCCTGGCTAGACATGTCAAGATCTGACCAATACTGGTGGTGCTCGTCCCTCATCATTGCCATTTGTCTTTCCTCTTCGATTTGGTCACGCTGATGTTGATTCACGAGACCTCGTTGAGGTGTGTTTTGTGCAGATGACGTGACGGCTTGAGGGGATTGGATCTGACCAGGCTGATTAGGTTGGCTCCATTGTTCATCGTGATCTTGATGAACGAGTTTTACAGCCAGGTCCACCATAGTCATCACGTTTTGATCCTTGGATCCGTCATCTCCTTGGGTGTTACTACGGGAATTGATAGCAGCAGACCTCGCGTATCCGTGTGGATTAGGTCCGTTTTGTCGGCTCAGTTGTGCCAGCTGAACTTGCTTTTGCCAATAACTTGATGACATTAAAGCTTGGTCATGGATAGCTGAGTACGAATGATTCGAATTCTGCTGAGCAGGCCGCTGAGAAGCGTAGAATTGTGTTGAATTAGACTGTGTGTTACCACTGCTTCCCCCATTTCCACTAGGCTGATGCAGCTGTGCCAGTAATTGTTGTTGAAAGGACGTGTTGCGCTGCATCACGCATCAAAATTAAGATCTGTGGGGAAAATCGTTTGATGGCACTATGAAGTCAAAATAGTAGAATCGATTCAGCAAAAGATTGTTTGAATAAGTCGGTGTTAACTTATGACGATTTTGCTGGAGAGGTTCGTTGTTTTGAATGAATATAGCAAATTCCTCTTGTCTACTTGTGATGTTTAACATTGGAATTTTGCCAAGGAGGGTAATTCGGCATGAATTGATAGATAAATGTGTAAAAGTGAACCTACAACATGGGAATCCTTATCTTTGATACCATGAGTCTCTTAAAAGACATAATTGGTTTGTAGAAGCCAAGAATTTAGAAGACAAGAATTTTATTGTTCTTGGTAAGAAAAATTAGTCAAGTGTGATCTTAAGAATTAGGGGCTTTAAATTGTTAATTTTAAGCACATTAAATTCATTGTGTATACTCATAAGGTTGAAGTCGATAAAGGGACACATTTCTAAGTGTTAATTCTTCCGTCGTAAATGTTGGCTTCATGGCAAGAGGATTGACGGGCTCTTGTCAACAATTGCTAATGACAACCGACTCAAATGAAACTGTTTAAATCTATCAGTTTAATACATCAAGAGTGTCCCGCGTGATGAGCTGATCATATTACGGAAGTATAGTTCTTTTTGGAAGATAAAATTGTGTTCCAAAAATTGAAGCAAAAAAAAAAGTATTGTGAATGCTATATTAAGAAAAGTGATGTTAAGACTCAGTGAAATTAAATTGATGACTGTTGGTTTGAGAGATCACCACTCCAGTCTTCCTAGAAGACTCAATGACTTAGTAGAATCCGAGACGGTCTTTAACTTGTTCCGATCTATAAAGTTTATATTGATCGTGGCGGAACATACAGCCCTTGATAAAAGCTTATTTTCAACCACTTTTTTTCCAGGTTAAGTCTGGACCTTTGTGGTTTCTAATCCAACGTTCAAAGTTTATTTGGAAGAATCGTTTGTAGTCGAGTAGAACATCAAATGCTTTCACTTAGTGGCCTTCACTGGAATAGCAAAAGTTGTAGTATGATGTTCAAATTCTATAAGACTGATCAATTGAGTCAATAGAGACATAGCTAGCAGACTCAGATAATTTCCAGAAAGAAAAAAAGACTCGACAAACGGCTCTCGACTTGGAAATAAACCTTCCTTGGAAGGTAATGGAAACCTAATGTCCTATGCACAGATATATAGCTTAAAAAATAATCAATATATATACTCACTTGGTTCCGCACCTCAAGCCACTTCAATTGACTGAATTAAATATGGTTGCTACTGTCCAACACCCTGCCCCTACTTTCACCAAGACTGCTGTCATTGACGGAACCTTCGAGGAGGTTTCTCTTGACAAGTACAAGGGTAAGTGGGTTGTCCTTGCTTTCATTCCCCTTGCTTTCACTTTTGTGTGCCCTACTGAGATTATTGCCTACTCTGAGGCCGTTGAGCAATTCAAGGAGCGAGACGCTGAGGTTCTCTTTGCCTCTACTGATTCCGAGTACTCTTTGCTCGCTTGGACTAATGTCGCCCGAAAGGATGGAGGTCTTGGCCCTGTTAACATTCCCCTTGTTGCCGATACCAACCACTCCCTTTCTAAGGACTACGGTGTCTTGATCCCCGATGCTGGTGTTGCTCTTCGAGGTATCTTCCTCATTGACCCCAAGGGAACTGTCCGACAGATTACCATCAATGATCTCCCCGTTGGACGATCTGTTGATGAGACTCTCCGACTTATCGATGCTTTCCAGTTCACTGAGAAGCACGGTGAGGTTTGCCCCGCTAACTGGCAGAAGGGCTCCGAGACCATCAAGGCTGACCCCGTCAGCTCCAAGGAGTACTTTTCCAAGGTCAACCAGTAAAACAACAATTAACGACTTATAGATAATAGACAATAATGATGTGATTATTAGAATTATTAGGGTGCCATTATGATTAAGATTACAGTTTATTATTTGATAAGGGTTGCTTTGAAATTTGAGAGTTGAAAATTCCAAAGTTAGAAATTCGATTCAACACAGAATAAATTAATTACATTATTGACACTCGAAGAAGGAAAAAAAGTAACAAAATTCTACTGTACTTGACTACAGAGGAGAAGGGCAAACTTTAAAGGAAATAGTGGAGGAGAATAATGGAACAAGATCGAGGCATCAAAGGCCAGAATCAACCATCTACTCCACTCTTCGACAAAGCCGACAGCTCAGCCTCGCAGACATGACGGTCAATAATAAAATTTTATTTTTGATGCAGTTTACAAAACAGCGGCATCCCACTTCTGCTTGAACCACTTGATGGACTCATCCTTGCCAACCTGGTGGTTCTTGCCAACAGAAGATCGGCATCGCTTTCGTCGAGAAACTCGGTAACCGGGTCGGCCAACCACAACGAAGAAATCCATACCGTAAATACCGATATTGGGGTCGTACTTGATACCAAGATCGATGTGCTCGTTGATACCGAAACCAAAGTTTCCAGTATCAGAGAAGTTCTTCTCCTTAAGCTCATACTCCTTGACCTTAAGACCTCGCTCCAAGATCTCCTCGGCCTTGGGTCCTCGAACAGTGACGTGGACGGCAATCTTTTCGTTTCGTCGAATGCTGAAAGATCGGATGGTGTACTTGGCCTTGGTGTAGACAGGGGTCTGACCAGAAAGCTGCTCAAGAACCTTGGCGGCTCGGGTGAGTCGGTCACCAGACTCACCGACACAAATGTTGAGAAGAAGCTTCTCAATTCGGAGCTCTCGCATGGGGTTGCTGGACTTGTCGGACTATGTTAGTTCATGATTGAAGTCGAATAGTTCATTTTCTGGGGCTATCACTCACCATTGTGTCTTTTGTGCTTTGGAGATCGAAAAGAGAATGTTTTGTACAATTGTATCGTGAGAGTTTTTCAAGTGTGACTGGGTTTCCAAAATGGTTTTAATCACGTGAACTTATCAAGTCGACAAAAAAAAGAGGTCACTATTGAAAAACTTAATTTCCAAAAACCCTAGCCCTCCTCAAAGACCTATAATGTCACGTGACATAAAACATCCGATTAGATAGAAAAAAGTAGTCTACCAGCACTACACCCCACTCGGCTTATTTATTTATTTGAATCTTTTTATTATATGATCAGCAATTATTCCTTACCAAGAGCCTCCTTGTTTTGAGTCTGGGCTTTCTCAAACTCCTCCTTGAATTTGTTGGCATTCTCAGAGTTGGCGAATCGAATGGCCAAAAGACCAGCCTCAGGTTTGCCTTCAGAGAAGTCATTTGCAACAGAGTAAACCCAGCTTCGGTCAGATCCTACATTAGGTTTAAGCTCATATTCAGGAAGGATGTAATGGTTGGCACACATTTTGAGAGTCTTGTCTCGTCGCATAAGAAGTCGGATCTTCTTAAACTCCTTGTGCTTGAGGAACTTGACATCACCAGTTCCTCGTTCCTTCCACTCCTTCAACTCAGTGTCAAATCGGAAAAGTTTGGCACGGCTAGGTTAGTATTGCTCAGACATTTAATGAAAACACCAGGGAAAAATGAACAAATTCAAAAAATCCCCAAAACGAAGATAATTGTCTCGGTGCTGTAGATATACCACAATTCAGCTATGCCAAATATGTAACATGTTGTGTTTGATCAACTGAAGACCAATCTGATTTCATCAAGATCTTGAAATTGACTTACCTCTTGAAAATAACCTCCTCTTCTTCTTCCTCAGTCTTGACCTCTACCTTCTCCAATTGAACAAGGGGTTCAAAGTG
This sequence comes from Dengshuqunia hispaniensis, assembly GCA_900535975.1. Lineage (NCBI taxonomy): Eukaryota > Fungi > Ascomycota > Dipodascomycetes > Dipodascales > Dengshuqunia > Dengshuqunia hispaniensis. The sequence goes on along the minus strand of LS992275.1, from coordinate 2,896,606 downwards.
AACATCGGGAGATTCAGGAGCCTCGTCTTTCTCCTTGGACTCATCGTCCTTTGATTCAGACTTCTCCTTAGGCTTCTCTTCAGAGGCCTCTTCCACCTTAGAGTCCTTTTTGCCACCAAACATGGCAAACACGGCAGAGTTTGCAGGAGCAGCGGGCTTGTCCTCTACAGCGACAACGGGAGTCTCTTTTTTCTCAGTCACGTCGGACATTGTTATTTTGATAGACAAATTGCAAATGTTATGGTTGTGTACTATTCTTTTCTAAGTGATCAAAGTTACCCGGTCAACATTACCAAGAGATTATGAGTCTCTTTCTCCTAGGATATTGTGTATTTACGGGGACTGTCTAAAATAATTAAAATACAAGGGTAAAAAAGATATGAGTTGTGTCAATTCCTTTTAAAGCCAGTAGATATTAATTTAATGTCATAATCTCATCCTGTATTTATCCGCCATGTCAAGGAAATAAAGTTATCAACATGTTTTGGTTTGACCAACAAATTTATCTGCAATATAACGAACTATCCAACAAAGCATTGTCCGTAACGAGAGTATGTTCAAACTGTCCATGGCATTTTATCAGCTAGACGATTACACCATGATAATAATATCGAAAATCAATATCAGAAATGGCAATTTATATAGGATAGAATGAAAAATTGGGAGTTGTTGTTTTAATTTTTATTGTTTTTCAAAACTGTAAATGGAAAAACCATTTCAATGGAAGAAAAAAAACAAAAAAACTAACCAAAAAACAAAAAAGGAGAAATCGAAAAAGACAAACCACAGATTGGGTGAAAAGTATAGATATTGGGGAAAATCACCCCAGCTTTGAAATTTGGACAAAATGCCTGAAAATGGGAAGTAAAGAACCCAAAACTAGAGCCATGTCCATGGCTGTATTGTGGTAAACTAGCATTGAAAGTGTCACAATTGGTTAGGCGAATGAACCCACGACTGTCATAAAATTTCTGGTTCTCACTCAAACAATTCCTTCAAGATAAGCGAAAAATAATTACTCAATTCAAAAGTATCTATAACAGCACTTAATATCAACAACCCTCGTTCAATATTGGACAAATTCCAACACTCAACATAAGTAATTGAATTAGAGAGTCGGTTTAACGGCTCGAGTACATACACATACCAAAGTTGGCATTTAAACTTCGAACAAAGAACTTGAAACTCAAAACCACCCAAGTTCAACAGTTGGGTGTTGAGCATTTGAGACTTTGAGTATATATAACATTGATGGATCTTAACACATGTCAGCAGTAAATTGGTAAGTTTCACTGGGTAACGCCAAATTTGGATCCCATTTACGAGATTAAGCAGAATGATTCCACGTTTATGGGCCTGATTCTGAGTGTCATTGATCTGTTGGAAAAAAAAGGAGTTAGTGTACCACTAAGATTTGGAGTTGAGAAGTTCGAAACTAAATACTCTTGCTTAAATCTGATCTCTGATCTGTTTTTGATTGTCGTATCTCTGACAGTTCCATTTCTCATTATTACACTGATTCCCTACAAAAATACCGAGATCAGACACTAAACAGTCTCAAGGATTTGTAGCTGTTACATTCCAACAAGGTTATCAACCCCAACCAAAAACATTTTAGCTTTTCGGATAAACTAACAAAGGCATAAGAATTAAAACTCGGTAGCATAATGGTGAGTTACAACACCCCCTAAAAAGCGATGGAACCAAAAATCAAGATTTGGTTTTTTTTGTTGAAAGAGCCCATTCATTCTTGCATCATGAACTTAGATAATTTTTTTCTTAGTGACAAACGCAGGAGCCTCAGCCACAAGACTCAACAATTTATAATTGAACCTTGATAAGAATGCTAACCTAGATCCCAACTGGAGTGAACACACCACAGAGCGCAGCATCATTGCGTCCCTTGGTTCTCAACTATGGCCAGATTGAGCATTCCTTATTAGTGCCTACTTCTCTTTACATTAACTGCACAACCCTCCGAGATCAATTTTATGCTACTCTTCCAACTCCCACTGAGGAAAAAGCTGGAGAAGATGAACCCCAAACTGTTGAAGAAGTGCTGGCTGCATTTCTAGAATTCACAGCCAAGACCGTGGCTGATGATCCTGGACCATACGATGATGTCTTGGGTCTCTTGGTTTCCGAATTTGAAACCCGATACTTGCGAGGAAACGACATTCATACCTTGGCTGCTAAACTCGCAACTCCTATTGAAAAAGCCAAGAAGGTTGTACGAGCTTATTATGCAGCTCGAATTACCGCCAACCGACCTATTAAGCACCACTCTTCAGCTCTCTTTCAAAATGCGGCTGAAGGAGATGCCAGTGTCTATGCCATCTTTGGTGGTCAGGGCAACACTGAAGATTACTTTGACGAACTTCGGGAAATTTACAATGTTTATCAGGTATTAATTGGAGACTTTGTGCGATCCTGTAGCGATCAGCTTCTTGAGCTCGTCCGACAAACACCTGATGCTTTTAAAATATACTCCAAGGGCCTGGACCTTATACGATGGCTTGAGGAGCCCGAAACAACCCCTGAATTCGACTATTTAATTTCAGCCCCAGTCTCTGTACCTGTGATTGGTTTGATCCAGTTGGCTCACTATGCTGCTTCTGCAAAAATTTTGGGTATGTCCCCTGGCGAGTTCCGAAAGGGTCTGAAGGGAGCCACTGGTCATTCCCAAGGTCTCATCACTGCAGTTGCTATTTCTTCTGCTAACTCTTGGGAGTCGTTCCACAATGCTACTCTCAGAGCTCTCAAGATCTTATTTTTCATTGGCTTGCGAGCCCAACAGGCTTATCCCACCACATCTCTCCCTCCAAAAACCTTGGAGGACTCGATTAACGCTGGAGAGGGACGACCCACTCCCATGTTGTCTATCCGTGACTTGCCATTAGTTAAGGTGGAGGCCTTTGTAGTCGAAACCAACAAGCATTTACCTGAGGAAAAACGAATTGTTGTCTCTCTTATCAATGGTCCTCGAAACACAGTTGTTACTGGCCCTCCACAATCTCTTTATGGTCTCAACTTAGTTCTTAGAAAACAGCAAGCAGAGACTGGCCTCGATCAAAGCAGAATCCCACATTCCCAAAGAAAACTCAAGTTCTCGCATCGTTTCTTACCAATTGGCTCCCCATTTCACTCTTATCTCTTGTCTGAATCCACTGACATCATTGTCGAGGACTTGATCAAAGCCAATGTTGAGTTCTCTCAAAGTGAGCTGGCAATTCCGGTTTTTGATACTTTTGATGGCTCTGACTTGCGATCTTCCTCCAAATCAATTGTTGCTCGACTTGTCAACCTAATTACCCACCTGCCTGTCAAATGGGAACTTGCCACTGCTTTTTCTGCAACTCATGTTGCAGACTTTGGACCTGGCGGAATTTCTGGTTTAGGCCTTCTCACACATAAGAACAAGGAGGGTACTGGTGTCAGAACAGTCATTGCAGGTGCATTTGGTATCCAAGGTACTGGAGACTTTGGCTTCAAGCAAGAGCTTTTCGACAGAGAAGAGTCATCTGTTGTTTATGCTGTAAACTGGGCTGCTGAATTCTCTCCTAAACTTGTTCGATCAACTTCGGATAACAAAATTTATGTTGATACCAAGTTCTCCAGATTGATGGGACGAGCCCCAGTTATTGTAGCTGGAATGACTCCCACAACTGTAAACCCTCGATTCGTTGCTGCTGCCATGAACTCGGGCTATCAAATCGAGCTTGGTGGAGGTGGTTATTTTGCTCCTGGAATGATGACAGAGGCTCTCAAGTATATTGAACAAAACACCAAACCGGGAGCTGGCATTACCGTCAATTTAATTTATGTCAATCCCCGTTTGATCCAATGGGGTATCCCACTTATCAGAGATCTACGACAGAAAGGGTTTCCTATTGAGGGTCTTACCATTGGCGCCGGAGTCCCCTCACTGGAGGTCGCCAATGAGTGGATCGCTGATCTCGGTCTCAAGCACATTAGTTTTAAGCCTGGATCTGTGGATGCAATTAGTGCTGTGATTCGTATTGCAGCTGCAAACCCTCACTTTCCCGTTATCTTGCAATGGACTGGAGGACGAGGTGGAGGTCACCACTCTTTTGAAGACTTTCATGCTCCTATCTTGCAAATGTATGCCAAAATTCGACGATGCGCAAACATTATTTTGGTGGCTGGATCGGGCTTTGGAGATGCTTCAGGTTCTTATCCTTATCTAAATGGTAGCTGGTCTCAGAAGTTTGAATATCCTCCCATGCCTTTTGACGCTATTTTGGTTGGTTCTCGAGTCATGGTAGCGAAGGAGGCTTTCACCTCTCTTGGTGCCAAACAAGCTATTGTTGATGCCCCTGGTGTCCCGGATTCTAAATGGGAGCAAACTTACGATAAGCCCACTGGTGGAGTCATTACAGTCTTATCTGAGATGGGAGAGCCCATCCACAAGCTAGCCACTCGAGGTGTCTTATTTTGGCATGAAATGGACAAGATTGTGTTTGCTCTTCCCAAGAAGAAACGTCTGGATGTTCTTAAGGCCAAAAGAGCTTATATAATCAAACGTCTCAACGAGGACTTTCAAAAAGTGTGGTTTGCTAAAAATTCTTCAGGTGTTTGCGACTTGGAGGATATGACTTACTCTGAAATTCTTGATCGTTTGGTTGAACTGATGTGGGTCAAGCAGGAGAACAGATGGATTGATGGGACTCTCAGAAACATGGTAGGTAACTTCATCAGAAGAATTGAAGAGCGTTTCGCAGCAACACCCGGCGATTCTCTGCTTCAATCCTTCAATGAACTGGAGAAGCCTTATGAGGTGATTGACCAAATTTTGAAAGCATATCCCAATGCCACAAAGCAGATCATCAACGCCCCAGATAGGGACCATTTTCTGGACATGTGCCTCAATCCTCTTCAGAAACCAGTTCCATTTATTCCTGTCTTGGATGACAACTTTGAGTTCTTCTTCAAGAAGGACTCTCTTTGGCAGTGTGAAGACTTGGCAGCTGTTGTTGGCCAGGATGTTGGAAGAATCTGTGTACTTCAAGGTCCCGTGGCTGTTTCACACTCCAATACTGTTAATGAGCCCGTTCAGGAAATTTTGGACAAAATTCACGATGGTCATATCACCATGCTCTTGGAGCAGAACTATAATGGTGAGAACCAAAACATTCCCTCTATTGAATGCTTTGGAGGCAAAGCTCCCAAGTCTTATGGTGAAATTTCTTCCAAAACCTTGGACTCTGTGGTAATCCTCGACGATGTTAACAAAACCACTTTCAAGGTCGAGGGTACATCTTCAGTCCCTGCTCTCTCTGACTGGCTCAATCTTTTGGCAGGAGACAAGAACAATTGGCGCCAGGTGTTTTTGACCAGCGATAGAATTGTGCAAGGTACCAAGTTAGTTCCCAACCCGATCCATCGGTTGTTGGCTCCTGTTCTTGGTCTCAAAGTTGAAGTTTTTAATCCTGATGATTCTGAACAAACACAGATTGTGGCTTCTGAGTTGATCAATGGCGAGCTTACCAAAGTTCTTGAAATTACCAAAAAGGGAGAAACCATCACTTTATCGCTCATTGAGAAGCGAGGTGTTGAAGGTGTTGACGTTTCGTTAGATTTGTCTTTTACTTACCGACCTTCAACTGGATGGGCTCCTATTGTCGAGATCATGGAAGGAAGAAATGACCGTATCAAGAAGTTTTATTGGAAGCTTTGGTTTGGAAGCGATCCTTTCGACATTGATCGAGATGTTTCGGCCACAATCTCTGCGGATCCTGTCACCATCTCTTCCCAAGCTATTGTGGACTTTGTACACGCTGTTGGTAATAAGGGTGAGGCTTATGTTGACAGACCCAATAAACCAGCGTTGGCACCAATGGACTTTGCTATTGTTTTAGGCTGGAAAGCTATCATTAAGGCGATTTTCCCTAGAGCCATTGATGCAGACATTTTGCGACTCGTTCATTTGTCTAACGGCTTTAAAATGATGCCTGGTTCCGGTCCTTTGAGAAAGGGTGATGTGGTTTCTGCATCTGCCACCATTGAAAGTGTCAAAAATACTGCTTCAGGAAAGATTGTTTCTGTTAAAGGTGTCTTGACACGAGATAATGAACCTGTTATGAACGTCTTCTCCGAGTTCTTTTACAGAGGCGAGTTTAACGATTTCGGTAACACTTTTGAACGAAAGGATGAGGTTCCAATGCAACTTACCTTGAACGATGCTAAAGCTGTTGCTGTTTTGCGATCAAAGGAATGGTTTGAAGATTTTGGCACTCATGATTTGTTGGGCAAGACTCTCATTTTCCGTACAAATTCTTTGATTCGGTACAAAAATGAAACCACCTTTTCTTCAGTTCACACTACTGGAAAAGTGTTGATGGAGCTGACCACCAAGGAGATTGTTACTGTGGCTACTGTGAATTACGAAGCTGGTGAGTCTCATGGCAACCCAGTTGTGGATTATCTTCAACGACATGGAACCACTATTGAGCAGCCCGTCTTGTTTGACAAGCCCATCCTTTTGTCTCGAGGATCTGAACTTGTTATCAAGGCCCCTGCTTCTAACGAGCCTTATGCCATTGTTTCTGGAGACTACAACCCAATCCATGTTTCACGAGCATTTGCAGCTTATGCTAATTTACCTGGCACCATTACTCACGGAATGTACTCCTCTGCCGCAATTAGATCATTGGTTGAGGTGTGGGCTGCTGAAAACAACGTTTCTCGAGTTCGTGCCTTTTCCTGCGAATTTGTTGGAATGGTTCTTCCCAACGACGAAATTGTTACTAAGTTGGAGCATGTTGGAATGATCAACGGTCGAAAGATTGTGAAGGTCACCTCTTACAATAAAGAGTCTGAGTCAGTTATTTTTCAAGGTGAAGCTGAGGTTGATCAGCCTATTTCTACCTTTGTTTTTACTGGCCAGGGTTCTCAGGAACAGGGAATGGGAATGGAATTGTATGAATCCTCAGAAGTTGCTCGTCAAGTTTGGGATCGTGCCGATCAGCATTTCCTTACTAATTATGGCTTTTCCATTATCAAGATTGTCAAGCACAATCCCAAGGAACTCGAAATTCATTTTGGAGGTCCCAAGGGTAAGGCAATTCGAGACAATTACATTTCCATGATGTTTGAAACAGTGGGTGAAAACGGTCAGTTAGTTTCTGAGAAGATTTTCAAGGATATTGATGAAACTACTGATTGTTACACCTTCAAGTCGCCCTCTGGTCTATTGAGTGCTACCCAATTCACCCAGCCAGCTCTCACATTGATGGAGAAGGCTTCGTTTGAGGACATGAAAGCTAAGGGTTTGGTTCCTGCGGACGCAACTTTTGCTGGTCATTCATTAGGTGAATACTCTGCTCTTGCTTCACTTGGAGATGTGATGCCCATTGAATCATTGGTTGATGTTGTGTTTTATCGAGGTATGACTATGCAGGTTGCAGTTCCTCGAGATGAGCTTGGTCGATCCAATTATGGAATGTGTGCAGTCAACCCTTCTAGAATTTCACCTACGTTTAACGATGCTGCCCTCCGATTTGTCGTTGATCACATTGCCCTTCAAACGAAATGGTTATTGGAAATTGTGAATCACAATGTTGAAAATTCCCAATATGTCACCGCTGGAGATCTAAGAGCTCTTGACACATTAACCAATGTTCTCAATGTTTTCAAAATCGAAAAGATCAACATTGATAAGCTCCTTGCTTCTATGCCTTTGGAAGAGGTCCAAGATCATTTGAGTGAGATTATCGACAAGGTTTCTGAAAAAACCCTGGCTAAGCCTCAACCTGTTCAATTGGAGAGAGGGTTTGCTGTTATTCCTCTCAAAGGCATTTCAGTCCCATTCCACTCTAGTTATTTGCGAAGTGGTGTCAAGCCCTTCCAAAACTTTTTGGTGAAGCGAATTCCCAAGTCTGCTGTCAAACCTGCAAACTTGATTGGAAAGTACATTCCCAATCTAACAGCTAAACCTTTTGAAATTACCAAAGAGTATTTTGAAGAGGTGTACAAATTGACTGGATCTGAAAAGGTCAAGACAATTATTGAGAACTGGGATACATATGAATCCCGAAAATAATGATAAACGAGGTAAATACAGATAAATGAGATAAATTTAATTGTGGATAGATTTTATCTAATCAAAAATGAAAATCAAACGATAAATATTTGTAATGACTTGATTGTATGAAAGTAAACTAGACAGCCAATTGTTCGAAAAGAACAGAAATGGACTCACCATGGTGGTTTCGTCTCATGCACTCGGCCAAAATGCCAGAAATGTCGATAACTACCAATTTGGAAGCAGCTTGTCGTCTTTCAACTGGAATGGGGTAGGTGTTGGTAACGACGATTTGATCAATGCAAGGGCAGTTCTCCAATTGTTCTAAGCAATCGTCATTAAAGATACCATGGGTAGCAATGACAACCACTTTTTTGGCTCCACAGTTGAGTCGGCAATGCTCAGCAGCAGCGACAAAAGAGCCATGACGATCAATCATATCGTCAACGATAATTGCAGTTCGACCTCGGACATCACCGACAAGAGTAATTAGCTTTTCACGAGCAAATTCTTCCTCGTCGTCGTCAGATCCTTCAGCATCAACAGTACCACCGAGTGCGTGCTTAAGATCCATTGAAGAGTCAGTGTGATTGAGTGAGGGTCGCTCAGAGGAGGTTTCAGATGATAATAAAGCTTCCTCCTCTTCAATACTGTAATCGTCTCCCACCACATGACCTTGAACAACTCGGGCAGTTTGAACTCCATGAGCAGTGACTATATGAACGCCATCCTCATCATCATCATCCTCGTCGATCACGACAGAGTCATCACCGTTGGGAATGCCGCTAGCAGCACTCACTGAGGTTTTACGAGTGTTGGAAGACTTTCGTCGGGATGGAACGGTTCCATGAGTGGTGTTGGGGCCATCATGAAGATTGATTGAAGTTCTTCGAGCTGTGGAAGAGACTGCGGATGATAAAACATGGGGATTGGGACCTCGAGGACCCCGCTTCCTGGGAGAAGAAACACTAAAGATGGGAGCTTGAGCCAGGTTGAGCATTGAAGGATAAGGCTTGTGATTTCTTCGACGATCGGTCTGAATCATGGCAAAATTGATTTTGAGAGCATCTGCCAAAGCCGTGACTCTCTTCGTGCCACCTGGATTCTTGGAAACAACAACAGAATCTCTAAAATCAGGAATGTTGTGTCGAATCCACTGGGCTAGAGTAGGTCCAGCATGTAGATTGTCAACAGGGACAGTAAAGAATCCTTGCATTTGATTGGCATGCAGATCCATGGTAATGACGTGGTCGGCGCCAGCCATTGTAAGCAGATTTGCAATCATGCGGGCAGTAATGGCACCACGATGTCGCTTCATTTTCGACTGCTTGGAGTATGGGTAGGAAGGAATGACTGCAGTGATTTTATGGGCCGATCCTGTTCGACAACCAGAAATCAAGATGAGCATCTCCATCAAATGATCGTTGGTAGATGGGGACCCCGATTGGACAATGTAGACGTCCTCATCTCGAACTGAAACCCCAATCTCGACACTTGTCTCTCCATTGGAGAACTTTTTGAGTGTACAGGGTGCGGCCTCGACCCCGAGCCGGGCACAAATTAGCGCACCGAGTTCTGGATGAGAATTTCCGATGAGTACCTTGGAGCGTCGCATGGGACAATTGTCAAAGACGTGTTAGTCCAACCGTTTGGAGTTGAATGGAGGGTCCTATAAAAATGAAATTTTTCCTGCCTAAGGTTGCATAAAATCACGTGGTCGAAGACTGGATTGACCAATGGGCGTCAGTGATTGATAAAGTCGATTGATAGGCTGAGAAACAAGTCTCGTTGAGGAAAAGCTCCGATTTTTTTCAACACTAGACTAGACGTCAACTTAGATGGTCTTTTCTGGCAAAATTAGAGGTTTTCTCTCAGCACAGGTTTGAAACACCTAGGACTTAAATTAGGACAAAAGATAGGCTCAATTAGTGTTCTATGCATTATTAGGCGTTTCAGAAAAGTTTCTTTTGTTGAAAAGCTGGCCAAATTAAACCGAAAATTCGAATACTGGGCCTTAAAAAAAAAGCAAAACTAAGACTCAACACTTTCACATATCATGAAGTGGAGAAAAGCATTGTCGGTCTTGGGATTCCTAGGCCTTTTTTCCTCTGCTTCTGCAGACTTATCTTTTTTAAATCTCGATGACCCAAAATCAGTTGATTTGGCACTTTCTTTAATTGTCGATGGTATGCTCAATTATTATGATGGAACCCGACGAGGAGGGACTGTCGGTATGTTTGTCCAGCCGTACTATTGGTGGCACGCCGGTGCAGCTTGGAATGCCATGATTGAATGGTGGCATATTACTGGAAATGACACCTTCTTAAATATGACCTGGGAAGCCTTGGAACATCAAAGAGGAGAGAACTACAACCTTATGGTCAAGAATTTCTCTTCCTCTGAGGGTAATGATGATCAAGGAGTTTGGGCCATGACCATGATGACTGCTGCTGAGCGTAACTTTCCGCCCCCAGATGATGAATATGGCTGGCTCTATGTAGCCCAAGGAGCTTTCAATACCATGGCTGCTCGATGGAACGATGTCTGTGGAGGAGGCCTCAACTGGCAGATTTTCCAGTGGAACAGTGGCTACAATTATAAGAATGCCATTGCTAATGGTGCATTGTTTAACCTGGGCGCTCGATTGTATCGATTCACCGGGAACACCACCTATTTGGATTGGTGTGAGAAGATCTGGGACTGGTCAGCAGAGGTGAAGATTTTGGATAACGGCTTTGTATTTGACGGTATTCATGCTCCCAACTGCTCCGACAGATCCCCTTTCTTGTGGACCTATAACTCGGGCATTTACATGTCTGGAGCAGCAGCCATTTACAATGCCACTATTTTGCGAAATCATACTGATGCTCCAGCAGAGATGTGGTTGAGTCGTGCCCAGGCAATTTGGGCCTCTGCTACTAAACCCGGTTACTTTTTTGGTGGTCCAGATAATGACATTATGGTGGAAATCGCTTGTCAACAAACCACAATTACATGTGATTCCGATCAGAGAACTTTCAAGGGAATTTACTCCTCACTCATGGGACAGACTGCCCAGATGGCACCCCAAATGGCAGACTCTATCATGTCCAAGCTTAGACCTTCAGCCTACGCTGCGGCCAAGACATGCTCTGGCGGTTTCGATGGTCACACCTGTTCTCTTAACTGGATTACTGGTGAGTACAGTAACGAGTACATTGGTTTGGGTGAGCAGCTTTCCGCTTTGGAAGTGATTCAAAATACTCAAATTTTGCGCTCTTCAGGGCCCTTGACCGATATCACTGGAGGTACTTCCAAGGGTAACGGATCTGCTGGTATGCAATCCACAGATCCGTTTGATTCTGCCACACCTCTCGACATTGATGGTGGTGATCGTGCTGGTGCCGCCATTATTACTGTGATAGTTGGCATTGTGTTTATTGCCGTTGGGTGGTTTTTGATCATCTAATTCAAGAGACAAGTCCCAAACTTGAATTAGCCAAGACCTCCCCAGGCTCCTCTAATTCGCCTTGCCAGCTGCATGTCCTTTTGCATAATTGTTACTCTTTTAGCGTGAATCGCACATAAATTCACATCTTCAAACAAATGTATCAAAAACGCCTCTGCTGCTTCCTGTAATGCTAGAATCGCCATGCTTTGCCACTGAAGCGTCGCTCCTGTGTGTCCGTAGTATTCTAAAGCGACTTCCCGTACTAATCGCGCAAATGGCAGTTTGCTGATCAGCAGATCAGTACCGCGTTGATACTGTCGAATCTCCTTCAAAGCCTTCACTCCGGGCTTGTAGCGCCGGCGCTTTTCCACGCGGTTATTGCCATCTACTTTAGACAGGTTGAGCTGATTCAATTGACCTGCTGAAGAGAGTCGAGCCATCTGGTACTCAATTAGTTGGTGTAAAGGTGGAGAGTAATGGAAAAGCAAGGTTTAGGTTATCTGCATTCAACGGTTTTTCACAATGGAAATGAACAAAAATTGAACATAGAATAATTTTGATCAGGAAGATACATGTTTACTCCTGTCAAAAGCCGACGAAAAAAATACCAGCAAAGAAGTGCCGAAGAGCTCGCACTTGCTGTGGCCCAACATCAAAATGAAATCACATGTTCTGAATTTGGCAAGCTTGTGAAGCAGAAACTTGGATCCATTCCAAAACCTAGTCGACTGATCTGTTTAGGTCTCGGCCAACCCGCTCAGGACAGTAAAGCCCGATATCAACTATCATTGCTTTTAGTATTGGCGGAATTGTTGGAAGTGTCGAAGAGTCAGATAGAGTGCTGGGAACCATTGTTGGAAACACAGGATCTAGAACTCATTAATCTCATAGGAATACAAGGCCATTCTGAGGAGTGGAATGAAGGAGAGCAAAAAGAACTAGTAGATGAAAAGCAAGTGGTGATATTTGCCCCACATGCCCCTGTGATTCTGCTGGAGTCAATAATGCAAAGGAAATGGCTGGGAGTGGTAGGAAACTATCTGCCAGTATATCAGACTCGCATGTTGAACAGGGATTTTATAGCCAAATACCCAACTATACATTCAATTGTGAACGAAAAAACCTGGGAAATCTCGGAACTGCCCAATTCTCTATGCCGGAACCAGCCCTGGGAGCAGGCATTCAATGATTTAGGTATTCATTGTCCTGTCTAAGAAATGTTGACAGGGATGAACTTGGATGGCATGGAAACTCGGTTGAAACGGGTCTGGAGTTTGCCATAAAATAAATCTAGATCCAAATGTCGTGTTAGGCCAACCCGAGGAATGCATGAAATGCAGTGCTTAGAGTCAAGCTGAACATCCAAGGGTGACTGGGTATTACACCCTGGAGAAATAGACAGCCGAATCGAGTACTTTTTCTCTCCATATTCATCTGCCTCAACAGACTCATAAAGCTCAAAAACAATCTGAGTTAAGTAATCCAGTTCAGGAATTACATTTCTCTCAATTCGGGTAGGAATTCCTGCTTCATAGATGATATTAAGGAGGGTATAAATGTGGGACTCTTTAGTGAAATAGGCCACAATACCACCAGTCTCAGCTTTCTTCATGTCATTCAGTTCAGACAAAACTTCCTTCAATAAAGGCAAACAAGTAAGTAGACCAATGTCCAGCTTCTCCTTTTCCTCAATACCATACTCTTGAGGACAAATGAAGTCAAACAATATCTTTGCCAATCGGTATAATTCTCGTAAATGCACAAATTGAGGGCCGTAAAATGTCTGCTGTGTGTGCTTTCCATTACTCTCTGAACCGCTGTCTGTATCCTCTACTGGCTTCGATTGAAGCTTCGATAACTCAGGAGGAGAGACATTAGGAATATGACAAGACGGGGGATCAATTTCCACTGATGGATCTGGCTCAAAAATTCTTTCCATAAACTGTCGATTGTGCAGTCCGTCAAATTTCATGGCATCATACAGTTCGGAAATTCGTGAGGGGTCGACTTTGTCGACACTGGTAAACTCACTGAAAAGCTTGTCCCACCGTTCTTTGAAGAGGAGGGGTGTCTCTTGACAGCACCATCGGGGTTGAAACATTTCGATTTCGTCAGCTTTGTTTTGAAAATTTAGTGTCATGACCTTGGAGTGGTACTTCATCAGCTCCACTACACGATTCAACACGATAAAAGGCTCAGGGATTTTGTGTGGCCAGGTAAAGTGGGGAGGAGGAGGGGTACCCTTTCTAAGCAAGGGCTTGAGCTTCTTCTTCACCTTGTCCATCAAATCTTTTGCAGCGTTGGAGTCGTCCAAGAGACCTTTTTTAACAACAATAAAGTCGTCAGAAACTTCCTCCACACCTAAGAATGCTGCAGCCCAGATTTTGGCGGAAGCAACAACTCGCCGTTCTGACGAAGTAAAGCACTTTACATTTTTCAGTACGTTTTTGTTGAGAATCATCAAGTCTTGTCGCATTTGGTCTCCCATATCCTGAGCCTGGTATCGAGCCGAATGAGTTGGCTCACCTCCCCACTTGGTTACCAGTTGAACCTTCTCTACCTCACCCGAAGTTTTGTTGATGGTGGGTTTAATTTGAACCTTTGTGCCAGGGAATCCCATCTTCTTTTCAAGAGCAGTGACGAGTTGATTGAGTTTGACTGGGTCCTCTGCTGAAAGAGATATAGCTTTCTTGGTGACCTCCAGCACTTCAAGTAAACCTTCATGTTCTCGGTAAATAACTTCTTCCTTATGGCCTTTTAAGAGACCAACAAAGAGAGGGTGTTTGCAAGACACTTTGATTTTTTGTTTGGGCGTTCTATCAGCATGTCGAAGAACAATGGCTTGGCCCTTGAGAACCCATGATTGTTTCTTTTCAGGTTGAGGACCAGAGTTATGAATAGACCGCTCAATTTGTCGTTTCTTTTGGGCTTGAATGAAAATTTGTCGAAGAATTCGAGCACAGTTGTCATAATACTCATGGTTGTCCTTCACAAACGAAAAACCGTTAACGTCGATAACAAAAGATTTGTCCTTAACTCGAAGTAAGTCGAATCCACAGATAGTCTGTTCAAAGGCACTAGAGACCCTAGAGGCAAACTGTTTCTCTTCGTCAGTCAGTTTTGTGACAAACCGTAATTCTTTGCCATAGGTATTTCGACGGACAATTCCATCAACAACTGGAGATTTTCGGGTCTCAGCATGGCAGTAATGTTCGCCAACGGTATAGGCCTTGACGTCCTCCTTGTTGTCGGTATCCATGAACTCTTCATAAATATATGAACCATCCATTCGAACCTCCGTCAATTCTGGATCAAACTCAGAAGACTTGTTCCCAACCTTTCGGAAAAGTCGACGTCCACCTCCACCCATGGATTTTGGATAATACACATAAATATTGTGATCCTCACCGTCCACAGGTTTCTCAACAAAAGGCTTCGTCATTGTTTTCCCATCAACCCAGATAGTGTCATCGTCAATCATTTTGCACTCGGACTTAACTTGAGGAGTCAATATAACTCCATGCTCTTCGAGCTTGGCAGCTAAATCTGGATCAGCTTTGGGGCCGCCATCTCGAGTGCACACCAATCGAGGAGGGGTAGGAACCTCGGCTGATTCAAGCAGTTTCAAAACAATCCGCCGATCCCAAAGGACCTTTTGCAAAATCATGTCATTTACCAGAAATGGCTTGGTTAATTTCGTGTAAGCAATGGCCTTTTCTAGAGGAAATCCCGTTGAAAAAAACGAAATCAGAAAATCACAAGTAGGCCAATTTTCAATTGGTTCGTCCAAAATGACCTTATCGCCAAAAACAACAGTCTCAAACTCTCCAGTATCCAAAAGCCGATTCAGAATGTGTCGGCATGGCTTAGATCGAGCCTTGACATCCATAGCGCACACTCCGATCTTTCCAATTTTGGGCAGCTTAGATAAATCTGGGGTACCAGAGGCTGCATGACTTGAAGAAATCGATTCCGATCGAGGTTTGGTGATAACCTCAGTAGTGCTAGTTGCATTGGATGTGGTACTAGTCGCAGGGGACGACGATAGCCGACCCTCAGCAAATTCAGACATTGATCAAGTATGGCTCAAGGAACTTTATCGTTGTCGATAACAGTCAATTTCAGATACTCATAATCTGACTATACAATGTGTCAAATTGATAGGGGGAGATCAAAAGATAGAAAGCGCCAAGGGTTTGTTTGTTTGACAACTACACAAATCATAGGCAAGCTAAAGGTGACATGGTGGAAAGGGCTAGAATCGACTTCAATCAAATAGTCGATTGAGCAATACTTTTGAAAGTATCAAGTTTGAGAAAATAATTGTAAAGGGGGTGGGTTTTCAAACAATTGGGAAACGACTCATAACCTATTCCAACCAATACAACTAACAACTATTCATAATCTGTAACCTCAATGGACTGGTCATAACCTGTAACTTCTTTTGGATCACTAACTTGAATTCATAGAATAGAGAGCGAAATCTGCCAACTCTAACTTTGATTTTTTTTTAAACTTTGGTATACAGATTGAACAAAATCAAAGAAAAAAAATCCATCTCAATCACTCGAGGCTAAACATGCCTGCAATTGAAAAAAAAACGAAGAGTGGATACTCTGAGTGTTACTGACCATTTGGTTGGTAACAGCTCCAGGATCTTTGTCCCGTTTCGAGTAAGTTTTTCCCGGAATCAACCATCATATTGAATCAACCACTAACCATAGACTATTGGTCATGTAACCAACTCCACACCCTTTTCTCTGTCTTCGATGGGTCGCAACTTTCTGGTCTGTTGTTCAGTTGGTCGATCTTTTCAAATTTACGATGTCTCTACCTTACATTTGATGTTTGTTTCATCCCCACAGACCCCTTCTACAATTGGAGCTCTTTACTTCCATAGACCTTATGTCTATGCTACTTGGGAAAACAACATTGGTATTTACAAAAGAGGCAAGCTTCTATATAGCTTTGAATGCCCAACATCGGAAGTTTTAACCTCGATTTTGGCATTTGGAGATAACTTGATTGCAACATCAAGCAACCAAGTGTTTGTTTTCAAACGTGCAGTCGCTGATCCCGATGCTGAAATGGTTGAAGGGGAAGATGATGAATCACAAGAAGTGTTGGAGCACTCAAAATTCGAGCCCTACACCACAATTACCTTACCTGGGTCTGTGGGAACTGCTCACTCAATTTTACATCCGCCAACATATCTCAACAAGGTGGTAATTGCAACCAAAAAGTCCCTGCTTCTTTTAAACGTTCGAACTGGAAAGGTTATCTACTCAACCAGCGAATTTTCCAGTGAAATCACAGCAGTCTCTGAGGCTCCTGTTGTGAATTATATTGCTGTTGGTACTTCTTCAGGCGAGGTGTCTATTTTCAATCTCAAGTTAGGCAAAGAGCTTTTCAAGTTCAATTGTGGTTCCAGAGTCAATTCTATTTCATTTAGAAGTGACCATGCAGCTCATTTGGCTGTTGGTACAGCGTCTGGAAATGCATTTTTCTTCGACTTGAATGCTCAAAAGAGATTACATGTTTTGAGACAGATTCATTCCGAGGAAGAGGGAGGCATAACTAGTATCAAGTTTTTGCCTGGAATGTCTGCATTTTTAACCAGTGGTGGGGACAATTCTTTAAGAGAGTGGGTTTTTGATCCTGTCATCTCTGAGTCTGATCAGTCTATTGTGGCACCCCCTCGACCTTTACGACATCGTGCTGGTCACGCAAAACCACCATCGTGTATTCAGTTCACAGATGAAGAGGCCCACTTTATTCTTTCAGCATCAGAAGATCAATCATTTTGGCGTTTCTCACTTCGAAAAGATGCCCAAAATCAGGAATTCTCCCAGTCTCAAAAACTTACCAACGATCAGAAATCTCGGGGACTATCGAGAAAGGGTCCAGCGCACTCTACCGTCAAATTCCCCCCTGCCATCTCCATGGACTTTTCCTCCATGAGAGTCGGTCAGTGGGACTCGATCATCACCGCACATAAAGGTGAAGTGGCTGCCCGAACTTGGGATAGCAGACGTGTTCGTGTAGGTGCCCAGACTCTTCCTACATCAGATGGTACTGCTGTCAAAGTCGTCAAAATGTCTAGCTGTGGAAACTTTGGTATCGTCGGAAGCACTAGAGGTGCTCTTGACGTTTACAATATACAGTCTGGTTTATTAAGACGTTCTTATAAAACTGGTACTAAAGCAATAACTGGAATAGCCTTGGACTCGCTCAACAGAACACTCATCTCTTCCTCATTGGATCGAACAATTAGATTCCACGATTTCCAATCAGGTACCCTCAAAGCCGAGCTCAAAACAAGCGCTCCTGTGGTTAAAATGAGATTCCATGACTCTTCAGATCTTATTGCATGTGCATTGGATGACTTTTCCATTGTAGTTATCGATACTGTGACTCAACGTGTTGTTAGAGTTCTCGACTCAAGACACTCCAACCAGATAACTGACTTCGATTTTACTCCAGACGCTAAATGGATTGTTTCTGCATCCTTGGATTCCACAATCTGTACTTGGGACCTTATGACTGGATCATGCATTGATATAATCAGACTTGATTCAGTTGCTACCAACTTGAAAATCTCTCCAAATGGAGACTGGTTAGCTACTACTCATGTAAGTGGAATAGGTGTTTGTCTGTGGTCAAACCGAGCTCAATTTGTCGATGTGTCAGCCGTTCCGTTTGATGAGAACAACGTCAAAACTGTTGCTACCGAGGATCTCACAACTACTGCACATTCAGCTGTTATTGAGCCAGCACTTGAAGTCAATGACACTCATCAATCCGCACTGGTTTCAACTATAAGCCAGATTGAAGACTCCCTCTTGACCCTTTCTCTGGCACCTGCCTCGAAAATGTCTACCTTGGTTCACTTAGAGACTATCAAACTCAGAAACAAGCCAAAGGAGCCCCCTAAAGTTCCAGAGAAGGCGCCGTTCTTCCTCCAACTAATGCAGGCAAAGGAAAATGAAAACGATGAGGTGAACTCCGCGGATCGTCGTCCTTTTGAAGCAGTTTCAGAATCCACATTTTCACAGCTGCTTCGACAAGGTCACGAATCTGGTGATTTCCAGCCATTTTTGGACAATCTTAGAGACCTTTCCCCAGCTGCCACTGATCTGGAAATCCGATCAATTAATTCATTCTCTCCTTACACTGAACTAATTGCTTTCATAAATGCTCTCAAACAGCTCATTGAAACTCGAAAAAATTATGAGCTGGGACAAGCTTGGATGAACATGTTTTTGAACTCTCATGGTGATATTTTGTTAGAAGCATTTGAAGACAAGTCCGACAAAGTAGGGGGAGAGCAGGAAGATGAAGACCAAGTAAAAGACTTGACAGCTTGTCAGGCATTAAAACAGGCACTCAGCGAGTGGGAAGAGGCTAGTTCCGAGAATTTGAAACATTTGGAATCTTTAGCGAAGTACTGCCAAGGTGTCACTACTTATGTAAGATCAGGTTATTAAATTATG
Source organism: Dengshuqunia hispaniensis (assembly GCA_900535975.1). NCBI lineage: Eukaryota > Fungi > Ascomycota > Dipodascomycetes > Dipodascales > Dengshuqunia > Dengshuqunia hispaniensis. Next base: position 2,877,639 of record LS992275.1, on the reverse strand, counting down.
TAGGTGATTGAGAAATTCGACTTCGATATTTTGGAGCACAGCCGTAGTGAACAACAGTTAGATCTGGAAACACACTAATGACTGAATTACCCAACCTCTTAAAACATTCAGGGCATGTTTTGCTGTCTTCAACCCTAACATAATGAGATTGCTCAATTAAACAGTCATGTTTCAACTTAGCAGCGCGATTTTTCTGCAAACTAACCTGAACACTCAGCTGGTTGGTCAGAGTGGTGTAGTTGCGAATATGCGAGCAAATGAATGGAAGAAGATGCTCGAGCTTCAAATCTTCAGAGATGACAGAAAGAACTTTGGTGAGATCCATTCTTGAGCCTTGTGATTGCAATAGAGCAACCACAGTATCTGGGCTTTTTTGACTACACCCCTCTGGTGGATTGATGAGAATAGAAAGTAAACAATGCAATCGTTGTTGGCCCTTAATGGGATCAGTAGAATATGACTCGGATATGTAATGTTCAGCTTTTTGCAAATCATCAAGCTTATAAACCAGAGTCACCAATGCTTCGAGGTCGTGATCCATCTTGAATAAAACAATGGCTCGTTGTTCTAAGAGATTTTCGGGTAATTGTTGTATGACTAATTGAGGCCGATAGTTGTTTGATTGCTGGAGATGTAATGTGAGTTTTTCTTTAGTCATACGACGATCTTCCCCTTCACTGGAACTCAACTGATCAATCAACAAAAGGGCCAACTCGTTATTCAGCTTTACTGATGTTTCCCCATGTTTGTTAATGAGATTTTCCAGGTACTTAATAGCAAGAGATGGTGACTCTTGCTTTAGAAAACTGGAAGTCTCAACCCTGGGATACTGCAATGAGCGAGATGTTTCCGCGAGAAAAATGGGTACTCCTAATGAATCATCTTTCGCTATCAGATCTTTGGAAAACTCAAGAATCAAATCAAAGAATTCTGGCTCCATCTTTTCGAGATACTCGACTTTTTCAAGGTCAGAAAACTGCTCTTTGTTCATGAGTTCTAACGCCTTTCTGTGTAATTGTTTGGTAAAATAGAAATCAACAAGCTCTTTCCACTTTTCCAAAAGAGAAAGTTCTTTCTCGACTATCTCGATGTCACACCGATTCTTCAGTCGTAAAAGAGACCCTACAAGAGCAGGTGAAGTGCCAACATAACATCTAAATAGAGCAGTGTCAACAATCCCCAGACATGTGTCAAAATCTCCGTAAATATCACTCGAAAGCTCGACGCCTCTATAATATATCTTTCCCTCCGCTGAAAGCAGACGGATCAATTTACGCCGTGTGTCTGTCAAGTACACCAAAAGACTAGGAACCAATTCTGGAGTGTCGGAGTGGTCTTTATCCAAAAAAGAAAGGTTGTCGCACAATTTTAAAACGGTAGAGGGGTCACAACTGACTTCACTGAAGAGTCGCATACTATCCACAAAATTGCCTTGATTGAACAGTTGAGAGGCCTTGTAGATGATAAGTTCCCTCAATTTTCTTTGCTTCAAAGTTGAAGAAATTGGTTCAGAACCACTGCTGGATTCCAACAAGGCTTGATCAAGCTGCGAAATTAAAGAAATAGCCTCGTCGATATGTCCATGTCCAACGATATGATCAATGACATCAATGCAATTTAGAGAGAAAAGACGAATCACCTCTGTGTCAGTTGCTATATAGCAAATTTTGCGATTCTCGGTAATGTGAATTATTTTTGGCACATTTATTTGCTGAATCAGAGTGGTAGTGTATGGATTCCGGACTTCCACCAGAGTAGGGGTTGCAACTAAAAGAAACGGAAGAGCCATTGCGATTTTCACTGGCGCAACTTTCCAGTTCATTTTGTTTATGTAACGAAAGTTGAGCCGATGCGAATAATGTTCCGAAGTTGAAGAATTAGATCCATTAGATTGATGGCTGGCTGATAATTCAATGTCCTGGGAAATTGCATCATACGAGTCCGCCAATATTGGCGGAGAGGCTTGGAAATATGCACTTTTGGTGTTTCTAACAATGAGCGCCTCGTGATTGGAAAGAGCCACAATCTGGGGTTTAGGCGACTTGGAGAATCCAAACATTGGAATGTAGCCCCCCTCATCGACTCCATGGTAAGCTTCTCTGTTTGGAGGTGTAGTTGGGGTAATTTCTTCTATTGAGTTTGAAGTAAATTCCAGCAGGAGCTCTGAAGATGGCAGAACAATCAACAACGTATTGGGCTCTAAAAATTTGAGAGCTTTTATTCGATCTGGTAGTGTGTGTTTTTTGAACGATTGAAACTGAGAGTCTATCCATGTGTACACGTGAAGAGTTCTTTTGATACCAAAGGCCAAACGAGAAATGACTATGGATTCGTTTGAGCATATGTCACTGATAATTGAAAACCTCGATACTCCGGAAAACTTGTCTAAGGACTCTTGTATTTCGATAGTTTCCAATGACACAAGATGGACTATTGAGCCGGACAACACTACAATGGTGCGAGTATCTTTAATAACATCAATCTGTGTTATTGCAGAGAGGAATTTAGCAGACTTGTGCGATGTGATTTGGAAATTGGTGATGTTGAATGGGTCCGAAACAGTCAGTGACAAAAGGGTTCCATTAGATAAACCTAACAATAATTTATCAGCAAATGATTGGATTGCAGTGATTGTATTTCCTTGAAGAAAGGTTTCGAGCTGCTCATTTTGGTGGATTTTGATGTTTTGAGAGTGAAAAGCCGAACTCATTGCTGAAGGCTTTTGGATGCTGACTTTGGGAATTCCAGACTGAAGAATACGGCTGTGACTGAGAATAACAAAATGAAAAGAAAATTGTCATCCAACAGAAGCAGTATAGAAGTAGTTCAATCGAGGTTTACTCTTTTGAGCTCAATTGTCTGTCAAGTTAATCAATTAATGTCACAGACCACCTCGATCCAAATAAGATTTCCAAGGCATAATCAACATTTAAGATTGAAGTCAGATCCATTGTTGGAAATTGAAAATAATACAATACACTGTTGGTTTTGAAGTACTGAACTTTTGTTTTTGAGTACTACATTGTTGGTGTCGGAGCTTGAGATTCCAGAAAGTCAATCTTGAGGCGCAGATGGACAAAAAGGCCAAAGCTCGACAAACCAAGGCCATTGAAACCGCCCGAGAGGAGCTTCGCTCAACTCTATTAACTGCTGCATCTGAACTTGAGCAGCCTTTGATTGTCAGAGCCTCTGAGGTTCACGAGGCAAAAGAACAGTTAGAAACTCAAGGCAAGCAGCTTAAAGATTCCTGTGTGTCACTCAGAAAGCTGGTTGATCAAATCAAACAGTATTCTGATCTGGGTGATTCAAGATTAAGGGTGAGTAGGTCAACCAAGAACTAAGGAGTGTATGTGGCTAAGACAGTTGTACTAATTATAGGAAGTTGGGGATTTGCAAACATGGGCAGAACAGATTGATTATTCAATCAGATTGAATGAAAAGACAATAGCAATCAGGAAGCAAGTGATTGAAAATACAAATAAATAATGATATTAATCTAATGAGGAAAATGGTGTGAGCTTTAAATCATGACTTTTGTGGCACTCTTGCTTCGCCTTTAAGGTTAGTTGTGTGATCTGGGCTGTTTGAATAATGGCTGGCTGATATTAGAGATGCCCAATTATTGTCTTGGCCATTCCCCAGATGCGACCCAGCCAGCTTTCATGACCTTGAGAACAAATCCCAGTCGAAGAGGCCGTTTGAGGTTTTGTTTTCGGTCAATAAGTCTTTCATAAATCATAGGATAACCTTCCTCAGGAATATCTTCGTAATTTATGCCAGACTCATCGACATTTTCGTCGACATTGGTTTCAGATCCTGCCTCAACAGGCTGAAGCCAAGCCTTTCTGCGTTCAAGCCAGGTATGATAGCCAGGATTCCAACCAGCCTCTCGGTTCGTGTCCCCAAAAATATCGGTGGTCTTTGAAGATTTGATCTTTACTGGAGTGTCCATTGAGCTTGCCTTTGTTTCTGTTGTGGCTAATGGAACATGCACCTCATTGACATAAGAATCGTGTTTCATAAGCTTTGACAGATGCCAATTGCCCTTTAAAATTTTGCGATCCTGGAAAAGAGAGTCAACTTGATTATTCAATTGAACAAAATCAACTTTGTGTCGACTTCTAAATTCACCTGAAGATGAAGTGTCTAGCAAAATAGTAGAGCTTATAGACGATGACGAGTTAGGTCCCTTTCTCAGTCTAGGAAAGCTTTTTGAGCCCCGGATCTTTTGCTTGTCACTGCTATGACTTTTTCCAAATAGTCTTGAAGCAATTTTTCCAACTAAACTTTTTGACTTTGGGTTTGACTTTGACTGATTTGGGGTCAATGTCAAAAGAGTTGTGTTTGTGGTTTGGCCTTGAAGAGAAACCACAGGATCGTTGATTTCTAGACCTTTGCTATCCACAGAAGCACTAACAGTTTTGCGAAGGGATGAGCCGAATCGAAATTTTTGAAAAAATCCTTTTTTGTTCATTGCACTTTCTTCAGTTCCTTCCAGAGTGTTTGGAAATTGGTTTAGTGCCATATTCCTTCGACCGTCATCAGAAGATGTATAGGGGGTAAACTTGGGCACCCGAGCTGGCTTCTTTGAAGGAGGGAAAGTAGGGGGAAACTGCATAAAATCATCTCCTAAAGGAAAACAATCTTTGCGGCCATGGTAGGGGTTGAGTAAGGCAGCCATCGTGGATCAGGTATGGCCACTTGTTGTTCTTAGCGGAAGAGAGAAAAACTGCACAAATCAGCTAAGCTTCCTAACTTTAGAAGAAACTATTACACAATCCAACTATTTGGGTCGAATGTGTGTTGGCTGTATGTTTTTGTTCTTTTTCTCCACTATTGTGATGATGTATCTGACTTGTCTTTGAGGCCGGGATCCTGCCTTGATGTGATGGGGTATATAAACCGATGAATGACAAGTCAAAAGCAGACTTTTGTGGGTGTTGAACAGCTGTTAGAAATAGACGTAACCCACTTTAATTAAAACAGTATGGTCCTGAGTCGAAATGGAATTAAAAACATCAGTATGGGAAAAAAAAAGTCTATTACCACATAATTACTTAGTTTTAGCTTCATGCTGGGTCTTGAGCTTAACTGAATTGACAAGGAAAACTGTGGGTCACAGGAACAGTTTAGATTACTGTTGTATTGAGGGAAATGTGGGTTTTGATGAAATGATCCTGCTTATAGAGGACAGATGGACTAAAAGTGATTGGTAGACAGAGAAGATGGAAAAGCGAATGGTGCAGCGAAAACTGGCCAGCACTTGAGCAGCGGACAAACTGCCAAATCTGGAAGTTTTAGGAACGCACCAAACCGTTAAAGTTCATCAAGTTTGCATTTAAATCATGAGTGGCTCTAGTTAAAGTTTTCTACAAACGCATCCTTTGTGCGTCTAAGGTGGGAGATAATGCAATGACAGAGATGAGAATCTGAATTTGTTTTGATCCACCGATTTAGATTAATTACATCAGAGTAGGCGATGTGTGATGGAGTTATGATTGTGTCAGTTAGATGATGCGTTGCATAAGACTTTTTTTAAAAAAGTGGCCTAAAGGAGTTTTCTTTCACTTGCTAGATAAACTCATGACTCAAATGTAGACATTTAAAGTTGGACCAATTTCCAAACCAAGGAATTTCATCACTTGAAATCAACCTCAATTTGCTTATTTTCTACTGCATTCAGCAGTTGTTGCTCTTGAGTCCATCTTTCTAGTCGAGTCCTTTTAGATCTCTGTAGCACGTATTCTGCTTGAGTAGCTTTCAAAAATTCGACTTTTTGGATGGCATAAGAACCACCATCATGTCGAATCCAGGATCGAGAATTGATTCCGTTTCGATAACATCCCTCGTAACGTAGGAGTTTGGGAAGAGCGCGTAAAGTAACCAGACAATCACCAAACACTTGGTCTCTAGCTTCACCAGACACCAAGCGAGAATTCGGTCCTAATGCCACATAGTTTTCGTTCTCAAATAGATGGTTATCTCCATCAATCTCGTGCTTACATCGAAGAGACTTGTAATACTCATCAACTTGGGCTTTAGTAGGTAGAACTCCAGTGTGATAAAGAACACACACCACATCACTATCATCAGCATAAATGTCAGTTCCCCAAATCACTCGCTTTTGAATAGCATCATTGTCTTCTTTTCTCAAGTATCTTCGACGAATCAACACTTGAATCGTTGAATTAACACACTGTTGTAAATCGGGGAGAATGGTTCCTGAAGTGATTGGGGTGTATTCAACTACTCCTAAGGATCGTCTTAGAAGCTGGCAGTTCTTGAAACATGAATAGACATCACGGTTGTCGACAGATCTGGTGCTTCGCAAATGTCTAAATGATCGATGATGATGATGGTGGTGATCAGACTTATTATTGTGATGGGAACTTTTGTGATGGTGATGATGGTGATGCGGAGACTTGTGATGATGATGGTGATGGTGTCTATGATGTAGATGCTTAGATTTCTTTTCAGTAAGCTTATCTTCATTGCTAATCGCATCGTCGTTTGAATGCTCCTGGCCTTCCTGCTTCGATTCTGACAAAGACTCATACGGAGATTTAGTACCTTCAATTGTTTCCTCATCCTTCTCCCTGTTTGACTGAGAATCAATTGCTAGTGGAGAACTCTGATGTTCGCCTGTTGTGGGCTCCTTGAGGTGGTCGCTGAGCTGTGCAGCACTTGCAGTTTCATCTTTCAGGTTAGTGATAGGTTCAGCAACACTCAACATGGCCTCGACTGCTATATCCTGCGCACTGCTTTGGGTTTGTGGGTTACTCTCCTCTTTGAGAATACTTTCCAGTTCATTTTTTTCTGGTTTGAACGACTCAGACATGGGGGCTTAATCTCCAATCACTTTTCACGGTTGGTTGTTGGATTTTTTTCAGACTTTCGAATGTTCAGTTTATCACTCACGTGAAATTTACATTGATGGATTAAAAAGGATTGATTACTAGTCTAAAAAAAAACAGTGAAAGGTTTGAAAAACCTAAAAAATGGTAGATCAAAAAAGTAAAATCCCAAAAGGAATTGATGGATTAAAAAAGTTCCTGAATCTATATGAAGTCACAGAATAAAAGAATCGTAGAATACATTACATCTATAACAAATCAAGAAACCGAGCTCTTGCTTGTAAAGAATCCGTCGAGTGACGATGAACCATTCGACTCACATCATCGTTAGACTCCAGCCTTGACACCACATTGCTACTGAGAGAATCCTGAAATAAAATACGCAAAAGTTCATCTTCAGCTGGCGGATACACATCATCATGTCGTGGGTATGTTACCAAGTTTTGATTTTGCAGGTTCTGAAGCTCTTCGACTGTAGTAGTCGTTTTAACAAAACCTTTTTTAATCCAATACCTCTCAAGTACTTTGCCCGCTCTGATGGAATGGCCTTGGGACTGATAGATGAGGTCAATAACAGATTTATCCAAGGAGACTGTACTAGTCTTGCTCTTCGAAGATGTATGGGCCAATTTTGATGAAGGTCTCGCTTTGGCAGGCGAAGGTTTCTTCTTAGTTGTCGGACTTGCAGATTCAGCAGATAGGACCACGAGGCTGTGGTCGTTATCAATCTTGGACTCGTGTTTATCTGCGACTTTTGGACCTTTTTCGTTGTGCTTATATGCATTTGATCCATCAACATTCGAAAGTCTGGAGTTCACAATGGATGTTCCAGGTTCCGCAGTCTTCCTAGTTGCAGGGGACCCTTGATTACTTCCATTAGTTTTCCCATATCCCAGTTCGGATTTCTGATGAGTAGATTCACTTTCACCTTGGAGGGAAGAGGACTGACTAGGAGCAGGATGATCACGAGCCGTTGATTGACTTGGAACTGGCTGATTAGCAACGACTTGTCTGGGAGCCGAGGGACTTGAGCTCGATGAACTGGAGACTGGGTGACCGGGTGCCGGGAAACCCTGAGTTGAGTAACGGGGCTCTGGATAGGGAGGACCTTGATAACTGGGAGCTGAGTACCTAGTAGCTAAACTCCTGGGTGTAGGATGTCTGGCAGCTGAGTTATGGGGAGCTGAGTTATTGGGAGTCGAGTTACCGGGAGCTGAGTTAGTGGGATGTGAATTTCTGGGAGTTGAATAGCTAGAAGCTGGATGAATTGGGCTTGAACGACCAGAGAAAGAGGCTGGTCGATGGGAGCCACTCGCAGATTTATTAAGATCCGATTGCCCAAAAGTGGACTGTCCAGGAGCAGATTGGCCAGGAGGAGAATGGCCAGGAGCAAATTGGCCAGGAGCAGATCGACCCGGAGCAAATTGCCTAGGAGCAGATTGGCCGGGAGCAGATTGACCAGGAGCAAATTGGCCAGAAGCAGATGGACCATGACCTGGTTTACCAGGAGCCGATTGTCCAGGAGCCGATTGTCCAGGAGCCGATTGTCTAGGAGCCGATTGTCCAGGAGCCGATTGTCCAGGAGCCGATGGTCCAGGAGTCGTTTGTCTAGGAGCCGGTTGTCCATGAGCCGATTGTCCAGGAACCGAATGTCCAGAAGCCGATTGTCCAGGAGCCGATTGTCCAGAAGCCGATTGTCGAGGAGTAGATTGTCCAGAAGCTGATTGTCGAGGAACAGGTTGTCCAGAGGTAGATTGCCGAGGAACAGGCTGTCGAGGAGCAGGTTGTCGAGAAGCAGATTGTCCAGGGACAGGATTTTCAGAAGTAGATTGCTTAGGATCATATTGTCCAGAAGCAGACTTTCCAGCAGGGTTGTGTCCAGGAGCAGATTGCCCAGAAGCCGGCTGTCCAGTGGCAGATTGCCTAGGTGCATGCTGCCTAGGTGCAGGTCGCCTAGGTGCAGGCTGTCTCGGTGCATGTTGCCTAGGTACAGGTTGCCTGGGAGATTTCCCAGGAGTTGACTGCCCGGGAGCAGATTGTCTGGGAGCAGATTGGCCAGGAACTGAGCGATCAGAGGGAGAACGACCAGAGGGAGAGCGACCAAGAGCTGAATGATGAGAAGTTGGTCGACTGAGAGTTGATCGGCTGGGAGTTGATTGGTTAGGAGTTGATTGGTTAGGAGTTGGTTGGTTAGGAGTTGATTGGCTGGGAGTTGAGCGATCAGAAGCTGAATGACCAGAAGTTGGGTGGCCAGGAGCTGATTGGCTAGTGGCCGAACGAGCCGAAGCCAAACGACCAGAAGGTGAACCAACAGCAGGTGAACCAGCAGAAGGTGAACCGTTAGAGGGAGAACCGTTAGAGGGAGAACCAGCAGAAGGTGAAGTGCCAGAAGGCAAGTGACCAAGAGCCGGATGACCAGAAGATAAACGAGCAGAAGCAGAGCCACCAGATGGGGAACGACCAAGGGCTGGATGACTAAAAGCCAAACGACCAGAAGCTGAATTACTGGAAGGAGAGCGACCAAGAGCTGAATGACTTGGTGTTGATTCTATCTTGTTATCGACCTTGTGTTGGGAATCCTCAATGTCATCATCTCTGATAATTATGGGACTTGAATTCGCTGTAGAGGCAGACGATGAGACATTCAGTCTGGGACTAACTGTAGCTGGGGGTAGTTTGTTCTTTGGCCAATTCTCGTAGGGTGGACGAGCACCTGGATCGGGGAACTGTCTGTGATTGTTCAAGCGAGGGGGCGCTGTATTATCCTGAACTGGCAATCCTTGATTGGAATGCCGCCTGTTCTCCAGTCCTGGGTCATCGATGTAGCCTCTACCTTCATCGGTCTCTTTCGAATTTGAATTGAGCAAATCGCGAATATGTTGCTTCTTGGAGTTCTCTTTCCGATTCAGTGAATCATTGGTGTCCTGCTCTGCACGATTAGCATCGTCTCTACCCGCATCATTGAAAGTCGTGTTTGGTAAGTTCCCTTCACTGACGTTTCTTGGATAGTTATCTCCGTAAGTCTTGGAAGCTTGACCCTCTCTCAAAGGGGGGAACGTGAGAGGGGGCATTGCAAGCTGATTGTCAATATGACCCTTCATTAGTAAGTGGTTGCTAAGGTGCTTCTTATTTGAGTTGTGGCCTGAAACCGTTGAGGTGGACGGTCTTTTTGGGGGACGTCCTTCATATGCATATGAATGAGGGCTTTCATTTCTGTTGACTTGCGGGTTCAACAATGAAGGCGACATTTTTTTTACTAGTGGTGGTGTAGTTCGACTCGGCAAAGGAGGCGAAAAATGGTGATTCGATTTTGGAGGTGACAAGTTCATAGCTCGGTGAGACACAATATTCAGTGGCAATTTGGGGGAAATCAACGGCACTTGAGGAGACACCAAAGAGAGCTGGGGAGACATTGTTGATGGTGGTTGCGGTAAACTTGGAGACACTCTAGGAGAAACTCTGAAAGCAGGCTGGTAAGGTTCGACCATTGGATGCCTTGGCAGATCGTAATTCTGTTGTGGAGGACTGTCGTGAAGTGTCTGGACTTCATGTCGTTGTGGATATGGTCCCTGTTGTGCAGGTTCAACTGAATCAAATGCCGGAAATGCTGGCATTTCAAGTAGTGGCTGCGATGAGATACTATGTTGCTGCGATGCGATACTATGACGTGGCTGCGATGAGATACTAAGCACTGGCTGAGATGGTGTATCAAAAGCAGGAAGAGAAGGCATTTCCAACAATGGTTTTCCTCGATATATACATGAACGTGCAGGTGGAGGTGGAGGTGGTGGAGGTGCGTGTGGGTTCAATGGCAATCCTGGTTGGTGTTGTGGATTGTTATTGTATGCACCTAGATAGGGCGATACTGTATTAATATGCTGGGGTGGGGACTGTTCATCAGGCTGAGAAGTAGCACCAGTCAAGTTAATTGATGAATGCTGAGGTGATGCTTCTTGTTGCTGTGAAGGAACAGATTGGTTATATAGTTGAGGCGAAATCTGATTTGAAGTATTCGAGTACCTGCCTGGAGAAAGTCTGCTTGTCAACAACGAGGGTGATCCCGAATGCGAATGATTTACTGATGGCAAAGTGAAGGGAATGCTTGATTTTGCAAACAGTGGAGAGCTGCTCTGACCCGTACCTGAGTTTTCCTCGTCCTGTATGGGTGGCGATGTGTCCAAGGCCAATAACTTCTTTTTGATGGAATCAGAAGAATGGGTGTTTTTCATGCAGACAGCCAACGAGGTTAGGAAAGCAGGCTTTATTTTATACGAGATATCATCAGAGGAACTCAGTGATAGAAATGCACGCAAAAAGCGGGTTTCCTCAATGCTATATTCTTGCCGCTGTGTTGCTTCTGTGATCTGAGGCCGATAGCGCCATAGCTCAGAAACATCAGGAAAACGGTCATGATAAGCGGCTGCAATGATCAGCTGCCGAGTGTATGCTGCAGGCTCACTTGTGGGACCATAATTATCAGCAATAATGAAGAAATCGACATTTGAATTCTTGCGTTTCACAGTAATTCCACCACCAAGACGAATGATTCTCTCATATGCTTGAAAGTTTGGAAGTTCTCTCGATAAGTGAAATCGCATTGAACGTGAGTTATGCACAAATAGCACAGAACTGAATCTGAAAATCTCTTGGTCGTTTTCGGGGTTAAACGATACCTGCTTGTATGCTAAGGAACGCGCATCATCCATTGCATCAGTTTTTTTGAGAAAAACGTTGGGAGTTGGCTCCATGCAAGAATTGAGTAGTATTGAGTCGGGGAATGTTGTGTGGCAAGAGTGAGATTGGACGAAGAGCACTCAAGAAGGGCAAATCGAAGAAACTTTGTGGTTTGCTAACCTGTAGATTGCAAAGATTGAGGAAAAAATCGTCAAGGTTCATGTTCTCAACATCAAGCAGTTGTGATTTGTATATTAATCACGTGACAAGGACAGAACAAAGAAGACGACTACATGAGAGGTGCATAATGAGAAGAATAAGTAATAATACATGCATGAAAAATGAGACACATTACAGTTCCTTGTGTAGGCAGGTCCATTGAATTTCAAAAAGTATTAATCGAAAAAAACCTCTTTGGTGATGGGCTGTTGGCCAGGTGTTTTGGTCTTGCTGGCACTACTGACAGGCGCTCTCATCAGATTGCTATGGGTGCTGCCAATGACGAAGTCACCTAGATCAAGGAGACGTAAGTTGGTTGGTAAAAACGACCAGTTGATGATTGTTTTAGGTAGTGGAGGCCATACAGGAGAGATGATTCGCTTATTAGAAACTCTGAACTTGAATCAATACAAAAACCGCATCTATGTTGCATCAGAAGGAGACAGTTTTTCCTTGACCAAAGCCGAGGCCATTGATCCGGACCCACAAAGTAGTAGGTTTCTTCAGGTCATTCGAGCGAGGATGGTTGGTCAGAGCTACTTCTCAAGTGTATTCTCAACGTGTTTATGTTTCTATGAAACTCTACTTATTACCTCAAGGCATAAACCCAAGGTAATTTTGGTTAACGGTCCTGCTACTGCACTTCCTCTATGCTATTCAGCTTTTGTCTGGAGATTTCTTGGTTTGAATGATTCGAGGGTGGTTTACATTGAGTCATTAGCTAGAGTGCAGGATTTGTCTCTTACAGGAAAGTTGGTTTTACCCATTTGCGACCGTTTTTTAGTTCAGTGGCCAACGCTTTCCCATAAGTATCCTCGGGCAGAGTACCATGGAATATTAGTATGATTCACGATTTTTCCCTTTTTGGAAAAATGCGTTTGAGTACATTGGAATCAAACGTGATACGGTGGCTGTTATAATGAAAAATACATAAATTGAGCGTGAAATTATAAAATTTACTCGTTTTTCTTAATATTTTCCCCATTCTAAAGGCTTTATTTATGATTCGTTGCATACTTTGGAAAAAATATTATTCCACGTCTTGGTTCCAAAACCTTAGTCTTTGTGTGTTGGTTTTGTTCTGTGACTACAATAGAGTGCCAGCTCTTCAATTCTATTTCTGCTTGAATTTTAATAGGTGTAATGAAAACTAACTTCTTGGCACTGCGTCATGTATATCCTCGCTGCAATGTGGCCGCAAAGAGGCTTTGAAGGCATCCCCTTTTTTTTTTTTCCTGCTCTCTCTGCCTTAACCCAAGACAATTGCAATTTCGGTGTTAAGGGTCTAGACAAATACATTAGAGTTTGAGCAACACATTCCAAACTTGGGCTCTCGATATTTAGCTCTTCCCCATACTTAACTCATCAATGTTGGAACGGGCAACTACGTTGGTGTTTGATGATAAGGGTAAAATAAGAGACGATGGAGGACGAGAAATTACACTGCGAGGTATAAATCTTGCCTCAGATGCTAAAATGCCCACTCGGCCATACCTTCCAACCCATGTCAAATCAGAAGAGTTTTGGGATGGAGATTCTGTATCTTTCATTGGAAGGCCCTTTGCGCTTAAAGAGGCCCACGAGCACTTGGAAAGAATCAAAAACTTTGGCTTCAACACAATTCGTTATGTATATTCTTGGGAGGCCATTGAACATGAAGGTCCAGGGATTTACGATAATGATTTCATTGACTTTACAATAAAGGTACTTGAGCTGATTGACAGCTACGGGTTTTACGTCATTCTTGATCCTCACCAAGACGTTTGGTCTCGCTTTTCAGGTGGGTCGGGGGCTCCTCTTTGGACTCTTTATGCTGCTGGCCTTGATGCTCGAAACTTTACAAAGACCTATGCAGCTCTGATTCAGAACGATTGGTCTGATCCTCAGAACTACCCCAAAATGATTTGGGCTACGAATTATACTAGACTGGCTTGCCAGACAATGTTTACGTTTTTCTATGGTGGTCGAGACTTTGCTCCCAAATGCATTATTGATGGGGTGAACATCCAAGATTATCTAACCAACAAATTGCTCGACTGCATGTCTTACTTTTACTCTCAAATCAAGTGCAAAGCACCCCAGCTGTGGAACACTTGCATCATCGGGCTTGAATCTTTGAATGAGCCTTCAGTGGGTTATATTGGTCATCCCGATCTCAAGGTACTTCCGAAAGACCAGCCATTAAAACTTGGTGCCCACCCTACTCCATTTCAAGGTATGCAGTTAGCTATGGGAACCGCACAAGAAGTTGACAAGTTTGCATTTTCCTCATTGGGCCCAAAGAAGGTTGGAACAGAAGTTATTGATCCACAGGGCACCATTGCATGGCTACCAGAAGGATATGACGACTCTCGTTATGGGTGGAAACGTGATGCTGGCTGGAAACTTGGTAAATGTATCTGGGCCCAACACGGAGTGTGGGATCCAGAAACTGGAACTTTACTGAAACCACAATATTTTACAATCAACAAACACGGAGATATTGTTGATGATGAGAACGATGACGGATTTGTTAATATTTATTTCAAAACTCATTGGAAATGCCTTTACAGTTCCATGCGTGCGATCTGTAACAAGATTTTCCTGCTTTGTCAACCGCCCGTGATGCGAATCCCCCCAAGACTTAAAGATGACCCTTCCTGTATGGATCGGCGAGTCATTTACGCTCCTCATTTTTATGATGGCGTAACGCTGATGTTGAAGCGCTGGTCTTTTTGGAATGTTGATGTTCTAGGCATTTTACGGGGCCGTTACGCTCATCCCGCCCTGGCTATCAAAGTCGGAAACCATGCTGTTCGTAAATGCTTAGCTGAGCAGTTGACAGAAATCAAGAACGAAGGCCTCAAAAATATGGGCCCTGTTCCTTGCTTGATGACCGAAACCGGTATCCCTTTTGATATGGATGACAAGGAGTCTTATCACACTGGAGATTATCTTTCTCAAACCCGAGCTATGGATGCTGTAGCTAACGCAATTGAAAAAGCCAACATCAGTGTAACTTTTTGGTGTTACACTGTTAACAACAACCACCGATGGGGCGATGAGTGGAACGGAGAGGACTTTGCCTTCTGGAGTAGATCTCCTCTAGCAGACAATGATCAGTCAGTACTAACACGTGCATTGATGGCAACTTCAGTGGGTAGAACCCTTACCACTGTCATTTCTCCAAACGATCATAAGAAGAAAGATTGCACATCTAGACCCCCATCATTGGACGAAAGCACTGAAAACGAAGAAACAGAAGGAACAGCTGAAGACAAAACCATGAACAATGATATGACTTATCATTGGTCATTGGAGCAGTGCCGGGCGCCAACTAGTTATGTTCGTCCCTGGCCTCTTGCTGTGTCGGGCGAGATTGAGCTCATTGATTATGACTTGAACAAGAGGCACTATCGCCTTGAAATCAACGGAACAAAAGGCTTAACCCGTATTATTGTTCCATCGTTTGCATTCTCACCTGTTGATATGAGCGTTTTTGTATCCAGTGGTACATGGCACATGGAGGACAATGTTTTGATTTGGAGCCACGGAGCAGGCTCCTTGACTTTGGAAATGACCAACACGGTATCCTCCTATAAATGGAGTGATTCCTTTTATGAAACCGTTGGGGAGCCTTGTTGCGCAATTGTTTAATATTTATTGTAACAGGTATTTTTTATTTTATTTCTTGTGATTCTTTATGTATCTTAAGAATGATAAATTAGTATGTAATGGCATAAAGATTGTAGCACTTCCGATGTCATTAAAAGTCAAGACTCACATTTGCTTGTCTTAGTCGATCCAATTCCTCCTTGCACAGTCCATCAACAAAAGTTGCAAACGACTTAGTATACTGCGACAAGGATGTGGCTTCCACAGGGTGTTTCAGGCCGCTATCATGATTGTTGAATTCGTCAATTATTTTGGTCATTGAGGGACAGTCTTCTGGGTCAAAATCAAGAATGGAGTTCTCAACTGGCATTGGCACACAGACATTTCCGGTGCCAGGATGAACACAGAATGGAGACTTTAAAAGATGGGCTGTTAGAGTCGAGACATGGGCATCAAGTTTGGGAAAAAACACTGAAAGAATGATGTCTTGTTTAGCCTCCAGCAATTTTTTAGAGTCGAGAGTGGGCGAAACACCATCACGAGCCAATTGATCAATGTCTCGCCATTTTTGCATTGATGAATCTGAGTGCTCAGTTTCAGCCCATTTCGATCTTAGAGCCTTAGATAGTACTGGATCTCTGATATATCCCAGGATATGGTCACTTCCTTTGGCATTAGCCCAGGGGTTTTGATCCATGAGCACAACTTGATGGAAATGGGTTTGGGCCATATCAAGGCATCGCTGGATATGAGGATGCAATGGCCGGCTTCTAGAATCGCTATTGAGCTCGCCCAAGTAATTGACCAAGGCCCGCCGTCTTTGATCATCCAAATCTCGAGCACGCTTGTCACAAACCCAGGCGTGGGCACCTCGCCGACCTGAATAGACCCACATTACATGCTGAAAACCAAAGTCTTGTCGTAGAGCTGTATCGACCATTTGGACGGCCACCTTCACGTAGACCCAACACAATGAGCACACTTTGGCTCCTGCACAACAAGTTCGAACATCATCGTATGCATCCATATCAATGTCAAACACCAGTTCCTTGGAAACTGGTTTGAATAACTCTTTCCGGACCCTTTTTCGATCTTTGGGCATGTGAGAGTAAACAGCTCCAATTTCGAACCGCTCAGGATTCAAATCATCCAGCTTGGCTTTGAACTCTTTCTCATCCGAAAATGATTGGAACCGTAAATAAGCACCGTTGTGAAGAGTGAATGCAAACTCCCGAAAAATGAAGTCTCTTCCTGTTTTTGGGGAGTGATTAAGCCACCGATGAAGAGATTTGATTGGGAAAAACTGTCGATAATAGATACTTAAGAGGTTGAGATCGAGGCTGGGGTTATTATGGCTGGGAGCTTCCAGCTGATTTGATTCTGTTTGATTTGGTGGCAAAGTGTCCCTGAAAAGTCCACGGTTCAGGCCACTGCCACTGTTGTGAGTATCTGGTTCACGATTAAGTGTGTCGAGCTGATTTTGAATCAGATTGTCGAAGTCTAGATCCAAATCCATATCGATTTCCGAAACGTCCTGAAGTAAGTTGGAAACCTGTCTGTTTGGAGAAGAGGATGGAGGGATTGTAATATCTGTTTGGGGCTCTGATGGGGAGACTGGGGAAGATGGCTCTGACATTTGGATGTTGAGACGCGAAATAGACGCGAGTCAGTTAAATTAATGAAAAAAGTTAGTCTATGAATACACTCTAACTTAGTGAATGTTCTTTTTAATTCAAGATTAGAGAGCCAAACGAAAATTGAGTGTTATGAAAATTAGGTAAGAGACTTGAAGTAATAAGTGAAAGTAGTTTTATAATGAGGGATGCACCATTTCAGCTTGATTGAAATACTAGTGCAATACTAGTTTCAGCTTAAGTGGGATACTATTTCTTCGCCTTGAGTGGAATATTATTTTCAGCTTGAGACCACTCGAATCAACAGTTAGAAATGTGTGGTAAACCTCAGGTTAAGAGTATATTAGCGATTTCCCTGTTTCAATGGTAAGGAATAGAGTTGGCCCTGACAATTCGAGATGACCAAACCTTAACCCTACACTTCTCATTTTCAAGTAGTGGCAAGATGGATATCATTTTGGGATTAAGAACTAAGGACGGTGTCCTAGTAGCAGCCTCTAAAGCTGCTACGCGGGGAATTTCGGTGATCAAGGTTGGGGATGACAAATCACGGATCCTCAATGACCACAATCTGATGGTTTATAATGGAGAAGCTGGAGATACAGTACAATTTGCTGAATACATTTTGGCCAACATTCGGCTCTATGGTATCCGACACAATGTTGACATGACTTCTCCTACAATTGCAAGTTTCACACGAAACGAACTAGCCCGCTCATTGCGAAGTAGAAAGCCCTATCAGGTGAATGTATTGTTGGCTGGATTTGACACCAAGGCCCAGAAACCTCATCTTAATTACATTGATTACCTTGCCACCAGTCTCGAGCTACCATATGCTGCACATGGTTATGCTGCTTACTACACATTATCACTTTTGGATCGGCATTGGCGAGAAGGTCTCAGTTTTCAAGAGGGTGTGGATCTTTTAAAGAAGTGTGTTGAAGAGCTAGAAAGAAGAATGCCCGTGGACTTTAAGGGAGTCTATGTCAAATATGTTGATGCTAGTGGTATTTCTGATGTTACCGACACAGCATATCCCGAAAATGAGAGTGCAACACAAGCACCTTTGGTTTCTCAGGAAGCCTTGACTACTTAGTGTCAAGGGGAGTAAGACTTGGTTTTGAGGGACTCAAGTTTGGTCTAGGGAAAGGGTGAGGCATAACGAATGGTTTTATTCTGAGTTAAGGCCGGTAGATCTGTAACGCAATAAAGAAAGGTTCATATTTTTGATGTTGATGCATTAGAGTGTTGATTGTATACTTGAGTGTTGAGTGTTCCTGAGTGTTCCTGAGTGTTCCCGAGTGTTCCTGGGTGTATACTTGAGTGTTCCTGAGAAATACCTAAGTGTGTACTTGATTGTATACCTATCCAGAGTGTATGTCTATTCCATCTATACCTATTCAGTGTATGTCTATTCAGACTGTTCGACGACTCCGTCTAACCCCAGCCAGAGTCTTTCCAGAGAGAATAGCCCACAATGAAGGACTAGTGTACACCTATTCAGTGTAGTTTTTCAACCTTGAAACATGCCAATGGTAGAGTGATTTCTTTCTGGTTTGAGTAAACAATGAGTCCAATAACTAGTAACATGACTACTGACTCAAACCATGATTCTCACTGCTCAGTCATCGACCTACGCATTAAATAGCCTCGCTCTAGTCTTTATCTCGAAATTTGTATTGCATTCTATATTTTACAGTCAAAAAGCTCTAATGAAAATCAAATCGAAATGTCGATTGAAATATCAATTTGACTTTACTCTTAAACTTCACTGGTCTTTATGAATGATATCGATCGTTTACGAATCATATCCCTGATTTCGGCGCTTGCTTTGGAGCTGCACCAGCTGACAGATGTGTTGGATAAGTCCATGGCCGAGTTCATTTTGGGACTCTTTGAACAGTCAAAAGGGGATGTTGACAAGTTCAAAACGAAATTGATTGATCTTGGAGGTGACTTCCCTGCTTCATTTCTAGATCAACTATACGAGCTCATCGTTAAATTGCACCCGCAATGGCAAAAGGAAATAAGGACTAAAGGAGAAACAGGTATTAACTCAATAACCGATGTGACGCCTCGTAGATCAGGAATCAAGTCTGAACCTCGAACAGATTCGAAACCTGCATTGGCTGTATTGAGTCTTGCTGATTCTCAAGAAGATCAAAATAGCTACGAATCACGACCCCAAAAGCGTCTAAAGGTAGAAGATACCGTTGACAAAATCGATCCTTCACCTGTTCTGGGTAAGGTTTATTATGGTCGAGTCAGGAATCTAACTAATTTTGGAGCATTTGTCTCCTTGTTTGGGGTTGAAGGAAAGGTAGACGGCCTCATACACATTTCAGCGATTTCTACGGGCCGCATCGAGCATCCTAGAGATGTTTTGTCAGTAGGAGAGAAAGTTTATGTTCGAGTTTCCAAACTCGATAACGGCAAAGTGGGGCTGGTGATGAAGGATGTTAATCAATCAAATGGTCAGATTATAGAGCTAGAAGGGCGCGGCAGAAAGGTGGCTGAATCGCAAAAATCGAGAAAGCGTCTTACTTCTCCTGAACGATGGGAAATTCGTCAACTGATAGCTTCAGGAGTGTACAATGCCTCTGATTACCCTGAGCTATTTGCCGATGTCGAGCAGCTTCACAAGGAGGATGAGGTCGGTGTTGAAGAGCATGTTGATATTGAGGTAGTTGAAAAAGAACCTCCATTTTTGGCCGGGCAAACTCTCGAAGACCTGGAGCTCAGTCCTTTGAAGATTGTCAAAGCTCCCGATGGATCTCTGAATCGAGCAGCTCTACATGGCGCCAATCTAGCCAAAGAACGTAGAGAGCAGCGTATCAAGGACGAAAAGGAAAAGAAATCGGAAGGAGCTGATGATGCTGCTGATTCTGAGCCTGATTGGAAACGGGCTACAATCGGCACAAGTCAAACCAAATTCGGTCCGTCAAGCCACAAACCTATTGAGCAGACCAGGAAAGAGCTACCAGTTTACAGCTATCGTCAGGACTTATTGAATGCTATCAACGACAATCAAATTGTCATTGTGGTAGGAGAAACTGGGTCTGGTAAAACCACACAAATAACACAATATTTGTATGAAGAGGGCTTCGGCAATAAGGGAAGAATAGCATGCACTCAACCACGACGGGTAGCCGCCACAAGTGTGGCTGAACGAGTAGCCCAAGAGGTAGGTACTAAGGTGGGCCACAAAGTTGGCTACACTATTCGATTTGACGATTGCACATCCTCCCAAACGGTCATCAAATACATGACTGATGGAATGCTGCAACGAGAGGCACTTATCGACCCTAATATGAACCAATACTCTGCAATCATGTTGGACGAAGCGCATGAGAGGACCATAGCTACAGACATTCTTTTTGCTCTCTTAAAAAAGGCAGCTAAGCGTCGACCTGACTTGCGTCTCATCATCACATCAGCTACTCTTAATGCTGAGAAGTTTTCTGCATATTTCAACAACGCTCCAATCATCCAGATACCCGGTCGAACATATCCTGTTGAAATTCTATACACCAAAGAGCCCGAGAGTGATTACCTTGAGGCTGCAATCATGACTACTCTTGAAATTCACATGTCTCAACCAGAAGGTGATATCCTCGTCTTCTTGACAGGTCAGGAAGAAATTGACACCTCTTGTGAAATGCTGTATCAAAGAGCTAAGCATGTCGAAGCTATTGCGGGAGAGCTTATCATTGTTCCTGTTTATTCTGCATTACCCTCAGAGATTCAAAGTCGAATTTTTGAGCCCACTCCTAAGGGATCCCGCAAAGTTATTCTCGCCACAAATATCGCCGAAACTTCAATCACTATTGATGGTATTTATTATGTCGTTGATCCTGGCTTTGTAAAGATCAACGCTTATGATCCCAAACTCGGAATGGACTCGCTGACGATTACACCAATTAGTCAAGCTCAGGCAACACAACGAGCTGGGCGAGCTGGTCGAACTGGGCCTGGAAAGTGTTATCGCCTCTATACTGAGCATGCGTTCAACAATGAAATGCTTCCTAACCCAGTTCCTGAGATTCAAAGACAGAACTTATCACACACAATCCTAATGCTTAAAGCCATGGGCATCAATGATTTAATCAACTTTGATTTCATGGACCCTCCACCACACAATACCCTACTGAGTGCACTCAACGACTTGCACCATTTATCAGCCCTTGATGGCGAAGGCTTGTTAACTAAGCTAGGGAGGAATATGGCAGATTTTCCCATGGCCCCTGCCATGGCCAAGGTCTTGCTTGTTTCAGTGGATCACAACTGTGCAGAAGAGGTGTTGACTATTGTGGCTATGTTATCTATTCAGTCTATTTTTTTTCGACCAAAGCATAAGCAAGAAAAAGCTGATCAGAAACGGGCTAAATTTGCAGATGTGTCAGGAGATCACATCACATTGCTGAATGTGTACAATTCGTGGAAAAGAAACAATTGTTCAAAAGTTTGGTGTACTGAAAACTTCATTCACGACAGAGGAATGAAGAAGGCACAAGAAGTTCGGAACCAATTAGTTTCCATCATGTCTCGGTATAATCATTCAGTAAGAAGTTGTGGCGGCTCAACGGATATTGTGAGAAAGGTGTTTTGCACTGGATATTTCAAAAATACAGCTCAACGAGACCCTCAAGAGGGTTATAAGACTATGATTGAAAAAACCCCTGTGTTCATGCATCCATCTTCTGCTCTTTTCTCAAAACAATCTCAGTACGTTGTGTATCATACATTGCTTCTTACATCTAAAGAGTACATGCATTGTGTGTCAGCAATTGACCCCCAGTGGCTTCCTTGGGCGGCACCTACATTTTTCTCTGTCTCTGATGGCGACAAACTTTCCAAGGAAAAACGAATGAAGAAAATCAAGCCTTTGCATAACCGTTATGCAGAGCATCAAGATGATTGGAGACTATCATCGCTACGTAACATGCCCGAGAAAAACGCAAACATTTTTGGCTAATTACTACTTGAGCTATTTGGAATTGAACTGAATTCTGATTACTTTTAAACTTTCAGTGATTCGCAGTTCTTGTATACTATTTCTCTAAATACATCCATTTGGAAAGTAGCAATCATTCTGAATCTTACATTTTTCAATGACTAATGTAAAATTCAAGTCACCTGCATTGGGGGCTGAAAAATTGAAAAACTGAAAAATTTAACAAGAGGAAAAAAACCTTGTCAGACCTTAGGTTAAACTTTAATTGAGAGGGACTATCAAAATGACCCAAAAATATTTCATTTTCTTCATACCACACAGTCGTGTTTCTTCAATCCCTAAAAAGTAGTAGGGGTTTAGTTTTACCACAGTTTGGTACCGTTTAGATCTAGTCGGAGGACAGGTCGGTGTACGACACACACAACTTGCAAGTTTGAGCGTCTTGTAAGGATACTCAAGGGTTCACTTTTTTTTTTGTTCGTCTACGTCGTTATTATTCTTTACTCGCTCTCTGCTTTTTTTTTCCCTTTTCCCTGAAAATAAAAAAAAACCTCGCAATAGCGAAAATGGCTCCTTATATTTTAACCCCCGAAGTTGTTGCCAACCCTGTGGTTGAGAACTGTTCGGCTAAGTTGGAAGCCCCAGTTGGGTTTGTTGGACACAAACCCCAATCGTTGCAAATTTCCAGGTCCGAAGCAATGATTGGAGAAGCTCTCAGACAGAAGGTGGAGTCTATCAACATTGACACCTGTCAGGCTGGCAGCGAAGATTCTTTTTTTGTAGCAGACTTGGGTATAGTGTATTCCCAGTTTATGCGTTGGAAGCAGAATTTGCCCCGAGTTCGACCTTTCTATGCTCTGAAATGCAACGGTGATCCCAAAGTTGTAAAGCTACTTGCTTCTCTTGGAACTGGCTTCGATTGTGCTTCTCGACATGAAATCCAAACTATTTTAGATGTTGGTGCTGATGCTGATAGCATTATCTATGCCCACCCGTGCAAGACGTCATCATACATTCGTTTTGCTGCAACAAAGGGTGTTGATAAAATGGTTTTTGACAATGCTGAAGAGCTTTACAAATGCGCCAAGTACCACCCAAATGCCAAACTATTTCTGCGAATTATTACCGATGATTCTCAATCACTGTGTCAATTCTCCATTAAATACGGTGCTGCTCTCAAAGACACACGATCTTTATTGGAGTTGGCTAAGACCTTGGGTCTGAATGTTGTTGGCGTTTCTTTCCATGTTGGATCTGGTGCTGGCGATCCCAATGCTTTTGCTGATGCTGTTCGAAACGCTCGTCGGGTTTTTGATGAAGCTGCCCAGGTTGGCCATACCATGACTACTCTCGATGTTGGTGGAGGGTTTTCGTTTGACAGCTTTGAAGCTTCTGCTGCCGTGCTTTCTGAGGCTTTGGATTTTTACTTCCCTCCCAGTACAGGAGTCGAGCTTATTGCTGAACCTGGACGTTATTTTGTCTCTGAAGCCTTTGTCATTGCCTCTAATGTCATTGCCCGTCGAATCATTGATGGTTCCAAGGCCATGCTTTATCTCAATGACGGAGTTTACGGCAACATGAACTGTATAATGTTTGATCACCAAGAACCTGAGCCAAAGGTTCTATCTCACAATGGCAAATTTTATTTTGGTGAAGCCAATCAGACTGAGAAGGTACCTTATGACGTCTCTGTCTGGGGTCCAACTTGTGATGGAATTGACTGCATTTCCAAATCATGCCGTATCTCGAAGTTGTTGGATGTTGGGGACTGGATGTACTTCACTTCATTTGGAGCTTACACCCTTTCTGCCTCGACTACTTTTAATGGGTTCAACACTGCATGCCAAGTAATCTACGTGTGCTCAGAGCCCGCAGCTTTAGATTTTGTGTCTATTTAAATATATCATCAACATTTTTTCTGAGAACTAAACCTCATTATTAATTTCCAATTACAGTGATTTCTAGAGAAGAAGGCAAAGCCTGAATCAGCTTGTCTGCTCGTTCCCGATCTGAAATTGACAAAGTATATAATTGTTTGACACATCGTAATTTGAATTTGCTTTCGTCATTGGAATGTTTGACTGTCAGAGACGAAGCCTCACCTCGCTGAACAAGCTCCAAAAATGCTCGAATGCTTGTGAGTTCCTTCTAAACATGTTAGTCATCCATTGTTACGGAAACCCCCTGTTATTTTCGATCAAACTTACAGCCATTGATGTGAAGTTTGGATTGGATTCCAGTGAGAATTTTGATTCCTAGAATGGTGTTGTGTGCGCACGTGATTATTCGCATGACTTCAAAACCTTGACTTTTGATAGCTAACTGATCAATCATATAGACGCTTTATGCTCCTTGGAATTTTCCAATAATAATCTCCTTCTTCTTTTCGTAGTGTTCAGAATGTGTCTCTTTTTCTTACTTGAAGATTTGAGCAACGTTGGAGATACCTTTGATAACGTCCACACATGGCTCAAATGAACTATCAATATAAGTATGACCAAAGTCAATTAGCTTTATTGAGCAGATTTCTGTTGAATCATCGTCAGAATCTGAGTCTGAGTCTGAGTCTGAGTCTGAGTCTGAGTCTGATTCCGAGTCGCCTAATTTTGAGTCGTCAGAAGCAAGGGAATTACAAAGAGCCCTTGACAGTCTGGCATCAAATTCATCCGGATCAGACTCGAAAACGATCAATATGCTTGAAGAATGGAACTTTGCAGACACATTTAACAGTGCTTGAGAAATGGACTCCAATATTTCCAAAAAATTCTCTTTTAGTTTACTGATACGTTCAATTCCCAAGAAAGAAGGAAACAAGTCACTGAGTAACTTTTCTTTGATATCTGTGGGGGTCAGGGCTCGTCCGTACTGTTTACCGAATTCCTTGTAAGTGCCTTTCTTTGGATCCGCGACAATCTGCATTCCAGCAACTCTATAATGTAATGATCCTGAAGTTGTGGAGTCACTCACAACCTTTAGACGCTCCATCTTTTCAGGTGGTGCCAGGTGGTCCCAAAGTTGAGACCCGAGTTTGATATCTACAATGCTAGGGCATTTGAAAGTTCCGGTCAGGTTTTGCAGCACTAGCCATTGCTGGCCATCTGACTTGATTTTGAGGTTCTCAACGATCGATGATGTCGCTTGGATCATTTCAGTTTCATTAGATCCATCAACATTAGCATGTTGTTGGAGAGTACCGTAAAATAGAGGAACATGCTCGGCCAATTGGTAGACGGGTGCATCGGGATGGGTCTCAAACTCGTTTTCTGTAAGCTCATCAGGGAAATTCAATACAGTAGCCTGCACGTACTCATAGAACTTAATCTCTTGAGGCAGAGCCCGTTTCACAAAAATCTTTTGAGATTCATCCTCTAAAGCACCGTCATGTCCAGCGGCTATTCTTGCGTTAGAAAGTCCACTATCTAGCATCTGTGAGAAATGGAGGGCCAAATCAGGGTCTAGAAGCTGCTGTTACCCATCCACAATGTGTGATTCAACTTGGCAGCAGGTGACGATATGCAATCTCCAAGCTTAACTCATGTGATAAATCACGTGCACTGACGTATAATGTCTGATTATATATCAAATTCAATTAAGTCAACTCTCATTTGTCAGAACTGCAATGACGGAAAAGACCTCAAGGAATCTGTTTTACGCCTTCACAGCTTTTGTGGCTATTGCTGGGACTCTTTCATTATTTTTGCCAACCGCAACATTAAAGAATCAATCATCGCCCAAACTTAAGCCTTCAAAAATCGATACATCGACAGATCCCAAGAAGCCAGTGGAGGATTGGACCAGAGAGGAGATTAATCAGTTTCTTTCCAAGGTGAGTTGGTTATACGTTTTGTGATTCATGTTATAGATTCTAACTGGTTAGCGATTTATTACTCCCGCCCCAGAATCAACTGATGAGGAGCTTCGAGAGTTTGTGAAACAGCTTCAGAAAGTCACAGTATGAGCTTTGAAGGTAGTTCTAGTGGCTTAACGGTGTCGTCGGCGCTGTCGTGTTTCTCGTTTTGATTTCTTTTGTTGTCATTTTGAGGTTATTTATTCCGCCATGGTTAGTTACGAACAACACAGGCATAGTCGTGGGCACGTTCTAACAAAGACACTGTAGCTGTGTAATGATAAAATATACCAGCAAATACACAAATGTGCCAAAGATTGTGAGACATTCCAAAATAGTCGAAAATTCCACCAGGGCACCATCGTTCTGGAATTAGAAAAGAGTAAATAACCACTCCTCCGCTGTAGCAGAGAAGAGATTTGAAAACCGGTAGATAGAAGTTGGCAGTAACTCCTAAGCCATGAATCAACGAGTTGTGTAAAAATCCAGCCACTCCAGCAACAGCAAAAGAAACAAAAAATAAAATGCGATAGGGGCGATTTTTCGGTTCATCAAATGCCGGGTGCCAAGAAAGAACGACTCCAGTTATTCCAAAAAAGGCAGTGAAAGACATGTAAAGGGATTGCATCATTGGGTTGCAATAGAAAGAAGCGTATTCAGTAGTCAGAATCGATGCACAAATTAAGACAGTGATGCCAGTGTAATCAACACAAGCCAGTCGATTTTTGTGGTCCAACTTGCAAATAGAATTGAAAGTATGCCAAATAGTGCTGCATACTAGACACTTCATTGCTGCGACAAGAAATACAACCATGCAAATATTGTCCATCAACGATGACTGTTCCCAGGAAATGGTCGTGGGGTAATGGAAAAACGCTAGAAAGATCATAATTATGAATCCAGCCAAATGAGTCCAGATGTTGCAAGTTTCGTTATGAATCTCAATGATACTTTTGATGCAATCTGTATATCGCTCGTAGAATCGGTAGCCACGAATGATGTAAGGATTATCCTGGTATTGAACAGGGAGTTCGTGATACGTAATAAGCCCTTGTTGAGCTGCTGCCAGAGCAGTTTCGGCCGCTTTCCTATATATCTCATCGGCTCTCTGCTTGACTATTGCGGCATATTTGGTCTCGAGGTCTATTAACGTATGCTCCAAATGTTTTTGAGCCAAATGCACTCTTGACGGTAACGAGTGTGCGGCTTCCTCCCAGGACTCCCATAAATGCTTCAAGTGGTCCTCAGTTACCTTGACATAGGACTCAATTTTGGTTTTGTGGGAGTCGACATTGAGTACATTATCCTTAATATGGACCATCGCTGATAAGGCAGCATTAAACGACTCGTCGAGCTGCTCGGCCTTTTGAGCACTGAACTCTTCCAGTATGTCCAGCCGGGTTTCAAGACGATTCAAAAAGGCATCGATTTTCTTCAAAAGAGGGCCTTCCATTTTCCCCTCCCAAATATTTTCAAATCCAAACGTATCCTGCTCATCGAAGGCAATGTCTTGGTGCTGAGGAACACTCTTTGTCGACTCCGTAATGCTGCTACTTGCATCGACCTCTTCAATCACAGTTTTGAGGGCTGGTTGCCCATCCAAAGAGCAAACTTGCTTTCTATTACGAACAGACATGGGTGAATTCCAGATACAATAAAAAGTCAAGGTATACACCTCGAGGCCGAAACTTTAAAACACCGCCAAACAAAGTGGAGAAAATGATGTACTGAGAAAAATGGTATCGGAAAGCAAAAATTGAGGTGACATGGATGGTTATTTATGAAGATGGTTATAGTATTTAGAACTGGGTGACTAAAAAGGTAATATAATGGCCAGTTTAGAGATGTTTGATTCAATTCCGGAAAAGGTACATTTTTACAAACATTGGCTCAGTCAAAGTCAAAAAAGTGCATGGACCTGTCTGATTAGGCAGTTCGTGGGAAGTTCCAATGCCCCGAAATACAAACCATTAGGCTTAAATAAGAGACAAGAAGTTAAAGAGAAATTATCTGACTGAAAAAAGGTCATCAATGGAAAGAAAATATTCTAGTCTTTCATTCGTTTTGTGTGTTTTTGAAAATTTGCTTGTTTCTTTTCTTTTTTTAGAGTTCGGGAAGTAAGAAACTTTGGATCTAAATTTCTACTTAAAACATGATAAACCACTGCATGGGAAAAAACTATAAAAACTGAACCGAAAAATAAACACAAAATTAAAATTAAAAAAAAGATTAAAATTAAAAAATTAATAAAATAAAACATATATATAATCACGTGATTACTTTATCTTATTTGTGATTGATAGTGATTGTCTCACTAACCAGTTACAAACTTGATGTGCTATTATAAGAGTAATGTCGGTTTGTAGGGTGAGATCAATGTCAAATCACAGAGCCCGAGAAAGGGAAGATCACCTTCAATGGGTCTATACAGGTTGGCAACATTGTAAACTACTGTGTATAAGCAATCGTACTAAAACGTAATTTAGTCGTAGACATTAAATGGTCGTCAGTCAAACTTCTCATCGAAGCCCCTTGCTATGACCTCTTCAAAAGCTCTACAAAAACATGCATATATGATATTTTCATTACAACTACTTGGCATTGGCACATGACACCACCGAAAAAATGGCTGTCTTCACCAAGATAAAATTATATCTGGAACTTTATCACCATGGCTCAAAAAAAGGGTTCCAAGAAGAAAAAGGCCAAAAATGCTGTTACCAATTCCAGATCCCAAAGAAATCCCGATATACACAAAGAAACGCCTAAGGAGGAGAGTTCCAGCGATTTACGGAAATCTAACGTTCAAGATCGACTGGATCAGGTGAAAGAGAACCTCTTAACCCTCGTTCAAGAGAGTGGTTCTCAATCAATTCTGAATCTTGCATTCAAGTGCTTCAGCCAAACATTGGAATGCTGCTCGATGAGTATCTCTGAAATCGAAAAACAGGTTGACTATGTTGTGGAGACTGGTGATGCCATATTTAGTCAAGGATTCGATGATGTGGTTATTCCAAGCGTGATAAGTACTATGATCCAAGCCACTTCACGGCTAGCTAGTATGCGAAAATTTGTTGCTTGTTTGACTAGTGACTCAGCAATTCAGCATAAACGAAAAGCTCTACAAGCTACTAGTCCAGAACCTAACACCAAATTGACGCAACCAGCTCCAAAAGACAGTAATGATTCAGAAACATCCTTATCTGATATGATTGCTTCAATCTCAGAAATAGATCTTGCATCTGCTAATGAGCCTACAGTCAATTCTTCTGAATTTTCCAAAAATCCCAAATCAATAGCTCAAGCATTTGTTATGTTCAAACCACACATGTCTCAAATGATTGTTTCACGAAAACAGGCTGAGCAGGAAAGAGATATTCTCAAGCAAAAGGTAGAGTCTCTTGAGAAGCAACTAGCTCAACATCAGTCTCATTCGAACCTGTTGTCTTCAGAAGTCGAAAATGAGTCTTTTCCTGACCTTCCGCAATTGACTCCAGACACAGCAGAATATATGAAAACACATTTCAAACAGTTCCTTGCACAATACAAAGCCAGAGAAGTTTACTTCACCAAGATTCTCCGGGCTCGAGCTTCAGAAACTGCAGTTCAAATGGTCAAAGTTAAGAAATACAGTGAGTTGGCCAGGGCTGGTTGGAAGCTAGCTGCAGATGCCACAAAAAAGCTGAAGGACTTCAATGCATCTTTAGAGAAAAAAATAGCTCCACACAAGGAACACGCCAATCTCTTGGAAACTACAATAATCTCGTTGATGCATCAACTGGAAACCTCTCAGAAGGAATCCCGCATGCTCAGAACGGAATTAAACCAACACAAGAATAAAACAGAATTAATGGGTGTCATGCTGGGAGAGCTCATGCAAGCCCATCTTAAAGCAAAGCGAGAAAAGGAGGAGGTAGGGCACAACCTGGATGTTTTGTCAACTAAACTTAAGGATATGGAACTTTCCTTAACATCTTTAGAGGACCAAGTGGTACAAACGCAAGAGGGTGGGCTCTCCTCGCTACGAGATGCACTGGGCAAATTGGTTTATACTATCGATGAGTACGAAAGCACTAAAGAGTCTTCAGAAAATGGATATGAGTCCAAGGAGCTGGTTGGAAAGCCAGACTCAGATCGCCTCGTCGAGCTGGATCCAATAGACGAGACATCAGGTCCTGACACCACAATCGAGGCTGAGACTTTCAATAAATCTGATGATCTTAGTGAAATTTCTTTACTTTCAGAAAGTGATTCTATCGAGGATTTCGGTTTTGAAAAGTATGAGGAAGCTGCAGGTGACATTTCTTCTGATGATGACGAATACTTTCTAAGGGCAAAATTTGGAAAATGCTACCAGGACGAATATCAAACAGTATTGGATGCATTTTGCGACAATGATGATTCTTCCCCCTTCTATCTTTCATTATTTGGAGGATCAGATAAAAACGACTTGTCTCGTGCTACCTGCAATCATTTTCGGGACAACCAACCCAAAATTAAACTGATAAACACAAGGTTACGGAAGGCTCACCTGATGTCTGAGGTGCTATTTCATGACTATATGCAATCTGATGATGACACTTCTATGCAAAATTGGACAGATGAGCTGGAATGGCACGAGGATCATTCGGATCTTGATCCGGTTTGGGAAACGATTGGAGACAAATTGCATGAAGATAGCCTCGCTCGAACTAAAATCTCGGAGGTTGAAGAGGATGAGTTTTTTAAACTTCCTCTTAATGGAGAAATTCAAAGTAAAAAGGACGAGGAAAACCTCCTCAAGGTGAGTAACTCTTCCCTCGATTCTCCTGAAAACGATATGTTGAATCTTGGCTGTGACTACGAAAATTCTGACCCAGCAATAATCTCCGCATCAAGTTCGTTTTTGGTCGAATCCATTCCAAAAATTGCCAATGGTAGAACTATAGAGACGGAGAGTCAATTTATAGAAAGCCTCAAGCATAATGTGGGGCGATTCAAGTCTCGCTCTAATGGCCATTGCCCAACAGGAACTCTCATGGCTAACTATTTTATCATGAGTCTCTTGCAATACTACGCTCATGATTTGTCTATTTTCAATCCATGTGGACGTGTTGTACATTCACTTGGAGGCATTGAATGGATCAAATCATTATTGGGTCAGCTTGTCCAGAAGGTGGAAGGTCGACCCATTTCAAGTATCCAAAATGGCATGGGACCTATTGCCCTCTTGCTGGGTTCAATGGTAGTGGAACTTATTAAATTCCCTTACTTGGAAAAACTCGAAAACATCTACTCCGATTTAATCGTGCATTTAGATGTGGAGCAGTTGTCATTACTGGATCTGGAGATTGTATTAAAGAGATGTGTTTATCCACGAGACCTGCAAAGTGGAGTTGATCTTTTCACAGGCATTGCTATAATGTCCTTTTTGTTCATGATGGACATTGTGAAAACACATTTAAAACCATCTGAAATTGAAATCGGTATCGAAAATTTTAATGAAAGAAAACCCCAGGATTCCCTTCCTAATATTTTGATGATGGATACTAACAAAATCTTGGAGCTCAATACTCTAGTGCTAGTTTCTCCAAGTATACATTGGTTAAAGATTTCTAGAGACGAAGACATCTGGATTCGCACCACAGAGAGGTACGATAGTCGATATGAAGGACCTAAACAAGTCAAAGAATGTCCAAAGGATTATCAGGAGTTGGCTAAGAGTAATGGATCCTATGGTCCAAAAGCCTTTGACAAATATTTTGATTCTGAGATTCCACACCTTTCTCCTATATTTCGCCAGTATCAAACTGAGATAGTGAGATCCTTGACAGCAGGCTTATTCAATACAAGAATTTTTGATCAATTTATTAGAGAGGAAAGGGAAGGTCACTCCGAAGGCTGATCGGGGTTGCTCACAGTTTGAATAACTTTGGCGGGGACACCTACTGCAACAGAATAGGCTGGAATGTCCCTTGTGACAACAGAGCCTGCGCCAATAGTGCAGCCATCACCAATATTGACACCAGGCATGACACAGACATTAGCGCCCAGCCAACAGTCATTGCCTATTGTAATAGGCACAGCATATTCCACCTCACGTCTAGCCTGCACCTCGACATCATGAGTGGCTGTAATGAGCTGAACACCTGGACCTAGAAGAACCCTATCACCGATTGTGATTAAAGCACAGTCCAAAAAGACGCAATTGTAATTGCAATAAAACTTGTCGCCAACAATCATATTACAACCATAATCAAAAAATACAGGTGGCTCCATGTATGCATTTTTGCCAGATTTTCCGAGTATGTTTTGAATCATCTCTTTCCGGCCTTCTTCCAATGTCTCAGGAGTGCAATTATCTGGGAAATAATCATTGAATTGTTTCTGAAGCACTCGAATCCTGTGTCGAGCCTGAACCAGATCAGGATCCTTGTCACTATAACCCATCGAGGAAATCATTTGCTGATATCCCTCGGACTGAACCGGTGCATTTCTAAGGGTTTTTGCCAATTCAATCTGGTTCTGGTTAAGCTCAAACACCCGCTTCGAGACCATTGATGAGTTTTTAGTTCGAGTATGGGGTTTAAGTTTAGTATAGGTGGAAGGAACTTTGGGAAAAGTGTAGATAAGTTAAATGCTATTAATAGTCATGAGAGATGTAAGCTACTTGTGGGGAGATGTATCTATTTGTTGAGAATTGTATCTAATTGTAGAGGAACGTACCCAATTGTAGTGGAACGTACCTAATTGTATAGAGAAGTCCCTCGTGTAGAGGAACGTACCTAATTGTAGAGAAACATCCCTCGATTAGAGAAACGTACCCAATTGTATAGGAACGTACCAATTGTGTAGGAACGTGTCTATTGTAGAGAATCGTAACTATTGTAGAGAAACGTATCTACTTGTAGGGAAATCCAGAACTCACATAATTGCCCTGGTAAGCCAGAAAACAGCCTGCCTTAGACTGAACTTCCACTTGAAATGGTTGTATAGGGAAAGACTCACCATCAATGCTAAGATATTTGCAAGCTCTGGTTGGGGTCAAACGGTAAGCTTCGATCTTGGCATAGTTAGCAGTAGGTAAATCGATATGATGTCCCTTTTCGGCGGCAACAAGAAGTTTAATGGCATCCAATGACCCAAGATCCTTGCGCCATGTCAGAACATCCATTTTTCCGTCAGTGGGGAGCGAGGCAGGAAAAGCCAGGAAGTTAGCTGATACCCAAGGAAATTTTCCCACATAGAAATTTGCCATATTTGGAGCGGAAAGTATTTCCCAATCTGATGGAAGGGGATCATTGACAGTTCCGTGTTTGAGATCAAAAGGGTGTTCTGCTGGTATGGTGTCATCATTAAGTTGATTAGTAAAATCGCTGGAAATTTCCTTGACATCTTTGGTGGAGTATTTAACTGCAATCGTGCAGGGATATGATTTGCTGCCAAAGATTCGAGCAAGTGCACCTACAGTGAATCGCATTCCACCCATCCATCTCAAATTTTCAGTTCCGAGATCTAAATCTGCAACAAGCCCAAGAGCTTGGGAAAGAAAAGAAATATACTTCTCATTTCCTTGAGTGAGAACCATCAGGTCAGTTAGTAATCGAGAAGATTTAATCATGCGTAAAGTTGCGATGGATGGGGAGTCTGTTCCGTTCAAAGACCAAGATAGCGAATTACCTGATCCACAAGGCAATTGACATACTGCTATTTTTTTCAGTAATTCACCTCCATTTTCTCGGGAAGCCAGTCCGTTGAATACCTCATGAGGTAATCCGTCACCGGAGCAGCACATAATCGCATCATACTTATCAACATCAAGACCAGCCGCTATTTCCTTGGCATGGTAACGATGGGTTGTAATAATCACGTCAACAGGGCATTTGGCTGCTTTGAGTAATGGCTCCGAGTGCTTTTTGTATAGTTTCTCGGCATGTCCAGGTCCTCCTCCAGGATTTATTAATACCAAAAATCGTTTATGGGGATCAGAGGTGCTATATGCCTTGGCCATGATGTCATTAGCTGTTGCTTCGGAATTTTCGTTCCCAGCTACTAATACAGAATCGGGATGACATCTTTTGCCTGATATATCGGCATAGGTGATTTTGACTTGATTTCCATGCGGTTCGGCCTCGAGAATCTGCTCGTAGGGAACTGTGTCGCGAGTGGTGGTCTGAGATGCTAGATTAGTGGATTCTCGACATTTCTACATATCTAACTTGATAAATCAACTTACCCAAACAAGACCAATCATTAGAAGAGATCTCTCTTTGTATCTTTATTCCCTCTGGCGTCATCACATTTTTGCCCAGCAATTGTGTTGAAGATGACGAGACATCCGAAGTCCTCGACATTTTGGATTCCACTAGTTTAAGTTTATCAAAAGGATGCAACGTTTTTTTGGATTGATCTGGGTTGAAAAACACATTTTGGAATAGGAAAATTATGAGACAGTTTAAACATGAAAGTGAATGATTATAGCAAATTTTTTCACTATATGTAGTTTAGAGAATATTAGTTGCAGAGGTTAGCGCGAAGGTTGTAAGACTATGTTCTAAATTGGTTGAAGATCAGTTGATGGACTACCAATTCACTTGCTCAGAAATGATTTTGTTCCATCTGGTTTATCATCTGGTTGTAATGCATTTAAATGCAGTACTTTGGTTTCGGTGCTTCGATTCAGGGGTTTTGATTCAATTGCACTTCGCTATTGAAACTGTCTCAAAGCTCTTGAATTGGTTTCAAAGCTATTGAATCTGTCCCAAGGCTATTGAATCTGTCCCAAGGCTATTGAATCTGTCCCAAGGCTATTGAATCTGTCCCAAGGCTATTGAATCTGTCCCTAAGCTATTGAAACATCGCAAAGGTTCTGGTCTAGTGATCTTTTGTCTTTCTTTCGCTTTCAACACCAGCTTAGGGAAACTCAACAGTTGAATCTTCAGGTCGGTACACAAACCGATATGACAAAGATACCAAAGTCTGAGGAGCCGACACCACAGAAGTTGCATCTCTTCTGATCGTGCCTGACATTGCGAATCCAAACAGGTTTTTTCCTCTTGCATCACCGAGTTTGACTTTTCCACTAGCATTGAAGATTGTGACACCAACATACCCATGGCAGTCCCAACTCAGTAAATCATGGCTAGTTGGACTGGGCATTTGAGCGTATGCTCCCAGAAATGCGTCTCGACCTGCTATGGGAGTTCCATTCCAGACAATGGTGGTCTCTGGACTGATGAAATTTGGAAGATTTTGGCGCTGATCATCTAATGCGGAAAGAAATTGTTTGATGTATGTTTCGGTTTCTGAGTTAGCATCGAATTTGAAACCAAAGAGTCATTTCTCACTCACCAGTTACTGTCTTGTTGACGTTATCCTGATATGGTGTATTCATGGTTGAAAAGTGAAAGAAATTTTATTCAGATCAAAGTTGCATCTTCGAGACTATATTTCTTATGACTGATATCTGTTGCTGGTTTAAGTCGACTATCTCCAATTCGATTATTTCGTCGTGACTTCGAGTCTATTGCCTCTATTTTAAGTCGTAAGTTGTATCTTCTATGTACCTTCTATGCAATAATTACTCAGCTTTTCGCTTAGTCCTTCTCTCTGCTTTTCTCAATTTTCCTCGAACAAGTTTGCCCAAACCTTTGTTGACCGTAATATCTAACTTGGCAATACTAATAGCAATTCGCTCCATTAATACCTCGTCCTTGCTCTCCTTGCTGCTTAAAACAAGACTGACTATTGGTCGGTTAATCCAATCTGCATTTTCAGGGACAGATTGGCATAGACCCACTACTGTAGTCAGGTCTTGCTCATTCAAAAACGAATCCCATCCAATAATCGCGACTCTTCCAGCCTGTGCAATGTTTATTCCTCGTAAACTAGAAGCTGTGCAAAACAAGACTTGAGGCATTTCTTTGGTTTCTTGAGAATCATCCAATGGAATGCTCATGAAAGTTTCAAGAAACTTCACAACCAAGTCAGGATTGATTTGGGCTAAATTAGTTGCCGTAATACCCTTGCCTTTGAAAGCCTCCTCATACATTTGAGAGTTGTAATGGGGAGGAACAATAACCAAATACCTCTGTTTGTGTAAATGTACTAATCTTTTGACAGCATCGAAATAAGAATCCTCCAAAAACAAATTCTTGTTGTAATGGCGATGCTGATTTAATTTTGTCAATCTATCCTTGTAGAACTGATCGACAATTGCATGTTTTGTTTTGAGATAATTGCCCCGATCGCCAGTTAATTGAGTAGCATCAAGTAATTCATCAGCTATGATGTGGGGAGGGTATTTAGGTAAGTTTATGTCTTTCCATTCTTTTCGTCTTGTATTGAAACAACCCACCTCCATCATGATGTTTTTGGATAACTGTGTAAAATCTGTTGGGCGTTCTGCACTGAGCCCCAGCTCCATCAGAGGCCGGCCTTCGCTCCACCCTTTGGCTTTTATTAATCTGCCATGGAAAGGGCTGAGGTTTGTTCCTGTAATTATGATTTTCAGTGGCGGGAAACGTGACAAGTTTTTGCGCAGAAAGCCATTTCGTTGCTCTTTTATATAATCTGTGAGCAGCTCGACTGCCTTGTCGTGGTTTTTGTTGTTAAATTGGGGTAGTACGAATTGTTCCCGTGGCAAAATCCAGTCTCCATTATCCATGATAATGGAAGACAAATGATTAAACCTCAGTACGTCCCGAAAACTTGATTGGATCAAGTCCATAAGTCTGCTAGGAGTAGAAATCAAAATCTGGGGGTCTTGGTTTCGCCGTAATACTTGAATCTGTTGTTTTTCCGCTTCTGTCGAACTTCGATACAAGAGCTGAACCTGTTTCTGAAATTGACCATTTTCTTGGAAACAGTCGAGTTCTTTAGCCAGCAGTCTCATTTGATCTCGAAGCTGTCGTCCAGCCACTTCACTTGGCACAAGGAATAAATTGTTAATTCCACTGCCAGAAGCACACTCAATCCGGTTAGAGTGTGTCAATGCAAATATACCAAGAGCTGTACTGACCCCGTGGCCAGGAACAGATCTCCATATTAATGATAAGTTTGATTTGAGCACAGACAGAATGTTTTTCTGTGCATCTGTAGGTCCTGAATTAGTTTTGGAAAAACTCCTGGACTCAGCACATTTCTGATTCGAAGCATCCAATTGGGACAATCCTAAATCAGCCCAACTGGAGACTTTTTTAGGATCAATCAGCAGCTCCACAGATGATCCATTTACACCTGTCGATACGGAGCGCTTGAATTGTTTTAACAGTAGTGGGGCGCTACTGCGCGCACATTTCCATATCCATGGCCAGCCCATTGGATTGACCTTGATTTGAAACCAGCCTTTTTGGGTTTCGAAATTTCATCACTATAGACTTCAGCTCTGCATTCTTGCGCATTAGAAACAAACCAGAACAGTACCGAAACTTTGGAGTCTAACTCTGATATAAACCAAATCATTGACTGAATATTTACTCCCTTGTTGATTCAAAAATACACTCGTCGACAATAACAGAACAGCACTTCAATGGATCTCGAAAATGCTCTCATTTTGGACTCAGTCAAGACGGCTGCCCACTCAAGTGTTAGCCATTTAGTCTGGTCCCTTGGTCTTTGGTTTCTAAAGCTGATTACCTGGCTATGTTATACCTTACCATCCAATATTCTCAGCCTGTTTAGTCGTTCTGTGCAAGTTTCTCTGAAGCTCTCTTCTCTCTTTGTTGTTTTTGTGTCGGCTGTGACACTGGCTGTGATGATTTTTCGTTACAGATCTCAAACTGTTTATTCTCGACTTCCAAAAGACCAGCCCAGAACTGAGCCTAAGATCGATTTTTATAACGAATCGGAGGAAGAAAGCACCAAAACAGGATTTGCCAACTATCTGGATGAGTTTTTGTCAGCAGTTAAAATCTTTGGGTACCTGGAAAAACCTGTTTTTCATGAGCTCACTCGAAATATGCAAACCTGGAAACTATCTGCTGATGAAATCGTTCCTCTCGATGACCAGCAGGGATTCAGTGTCGTTGTAGAAGGCTCTGTTCAAGTTTATACCAAATTAAACTCATTTTCATCCTCTGATCGTCCAGTAAAGATTCGCTCTCGAGAAAATCTCATTGAATGGAATGGCGAAACCTATCAGTTACTGTCAGAGACCAAAACGGGGGCCCCTCTCAGCTCTTTATTTAGCATTCTGTCTCTTTTCACAGAAGATGTAGAGTTGCAGCAAAACTTCCGATCTGGAATGCCCTCCCCCACACTGGATCCACAAGACGCTGATATCGATTCTGCGGACAGTGAATCCCTGCCCAAATTCAACAATCATCTGTTTTCTAAAAAGCCAGAAAGAGTCTCAATAACAGTTCGAGCTGCAACAGATGCTACCATTGCAATCATCCCTGCAGATGCTTTTAGGCGCATCACCAAAAAATACCCCCAAGCAACCTCGCATATTGTCCAGGTCATCTTGACTCGGTTCCAAAGAGTTACTTTTCAAACAGGACATCACTACTTTGGCCTTACCCCTGAGATTTTTGAAACCGAAATGAATCTAAACAATTATGCCAGGAATGACCTACCCAATTATATCAGGGAAGGAGCAGTTCGCAAACTCAACAGTCTCAACAGACAAAATAAGGATCAACATAGTGTGATGCTTCCATCAAAAAAGAATGCTAAACGGAAAAAAAATCAACCCACTTGAACAAGGCTAGTGTGGTTTCTTTAGAAAAAGAACCTAGTTTAGCCAGTGTCAGCCCTGGTGATTTGCTCACTAACGGCACATTCATTGTCCAAGATCACCCTCTGTTTGAAAAGGCAGTACAAAAACGATATCTCAACACCCTTCACTTTTATGGGTCAGAGGGTGAAACGGAGGAAGTTGCTCTTAAAACTGCACTGGTAGAAGCCATTCTCAAAGTGCTTGGAATTGATCGAGAATCGATCGAACTTTCCATTGCTGCTTCCCAGACCTTGTCGACCCTTGATTCCCCAATGTTCAATGGTGAAGAGCCAAATCGCCCATTGACCCATGGTAATGCTCTCAGTGAAGCCACCCGACTCCGAAGAGGACTCCAACGGGCTTATTTTTTGACTGATTCCAGCTCTTCTATAGCTGATGACGAATCAAGCAGCATTTCGCAGTCAATTAACCTGCCATTTGACATGATTAGAAATGACATTTCAAACTCAATGGAAGTGGTTTTATTCAAAAGGGACTCCTTGCTCATTCAGCAAAATGAGATGACTCCTGGGCTTTATTATCTGATTGATGGTGTAATGGAAGTTGGTTATACCGACAAATCTAAAGCCTACCACAATCTTTTTACTGTTCAACCTGGAGGAGTTGGAGGTTACATTGGCTCGATTCTTGGACACAGGTCTTTTGTCGATGTAAGAGCCAAAACTGATGTCTATGTTGGTTTTCTCCCGGTTTCTGCCTTAGAGCGTATGGCGGATAAATATCCTCTTGTTCATCTCACAATGGCAAAGTCTTTGATCAAGGTTCTCTCTCCACTTATTCTTTATTTGGATTTCGCACTAGAGTGGGTCCAGGTCCGTGCTGGACACAAAATCTATAGAGAGGGAGACAGTGCAGACGCGATCTATATTGTGCTAAATGGGCGTGTGAGAGCTCTTGGTGACTCTACGCAAGAGAGAGGCGAATACTCACTTCAAGGGGAGTATGGTAAGGGGGAATCGGTAGGGGAGCTTGAAGTGCTCACAATTTCGGAGCGCCCTTTTACTCTGGTAACTGTCAGAGACTCAGAGTTGGCTAAAGTTCCTCGGGCACTTTTTGAGTCCTTAGCTCTTCATTATCCCTCAATCACATATCAAATTTCCCGGACTGTGGCGTCTCGAGTCAAGTCTTTGATGGACAACTCAACATCGATTCCCAAACGTCTCCATACCTTTGATGCTCCTGCTCACCACAATTCGTTTTTGACCTATGCGATTGTCCCTGTTTCCCAATCTCTTGACTTGTCTGAGTTTGGAAATCGACTTTTTCTTGCTATGAAAAATGTTGGCCGAAAAACTATCATGCTCAACCATGCCTCAATTCTCACTAAAATGGGCAAACATGCATTCAATCGAATGGGGAAACTGAAGCTCTCCGGGTTTTTGGATGACATTGAAGATCGCTATGAGGCGGTTTTGTATTTGGTTGATACTCCTCCTAGCTCTTCCTGGACTAATACATGTATTTCTCAGGCAGACTGTGTGCTACTGGTGACTAATTCCCATAGCGATACTAGCATTGGGGAGTACGAGAGGGTTTTGCTTAAAATGAGAACGACTGCGAGGACTGAAATGGTTTTTTTGCATCCTGAGAGATATGTTGCTCCCGGATTGACAACCCTTTGGCTTAAATCGCGAATGTGGGTTCATAGTCACCATCACGTTCAAATGAATGCTAGTAACCATCAGGAGATTTCTCGAATGGAGGTCAAAAATGAAGCTAAGGGCCGCTTTGCCAACTTGAAGCGAAAAGCCAAAGACATCCAGGAAGAGCTGATAAGCAAATATCGCCCCAAGCAGACTATCTACTCGTCATCATCAGCTCACAAGGATGATTTCAATCGACTTGCCCGGATTTTGACGGGTCAGGCTATTGGAATTGTGCTTGGCGGTGGAGGAGCTAGGGGTATAGCTCATATCGGTGTTCTTAAAGCATTAGAAGATGCTGGAATTCCAATAGATATGGTGGGTGGCACCTCAATTGGATCATTTATTGGTGGTCTTTATGCGAAGGAATATGACTTGGTTCCAATTTATGGAAGAGCCAAGAAGTTCTCTGCTCGGGTTTCATCTCTGTGGAGAATGCTTATGGACTTGACTTATCCTACGGTCTCTTACACCACTGGTCATGAGTTCAATCGTGGAATTTGGAAGACTTTTGGAGATTCTCGAATTGAAGATTTCTGGCTGCCCTACTACGCCAATACAACCAACATCACTCACTCAAGAATGGAAATTCACAAGGAAGGGTATGCTTGGCGATACATTCGAGCTTCAATGTCGCTTGCTGGGTTGCTACCTCCCATTAATGACAATGGCTCCATGTTGCTAGACGGAGGGTATGTCGATAACTTGCCCGTGTACGAAATGAAAGCCAAGGGTGCTGCGGTTGTGTTTGCAGTGGATGTTGGTTCCATCGATGACACTACTCCCATGACCTATGGAGACTCTGTGTCAGGTCTTTGGGTTGTTTTTAATCGATGGAACATTTTTAGTCAGGAGCCCAACATTCCTACAATGGCTGAAATTCAGGCTCGCTTAGCTTATGTTTCCTCAGTTGGTGCATTGGAACAAGCCAAGCATGCTCCAGGTGTTATTTACATGCGACCACCGATTGACGACTTTGCTACGTTAGATTTCGGTAAATTTCTGGATATTTATCAGGTTGGGACTGAATTTGCACAAGAGTTTCTGGAAACACTTCAAAAAGACAAGAAAATGCCAAAGATCGCAGGCATGGAGACAGTCAAGTCAAAACATCATCGAATCATCAATCGTCGAAACAGCATTTGACAGGTGCGTCATGTATTGTGTTCATTATTTGCTGGCTGTCTTTCATTTTATATATATATATATTCATCATGCATCACTAAATTGACTCTTGGGGAGGCTCTGAAGTAACTAAAACTACAGAATCTCCTCGGACAAAAAGCATCTCACTTTTTCGTTTTCGAGGTTCAAGTTTGTCTCCTTCCACGTACTCGTATATGGTCTCCTCAACATTTCCCAACACCATACTGCAATGAATGTCATAGGCCTCGATATTAGTATTTGAAGATTTGTTGTTCAAGCTAGATTGATACTCACATGTAATAGTCCATATAACTCCCGTCCGCCACGGAGCTTTACGTGGACATTTTCATTCAAAGAAAGTCCAATAAGATCCAGTGGTTGGGATCCAAAAGAATCTGATTCGGACATGATGATTAACTTATTGAGTGATGGAAACAAATATGCTCTGTTAAGGGTTAGGGCTTGTTCTGATTATTTTTACAATTGTGAAGTTCAGAAGGATGAATTGATAGAGGAAAAAAATTGAAAAAGAATCAAAAAAATGAAATACCAACAAGGTTTGGGTGAAATTTCACTTTTTTTCACCAGATCAAATATGTTGAAGCGGGAGTTCCACTCGTGTGCAACACAACTGGCACGAAAAAAATGGCCAAACCCTCTTCCCAAAAGTATCACCAGCAATCCTTTTGTACACGAGCTCAAAGTTCGAGCACCCATTGCGCCTACACTCGCCAACATCACAGTCAGTGACTCCCATCCTCTTTGGCAGTTTTTCAAGGACAAAAAGTTTGCTAGAGATCCACAAAGTGTCAGCTCTGGAGGGCGTTCATGGTCTGTTCCTGAACTGCGACGGAAATCCTTCGAGGATCTTCATAAAATCTGGTATTTGTGTCTCAAGGAGCGAAATATCTTGCTCCGAGAGCACCGAGTTACCTCTAAGCGAAACGCTGTAAACGTCAATGACGGTTATATGGATGAGAATGACAGTGTTGGATTGACTATGCAGCGAATCCGTCACGTTCTTGCTGAGCGATATCGAGCTTATGAGGAAGTACAGCAGCCATTAGCAGAACAACTTCCTGAGCTCAACGAGAATATGAAACAAGCATATTTGAGTGCTGATGATCAAAGCGATGCCGTTGTGTCGCTTCAGCTTCAGCGTCATTTGTATGCTTATTATGGGATTTCCACAGAACCGCTTGAAACAGATCCTCAATTAGAGATTACTGACCGAATTTTGGAGGGTGTCAAGTTTGGAGCTGAACTCAAGTTTTTACGATACAATAACAATGGCGAGAGTAGTGCATTTGAGAGTCTCCCTGAAAACGACATTTACGAAACATATATTCTCTTTTTGGCTGAGGATTCTCCCTCTGGAATGGCCAATGCCTTTGACATGATCAAAGGATACCGAGATTCCAAACCTCTTTTTGTTGCTCCTTGGAACAGTCAGCGGGTTCTTCAGCATTTCATTGAGGAGCAGCTGAATCTTGTCCAAGTATATGAAGAAGCATTACAGAACAAACCCATCAATTATACCGAGGAGGAGATTGAGGCCCAGATTCCCGAACAATTCCGAGGAAAAATCTAGTGTATATAGTAATAAGTTGATTGCTTTAATCTATTGATGGATGATGAGTTGAGAAGGGTCGATGATTTGAATTAATTACAACTCTATGCTAATCTGTTGCTGTGTGCAAGTTTCTCTTTTGTTAGTTTCAAAGCCAGCACTATTCTAGCTTCTATCCTGTAGTTTGTTTTGTAACATCTCTGTGTTTTGTAACATCTCTGTGTTTTGTAACATCTGTGTGTTTTGTAACATCTGTGTGTTTTGTAACATCTATGGGTCCTGGAGATCATCAGGGTGGAACCCCAACTTCTCCAACCTCACTTCTCGACCTCCATCAGGAATAGGTCCAGTTCGTGAGAAAGGATATAAAATAGATGTTGCTTTCCCCAAAAGCAAGCCTGCGGATATGGGTCCAAAATTGTTGGAATCTATGGAGTGGATGTTATCACCTTCAACCCATAAGTGATTGCTAGGAATATAGCAATGTCTCCGGGGATAAGGATACCTCGTGAGCACTTCGTCGCCTCCTACAGCAAGCACACGCTTGGCAAGAACCTTTTCGGGATCAGTAGGGGATCGGAATAGTACCACGTCTCCAACATTGATTTGGCCTGGCTGTTTAATTGCAAATTTCTTCAAAAAAACATAGTCACTAGCCCCCAAATTTGAATCGGGGTTAAGGGCAGGCGTCATTGATCTACCTTCAATCTTGCCAATAAATGCCACATGCTCGGCCACTGTTGCTACCACAGGGATCCATGACAACCCAATCAGTATGCGAGTGACACCCGACATTGAAAAGGTAAATAAATAGAATTATGGATAAAGTGTCGTATTTGACAATAACGGTTTTTGTCCTTTTAAATGGGCACTTTCTTTACAGCGTTTAGATATTAATTCATCACAGCCTAGCAAAACAATGTCCATTTAATGAAGACTAGTTTGCTCGTTGTTTGCTCTTTTACTAAGGCGGCTAAAGTGAGTTTTGAGAAATTTTCACCTTTGTCAGTCATGAATTAATATTGCATAAGCAGCCCTCTTTAATTTATCATAATCGGCCCTGTTTGGTTGCTGTTCTTTTCACATGTTTCTCGACACACAACTTCAACACAACTCGATTCACACAATCACTATTCACATTTTAATTCCCCCCACAATACCGTTGAGAAACTTAACTATTAAGCTTAACGGAGCTGCAGTTCCGAGAAAGCTTATTATCTCAGTTCCGAGAAAGCTTACTATCTTCAATGAAAAGCTTAAGAGCTGGAAAATCAAGATATTCATCCTCGATCTCACTTTATGAGTGCTTTTTCTATCAATAGAATTTCGCTTACACATTCGAAACAGGAGGGTTGAAATATAGGTCAAAATGAAAGACAAAGAAAAGGTTGCTGATGTTGACCTTGATACAAATCAAGAAGTGAATCCACCAAGAGGCTTTGTTTGGTGGGTTAAGAGAGTTGCAAAATTCATTATATCCCAATGGCTTCTTGTCGGAATGGGCGTATTTATTGCTATTGCCTATGCAGCTCCCAACTATGCAAGATCCCATGGAACGATCAGGGCAGATATCACCATTGATTACTTAGCTGTAGCTGCCATTTTCTTGATTTCGGGTCTGAGTATGCCTACTTCCGTCCTGATTAAAGAGTCAGGTAACTGGCGTGCTCATTTAGTGACTCAAGGTCTCTCGTTTTTGGTGACTCCAGCTGTTCTTTTTGGATTTGTCAAGGCTATAGACAGTGCACACAACAGCCGCATCGATCCCTACATATTAGTAGGTTTGATCATCACTGGGTGCACACCAACCACAGTCTCTTCAAATGTCGTTATGACCCGAGCAGCTCACGGAAACGACTCGTTAGCCTTATTAGAGGTAACCATAGGAAACTTGTTGGGTGCCTTTATCTCGCCGGCACTTGTTCAGTTATACTTATC
Organism: Dengshuqunia hispaniensis; assembly: GCA_900535975.1. Lineage (NCBI taxonomy): Eukaryota > Fungi > Ascomycota > Dipodascomycetes > Dipodascales > Dengshuqunia > Dengshuqunia hispaniensis. The sequence goes on along the minus strand of LS992275.1, from coordinate 2,832,845 downwards.
AGACAAAACCGGCTTTGGGTGGGCTAACCCTGCCAATAGCACTTCTATGACAGTTCTCTACCGACGGGTAATGAAACAGCTGGGTTTGTCACTCTTTGTCCCCTTATCTGTGGGACAGGTGTTGCAGAATATCTGGCCAAAGCAAGTCAAGTGGGCTGTCACACGTCTTTACCTGCCCAAGCTAGGAACATTCTGCCTGTTGCTGCTGATCTGGTCTACTTTTTCTAACGCTTTTTATTACAATGCATTCAAGGAGGTTCCTAAAGCAACAATGATTATGGTTCCTTTCCTCAATATTGGCTTATACCTACTCTTCACAGTTCTCTGTTTTTTGGCCGCTCGGTTTCCAGTCCAGCTTCCCCAGCCCTCTGAAAACTCATCCAAGCTTTACAAGCGGGTTTATGCCTTTTTATCTCCCTTTTATTTCAATCGAAAAGACACTGTGGCCATTATGCTTTGTGGAGCAGCCAAAACTGTGGCTTTAGGAGTTCCCTTGATCTCTGCTCAGTACGGCTCAGATGACCCCAAGATTGGAAAAATCTCAATTCCATTGACTCTGTATCAAGGAGAACAAATTGCTACTGCTCAGGTGCTGATTCCTTTGTTCAGAAAATGGGTTCATAAGGAAGATCCCTCGACTCCAACAAACGAGGGAGATGAAGAGTATGAGATTGGCTCAGACCCTCTAACCGAACCGGAGCCGGAGGAGTGGAGTGACTCCCCAACTCCCTGTGCACCTATTGAAGACAAACCAACCCCAGATGGTGCACAAAACAATAATACTCAGTTAAATCAATAATTACATAAATGTCAATGAATTGACAACTAATAATTCGTTCGTTTTTGGGAGGGCCCATTGGCTAGCAGATTAAATGTTATAAGTTATGGAATCAATAAATATCCCAGAGACCACCAGGTCCCACTTCGTTATATTCAAGCCTCGAAAGGTAGACTCCATCGAGATTGGTTCCAAAGTATTGCTTGGAGGCGATTTGGGCCCCCAAAAATGAAACGTTTTCCCACTTGCCTCCTTTCCACTCTGTAAAGTACTCTGCCATTTTGGCAAGTCGTAGTGAAGTAGGAGCCTGTCCGTGGCCCATTGGCGTTTGGAGACCAGCATTATAAGGAGGAGCATGAGTGGTAGGTGTGTTGCGGCCAGAAGTGTTGAACTGAGAGGGGAGCTCTGAATAGGTCGATTGTCGAGCAATCATGTACCGGTCAGTCAGCGAAACCAAAAGCATTTCCTTAAAGCCTTTGACAGCTGTTAGACCTCCTGCAACTACAATATTGTTCCAAACGACTTGCCGTTTGTTGAAGTCATCAATAGCACCAACACTCAGCCCCACAACATCGACTATCTTTTCGACAAGAGTTTCGGTTCCATGGAAACGTTCTTTTCCAATTTCCACCTCAACCCCGTCTCGATCGGTAAAAACGTTAGTAGCTTTTTCCTGATTAGGTGTTTCTGGGGCTTTTGCCTTACGTTCCCGCTCAGCAAGAATTTCTCGGGTCTTTCCAGAGGCCACTATAGCGGCTACATCCAATGTACCTTCTTTATCCTCGTCCATTAGCTCAGGACCATTGATTGCATTCCACAAGTTTTTGTTGTCCTTAGTAAGAACTTCATAGATGTTGGACTTGAGTAAATCCTCAACCTGAGTGGTGGTCAAGTTTTCCAGAGCCTGGTGAATCTCTTGTCGAACAAGAGAGGCGCCGTGGTCAATTATGATTTGGGCGGATTCAATTGGGGTAAAATCCACTACAGGAACAATTTCAGTATATTCGTCCCCAATATTGATAATAAGCGAGTCGGGCAAGTTGTAGGCAAATGAAAGACAGAGGCTTTCAGGAACAGCAGTAAAAGCGGGAATATTCAAGTTTTCAAACACATACTGCGTGATGATTTCCATTTGATCTCGGGTCCATTGGTGAGAAGCAACTAGCAACAAGGCTAGAACAGGCTGATTAGGGTATTGCTTAGCAATTGTCTGATAAATAAGACGTAATAAATACAAATAGGCCGGTAAATTTGCAATCTTTCCAGCTTTCACAGGTTGAACTTTTTGGTTTTCTTCACCTTTAGCTGTAAACCACTCCTTGTTGGGATCAGGTTGGTAAACCTCCGAGGAAACGGTGTTTCTGGCTGGAGTAAGAGACTCTGAAAGACCAAACTGAACCTGAGTCGACACCGACCCAATGTCCACCACCAGAAGATTTTCGTCACGATAGATGGCCATGATGAAGAATAAAGTTCAGCTGAAAATGCTTAAACAATATAGCTGAGTATGGCTTAGGCTGACAAGTGAAACAACAAAATGGCACACACACGCAACTGAACAAGAAGAATGAGGGGATAGGTAGAGTAGGAAGTAAACCAAAATTTTAAAACATGAGTAAAAGCAATGTGAAAATATATATAAATAAATACAATCAAGATTGGCGTTTCACCCGCCTTTTAGAGACTGTTTGCAATGTTTCTACTGTGGATGTTTTTCGGGATCTTTTTGGTCTCAGAATGTCTTGAGTATCGGTCTCTGGCTCTGGTTTTGTAAGTTTTGTGAGCTCTTCTTGTTCGTATTGAAGCGTACTATCTGGGGTGTCGATTGGTGTGTCCAATCTTAGCTCGGCTTTGACTTGCACTCTTTCCAGCAGAATGTCTTTGTTTGGTTCAACTTCTAATGATTCTTGTTTGATATCCAATGCCAATGTGCTAGGCTCGTTTCCTTTGGTTCGAAATTCTCGCAAATCGGCTGCAAACAAAACACAATGGGCCCATCCAGCATAAGGTCCCCATTTGTCTCGGAAAAAAGTGCCCACCTTTTCATAAGCCTGTGGAGTCAATGTTTTATATTTGAGAGCCTGTCGATAATCTCTCTGGGCAATTTGCCAAACATGAGTGTCAACAGGCACAACATCAAACTTGTCCAGACTCATAAGTGCTACACAGTCTGCCACCTTGGGTCCCACGCCCATGAACTCTTTGATTGCAGTATGTGCATCTTTATACTCGATATTCCGCAGTTGTTCCAAAAAGTCTTTGGGCTTCTCAAGCATTTGAGTAGCAGTAGTGCTAATGTACTTGGCTCGGTATCCCAAGCCCAGTTTTCTCAGCACAGCCTCCTTCCCGGCCAGTTGGCTAGGCTCAGGGAAATCGTAAACCTTCAAGTTGTCAAACTCGGGGATAGTGGCTACCAGAGAACCAAATTCATCAGTCATGGCTTGAACCATCTTTGTAATACGCTTGACATTATTGTTTGATGAACATATGAATGAACAGAGGTTTTCCCACGGGTCCTGCCGCAGTACTCGGATACCCTTGAATACAGTAGCCTTTTGTTGAAAGTGGGAGTCTCGCCCGCTCCACTCTTTATAGAGATCTTCTAATGAAACATGCAACGAAAAGTAATCTCGAAGAAGAGTTTCGGTGCTAATTCCATTACCTTTTCCATAGCTGGCCCAGTGGATTCCTTTCTCGTCTTGATGCAAGACAATTGCTCTACCTTGCATTCCAATCACCCATTTATTTTGGATATTTTTCCATCGGAAAGTCTGACCGCATTGCAATAGAATATTGAGACATAGTTCCTTAGTTAGAAAGATTTTTTTCGAAAATGTAAATTCTCTTGACTCACACCTGAACTGACTGGAATACACTGGAAGTTCATGGCAGCTAACTAACAGCCAAACAACAGCCAAATAACAGCCAAATAACTCCTCTTAAGAGACTCTGGATTTTTCAACTTATCTCCAATAAGGTTCTCCATCACCCAAACAGTCTCTAATTGATTTGGACGCGTGCGTGTTCTGATTGCCATATAATAAGGAGTCCCATCTGGCCGTGGTATTGTATTACGATCAGATCTGGTGCACTGTTTGTGTCACATCGTGACGATTCTCAGGCCTTCCCTCCTTTTACCGTCGACTCCGAAATTTCTCAGTCTGGTGTCGGCGGTGTTTAGAATGCAGATCCCTTCATCAGACCCACTTTTGGACGAAGAAATGTCCACAATCCCGGTCCCTAGGTGCTCAAGAGCAGGATCAGAGGGTCTGAAAGAGCTCCATGGTCATTTTCAGGCGCGCTTAGACGAGCTGGAAAAGATTGAGGTTTCGTTTTCTTCGCCTTCGACTTCCCAGGTGAAGACCTCATTGACTCGAAGCTCTACCCGAAAACCAAACCAGGACTTGGCAAGTTTTATCGACGAATTGAGTAGCTTTGATGGAGCTCTGAGTAGCTTTGAAGGCGTTTTGTGTCCAGAGCTTAGCAAAAACCCATCAGATCAAGTACCAAATCTCAATAATCCCCGAAGCGCCTCTGAATCTTCCACGAGAACCCAGAATGTTTCTCCAGTACTTTCCCAATTACATGAAGTGAAGCCAGCTTTGCCCAATAAACAAATGGACGTGTTAGATCTCTCCCCAGTACAGCCGCCGCCTATATCTCAAATATCTCTGGAGCAGCCCAAGACCAAATTGGGCACCGATTCGCACCATTCTCAAGAGATTAGCGATTCGGCACTCGAAACCACTCAATACCAACCAGATTTCAAATCAATTGCATCACATACAAGTCAAAAATCTCCGCATGCCTCTCTGAAAACCATAGATTGGTCGTCATCTCCATTATTTATCAAAGGTGTATCAAGCAACAGTCTAAATCTAATGCAAAAATGCCGGCTACTTGCATCTTCACCCACCAAAGACTTCCAAGAGGAGTCCAAGTACATATCCCCCTCAACTCAACAGGTTCTCAATCGACGACCAACTCGGCAATCTGCCCGAATTGCGCAAAACCGCATTTCAGTTCAATCTCGTCTATACACTATACGTTCAGAGCCAAACGCCATCATGACGGAGGATGGTATCGACGAAGATGGACAGGTCACTTTTACAACTGCCCATCTGTCTCTTGAACAGCAAAAAATTCATGACTTGATCCTCCAGAAAAATACCAATGTCTTTTTCACCGGTGCCGCAGGAACCGGAAAGTCCGTATTGCTGCGACAGATCATCAGTTCCCTTAAACAAAAGTTTCGGCATAATCCTGATGCTGTAGTCGTTACTGCATCAACGGGCCTTGCAGCCTGTAACATTCAGGGTATTACCTTGCACTCCTTTGCAGGGTGCGGTTTACTCCGAGAATCAGTTCCTGATCTCTGCAAGAAAATCCGGCGGAGTCGACCTACATTCAAACGCTGGAGAGAGACCAAGGTACTGGTCATTGACGAAATCAGCATGGTAGACGGACATCTTTTCGACAAGCTGGAACAAATTGCGAGGATCCTCCGACGCAATAATCTTCCATTCGGAGGTATCCAGCTGATTGTTACAGGAGATTTCTATCAATTACCGCCCGTCCCTGATAAGAACATGGTGCTTCCTGAAGGTGCCTTGCTGCATCAAGGTGATGATGAATTCCCAGACTCTTTTTTTGCATTCGAGGCTCAAGCATGGCCAGTCGTTTTTAACAATACCTTTTTACTTCGAAAAGTTTTTCGTCAAAAAGACCCTAGATTCGCAACAATGCTTAACGAAATGAGAACCATGTCTCTTAGTAAAGAGTCTATAGCTTCATTTCACACTCTTCAAAGAAAACCCGATTTACCTGAGGGAATACAACCAACCGAGCTATATCCAACTCGACGCGAAGTGGATAGGGCTAATCTCGCTCGAATGAGGCAACTCAAGGGTAAGGATTACATGTTCAAATCCATCGATTCAGGGGCGCTAGAACCGATTGCTAGGAAAAAACTGTTGGAAAACATGATGGTTCCTAGAATGCTTACTCTCAAAACGGGATCTCAAGTCATGATGTTGAAAAACATGGATCCTAACCTGGTCAACGGTTCATTGGGTACGGTTATCGGTTTTATGAGTGAAGCAACATTCACAATGGCTGAAGAGTCTGATATCATTGGCGAACTGAGAAACCCCACTGATGTATCCCAGTTCACCAGCCATTTAACTGACGGTGAAGTATCATCTTACTTCCCTATTGACAATGGTCAAAATTACGATTTGAGCAATTCTGAGAGCGACAATGTTTTTGACAGACTTTCACCTATTCAAGAAAGTGCTGCGAATCCAATCAACAAAAAACGTAAATTCGAACGTCGGAAATCCTTGGCAGATATTGATGCAAAAGGCGTTCAGGTATGGCCACTGGTAAGATTTCGACGAATGGATCACACTTTTCGAAATATACTGGTTCACCCCGAAACATTTTCAATAGAAAGCATCGAAGGTGAAGTTCTAGCTTCCCGGACACAGCTTCCGCTTATTCTCTCTTGGGCTCTCTCCATACACAAGGCTCAAGGTCAAACACTGCAATATTTGAGAGTCGACCTAAATAAAGTATTCGAAACTGGTCAAGCATATGTTGCCCTCAGTCGAGCAATGACGATGAACGGTCTTCAGGTATTGAATTTTGATGTCAACAAGGTCCGAACCCACCCTAAGGTCGTTCAGTTTTACGAATCTTTAGTCACAGTTGAAGATAGTTCGAATGACGTTGAGCTTAAGGAGGGTGAAGCCACTGCTTGAATACTTTTCTGCATGTTTTTTTAATAAAATAATAGATTTATATATTGAACTATTGCTTAGAAGCTCCAATTGCCCAGCCAATGCCACTTACTAACATGTTGCTCAACTGATCGCGTTTCCTTTCTCCAGACACTCGAGGGAAAGATAGTAAGCCTTTTTCTCGAAGAGTGTTTGCTGAGGATGTCAAAGCTTGGCTGAGTTGGGAAGCATCGAACATGTTTCCGTGACCACTGTCTTTATCTCTTGAACTCTCATCAAAAGGCTGTTCCCATTCTTGGCCAATTTGATACTCAACATCACGCCATGCTAATAAAATTCGAGATAGGTGTTCTGAAGGACATTTTGCCATAGCCTGGGATAGCATTGATTTTTTGTGTTCCAAAACTGACATTGGTGGTCTTTCTTCCCATTGAGGTGAAAGATACTTGCCAACTTGAAAAAACGCCATCCAGCTGAGGTCCGTATCATTGAATGAGTCCAGTTTTTTGCAATGATTAAGTGCGGTACTGAAGTCATCATTGGATAGTGCCGCAGAGACCGCCATTGAGTATATTTGGGCAGGCAAGTTGGGTGGCAGCTCAGCACCAAACCCTTGGGCCAATTCCTCAGCAAGCTCAATCATCTCAGGGCACTTCTCATAAGCATTAGGGTTGGTCATAAGGACTCGACTAATAATATCCAAAGGTGGGTGATCGCGTAAATGTACGGGTCGAGTGGGAATTCCGGGTTCGAAATTTAGCGAATAGTGAGAGAGCTTATGAACTGCTTCGAGAAGTATTTTGTTCTGCTCATATTGTGGGGAGTTGGGGGCCAGCTGTAACACCCATTTAGCATTTTGCATTGTTCCACGAGAATGGTTTCCATTTGAAGCATTGTCAAAAAAGTCGTGGAATTGTTCATCCACAACTGGATTGATTTGTTCCTCACTAAGATCCAAAGACTTTACCAGGTCAAAATGAGTAGATTTAATGAGAGCTTTAAAAAGGGCCAGGTTGATTGTGGGAACAGGTATTAGTGAGAAAACCGTTTTCAGTTGACAAATGCGGAAAGTGGCTTCGGTAAACCTTTGCCATTGATAACGTGTACGGTCTCGCCAATCAACAGCGTAGATAAACTGTGAGAGAAAGTCAAGTTGGTCGTCTAATGATGACTGTGAAATTAAGACAACTTTACCCAACATAATCGAAGGTATGGCGGGCTCTAGCAGCTCACATGTTTCGACGTCTTGGATTGAAAGTGAACCATCCATCATGGAGTGACTACTAATTTCTCGTAAAGCCGTCCACTGAGACTCTGTTGACTCCAAACACAAGTTTTTCACAACCTCTGTGAACGCTGCCTTTTCGGTCTCAGGACAAACCTGTAAGGTTGCGTTTATAATTTGACTAAGGAATTGGGGATCCACAGCAAAATTCTCCATCCAAACCCATAATTGGGTCCAAGCGTTTTTCCAGGCCACGTAGGGAAGTACAGTTTTGTTGAACCCTTGAGCGATATTGTCCAAATTGATCTTTCTGCAAAAAAGAGAAATGAGGTCGTTGGGTTCTCGAGATTCGACCTCATCAAGAGTCAACTTGTCTTCAATATGTAACGTTTTGAATTCAATGAAAACCTGGCCCACCCCTTTCACCCAATCAGTTGGAGGGCAGACAGCTATCCAATCTCTCAAAATTGAAACCAGTCCGGTATTTCTGTCGAGCAGTTTGGCTCTTTCCCGGAGAGCTGCGTCCAAAGAATGGGTTTCATCAACTGTTGATATGACATAATTTTTCAGAGCCTCCATTCTATCAGCAACAACATCTGAAGGTAGATGATCCAGAACAATGGTAGAGGTAGCGTCTCCTTCGAAATCATCGCTGGATTCAGTGGTCTGATAGAGTTGCGATAACAATTCAACTAGTGGACGAGGGTCTGACAACTCTGGTGTTAATGCAATTATAACTTGAGCAGCCAGGGGCAGCTCGTTTTGCCAGTAACTGATGGTAACAGATATGTAGCCTAGTTCATTCTGGGCTGCCCATGAAGCAAGGTCAAAAAGCGACGGAGCCATGGGTTTCTGGGGGTGATGATGAACAAATCGAATTCACGTGTGAAGTCTCGTGATTTAATTTACCTAATTTTTTTGGCAAGTGTGAAAAAATATTCTACCAACTGAAATTCCTCACGTGACTTTTCTACCTGAACTTCTGTTTAGTGCATCGAGAAATATAAAGAGAAATGGGCATTCTGGAAAAAATACAGCAGATCCAAGAGGAACTGGCAAGAACCCAGAAAAACAAAGCTACTGAATATCATATTGGTTTACTTAAAGGTAAGCTGGCTCGATATCGTCAACAATTACTGGAGCCAGCCCCCGGAAGTTCATCATCTAAAGGAGAGGGATTTGAAGTCTCAAAATCCGGCCATGCTCGAGTTGTTTTAATTGGATTTCCCTCGGTAGGTAAATCTTCTCTACTGTCGAAAGTTACAAGCACAAAATCGGAGGTTGCCGCATATGCCTTCACCACTCTAACATCTGTTCCAGGTGTTTTGGAATATAACGGGGCAGAAATCCAGATTCTGGATCTTCCAGGTATCATTCAGGGAGCCAGTGAAGGCAAAGGTCGGGGTCGGCAAGTTGTTGCAACAGCAAAGACTGCTGATTTGGTTTTGATGGTTTTGGATGCTACTAAACCAGAGGAGCAACGGGCCATTTTGGAGCGAGAATTGGAGGCTGTTGGAATCCGACTCAACAAGGAACCTCCCAATGTCTATTTCAAAATCAAAAAGACTGGTGGTGTCAAGTTCAATGCTACCAATCCCCCTAAATACTTGGATGAAAAAATGGTGGTTTCCATCCTGCGAGATTACAAAATTCACAATGCCGACGTTTTGATTCGAGACGAGAATGTTACAGTGGAAGATTTCATCGATGTTATCAATGCGGATCATCGTTCTTATATCAAATGTCTCTACTGCTTCAACAAAGTTGATGCTGTGTCTTTAGAGGAGACTGATAGATTGGCCCGATTACCAAACACAGTGGTTGTTTCTGCATCTCTAGAACTGGGTCTTGATGATCTGGTAGAACGAATCTGGGAAGATTTGGGTATGTTACGGATCTATACAAAGCGAAAAGGAGAAGCTCCCGATTTGACTGAGCCTACTGTCATTCGGTCCAACCACAATACTATTGAGGACGTGTGTGACTCCATTCATCGAGACATGAAGAACAAGTTCAAATATGCTTATGTTTGGGGGATTAGCGCCAAGCACTCACCTCAAAAGTGTGGATTGTCCCATCCCGTCACTGATGAGGATGTGGTGTGCATTTTTACAAAGGTGTGATCAATTAGTGTGGTTTGTTGTTCACATCGCAGCGTGTAGTTATGCGTAACTGTGTGTCTACTTGGACTTTTTATTATTATTCTATTCGTGTAGCTACTATTCCTATCATTCAGTTTATGATTCTAGTTAAATGCAACTAGTGTTTTTCACTACTCTTGAGTGAACTTAATTCCATTCATCGCCACATGTCGAACCCTCAAGAAATCAATGGTAAGTCAGCCTAGTGAAACCCAGAGAAACTTACTAACAAAGGTGGCTCATGTGTAGCCATGGTAGGCAAGGATTGCCTTGTAATTGGCTGTGATTTACGAATAGGAATGCAAGGATTGGGACTGGCAGGAGACTATGAGCGCATATTCAATTACAACCATGTCTATATGGGATTAACTGGTCTTGCCACAGATGTCCAGACTCTTCATCAGGTGTTTCGGTCTAAATGCAACATGTACAAGATGAACGAGGAACGACACATTGAGCCTGAAAGTTTTGCACAACTTGTGTCATCCACACTTTACGAAAAGCGATTTGGACCTTATTTTGTTGGGCCCATTGTTGCCGGCATCAATTCCAAAACAAACAAGCCCTTTATTTGCAGTTTCGATGTGATTGGCTGTATTGACTTTTGCAAAGATTTCGCCGTTACTGGTACCGCAACCAATATGTTGTACGGAATGTGCGAGTCCTTGTGGGAGCCTGATCTCGGACCTGAGGAGCTGTTTGAGACCTGTTCCCAGGCACTTCTTAGTGCTGTGGGTCGAGATCCTTTGGGAGGCTGGGGTGCAGTTGTTTATGTCATTACTAAGGACAAGGTGGAGAAGCGGCTGCTCAAGACTCGTCAAGATTAAGAGGTGAGGTTAGGTTCCGCTAAGATACAATCTAGATGGTGTCTAGAGGGTGTCTAGATGATAGACAAACAGAGTCCTCTCTGTCAACCTACATAAACATATATATTCATGAGCACGAAGCTGGTTAAGTCAGTCAAACTATAATCTGGTCAAAATCAGTCAAGGTATAATTAACTATGTACAAAAGGTGGGTTATCACTGATTTAGGCATCAACTTCAGGTTCGAACCGGGGAAGAGAAGACTTGCCATTTTCTTCTCGGGCCAAAATGTCCAGTAAAATCTTGTTGGGGCCATAAGCCTCCTCATCATGTCTTTTAGACGTTTCCTCAAACTTTTTTCGCTTTTCAATCGCCTTGTTGAAATTGACGGTTCGATGCTCAGTTCGGGCAGCTCGCAAACACAAGGTGAGTTCGGCCTTGATATTGTCGCACAAGCCAAAGGCTCGGGGAATGAAGTTTTCCTGGTGACACTCGTCAAGCGCAGCAATAAGAGGCTCGCATTCTTGGTTAGTTGGTGGACAAACAGCTGAAGTTGTTGAACAACAGAACTCCGTCCTGACTTACTGCTAAATCGTTCTTCTTGAACTTGGGGATGCATGTTGTAGTTGTGTAGGAGGAATTACGAGAAATACTCTATAACCATATTGAAACTTTATACTGTTTAATTATTTTATAAATATTTCTTTAATATTTCTTTTCTTTGTTTTTTGATCCCTTCTTCCGTTTGCTTGACTCTACCTTGGCCTTCTTGGAGCTTCGGCCTTCATTCTCGTCGTCCCGTGAGTGTCGCTTTGCTCGACTTGTATTTGTAGCTTCGTAATCTTCAGCATCATAACCTGGTGCATGCCATCGTTGTCGGAGACCCGTAAGCTGAGTAATTTTGGGCCGGGGGGTCGTCACTGCTTTGTAGTCGATTTGGATGGGTTCGCACACTTCAACAAGCTGGAGCTGGCGAGCTTTGTCAATAGGATCAATGTTGTTGGCAAACACAACCACCTCTCCTCCTTCCTCGGGCTGGAGAACATATTTACGGCCATTCAGAGAGATGTGACCACCGATTTTCAATGACATGCCCTGGAGGTCCGACATCTTGGCATTATCAGGTAGTTTGATGGCCCATAGGCTCTGGGGGCCCTTTTTCGAAACAGTCGCCAGCGCTGAGGACATGAAATATTTGTTGCATCAAGTATGCACGAACGTTTAAAATATATTCTGTCAAGGTTTCAAGGTTGAGAGAGTAAAAATAATCGGTTCTATATACAATTCCTACTACAACTTGTCTCTAATAAAATAGGCAACCACTTTGACCCAGGTAGCAACTTGTCTGTCGGTCTTTGACAGATCTGCTTCGGTTTTTTTTTCAGCAAATTGGGTCAAGTTTTCTACTTCCAATGCCAACTGTTGCTGTAGATTTTGGTTGGTGGTGACAACAATTGCATTTGATTCCAGATCTTTAGAATAAGATCGTCGGGTGTAATTAGAAGATCCAATCACTGTTACAGCAGGTTTCTTGTGATTGGGGGGAATAACCCAAATTCCCTTGGCATGGTATGACCAACCTCCTGGAGTGTTGACTGTTCCACGTTGCCATTCCAAAAGTTCAATCTCCTTTTGTCTATGAGCAATGTCAATATCCTTGATAAACTTACGAGCAAGTAAAGTGTAGCAGTCGGGCAGAAATTGAGAAATACCAGCGCTTTTGTAAAATCCATTGGCTTGTGGAGATGCAGTGATAACTTTCCCACTTTGAGGAGCAGAGCCCAACAGTTTGGCTTTGAACTGAGGGTGCATGTTAAAATATCCAGCAGTGAAGATCCAGGATGATTTCTGCATTGAAAGCATAGACAATAATCGGCTAATCGCGGGGAACTCCGTTGATGTGTCTGGCTTCAATAGAGGTGAGAACTGAGAAACAGCATAGACCACAGTGTCATTTGCAGCGCTGTCGTCTGGTTCAGCTGTCGATTCTGAGGACGACTTCAATGCCAGTTCAGAGGCTAAACTCTGTGGTTCTTGGCTTTCCTTGGCTTTAAGCAAAGGAGCAAGCAATCCAGTTGCCGTTTTTTGAAATTCAACCAACGAAAACTTCGGCGAGGATAAAGCATTATCTTTTGGCCAAACTAAGTCGAATTGTCTATTGTGCTGAGAAGAATCTAACAGCTTGCGCAAGCCCAGCCATCCAGACTTTTCCTTTTTTGGTTGGGGAAGCACCACTTTCCAGCTTAATCGGCAAATAGTGTTGTGAATGTTCCAGTAATAATCCGTGAGTCGACTAGATTTGAAAATCAAATATCTATCTTGACGATTGGTAAAGTAATCCCGAGAAAGATTAGCTCCACTGAGAATTATCTCATCATCGCAGCCATAGAGCTTCATATGTTGGAGACCCCATCCCTCGTTAAAACGTTTTGGAATAAGCTGCTTTTTCAAACCCATCAAATGGGGAGTTACATAGCAGCGAATATCGACATTGTTGGCATGAGTTTGGAGCAAAGAAGCAAGCAAACTGGCTGAACAAGGTGATGGGTTTTCTCGAGTTCCTCGAAGTCCATCAATCAAAACGCTCACCTGTAGATCAGGGTTGGCGTTAAGGGCTAGACGAATGCATTCAACCAACTCAAACTCCTCCTTGCCTACATACAGAGTACTGATGAATAGGCGACGTTTTGCACCGAGAATTTTCCGTTTCAGAGTATCATAAAAATCTTTAGGATCATATAATACTTGGATCTGGTCCCCATTCATTTCATATTTGGGAACACCCATGGCATCCAGCTGGCCCAGTGTCACTTTGAGGTTCGAATGAAGAGTAGACATTGGCCGGAATGGTGATAGCAACTTTTTATGGGGGGTAGCCCGAAAACTGCACCAAGCGAGTCGCATATTGAACCTGGATGATTAAGTTTGCGGAGAAAAATAAATGCAATTGAGATGAGTAAAAGAGTCAATTATGTATCCCAGACATGAGCATGTAAGCGGTTATTGAATGACATTTAAACAACATGTAAATGGCAATATGCGGGAAAAACGGGACAAAAGACCATTGATTCTGAAAAGAGCAAAAAAAACACAATATTTGATAATCTATATACATTTAAACTCTTCGTCTGTGAGGAGGTCGAGTTCCTCCTTGGTTGATTTTGGTTCGATCGGAGAGTCGTTGAATGCGATTTCGAAACTGATGAGATTCAGGTGCAGTCAAAGCGTCTCCAACAGCTTTTCGACCCTTTCCAAAGCCACGGAATACAACCTCGACGGGACGAGTCATGCCCTTAGAAGCCATCAGCTGAATGGCCCGGAGAGTAGTCTGGTAAGCAGCCTCATATTCTCCTCGAGCAGCACCCTTAAATCCCAAAACACCAGTGGGAAGGGAAATTCGAACGTCCTGTTTTGGCCGAAGTCTCTGCAATAGCTTTTCATCCAAGGATTCCAGCTCAGCTCCATGGTCAATGAACTCATCGGAAATGGTAATGATGGTATTATTTTTTGAGCAATGCACACTAAAAACATGCTGGAGAACTTCTCGGCCCTTCTCAGCTCGCTCTAGAGTCTTCTGCTGCTCTCGAGCCAAGTTAAGTTGGTTTATGTCAACTTTGGGTACCTTGTTGAGTTTTTCCGTCACTTAGTTAGCAATCATGAATAAGCAAAACCCATATAGCCATACTTACGTTTCATAAACTGCGACAGAGTCGAGTTGTGTCGCACCTGACCCCATACTGGTCTTAACCGGAACATGATGTAGTGAAATTTTCAAACTCAAAAATGTTCACTTTGGTCAGGTCAACTCAAACCATATCTGGATATCTAGATCATAAAGTAATGATTGGGGTTGGTCGAACGTTTTGGGATGTGAATAGTGAATAGATGAATAGTATTCTTTTTGTTGAAATGTGCTGGTACTGTTGATTTTTTTTTGTTATTCTTCAAATTCCATCTTTGAATTGTATTGCTAGGATCTCTAACTAATTAGACAGGTTAATTATGGTTGTTATATCAGTCGCATGTAAGCCAAAATACATCAATAGTTTTAATCAATCAAAGCTCTCAATTGAGATGAGATAAGCAAGAAAATTTGTACGAGAGAACAACTGTTTGGAATAGCCAATGGAATAGCCAATGGAATAGCCAATTGGAAGAATAGATTGACTATAATGTGTCATACCTTGTTGCTAGCATAAGAAGTTGGAATAGAGTATTGAATTATGTATCTCTATAACATGGACAAATACCGAATTGACTAGATTTAACCAGGTCTACACAAATTCTGAAAAACCAATGATTTTTCCTCACCTGCTCTCTCTCTCTTTCTCCTCAGACGCTTTTCTCTGATATCTTGGATAATGTATAAGTGAACACGTGACTGATTTATTCCCAAATCACGTGTATATTATGAATGAAACAGTGACCAACCAATCAGAACATTGCAAACACTTTGACTGGTTGCGGTAGCTTCAGCTTACCAGACAAAGTATAATTGATGCTCAAATCGCCTATATACTAGCTAGCATGTTTCAATTTACCAATTTCTTCAATACAATCTACTATACTGATGTGCCCATGAGGGAGAAGCATTATTCCTGATAGGGTACTGATTGATGCTGTCATGCACATGTTTCATGCATGTTGGTTGCTTCACTGTTATTTTAGATAACTTCTCCAATGACCTTCAAACCATGGATTAGATCACCGTCAAAGGGAATTTCTTTGGTTGTTCATGCTCTGGGAGTAACATCGTTTGTTTCTTCCTTTGTGTTTCTCGAACAGTATCCTAACCCCTTAAATGACTCTTTTGGAGGGAAATATCAATACTTGACAATATTAGGTCTAAGTGCCTCTCTCTTGGTGTTTTCTGTAGCCCTATTAGCAGATTTGTTTGGATCCAAACAACTTTTTAGGGTGAAAAATGCTTTGGCTACCGCAACAACACCATTAGAATGTGTAATTACGGTCATGTATTGGTCCATCAAATTCCATAATCCCAACTTGCTTCGACATCCCGCAATCAAAAAAATGATTCCATTGTGGCTCGACGTCTCAATTCACTTGTTGCCCTCCGTCATGCTTTTCATTGACGTGGTACTCATGTCTCCTCCGTGGTCATTGTCTCATCCGATAGCTCTTTTGACATTTTGTTTCCTCTCTGGTTGTTACTGGGTATGGGTTCACATGACTTTTTCAAGAAACAGCTTTTTTCCGTATCCTTTCTTGGAATTGGTCAGTACCGAGAAACGGGCGCTGATTTTCGTAGGAGCCGGGTTGATTGGATATGGCTCATATTTTGTCATTAGCTTGATTCATCGGCTTCTTGCAGCTCCAGTCAAACCAAAACAATCATAGACTGGAATACTACAGTGTGGGATCAGTGTTGGTTCAAGCCCTTTCACTCCATATATATTCAACAAATGATCCAGTGTCTTCCATCCTCAATGCAACTGCAGCCGTGTCTTGGCCAAATGCCAAAGGTGCAAAGTAAATCTTGTTAGTAGCTCGATCTATTATTGCCAATGCATCCAATAACAGCCGGCCTCCGCCTAATGGATGTAGAGCACGAAATGCTTTGGAGAGAGCCAAACCAGTGTCCTCTATCACTGGGATTTTGAAAGGGTTATGATGGACTGAGGAAGTTGTAACGACATTGATGTTGCATTGAAATGTATTGCCCAGATCCTCAAAGCACGAATTCAGTAATGCCTCTCTTTGACCTTCCACTTCGCTCATGAAAAAAATCATGCACAACTCACAGGAAATATCTCGTAATCTTAATATTCGAGTTTCCGAAATCTCTTCATGATGCCAGTCCACCACACATTCAAAGGTTAGAGGGACATTCCGAGTAGAGTAAACCATTCCTTGTTGAATGTATGCTGGGACTTGTTTGCTGATGATCTCCACTTCATTTTTTCGCTTAAGCTCTTGACGAAGTCTTTTGGTTACCTCGCTTAACTCATTTTCCACTGTTCTTTTTCGCAATGGGGACTCAGGCGTCTGGGGTTGTCGGGGTACAATATTCATGAAGAAAAGTTGAGTGGAGTCGTCTTAAGTGCACTGCGAGATCAATGCAAAACTGCCTCCAAGATTCAGATGGGGGGAACTACTGTTTTTCATTTGCCTTATTAGGAAGGTGTTTAAATTAGACAATGCATGAAGGGGAATGTCACGTGAAATTGTGGAGAAATGACAAGGACTGAAACATTGGGCTGATCATTTTGGGAGGGGAAGAATATGAAAAAAGTGGAGATCATCAATGAACGGGCCAATCAGAAAAGGGTGTCTTACTACTTACTTGTTGTAATGAGAGCGGGGAAGATTGGTCAGGAATAAGACATTACAAAACACACCAAACAAGGACATTAGTAGCAAAACTCTTGGATGGCTAAAATCAAGTAGAAATTCGGTCTTGTTCCGTTGAAAATATATAGATTAGTATCCGACACACAAAAAGGCATGCAAAGTCATGTTGTCAAACACTAGTTTCAACATGTGCAGCCAACAAGTCTCTCTAAATTTATCAAAAATTTAGATCCTAGCTGATGTGTTAGTTTGAAATCGAACAATTTATTTGAAAAATTGGTGGGGAAAAAATATTGATAGGATACTCACTTGGCAGGAGGGGGGCTGACCACAAACTCAACACCCTTGGAAATGTTTCCGGAAAGACCCTTAACAGCAACCTCGAGAAGCTTCTTCTCATAATCGTTAACCTTGTCCAAAATGTTGATAGCTTTAACTGCACCTTCGGGACCAAATTCGATAGGAACAGAGAAGAAGTCGACACCAACGGTCTTCTTGATCTCAGCTCCGCCATCGACACCATCAAGGAAGACAAAAGAGGGCTCAACAATACCCTTTTCGCCAGCAGCTCCCTTCAAGACAGCCTCAGCAAATCGGAAACCGGCTTGAGCCATAGAAAGAGTGGCAGATCCAAGACCATCCTTGGCCTTGACAACCTCGTCACCTCCGAACTGGATTCGGTTTACAAGAGCATCCAACTTATCGGAAGGAATGGAAGTCTCGGGCTTGGTCAAGGAGAGGAGAGGAACAATGGTGTCTCCAGAGTGGCCACCGATAACAGGGATAGTGTACTTGGCGGGGTCAGAGTCGCCAACAACAGAAGCGGTGAAGGTCTGGGCTCGGACAACATCAAGAGTGGTGACACCAAAAAGCTTCTTGGGGTTGAAGACGTTGTGCTTCTTAAGAACCTCAGCAGCAATGGGAACAGTAGAGTTGACAGGGTTAGAGATGATAAGAACAAAAGCCTTAGGGCAGAACTGAGCAACTCCAGTAATGAGGTCTCGGACAATGCCAGCATTGATCTTGAAGAGATCATCTCGAGTCATTCCAGGCTTTCGAGGAATTCCAGCAGGAATGATGACAATATCGGCACCAGTCAAGGCCTGCTTAAGACCATCGTCCTTGGGCAAGAAACCCTGAACCTTGGCCTTGGTGGAAATGTGTGAAAGGTCAGCAGCAACACCAGGGGAGTTGACAACATCATAGAGAGCAAGCTCAGTCACATAGGGTGAGAGCTTGAGAAGAAGTGAAAGGGGCTGGCCAATTCCACCAGCAGCTCCGGCAACAACAGCTTTAACCATTCTAATGTTAGTGAAAAATTGAGAGAGACAAGTGTGTGTGATTCCAATGTGACTTTACAGAGCTTCTTAAGTAGTTCCGAAGAAGACTTTACGAATTGACTTTAATTTGTCCGAATGAACCGGAAATTTGACTTTGAGTTCGCAAGTGGGGTTTAGTTGGATACGATAGCTGGACCAGTAATGGCTGGCTGTTGTTGAGAAACAAATCTGACTAACTTGCTACTCGTGCTTGGAGACATGTTTGAACCCGGCAAATACAATTGAGCCCCCATCTCTTCTGCCAACTTTGTCTCTTCAACAACGAATCGCCTTCCTTTCACCATGTCGCCCGTTCAACCGATGGGGCAAAATGGCCTTTGTCTTCTCAACAAATAACAAGTACCTCAATTACTCAAAAGGCATTGCAAAGTCTACTTTTTGCCTCTGTAAATGTTTCAATCCATCACAAGTCGAGAGCTACTTACTTTGTATTGAAGGTGTTTGATGAGGTGTTTGGGCCATTGACTCCTTTATATACCTTCTTAATCCAATTAACCTTTATTGGTGTCACAATTAGATTAATTGTCTGATTTTTTGGACAGTCGCCAGCATTTGGGGAAGAACCAGGAAACTCTTACACCCCTGTCAAATGACTCAATTGGAACAACGTGGGGGAATCGTCGGTTCCTGATTCCGAAAAGATGTCGACAACTGATTCATTTTCCCATCTTAATAGGTCCAATCCCTCGGCAAGTGAGTTTGATTTCGCATCAACTTTAAAAATTGACAACTGTGGGGCGCACATGATTGATTAATGATCTATAATAGGCGTAGGAAAGGCAGAATGAAAAACTGATCCAACTCATTAGATCAACTCAATTGATTTAATGAATTTAGTAGTCAAGATTGTGCAAAAAAAAATAAAATAGCATGACATTATCTGATTTTATTTTGGTTTGAAAGCCGCACCTACTTTCAAAATGACCAATTAGGTTCTAATATTTCTTTTATCGTGTCGGGTAGTTACGGATATATAGTTCCTGAGTAAGTAACTTAAAGTGTGAGTAGTGCTCAGCTCCTTAATGTTTTTGTGCTCCTTAAATGTTTGTAATGGGTATTGCGTAAATAGATAGCCAATTGAATAGTACCGAATACAAACAGTTTTTTCAAAATGCAATACTGCTAAGTCAACAGACACACACAGACACACACAGACACACACCATGAGTGGAGTTCGTCACCAATAAAAAATTTTATTTTTGTGCTATATATTTAAACCCGTCGAGATCGAGCAGGGTAGGACTTCTTGGAGACAGTGATAGCACGCTTGAGAGCAGAAGCTCGAATAAGAGCATCGTTGGTCTCATTGGCCTGGTAACCCTTGACGTTCTTAACGACAGCCTTGGCAAGAGCTCGAGATCCCTTGGTGGGCTTGAAAGCAACAGCGGTAACAGACTTGGCAGGCTTGTTCTCGTTCTTGGGGTTCTTGGTCAAAAGAAAAATCTTGTCAGCCTGGGGGCAGTGGACAACACCAACAGCCTTAGATCGAGCAAGTCCAGACTCGTTTCGAGCATGTCGGTTGTTGAGAGCGAAGGGATCTCGAGAGAGAGTGGCATCAATTGCCTTTCGCTTAACAATGTACTTGTTGTTATCCTTGACACACTGCCAGATGAGCTCGTTAGAAACGTTGGACATTTTTGTTGATGCTTAAATTTAAGAGATTACTTTTCAGTAATCTAAACCAAAGGTGAGTGAGTGGGTTGTACTCAAAAAGGAAGGAGGCCTGAAATGTACATCTTAAGGGTATTTTTCAGTACACAAGGTTTATAGCACGTGATTTATATATTAATGAAGTTTCCAATCTTCAAAAAGAAGATAAAAACTCAAATTTCGTTTTTCAAGATGAGTCGTAAATATTCGAGTCCCTGGGTGATTTTGGGTTTTTAGCGTTTAATTTCGTCATCTATTGTGAAACCATTGAAACTTTCGAGTAAACAAAAGATAACAGTTACTCATTACTTATTGGGGATTTTCGGTTATGTCCGAATTAGGTAAAGTGTCAGTAATGCATAAGGTAAGGAGATCGAAGTAATAATATCATCTTGGCCAATCAACGAAAAGTCATGATCTGTGATCAATAACCACCGAAGCAACAAGAATAGACATTTGAGCGCGTTAATTTAGAACATAATTTCCATTCTGAAAAGCTAAGCCCTGACCAATTAATAGCAGTTTGTTTTGACTTTCGAGAGATGCACGGCTCTGCATCGATGAGTCACGTAATTGCCAAAATAATCGAGAATTTTGCTATCTTAAACTCTCCAAATCGGTTGATCATTAAAGCCGCGCTTTCTTTTCTTTTTCTGACACTACAGCAGAATCTATAAATCTCTTCAAGGTGTACTTCATTCTCCTCACCAAGTCATCATTGCCTTACCTTGATTTGATTAGGGTTAGACTTTAATGCCATAGAACCTTATCTATTCAATATCTATATATTTTTTTGATTCCCATCACTTGAAAAAAAAAAAACTTACCAGTACCTTTACACAACACACAACTGGTCTTGATGCCATTGTCCTGTGATTCCCCCATATGGGATGGAGCTGATGTTCCTTGGTGCCCGAGGCAGCTGTGAGTTTATGATTCTTTTATCAATTTTTTTTGTTTGTTGATTCAAACTATTGTCAACAATTTATCCATCATTCTAACCCAGCTATTTCCTATTTTATCCATATATATTAACTGCATCCATTTCAGCCTTGATATTGGCTGTTGAATTAATCCCAGCTATCTTTCACCTGGTCAAGCAAACCTATAAGCGTCCCTCAGAAACCCAGCCGTTATTTGCAACCGATGAAGACAGTGACAGTGTGACTTTCAATTCTTACGGTTCTCTTGCTCGATCAAATGACAATGAAGATCAGGAAGAGATGCTGATCACTCCAGATTCAAAGGAAAAGCTTAGAGAGTATGTTTGTCATCGGAAAACTCTAGGTAACTCCCTGTTTGCGTTCGAGGGTGTTCTTGTTGTGTCTCAATTACTTCTTGCAACCCTTCCATTTCTCAACGATAGATTTTATGCCATTTATGACGACTTTCTACAGAATTCGCTCATCACCGCTCTTTATTGGTGGTTGGCTGTGGTTGTCTATGTTGCTCGAGTCGCAGCACCTTGGTCAAATTTCCTCGGCTCATTGCGGCTTTATCTCCATTCAACTGTATTGTACACAGTAGCCTTTATTAGTAACGCTACTTTTGCACGATCTGCCCTGATCAACAACGATAAATCCGAGAAGGTGATAACCTATTATCTGGTGGCTCAATTTCTGCTTTCCACCACTCTATTCTTAATCTCCATCAACGTCACTTATGGAGATAAGCCTATTATCATTACTGCACAGGATTCCCTCTTACCTTCTCAAGAGAACATTTCTTCCATAACTTCCAAGGCAACCTTTGGTTGGTTGGACCCAATGATTTGGTTGGGTGTTAAGCGAACTCTCAATATGGAAGATGTCTGGGACTTGAAGGAATCTGATTATTCCGAAAATGTTTTGCACGAGTTCCGAAAGCTCAAAAAGTCGAGAGGGCTTGTACTCAGATTTGCTAATTTCTTCAAAGGATACCTTGTCTTATCTTCTCTCTGGGCCACCTTTTATGCAGCCATTACATTCCTACCTACCCTGTTCCTTAAGGCCTTGTTGTCTTATGTTGATGACCCCTCCATTGCTCCTCGAAATGTTGCATGGCTTTATGTTTTGGGAATGCTAGTCGCTTCAGTGGTTAACAATATCGGCCAGGGTCAATGTCTCTTCATTGGTCGTCGAATTTGTATTCAGATGCGATCGATCATTATTGGAGAAATTTATTCCAAAGCACTTAGACGAAAAGTTACCGCAGTATCAGAAAACGAGGAAGATGAGCCGGAAAGCAAAAAGACCAAGAACGACATCAAATCCAATGGCAATGAAGACAATAATAAAGATGATAATGAAGATGACAAAGAAGCCAACCAAGCCAATCTCGGTGCGATCATCAACTTGATGGCTGTAGATGCGTTCAAGACAGCCGAAGTCTGTGCATACCTTCACTTCTTTGTCGCTTCTTTCTTCGAGTTCGTTCTCTCAATTTATCTTCTATATCGATTGATGGGATGGTCTGCCATTGCTGGTGCTGTGGTTATGATTTCCATCATGCCTGTCAATTACTTTTTCTCCAGAAGATTCTCCAAGATCCAAGAGGAGTTGATGTCGGTAACAGATCTGCGAATTGAAAAAACTAATGAACTTCTCCAGTCAATTAGAATTATCAAATTTTTTGCATGGGAAGAAAAATTCATTGATGGTGTAAATGACGTGAGAAAGAAAGAACTCAAGCTCGTTCGGAAACGAGTGCTTACTTGGGCCTTAAGTGGTATTGTGTGGTGGTTTGCTCCTTCTCTCGTTACCATCTCAACTTTTGGTGTTTACACTTACATTCTCGAGAAACCACTTTCTTCCCCTGTCGCTTTTACCGCTCTTTCATTGTTCAACATCATGCGAATGCCAATGATGCAGTTTACCGAATCTTTGGCTTCTGTTTTGCAGTCAAAGGTTTCCATTGATCGTATTGAAAAGTTCTTGTCAGAGGAAGAAACTTCAAAGTACATTCAGCTCAGAAATCCTGTGAGGGGACCAAACTCTCCTCATATTGGCTTCGAGCATGCTACTATTACCTGGAATAAAAACGGCGACTCTTTCAAGCTACGAGACATCAACATTGCTTTCAATGTTGGTTCGCTCAATTTAATTGTCGGACCCACTGGATCAGGAAAGTCATCTCTGCTCCTTGCTCTTCTTGGAGAGATGGAAATTGAAAGTGGTAAGATTTTTCTTCCTGGTGCCGATGCTCGTGAAAATCTCTCAATTGATCCCCATACAGGATTGATGGACAGTGTTGCTTACTGTCCTCAACAGGCCTGGCTTCTCAATGACACTGTACGAAACAATATCCTGTTCTCTTCTCCCTATGAAAAAGATCGGTACAATGGTGTTGTAAAGGCCTGTGGACTCGAGCGTGATTTGGAAATCCTTGATGCTGGCGATTCCACCGAAGTCGGAGAAAAAGGTATCACTTTATCTGGCGGACAAAAGCAACGAATCTCTTTGGCTCGAGCTCTTTACTGCCGGGCACGACATCTTATTCTGGATGATTGCCTTTCTGCTGTCGACTCACACACTGCTGCATGGATATATGAACATTGTATCACTGGACCTTACATGAAAAATCGAACCTGCATCTTGGTCTCTCACAACGTCGCTCTAACTATTGCAATGGCTAGCCATGTTGTTATAGTAGACAATGGGCGAATCAAAGGACAAGGCACTCCCCAGGAACTTGCCGAAAAAGGGCTTCTCGGTGCTGATGAGCAGATCATGGCATCGGCTACTGCATCAGCAACAGTATCCCGTGCACCTTCTGCTATAAACCTAAGTGATCCGCCCAGGGAAGACCCTCATCTTGAAATCGAACGTGTTACTTCTAGAATCCAGGAAACCGGTGAACTTGAAAATGTTGTCACTCCGGGCATTGGTAGATTAGTTCAGGAAGAGGGACGTGCCGAAGGAACTGTCCCATTCTCAATTTATTGGACTTACTTATCCAAAATGGGCAACTCTGTTTTCTGGGCCATACTTATTCTGACTTTCATTGTCTCACAAACACTTGATGTCACTCAGACACTGTGGATTAGAGAATGGGCCACTGGTCTGGCTTCTGGCAAGTCTTTGATTGTTTTTTTGACTCAAGGTGTGAAAACATCTCCCCTTCTGTACACCATGCGAACAGCCTATGACGGAGCAATGACTCAAATGACTCCTGACATGGTTTCTGAAGAACAAACCAAGAGTACACTTTACTACTTGGGAGGTTATTTTGCTCTCGCTCTTCTCTTTGTTTTAATCTCAGTGGCCAAAGATGTGTTCATTTCACTCGGTGGTATCAGAGCCTCCCGTATCCTCTTTAATCAGCTGATTGAAAGAGTTGTTTATTCAAAGTTGAGGTT
This sequence comes from Dengshuqunia hispaniensis, assembly GCA_900535975.1. Classification (NCBI taxonomy): domain Eukaryota; kingdom Fungi; phylum Ascomycota; class Dipodascomycetes; order Dipodascales; genus Dengshuqunia; species Dengshuqunia hispaniensis. The sequence continues at coordinate 2,808,516 of LS992275.1, read as the reverse complement.
CTTCGACTCCACCCCTATTGGAAGAATCATGAACCGATTTTCAAAGGATATTGAAGCAATTGACCAGGAAACACCCATGGTTGCAGGCAGCACTGTTCATTGTCTTCTTGCTTGTTTGTCAACAGTTGTTGTCATCACAATGATCACACCTGCATTTTTGATCTTCGGAGTCATTATCACTGCAATCTATTGTGCAATCGGCTACATGTATCTCTCTGCTTCACGAGAACTGAAAAGATTGGATTCTGTCTCTAAGTCACCAATTTACCAACACTTTGGAGAGACCATTGTCGGGGTCTCCACAATTCGGGCCTACGGCGATGAACCTCGGTTTATTCGAGAAAACGTTTCACGTGTCAATACCAACAATCGACCATTCTTCTTCCTTTGGGTAGCCAACAGATGGCTTTCTTTTCGAGTTGATTTTGCCGGTGCTTTAGTTACCTTTTTCACTGGTGCATCAATTCTCATCTCAATCAACAAGTTAGATGCTGGTCTGGCTGGAGTTTCTCTCACTTATGCCATTCTGTTTTCTGAAAATGTTCTGTGGGTTGTACGACTTCATGCTCTTAATGAAATGAACATGAATTCAGTTGAGAGAATCCAGGAATACTCTAGTCTCGACCAGGAGAAGCCACCTATTACTTCGGTTCGCCCACCTGCTGTCTGGCCCTCTAGAGGTGAAATCGATGTGAAGAACTTGTCTCTTCGTTATTCTGATGATCTTCCCGATGTTATCAAGAACGTTAGTTTCCATGTCACACCCCATGCCAAGGTTGGAATTGTTGGTAGAACAGGTGCTGGCAAGTCCACTATAATTACCGCCTTCTTCAGACTCATTGAGGCACATCAAGGCTCAATCGTCATCGACGGTATCGATATTAGTGCTTTGGGATTGAGAGATTTGCGACAGGGATTAGCCATTATCCCCCAGGATCCTACTCTTTTTACCGGCACTATCAGATCAAACTTGGACCCTTTCAATCAATATACTGATGCGGAGTGCTTCGAGGCACTGCGACGAGTACACTTGATTGATCAAATTCCATCTGAATCAGGTACCCCAGAACCTAGTACTAGTAGTGCCCAGGATGTCGAGAATAAGAATCAGTTCACGAATTTGAAGTCTCCCGTGTCCGAATCTGGTTCAAACCTCTCTCAAGGTCAGAGACAACTGATGTGTCTTGCCAGATCACTTCTCAAGTCCCCCAAGGTCATTTTATTGGATGAAGCAACTGCATCAATTGATTATGAAACTGACGCAAAGATTCAAGAGACAATCAGAACGGAGTTAAATGATTGCACTATTCTCACGATTGCTCACCGTCTTAGATCTATCATTGATTATGATAAGATTCTTGTTTTAGATGCTGGTGAAGTCAAAGAGTATGATCACCCATATGAGTTGCTCCAGAAAGAGGAAGGCACTTTCAAGTCCCTTTGCTCTGACTCTGGAGAATTTGACGCTCTAATCTCTCTTGCGACTGACGCTTTTAAAAATCACAGACAATGACTTCCAACTTTTTAGTGTGAAAGTTGGAAAGATGTAGTATTTACTTATATTAGTTTAACATTTTTTGATTAAGGATGATTCTGTACTTCCATTTATCATCAATGATCTTGGCAATATTTGCCATTTGTAGTTTTGTGGTGAAAAGTCGGAAATCCTCAAGAACATTATTTGAGCTAACTGATTCGTCATGATTGAAAAGATCCGAGTTATCGGAAGATGAGAGGGATGGTAACCGTTCGATTTTATCTTCAAGATTAAGAAACTTCGCTGCTTCATACTCAAGGTCAAAAAGTGAGTTGAAGATATTTTTTTCAACCTGATGGGAGAGGCTGAGGTCGACTCTTGCGAGCTGACGGATCTCAGGAAGAGAAACTTTGACAGCAGTCATTAAATCCAACAAAAAGCAAGCTGCCTTCATTCGAATATAAGGTGGTAATGCCTCGTTTAATGCTTCTTGAAGATCTTCCATTGCTCGTTCAACAGCTTCAACTTGTGCTGTTTCATCAGACAGGGACCACAGCACATCAAGACAAAGTATACTCAATGAGGAGCTAACAAATTCCAGCTGAGAAGGAGTCACCTCTGTTTGTTGATAGAGTTGCCTTGTAATGTCTAGGAGGTCATCACGTGGAAGCTCTTTATCTCCAAAAATCTGTTTCATTGGCATATGGTGACACAGGCAATCTATTCGTTTAGCAACGTTTGTGAGACTTTCTGAATGAGCACGATTTTGCAGTTTATCGAAAAAATCAGTGGTCAGCGCCAGTGCTAATGCTACAAAATTCGATGAAGTGGCATCAGGGAAGATTCCTTGTTTTCTAGTTTGGTAGAAGAAATGTCCACATGCTGTTAACAAATCTGGATTGTCATACTGACGGTAGTATCGACAGACAAGAGCACACAATTCTGTAAAACGAGATTCCTGGTGATGCTGCTCATAGATATCATAATTGATTGTTGTGTTGAGATTGATGCAAAGAGTAAGTAATGAGGGGTCAGTAAGTTTGCTCAAGAGGGGAAGAGTGGTTTCGTAAATGACAAAGGAGTGGTCGGATTGTCGAGCCTTTGAGTAAATTATTTCAAGAAGAGCTCGCTGTTGGGTTTCTGACAACCTCAAGGCATTAGCTAAAGCTTCTTGAAGTTTGTCTGTACATAAAGATGAAACATCGAATAACATGTAGTTAATCAGACATTGAATGTCCACATTAAGTTCCTCTGAGACCTTTGAAGCTATCTGAGAGAGTAACTCCACATCAGGAACCAATTCTTCTAACGCCTCGGTTATCAATTTGAGCTGTAGCCATTGAAGATCCACGTGTTCTATGGCTGCCAGTTTAGATTTTGAGCCCAGAGATTTTTCCACCTCTCTAGTTTGCTCACGGATCCAATCCATAAGAAATAATAACGCTTGATCTGCCACCCGCTTATCCTTATCAATAATCAAACTGTTGATTTTGAGAGAATTGTCATCTTCCAAAAACCCCTCTTTTGCAAACTCTCTTAAGAGCCCTATTGCTTTGACACGGACAGAGGGCTCGATGTCAATAGTGGCCATTTCCACTAATCTGAACCTGAATCTTTCACAGAATTGCAAAAAACCTGAGGTATTCAGGCTTTTGAAGAGACTAGTGAGAGAGGTTAGTACAGCAATCCGTACTTCTTTAGCGGAATCAAAGAGCATCCATCCAAAGTAACGAAGATACTGATCTTCAAAGTAGACTGAGGGCAATATGTTGATCCATCTTTGAAGCTCGTTGACGCATTCTGTTCGAATTAAAGGATCAACATCATGATAACGATTGGAGAAACAAGTCTCGAAAATGTCTTCCATAAATTTCGTTAGACTCTCGAGCTTTGCTGTACAAACCTCAAATGTTTTTTGGGCCACTTTGGTTCGTTCAGTTGGCCTCTTTTGACCTCTAGAAACAATTCGCTGATTTTCGTTCTGAACATCTAATACTGAAGAATATGTAGCAGTCAGACACGTCAAAAACAGCAAGCAGACAAATGTGGCGACATGTCGGATGGGCCGTAGATTGGAAGAGGTCATTGCTGATACCCATGTAAGAATATATGTTAAGAAATCCTCTTCTTTGGCATACAGTGTTTCCTTATCACTTGCAATACTAAAGATCTCAGCAAAAAACTCTTCAGTATTTTGCCGCAAATGTCGGTGGCCTTTATCTTTGGATGTTAAGGGATAGATAGCGGCCATTATATTCTGGACATGCTCTTGCAAGGTTGCAATGGTTTGGGCTGCACTATCGATCCCTTCAATATCGTGAGCCTCAATTGCTTCGGGGCATCCCGCCAGACGCAATGTGAAGTTCACCAAATCTTTGACTGCTTGGATTTTGTCTTCGTCGAAGTTATCTAACCAGCTTGCAGCCAATTCCTGTAATGAAACTTCATCACTTTTGAGAGCGTCGTAAAGGTAATTAGGGGTTGCATCTTCCTCGAGAGGTATTTGAATTAGGTCCGCACTACTTTCAGTTCTTTTACTCCGAGAGTTAGCTCCAGGCTGCTTAGTAACACGCCGTTTTGGCGGAGGCGAACTTGAAACGTTGTTGGGGCTTTCAAGTTCTGAGTCAGAACTATCAACATATGCTTAGTTAAAATCGGGTTTCTCGAGATAGTGGCATAATTTACATAAAAATCGTCCGCTACTTACAGGTTTGAGTCCTCTTTCTAAAGGATCGTCGGGGTGCCGCTGACATTAACAGTTGAACGCGAAAATGACTCCAATGTTCAATATAGGTGCAGATCACGTGAAAGGCTAATTAAAAAACTAAAAATGAAATTGTGGTTAAGTTGTGGTGAAATTGTGGTCAGGTACTTTCAACTTCAGAATTACATCTGAGTCAAGTTTAAGTCTCAATGTGTACTAACAATCCACTTGATTTGGTGGGATAAGTCTAGAAAGGCTGTGATTCTTTATTCCACAATACAAGACAAATCTAACTTTCTCCTAGTTAATGTAAACCGATTACACGAAATGGTCTTGTTGTTTCTCCAACTCTTGATATATCCATCTCCATGTGGTTTCCATTTCCGTTTTTTTTTATTCCCTTACTTTCTGGTTAATCCAGCATAAGTTCGCCAAACAAAATCCACTTAATTTCTTTTTAACCCGATTCGCTCATCTCTAGATTTTCCCGATTGATTTTCCTTTTTCATACTCGAATCGTCTGGATTATGAGCTGCTTCTTGAGCTTCTTGAGCCTCCTTTTGAGCTTTTTCATCATCATAATCCAGTACATCCTCCATGGTTAACTGGATAGCTGTTGGGGGCCTTCTAATCATGATTTGAATCTGATTAAAAACAAACACGGAAAGATCAATGGTATTAATAACCTGAAAATTGTAGCCTTGTTTTTTGAGTTATGGAATTGTCGCCATAAACACAAAAGTGCACTTTCATATTATTGATCTTTAAAAGACACGTGACCTTGGTTGAAAATCCAAAAAGTTCTATAACTTTACCTGGCCAACTTGTGAAAGATCCAGAAAAGTCATATCGTATCGTTCAATTTAGGTGTTTCAATATGGACACATGTCGAATATGTCGCTGTGAAGCAACTGATGATGATCCTCTTTATCACCCTTGCAAATGCTCTGGATCCATCAAATATGTTCATCAAGAATGCTTACAGCAGTGGCTCAAGCAATCTCAGAAGGGCTTACAATGTGAGCTCTGTAACACTCCATATCGTTTCCAAAAGGTCTATTCTACTGACACTCCAAAGGCTATTCCCATATCGCTTCAAATTAAGGAAATTTTCAACAGCATATCAGCCAATAGCCCTATTTGGCTTCGATACCTCTTTGTAGGACTACTCTGGCTAGTTTTGTTACCATCTTTGGGCAACTATATTTTCACAGAGTTGTTCTCTCTTTCCCATCGCATTTTCATTCCCAAGCAGCTCCTAAACAACAAGGTCTATACCTCTTTGACACAAGTGATCATATCAAAACTGCTACCAAATCATAAAGACAAATGGATATTCACTTTTCTTACGCATGTTTTGGAGGGACAATTTCTAATCATCTCTTATTTACTATCTACATTGGTTCTTTTCAGTGTCCGAGAATGGGTTAGCCAATGTGATGCTTATACACAACAACAAGCTCAGCTTGGAAATCCAGCTGACGAAATGGCGGCAAGACGTATTGCAGAACTTCAAATGCTAGTAGCCCAGGAAAGACGCCGTATTGAAATGCTTCAAGCTGAAGATGGGAATCAACCAGAAAATGGTGAACAGGCTAATAGGCGACAATTACTTCAAGGAATGCTACAGAACATGCCCGATAACCCCAATCTCATCGATGAGCAACTTAATAACGTCAACTTGGGCGAGGCCAATCCAGAAATTGCCGAGGCCTTATCTGTTACAGATGTCTTGGGATTTACAGGGCCCATCAAGGCTTTACAAGAAACCATATTTGTTTCCATGGGTATTTTCTTGGCTTATACCGTTATCTTGTTATGGTCTCCCTACACAATCGGTCGTGCTACGCTCTTCGTAACTGAATCTTATATTGACCTTGCCAATCGCTTTATTGATACCCTCACAGGTGTTAAGCAAGCAAGATATACAACTTCACTTTGCGACCCAACCGCTAGATTTGCAACATTGGCTGATATTCTACTCGGATATGTTTTCATTTCAATGGCAGTTGCTCTTTATATACGCTTTTTTGGATTCAAGCCATCCATTCATGTGCAAAGAGTACTGATTTTACTTCGGTGCATGCTCAAGGTCATAATCATGCTCAGTGTGGAACTGTTTGTCTTCCCTCTTGGTTGCGGAGTTTTACTTGCCATCTCATTAAAACCCATCCATGTCGAATGGATTAAGCAAGTTTCGTGGGCAACTTTCATACAAAACCCCATTGTTGCCACAATAGCTTACTGGAGCTTGGGTACTGCGTATATGGTCCGTTTTGCTTCTTTTGTCAATATGTGTCGTTCAATGATGCGACCCGGTGTTCTTTACTTTGTGCGAAATCCCAATGATCCCAACTTTCAGCCCATTCAGGAGGTTTTGGAAAGAAAACTATGGTTTCAATTTAAACGAATCGGTATGTCGGCCGGGATTTATACAATTTTCATTGTGGGCTGCGTTGGATTGTTGACTCTTGGATATCGCTACACCCTCGCACAGTACATCCCACCTCTGGATATCAGCAACTTTGAGTACAAAAAGCGAATACCCATCACGACCTGTATCTTGTTTCTTCTTCGAACCTATTCATGGGATTTCATTGATTACAATGGAACTGTCACTTACATTTGGTCCAGAGTTTTAAAGAGAGGCTCTGCATTGTTGCGTCTCTCATCGTTTATCTTTAACTCGCCTTCGGCACAAGAACAGTATTCTACCAATGTCTTGACAGGTCAAAAGCAAAATGATGGACGGTGGGTTAGAGCTCCAAGCAGTGACTGTGTTCCGCTGGAAAAGTCTCCGTATTTTTTCATGCATGTCACCAAAGATGATGAACCAATTGATGAGCACATAATCAAAACCACCGCAAAATCCAAGCCATTGCAAGCCTCCGATTACACTGTGGTCTATCGTCCTCCCCAGTTTCGTCTACGGGTATTTGGGTTATTGACTGTTATTTGGATGTGCAGTGCTTTATTCATTTCGACTTTGATCATCGCCCCTCTCACAGTTGGGCGCTTCCTTTTGAAATTCTCGTACTTTGAATCATTCAAATCAGAGATTTCGGACATCCATTCATTTGTTTTGGGAGCTGGGATCATTGGAGCTGTCGTTTCTTTCATTCTTCAAATGAATCTCGATTTCTTGCTAAAATGCGTTCATATTCTTGAGTTTCAGCTTTTGTCATCCTGGTATTTCTGTGACCTTTTCAACGTTCTTTCCGACGAAGCGCCCTTTAAGATCTATGACGGAACTGCGATCAGCTCCGGGTTTTGTTTGTTGTCGTTAATTCTGAGTCTTCACGAAACTTGGGATTGGGCTCCAATGGGATATGACTTGATTCACAGCATTGGCATTAAGTCTAGTTCGAACATATTCAACTGGGCTCAAAAGTTGGTGTTAACATTTGTTTACGGTGCTATAATGGCAGCAGGACCAAGATATATTGGTGCTCTAATTAATGGGCTTCATTTGGTTGATGTTGACATGAAACCACGTGTTTATTTTATGGTATTAATGACACTAGTCTTGTATGAATTGGGCAAGCAGTTGCACAAAGTTTACAAGTTCTTTGAACAGAAGATTCGAGATCGTCTCTACTTGGTTGGAGAAGAGCTCCAAAACATGGAATTCCCAGTGAAATAAATTATAACGATATTTAAAACCTGCAATGTAAGAATTACAGATGAGTGACATTATGGCAGACCATTCGACCTGACGAATTCTCGGAGACGTAAACATTACGTTTAACTATTACCGCTAATTGGATTTGCTATATTAAGGGTGGACTATTGGAATTGTGGTACTGCAACTGATCTATTCACCTAATTTCTCCCTTAGGTTACCCACTTAGGTTAGGGCAGCACTCTTGAATTTTCAACTTCCCCATTGAAGTTAAATTTCACTATAGAAAATGGTGAAAATTGAAACGGCGGGAATTCGATCTTTCGATGCTTTTCCCAAAGTATCTCAAAGCTACAAGATGTCATCATCTAGGGGGGGATTGATGACTCTCGTATTATTGTGCATTTGTTTTTACTATTTTGCTGTTTCCATGTGGGATTATAGTCTTGGTGAAGAGGAGCATATCTTCTCAGTCACCACAAAGCTAGTGGAAACGGTTCAAATCAACATAGACATAACAGTGTCACAATCTTGTAAAGAAATTGGAGTTGTTTCACAAGACATGTCCGAAGATACCTTCATGGCTAGTGAAGTTCTCAAGCTACAACCAGTTGACAGTTTGTCTACTAAAGATACAAGTGATCAAATTCAATCCAAAGTCTACAAAATCAGTAGGAAAAGTCTGAAAGGGGGAGAATTCAAGAAGTCTTTACAAGGTCCTGGACAGTTCTGTCGCATTTATGGATCAGCTCCTATCAATCAAGTTCAGGGAGCATTAGGAATTTTCCTCAACAATCCACATAAGATGTTCTTCCAAAGAGATGCTTCTCAATTCAACTTCAGCCATGTTATTCACGAATTGTCTTTTGGAGATTATTACCCTGCAATCCTCAATCCAATGGACGATTTATCCGTAATTGACGAATCAGCAAGCTACAGTTATGATTACTACCTGGACGTTGTTCCAGTAAAATACGAGTCAGGGTCCAAGGAAATCGACACATTTCAATACTCAGTCAAGACCCAGTCAACTAAGGCAACTCCTGGACGTTCTCGAGGTATTTTTATCCACTACAAATATGAACCTATTACCCTCACCATCAGAGAAGGTCGTCAACCTTTTCGGTCTTTCATCATAAGACTCTTAAGCATTACGGGCGGGATGATTGTTTGCGGATCTTGGATGAAGACTATACTGGAAAGGCTCTACGAACTTATTTGGAATCGAAAGGTGGCTTACTCTAGTTTTGGTGGAGGTCTTCTTGGCAACTTTGAAAAAGCAGCAGCTAACTAGAGCTAGGCTGAGACTTGCGGATCTTATAGTCTTAAATTGCCCAGTTCATATCTTACCCAAAAGACTATTCCCCGAAGCTATTTTCGGAAACCCGTGAGCTGATTTGCAGCCATAAAGCATTACACCAAAGATCATATCATTTACTAACAGTCTTTGAGTATATTCGACTTTAGGTTATAAGGTTTTTTATTTAGATTGCATTGCATAAATGTTTATCTCGGAAATAGGATTACCAGCCAATTAGTAAATTAGGACGAGCAACGTGCTGCAAACAAATGTTGAATGCCAAGACCCCACACATTGACAGAGACTTACAAAAACCATCAGTTGATAGTGAACTAGAATACTCTCATGTCGTAATTTCACCTCGTGGCCGTATACTTTACTTGTAGAAGCAGTGTTAGTCAATCTGAGAGAAACAACTTTGGGCATCATGCATCTCATGGTATATTTTATCTGGAAAATCAAGAATTGACAACTTGTGATTTCTTATCAGCTCGAAAAATGATTTAAAGGCTTCTGTGGCACTGGGTCGTAATCACATCAAACCTCAACATTATTAATAATCATCACTCATAGTAGTATGTAAAAGCCCTACCCTCTTATCAAGGTTTCGATGTGTGAGGAGGCACTAATTTAAAGTGCAGCTTATTGGATTAATCCATAGAGAGCAATAACATTAAAGTTGTTCCACAAAGCGGTTTTTGCTATCTCTCATGTCAAAAGTAAACTATATGTGTAGTAAATGCTTTGTCTCTTTGTCCTGGTCGATATCGAGACGACTTCGTTTTTTTTCTCTTATATACAAAGTAATCAAAGTTATTCTTCTTAACAAACCACCATGTTAATTTTGTTTTCATGACAAAGTATCAATGCAGCAATTGGCGAGTAGAAAAAGTTTTTCCGGTCTCAAAGCCATTATATTTTTCGAACGCTCGCCCAAATTGAACGCCACACTGAGGTAATCAAGAAAGGAAAAAATAGTAGCTGTTAAATGTCTAAATCTGCACCTTCTTACAGACTCAAACACTACTGAAAATAAGATTCTAGATATGAATATTAGTACAAGGTTAATAAAGTTGCACGGCTGAAGAGAGCACTAGTAGTGAGAATCAAGAACTTTTTGTAATTTCTAACGAGCAAATAAAATCTGAGACATCTGGGAGGATCTCAACAAGACCCATCATGATGGGTGTGAGCGCATTTCCTTACCATAAACGGTATTATCGGTTTTCCGATTCCATAAACCTAAATTGTAGCCCTAACCCGAAAATCTTTGTTAAAGTCTCGGCATGAAATACACTTTGGGTAATTTCTAACTTGTCAAGGTCCAAGAGGTCTTGGCTAAACTGGATCTTGGATTGACTGTAGAATATATATATGTAGCCTAGTCCCCGTGACTCCTCACTTTGTAAGTTTTTCACAGTGAGACCAAGGGTATGACTGCTAACGAAAAACTAAAGAATGCATCTTCGACAGATCAATCTATCTCTCATGTAGGAGATCATCATCCTCCTTTCACTCTTACAATAGATGAGGTTGTTAAACAGCATGGTTCAAATATTCATTTCGGCTTCACAGCTGAACAAGTTGAAAAAGGAATTCAAGAATATGGCTACAATCAGTTAGATGAAGGTGAGGGAATCTCTCTTGTCAAGGTTGTTATTGGTCAAGTGGCTAATGCTATGATTCTTGTACTGATTATCTCAATGGCTATTGCTTTTGGAATTCAAGACTGGATTGCCGGCGGTGTCATTGCCGGTGTCTTGGCCATTAACGTATTTGTTGGAGTCATCCAACAGTACAATGCTGAGAAAACTATGGATTCCCTTCGATCTCTGTCATCTCCCACAGCTCGAGTTATTCGAAATGGAGAAGACCAAACTGTTCCCTCCAAAGAAATTGTTCCTGGAGATCTTGTCACTGTCCGAGTAGGTGATACTATTCCTGCTGACATTCGTGTTATTGAACAAGTCAACTTTGAGACCGATGAAGCCCTTCTGACTGGAGAATCTCTTCCAGTCCAAAAGCAAGCTGATATTGTGTTTGATGACCCTTTTCTCCCTGTTGGAGACCGAACCAACATGGCCTTCTCTTCGTCTATTGTTTCCAAAGGTCGAGCTAAAGGTATCGTTACTGCTACTGGAATGAACACAGAGATTGGTGTTATTGCCCAGTCTCTAAAAGGCCAAGATAAGGGCTTCCGACCTGTTAAACGTGATGAATTTGGAAAGGCTCGAAAGAGAGATTATACTACTGCTTTTTTGGGAACTTGCAAAGATTTTATTGAAATGTTCTTGGGCACAAATGTTGGCACTCCTCTGCAACAGCGACTGGCAAAATTGGCCATTTTCCTTTTTGGAGTTGCTGTTGTCTTTGCAATTGTTGTTATGGCTGCTCAAAAATTTGATGTCAACCGAGAAGTCGCTGTTTATGCCATCGCAACAGCCCTTGCTATGATCCCCGCTTCTTTGGTTGTGGTGCTGACTATCACCATGGCTGTAGGAACCAAGGTCATGGTCAAAAGAAACGTCATTGTTCGAAAATTGGACTCTCTCGAAGCATTGGGAGCCGTTAATGATATCTGCTCAGACAAGACCGGAACTCTCACTCAAGGCAAAATGGTAGTTCGAAAAGTATGGATTCCAACTGATGGAACCCTCACAGTTGATACCACCGACGAACCTTTCAATCCCACTGTTGGGGAGGTAAATATGCTTCCTTATGATCCCAAGACAGAACGTGCCAAGTCTCGAGAAACTGACGATCCCAACTGGTCTGCTCATGTGATTGAACGAATTGACAGTGAGAATGTGTCCTCTCCTTCACTTCTTACGAACTGGATTAACTGTGCCTCTCTTGCCAATATTGCTGACGTTGGCCAGGATTCTGAGGGCCAATGGAAAGCTACTGGAGATCCTACTGAAATTGCCATCCAAGTTTTTGTTTCTCGATTGGGTCAAAATCGAGATACATTGGTAGAACAATGTAAACTTGTTCATCTGGCAGAACACCCGTTTGACTCTACCATCAAGAGAATGTCTGCTGTCTACCAGGATCAAAATTCAAAGATTACAATTTACACTAAAGGAGCTGTTGAGCGAGTGCTTGAACGATGTACATCCTGGACTACTGCAGAAGGCACTTCTACCTTTGATGAGGAGGCAGAAAAGCAGATTCTCCTTCAAATGGAAACTCTTGCCAAACAAGGTCTTCGAGTCTTGGCATTTGCCTCTCGACCTTACAATGGAACTGGTAAAGAAAGCCGTGATGAAATCGAACAAGATCTTCACTTTTTGGGCTTAATTGGTATTTACGATCCTCCCCGTCCCGAGTCGGCCGGTGCTGTTGCCCGATGTCACGAAGCTGGAATCAATGTCCATATGTTAACTGGTGATCATCCAGGAACAGCCAAAGCCATTGCTCAAGAAGTTGGTATTATTCCCGTTAATCTTTATCATTACCCTGAGAATGTGGTCAAAGTTATGGTGATGACTGCACCAGAATTTGATGCTCTTTCTGATGAGGAAATTGATAGTTTACCTGTGCTCCCTCTTGTTATCGCCAGATGTGCACCCACAACCAAGGTAAGAATGATTGATGCTCTTCATCGACGAAATAAGTTCTGTGCAATGACCGGAGATGGAGTCAATGATTCACCTTCTTTGAAGAAATCTGATGTCGGCATTGCTATGGGTATCGCTGGTTCAGATGTGGCTAAGGATGCTTCTGATATTGTTCTTTCTGACGATAATTTTGCATCGATCTTGAACGCTGTCGAGGAAGGAAGAAGAATGGCTGACAACATTCAAAAGTTTGTGCTTCACTTGCTTGCAGGTAATGTGGGTCAGGCCTTTTACCTCTTACTTGGTTTGGTCTTCCAGGACGATAACCACTTTTCCGTGTTTCCCCTATCCCCTGTAGAAGTTTTGTGGATTATTATGATTACATCTGCATTCCCTGCAATGGGTCTTGGTATGGAAAAAGCCCAACCCGATGTTATGACCAAGCCTCCTAAAGATTTGAAGCAAGGTCTCTTTACTTGGGAATTAATCACTGATATGATTGTCTATGGTTTGTGGCTCGCAGCTATTTGTATCAGTTCATTCGTTATTGTTATTTATGGAGACGGTAATGGTCAACTTGGATATGATTGCAACAAAGAGTACTCTGAATCGTGCTATTATGTTTATAGAGCTCGATCCTTAACTTTTGTCGAAATGACATGGATGTTGCTCGTCCTCGCCTGGGAGGTCATCGATATGAGACGATCTGTCTTCGCCATGCATCCTGAATCTGAAAATCCCAAAACTCAGGTGTTCCGAGATTTGTGGTCCAACCAATTTTTGTTCTGGTCCGTGATCTTAGGTTTCATCTCAGTGTTCCCCGTGGTGTATATTCCTGTTATTAACGACAAGGTTTTCCTTCATAAAGGCATCTCTTGGGAATGGGGAGTGGCAGTTGCAGGATTGGTGTTATTTATTGTGGGTGTCGAGGTGTACAAATGGTGCAAGAGAGTTGTCATTCGACACTGGGGCCGACGTCAAGAGGCCAAGAATCCAGTTGATGAACTTGGAGACAAATCGCCTTTTGCCATTTACGCAAGAACCATTTCTCGATCTGCAACAATGGAGAAGAACCCAGTAAATATTGTTTAAATTTTTTTCCATTTCTTTTTGGAATTAGCATCTATTGATAATATATTATACAACATAACTTATGGTAGTATTTGCAAACGATTCCTGCTTTTTCAGTCGATCAATGATTTCTGTTAGTAATATAGCCTTACCACGTGCTAGATCCTCCTTCAATTTTGGGGAGTTTCCATCTGCAACCAAAAAATGAAAGTGAAATTTTGGGGGAGGATAAACTACATAAAGTACAGGGTTTAAGTTGTCAAATTTGTACCCGTAAATCTCTGGGAGAACATTGAGAACTTGCTGCTGCATTCCCGAAAGCCATCCAGTATGACTAGGAATTAAATCTCTCAATGAATAAACATCATGTCGATAAGCAATTGCAATCAAATTCAATTTAGAAATATCTTGCTCGTTCCAGCCCTCATTAATAAAGAGGACAAAGCCCACTTGTTGATCTAAATCCGCATAAATGACATCTTGAGGGCTTTCTTCCCTATACAAGACAGCATCAGCCCATTCATGGCCTTCTTCAACCAGTTTCGAGAGACTGGGCACCACTGCTTTTCGATAATTCTCTGGAGTTTCCACTACCAATGTCATTGAAAGTTATCAACTACATGTGATTACATTATTAACTAATTGATCTACCCTATCAATGCAGATGCTTAACCTAAATAATAGAGGTCACAAACTTTTTACAATACTTTATAAATCTGTGATCTCTCTCTCTCTCTCTCATTGTAACATATTTTGCTTTGATATTTGAATCGTTGATAACTCAATTAGCAAACCCCAGAATCCTTTTCTTACTGTAGTTATTACAGTCCTCTTCTTGTAGTTTTAATAGCTGTACTGAAAATGCAAGGTCTTTTAGTTGATACTCAGATTGGTTTCAAAACCCTTTTGGAATCTTTATCAAGACCCATCAGAACCAACCCATTCAACCACTCTTCTCGGAATACAGGTGCTCAAGTACTTCCTTAGAACTCCGAAACCAGTTGTTGTTTTTACATTCGACGTGATAAGCGAGATAAGTTCCGACATGTGAATGTGTTTGACCAACTTGGCAACAAACGATATACGTTTGAGAGAAAAACTAGATTGAGCAATATTTGGAGCTTTTACAACAGCAACCGAGAAGAAGTTGCAACCCTAACTGCTGGAATTTGTAAAAGTAGCTTTGATTTTCACTACAAGCCTTTTATTCAACATCGTACCATGCACAAATGTCCAGGACAAGATTACAGTTTTAGTCTCAGTGATGGGGGAATTTATCAGTGGGTTAGTGAAACTAAATATCTTGAAAGGGTTGTAAACATGGGGCAAGCTACTGAAGAGATTCGTCAAAGACTAGCAAGAGCTCGGTTAATGCGACGCTTCCATTTTGACTATGAATTAATCATAGATTTCAACACTGTTGACATTGAAATAGCTATTGTCACTGCATTTATCTGTATGATCAGCTCTTGGTCTACAAGTGTAAACACTGATACTACAGGCCCTACACGTGTTATCCCAGCAGTCAATAGGTTCAAAAAAACTGACCCTCCCATGGACCCTGGGCACAAGGTGTTAGGATCCGAGGAGTTGCACCCATTGAAAAACAATACTCCAAAAAAAAACGGAAAAGCCACGTCATCTTCTGATAGTCCTGAGGTCTGGATTACTAATGTAGAAGGAGATTCAGACAAAGTATTAGTTGTCGAGAAAATTGACCCTAGCTCTCAGGGCTTCATGACCAACGAGGAAATCATTCAACATGTTGATACTAATTGGCGGCACAACTCAAGTCAATAGTCCATATCTGATTAACCTTAATTTTCCCGGTTAGCGTCAATTTCGCTATAAAGCTTAATTTGGTGAAATAACTCCTAAAGGGTATATAAACTGGACTGGCTGACTCGTTGGGAACATGTTACCGCGAATATTCATAGGTCGCATCTATGAAGGGATTAGAATTGCGACAGTAATTCCCCCGATAGCGGTGGGATTTGGGGTTCGTAGTTTCCATTCACAACTCAATTGCTGGAACAAGCTACCTTCAGAATCAAATTCAGTACCAAAAGTCTCACAATTATCCAGCACTCTCAAGTCAGTCGGTAAACCACCAGCATTGGTTCCCAAATCTACCATTGCTAAATCTTCCCCTTCCTCGGTAACTGACGAAAAGAACTTGTCTGCAAAAGACCAGAGAAAAGCTGATTGGGCTATCATCAAAGATTTGTTCAAGTATATATGGCCGAAAAACAATACCAGTGCAAAGATCCGGGTTTGTGTGGCTGTGTCATTACTTGTGGGTGCCAAGATTCTAAATGTTCAAGTACCGTTCTTTTTCAAAGAAATCATCGATACCATGAATATTGATGTGGATCAAGTAGGGACGGCTGGTTTGGTTGCAGGTGCGCTTGTGGTTTCTTATGGAGCAGCTAGATTTGGGGCAGTTCTTTTTGGGGAGCTTCGAAATGCCATTTTTGCAACTGTCAGCCAAAAGGCTATAAAGCAAGTTGCAACCAATGTCTTTGATCATCTATTGAAATTGGATTTAGCGTTTCATTTGAGCCGTCAAACCGGAGGGATTACTAGAGCTATAGATCGTGGTACAAAAGGTATCTCTTTTGTGCTATCCTCTCTAGTTTTCCACATCATTCCAATTGGCTTGGAGATCAGTTTGGTTTGTGGGATTCTATCTTACAATTTCGGATTCAAGTATGCTCTTGTGACTGCTGCCACAATGCTTGCCTATACTGCTTTTACCATTACTACGACCGCTTGGAGAACCAAATTCCGTCGAGCAGCAAACAAGGCAGATAATGAGGCTTCCAACGTTTGTATTGACTCACTAATTAACTTTGAATCAGTCAAATACTTTGGAAATGAGGGCTATCAGGTTTCCAAATATAACAGCGCCCTTTCCAAGTATGAGTCGTCTTCTATTAAAATAGCTACTTCGTTAGCATTTCTCAATTCTGGACAGAATTTCATTTTTTCATCAGCTCTTACAGCTATGATGTGGATGGCCTGTCAGGGAGTATCGGACGGCTCATTGACTGTCGGTGACCTAGTGTTAGTCAACCAACTTGTGTTTCAGTTGTCTGTTCCGTTGAACTTCTTGGGTTCCGTATACAGAGATATGAAGCAGTCTCTGGTGGATATGGGTGCCTTGTTTTCGCTTCAAAAAGTGAATATTACTGTGACAGAGAAACCTGATGCCAAGGCTTTGGAGCTTCGTGGGGGCGAGATTCGGTTTGACAATGTCACATTTGGTTATCATCCGGATCGACCCATCTTGAAGAATGCTTCTTTCACAATTCCTGCGGGTCAAAAAGTCGCTATTGTGGGGCCCTCAGGTTCAGGAAAGTCAACTGTGCTGCGTTTAGCCTTTAGATTCTACGATCTCGAATCAGGAAGAATTACTATTGATGGTCAAGATATTCGCGATCTACAGATCTCGTCTCTTCGGTCTGCTATTGGTGTGGTCCCTCAGGACACTCCTCTTTTCAATGATACAATTCGAAACAACATTCGCTATGGAAAGTTAGAAGCCAGTGATGAGGATGTTGAGCGAGCAGCTGGTCGTGCTAGATTAACTGATCTAATCAAAGATCTTCCTAATGGCTGGGAAACTAATGTTGGGGAAAGAGGAATGATGATATCAGGGGGTGAGAAACAAAGATTGGCTGTTGCAAGAGTTTTATTGAAAAATTCCCCAATTATATTTTTGGACGAAGCTACTTCTGCGCTGGACACTCATACTGAGCAAAAGTTGTTGCAAAATATTAATGCTATCTTGCGTGAAGAGAAAACTACAAGTGTGGCAATTGCCCATCGATTGAGAACTGTCGCTGATGCGGATAAAATCATTGTTCTCAAAAACGGGTCTGTTGCTGAGGAAGGAACTCACTTAAGTTTGATCTCTTCTCCCGATTCCCTTTACAAGTCAATGTGGGATGCCCAAGAAAATTTGGAGGAGATAGTTGAAGAGAAAAAAAAATAGACTACTCATTATCATAAGACTAATGATGTCTAAACGAATTTATATATGTTATGCTATTTTTACGATGAAGTACCAGGCAGTGACTCTCATGTATTTTCACAGCCAAAATGTTCATTTCTCGAGGGTGATAATGAGTACGCTAAAAATATGTCGATGAACTATCAAAATTGGCAACACTTGACTTGTTTGATAAGTGGTTTAGAATTTTCATTCATCCAAGTTTATTTCCTATTTTGGAAATTAGACTTCATTATCAGAGATGAAACTGAGGTTTTCAACATGGTGTGGCATGGGAAAATGTGATACAAAAAACGTAGCAGTTATTATTGAAACCTCTTGCAATCATGGTTTCTTCAATTATTCACTTAAATGCCCGGCTCAGTCAAACATTGGCCAACCCTGTAACTTTGGCTCTGGTAGTGGTGGTAATCAAGTTATTGTTGTTTAAGTCAACCATTCTTAAGGGAGTAGAATCCAGTATTGAAGGAATATATTCCAGCTGTCACTTTGCTGAAGTAGGAATGTCCAAAATTTATAGTGCTCCCTACTGGGTAGCTAAAGGACTCAATACTGCTTTGAAACAAACTCTGGAAAAGTTGGTCAAGGACATTGCTCATTTAGTTCAGCTTCTTTTGGAAGCTGCCCAAGAGATAATTGTATTTCTAGTTGAATTTCTAATAGGTACATACATTTGCCTGGGAGCTCTTCTAATCGAGGGTGTTGTGGGTGTTGCTACTGATCTTTCCAAAACAATTATTTCATTTGTGAATGATACAGTCCTAGTTGCAGTGGATAGCTTAGAATCGGGCTTAACAGACATTTCTCAAGGAATTAATACTGCAGTTAATGCTTTTGATGATTTGGGACAACTATTTCAGAACAAGCCATCTGAAAAGGTTTCAACTAAATTCATTGATTTTTCTCTTGAAAAACTTCATGAAATTCAAATTCCGGGATCAGTTTACAAAGAGCTCGACAAGGTCAAACAATCAGTTCCATCCTATGACGAAATTCAAGACCAATTAGCGAGTTCAATTAGAGTGCCTTTTAGAGAACTTTCCAAAATAGTGGGCCAGTCTATTTCAAATAACTGGTCACTGCCAATGGACATTGTTACTTTCGATTCAGAAAATTATCTTCAAATTTGTCAGAAAGATCAAATTGATTCTTCAGTGAACTCGCTATTCAACTCTATCAGGTCATGTTTTAATGCAGTAATTGGTGTTCTAATTCCCCTTGCAATTTTGACAGCTGTTCCTTATGCTTATGGAGAGATCCGGTTCTGGAAATTTCAAAGACAGCGATTCATTGAATATGAAAGAACGCTAGGTGAGAAGGTACTATTTGATTTTGAACATTCTGTGGCCGATCAAAGTCGTTTACCATCCCAAGAGGAAGAACTGAAACTGAGGGAGAAGGAGTGGAGATCGAGATACAATGACTTCATCACCACAGTCTTTGACTTATCTTTTAGGATTAGTGGAGGTTTGAGACGAAAAATTGGCAGTGATCACCCGAGGGTTCAGTGGCTGTTTTCTTTTGGATTCTATCCCTATCTCAGTTCTTTACTTTTCTTAGGAATAACCGGATTTCTTATGGTTGCATGCGAAAAATTGATCTTTGCGTATGCTCTTGTTTGTTCTGAAAGAGTAATGGAGGTGGTTCAATATTCTGCTAAAAACATGTTCACATCCACTGTTCAATCAGCTGATGACATGATTGCAACTACAAATGGCCGCATCTCCTCAGTGGAGAGTTGGTTAAACTCCAGCCTTCTTGGATGGGCAACGAACTCAACTTCTGCTGTCAACTCTACCCTCAATGACTTTTTGGGCTCAACTAATGATGTGTTATTGACAGCATTTGATGACACCATTCTGAAAAAACCAGTTTTTGGGGTCGTAGACTGTTTGATTACCAGGAAAGTAAGAAAAGTGTCCCAAGGCCTTACATGGATCCATAATCAAGCCCATGTCACTATTCCTCGAATAAGCCATGAATCAATGGTTGAAGCTCTCGATTTGGGCTCCGACTCTCATCAACTTGAGTCACTTATGGAGAGTAGCACTCGGCAACTGTACAGGTTTTTACAGGTTCTTAATCACCAGCTAAATATCGAACTAGCAGTAAGTGGTGCTTTCGTATTAATATGGATACTAGCTGTTGCTATAGCGGGATTAACAATGTGGACTCTCACCAAGGCTAAAAACCGATAATTGAATAGTTTTTGTCCAGCAAGTTACAAAAAGAAACAATATCAAACAGAAATCGAAATCAGAAATTATAAAGTACTCAGCCATCAGCTTGTCAGATCACGTGATTTATCTCACATGATCCATGTACCATGAACACTCTCCCCCCTTCATATTGAAGAACTCGCCACTTTTTTACTTTGATAAAAAAATGTCAAATCCACCTCCTTATGAGCCTTTGTTGTCTCCAAATGATGAAAATTCGTCAAGGCCGCAACCTGTAGACCGAGATTTGGAAAACCTCCCTGCTGACTTCAAGTTTGACGGACCAGTGCTCCAAGCCTCGATCGAAGTTCGAAACAACTTCATTAGACAGGTTTACACTATTGTGACAGCTCAACTAGCCCTAACTGCCTTATGTGGTACTGTTGTCAATCTCAATCCCGGTATTCAGACCTGGTTTTTCGAACATATGTGGGTGTATTTCGTGATTGTTTTTGGTTCTCTTGGCTTGCTGATTGCTGCTATCGTGAAGCAACACAAATATCCCCAGAATGTTATCTTTCTTGGCGCTTTCACAGTCTGTCAGGGACTTGCCATTGGCATCATTACTTCTCTGATGGAGTCTGCTGTGGTTTTAAAGGCAGTTCTTATTACATTGGTCCTTTTTGTTGGACTTACTATATTCGCTTTCCAAACAAGATATGACTTGACTAGTCTTTCAGGAATCCTGTTTGCCAGTTTGTGGGGTCTGATTGGATTTGGATTCATTGGCATTTTTGTTCCATTCTCCAACACAGTTGAACTGATCTATTCCGGTCTTGGGGCTTTTATATTTTCGGGATGGATCATGGTAGATACCCAAATGATTATTCGAAAGTTTCATCCCGACCAGGTAATTGCTGCAGCAATAAATCTTTACTTGGATATCATCAACCTGTTCTTGTACATTCTTCGAATCTTGGACTCTCTTAATCGAAATTAATTCCAACTGAAATTGATGTTCTTTAAGGATATTTGATGTTTTCTAATGATATTTGATGTTTTCTAAAGATTTTGATGTTTCTTAGAGGCTAGCCATCTTTTTTTTATAAAGATACTTGTCTTTTCTTAAATCATAATTAATGGTTCTATGAAGTATCAGAGGAATCTTCGATTGATTCATCTGATAAAATAAATGTTACGCTAATTTCTTGCGCTGATATGTTTGATGTACTGAGTCATTCGAAAGTTTGGGCCATTTTCTGGAGTTAACTTGGAATCCGCATGATTTTGAGGCTACTTTGACCAGATGGACAGGCTCAACCCGAACTCTTTGGTTGAACATCTAGGAAGGTGTTTCTATGTCCTGATCTTCCTTGACTTCGGGCTCAAGTTCATGTATCATTGGGTCATACTCCACCCCCTCAGGATCAGCCTACAGTGGTGCTATAATATAGCCAACATATAAATGCAAATATCGACTATCTAAATGACTTTTACAAGTGGTGCTTGGGACCACGATTCTTGTGTTCGACCTTCCTGAATAATAAGTGTCTAGTGATTAGTGAGGAGACATTCAATAAAGATTCCTCTTTTTTAAAAGATCCATGCAGTAATATAACAAGTAATTGCCAGCTTCAAAATGGCTCAGCGAATGTAAGCTTTAAGTGGTTGAAATGGCTCAGCGAATGATGGACCAAAGGTCATCGACTTGGAGGTCTTGGGCGATACTCCAAAACTTGGAAATATGCCGGTTACCAGAATCACAATAAAGAGTGACAATCGTCTTGCCTGGTCCTACTGCCTGGGCTGTCTTTAAGGTAGCTACCAGATTAACAGCTGTTGAGCTGCCAACGAAAAGGCCATCCTGCATCAATACATATTTGGCCATCTTCAAGGCCTGGTCATCGGTGACCCGAACAGCATCATCTATCAATTGCATGCCATGCGAAAAGTTTTGAGTTAGCCGATTCAATCCAATACCCTCCACCAAGGTATCTACTTGGTGTCTTCGTCGTCGACCCTCTCGCTCGACACCATCGTACATTACCCCATATTTGACTTTTTTGTATAGACCTGATCCATTAGGGTCTGCCAAAATAACCCGTATATTGGGATTGCACTGTTTGAGATATGTAGAGACTCCAGAAATGGTGCCTCCTGTGCCTGATCCAGTCACAAAAAAATCAATCTTTTTATTTGTTTGTTGATAAATTTCAGGACCGGTGGTGCGATAATGACATTTCCAATTTGCCTCATTTTCGAACTGATCTGCAAATATGGCTCTTTCACCCTCTTCGATTTTTGCTTTGGCACCAGCTCGAGCACTGTTAACATAATGACCATTGTCAATGATGCTAGCGGGCTTGACTTTCACAACATTAGCCCCTAGAACTTGTAAGAGCTGGACCTTCTCAGCAGATGTGTCGTCAGGTAAGGATATGTGACATTTGTAACCCTTGGCATTACAGAGAATGGCCATGGAAATACCAGTCGATCCACTAGTGCCCTCGAATACATGGCCACCCTCGTTGGGTATAAGCAGCCCTTGATCCTCAGCTTCCTGGATGATTGCTGAAGCTACTCTGTCTTTTGATGATCCTCCTGGATTCATCATTTCACATTTTAGATAAATGTCACATCCTGTAGCTTGACTTAATGATTTGACCTTCACTAAAGGCGTTTTCCCAATCAAACCTTCAACTCCATCATAGGCAGTGCAATCTCTTCTGGGTCGTAAGAAATAATATAAAGACGCGGATATCGAAAGCCCAGTAATGAGTCCTATTGTAAATATTTCTTTTTCTCTCATTGATAAATTAAACTTTGGGAACCCAGTATTGAGCTCCTTTTTTGAGCAGAGTATCTTAGGGATAAGCAGGTAACACTGAAGATGGAACCACAGGGATCAGCTCGGTAAACGCCGCAACCAATATGTCGTTTCAAAAGTTGTTTTAACTGTTTGAGGAGCTAATCAGTCCATCTGTTCGGTCCATTTGTTCGGTCCATTTGTTCGGTCCATCTGTTCTGTTTATCTGTCAAAGTCTATCTCCATCAACCCATCAATCCAACTCCATCTATCCAACTCCATCAATTCAACTCCATCTGTCCAAGTCTATCAATTCAAGCCCAGCTCAGTTCAGCTCCATCAGTTCAAGTCCATCATTTACCTTTTGGGCCTCTTCATGTATTCTACAAAGTATTCATCACTGAACAATTCTACTTAAACCTAACTCTCAAGACAGACATTTTTAGGTTGGGCTACTTCAAAATCTAACAAAAATAATCAAATAAACAATGGAATTCGAGTCGGATATTGAACTCGATGCAAATGGAGTTCCCATTAACGGATTACACGGCGGATCTGACAACTATGGATCAATGACCATAGAATCACAAAACTCGTTATGGAGTCCCCATGGAACCCCTATGGAAAGATTTGAAGGCATGTCACCATATTCTGATACTCTTGACGAATCCTCCAAAGATATTGTTGTCTCACCACTAATAAACATCTCCAATGATCCTGTAGGATTTAATTTTTTGGTTCAATCGGTTATTTTGGAGGCACAAGGCTACAAAATATATTCTTATGGTGAACTAGATCAACTCAAAAAGAAAAAAAGTGTACTCCAAAGCCGCTTAGACTCTTTGGTTCGGCAGGTTGAACTGGAGTCGAAAGTTGGAGAAGCTGCTGCCTCTTTGGCAAAACTGCATGACGATAAAAGGTCGTCACTTTTCAAACGGGACTCTAAACGATATTCGCGTCAGGCTGTAGAGGAACTCGAAACATCTCAGAAAAGAATCAATGGGCTCAAAGAAGAGATCACTGATCTGCAGGATAGAATTGCGTCACTCGACACTTGCCTAGCTCAGCATTCTATTGCCGTTTTGGCCTATGCCCATCTTCATCCTAGTGCAACCCAAACTTCAGCTGACGATGGCCCTCATTTAAATGTGTCAACCCAACTCGATGGACTAATTCGCAATGCTGCAGGCAGTTCGGCTGACATTCCCTCAGATGTTCCTTCAAAAATCTCAATGCTATCTTTTTTAATGAACGAGTTAGAAAATCAAACCAACAGTGCGCATGATCAGCTTGATCACTACACAGATATGCTTGCTACAACACTCGCTGCTGTATTTCCTGAATTCGATTCTAGGCAATACCCAAACTTTCAGGATCTTTTGAGCTACATTCAAACTTCTGGTTCTCATCGAAACGAATATGCAAAAGAGGCCAGTCAGTCTATAGCCCCTATGAACAGGAATGCCTTCGGCAAGGAAGATGACGACGTTATGGCTCTTAAAAGTGAAATCGTTTCTCTGAAGGATGAACTGCGTCAGATCAAATTCAGCTCTTCAGCCCAGGTTCAAAATCTGCAGGATGAACTTTCGGTCTTATCAGATCAGAAAGTTGATTTGAAAGAAAAGTGTGAATCATTGACTGAGGAGCTAGCCTCTGTCGTTAAGTCTCTGGAAGATTTAACCGTTCAAACTGTTGAGTACGAAAGTGAACAACAACGCTTGGAGACTCTGGTCGAAACCTATCGAAAACAAGCTCAAGAGCATGAAACTTCGTCATTACTAATCTCTTCACCTGCTGACTCAAGCTCGAGTGTCTCAGAACTAGTGCATTATTTCCGTACCCAAATACGTTCTATCCGGGCCACGCACCTTGCAGAACTTCAAAAATCCCAAGAGGAAACTAAAAGACTACAAGCAATGGTTAGACAAATCAAAAGGTCTTCGTATGTTCGAGTATAACTCACGACATATCTGTCATCTGCATTTAACCATCTGTCTGTTTGACAAACCCTCAACCAAACCCCTAGGTTCTTACAGTAATTTTTAATATCCGGTATTGATGTAAATTACACATTTATTTGGAATTATCTGTGACAATTCGACCCACAATCTGTCCTTTGTCCATCATATCAAAATATTCAGGCAACTTGGACAAAGCTCCTAATTCATACTGGGATTTAACAAGACCACGGGCATAAAAGTCAATGGCTTCCTGCACATCGGTACGACCACCGACATAGGTACCCTTGATGTTGAAAGACTTGAAAACTTGGGTAAAAATTCGAGATTTGACAAACCCATTGGAAGGAAGGGCAACTAGAACAATTGTTCCCAACTTTCGGACGTAGCCTGTCGCCTCTTCAATCACCTTATCAGAAATGGCGCAATTAATTACTCCGTGAGAGCCACCCTGAGTCAAGTTATTGATCTCCTCAGTGACATTGTCTGTCATGAAGTCAAAAAAGGCCTCAGCTCCCAACTCGGCGCATTTCTTTCGTTTCTCATCTCCAGTGTCAATGGCAATAACCCTATACCCCATTGCTTTGGCATATTGGATTGCGTAGGAACCTAAACCCCCTCCAGCGCCAGTTACTGTTACCCACTGACCTTGGGTAAGATTGGCAGTTTTAATTGCACGGTAAACTGTCAATCCCGCACAGAGAATTGGTGCGATTCCAGCAAGATCCACACCTTGAGGAATTCTGGCAGCACATGCTGCGTTCACCAAAGCATATTGTTGGAATGAGCCATCGACATAAAAACCAGACATGGTTGGTTTGTTACAGTAGGAATCATTTCCACTTCTGCAGAACTCACATGATAGACAAGAGGAGTTGATCCACTTGACACCAGAATACTGACCAACTTCCCAGTCAGTAACTCCTTCTCCAAGGGCAACAACAACACCTGCACCTTCATGCCCTCCTACCAGAGGAAGTTTAGGAGCAAGCGCCAAGTCTTGGCTCCAATCCCCCTTCCAAATATGGAGATCGGAATGGCAAACGCCCGAATATAAGATGTTGACTAATATTTCCCCTGGGCCGGGTTTAGGAACGGGAATTTCTCGATAATTGAGTGGGCCGCCGACAGTGTCGAAAACCTGAGCGTGTTGGGTAGATGGAATAGCTGTAGTCATTGTAAATTTGTTTGATACTTGGGATAGGGTGCCTTCGCTGGTTTATATAACCTTTGTACCTAAACCTCAACCTCTTCTTAATGCATAGTGTTATTCAAGGTGTTGATTGTCTCCACGATTCCGCGGCGATAAGAAGACAAGATTTGCAACTCCAATGCGGAGAAGTGAACCTACTTATTATGCCTTTTTTTGAACCTGTGTTGGAGCTTTATGCCTTGAAGGAAAATACACCACTAAATGCCTGAGAATACGATCCAGAGTATAATACAATTGAAATCTGTGGTGATTTTCATTGACAATTC
Organism: Dengshuqunia hispaniensis; assembly: GCA_900535975.1. Classification (NCBI taxonomy): domain Eukaryota; kingdom Fungi; phylum Ascomycota; class Dipodascomycetes; order Dipodascales; genus Dengshuqunia; species Dengshuqunia hispaniensis. The sequence continues at coordinate 2,782,365 of LS992275.1, read as the reverse complement.
CAGCTTCAGTTGATTTTTGAAATCACACACCCCCCATTTCTCCTGGACATAATTGCATCCATTATTTACCCCACTCGAAATTCTTGTCCTAAACTCTACTTGATGAGAGCAAATATCTTGTGCTTTTCTTAATTTTGATTAAAAGAACAGGTTTCAAAAAACCTTAGCAGGGAATGACAACTTGGAAGCTTGTCCAATTCCAATTTTTCTCACAAGTTATTGTCTGGCACCTTCTGAAATCATTAGTCCTTTGGTTTATTGCAAATGTTAACTAAGGTAAATCTCCGAACTTGGCCATTCAACTCTAAAAAGTTCGGAGGTTTGGCTTTTTTCGGAGTGAAGAGAATAATAGAGTACATCTAAAACAGTGGGGACAGTGTGAACAAGGTTTGGCAAGTAGTCTACACAAAGGTGATGGCCGAATGGCCCCTTTGTTCAGTGCTCATTTTTACTTAGAGGTGCATAAGACTCTGCGTGTGGTGCTGAAGAGTTTTGCTTTGACAAATGGAAGAGGCGAGGGGAACCTTCATGAATTCGAAACTTGTTGAGAATAAGCTGACATACCTGTCAAGACCTCCGAAACGTTGCCGTGAACAAAGGATTTTTTGCTCTGAAACCCCTCAAGATGCTTTGATGGCAAAGATTCTACCGATTAATGTGGAACACCATCAGCCAAGAGTCTCAATCGAAAAAAAATGATAAAACTCCGATAACTAGATTATATAGTCTCTAGTACCATTTCCTCATCAGTTCTACTTAAAATCAATCTTGAATTGATCGTGTTTTCTATTTCAAATTACTGGGTGATGCCTCAATAACATATCACAGAAACTATAATTGTCTCTGCTTAATGATGGGGATTGATCAAAAGTTCAAGTTTTCAAGTGATAAACCCCCCCCCGTTTTTTTTGCTGTTTTTTCGGTAAATCATGACTTTCTTCGCTAGCTTAAAGTGCTTAATTGAATTTATTTTCAATAAATAATGGAAGTAACTGCATTTAAGTTTCACACTTGAAAAATGAAACAACTTAAAAAATGTTACTGGAATTATTGTCTGTATCATTTCTTATATTGGGAATCAGCACAATTCAGTTAAGTGCCTTTTCAGGATCAATAAGAAAGTTATCGTTTTATGGAAAAACACTAAAAACCAGTCAACGTTTTCCGTGGCATGTTCCACGAAATTGGTTCATTCACTTTTACTATTTATCTTGGATTTTATCTTCCTTATCAGTCACTACTGTTTGTTTAATTCTACTTGGCAATTACAACGCAACAAATTATATTCAGTATATTGACGGATGTGTGTTCCTTCGGCCCATTTTGACCAGATGGCTATGGGAACTACCTTTGTCAGACCTTCAACAAAGTAGATATAGTTTGCAAACAAGGCCCTTCATGACAACAGTAGTAACTGCAACGTTGGTTTGGATTCAATCTACAAGACGGCTATGGGAATGTTATGCGTTATTCAATTATGGAAAATATAAATCGACTGGTTCCTCAATGATTGTTACCCAATATTTGGTTGGTTTAGGATTTTATATGGCAGTATTTTTTTCTACATGGAGCCACATAATCAATGGTGAAAGCTGGAACTTGGATCTAATAACGAAAGAATTACATTCTTTGAGCAATGACAAATCTCATTGTATCATGGCAATAGCTAGTCTGATAGCTTTTATTTTTTGCTCATATGGACAGTATAGGTGTCATTTGCATCTTGCCAGACTCCCAAAGTATACAGATCCGTCGGGTTTTTGTCCATTTTCATGGGTTGTGTGTCCTCATTACACATGTGAAGTTGGCATATACGTTTCACTAATGTGTCTGTCACACGCTATTTTGGGCTTGACGAAGTTTTCAATGGCTCTTTTACCAGTTTTTGTTTTCTTTCTTTTGAGAGTTTCAGCTCAAAACTCAAAGGAGTTCTATCAATCAAAATTCCCAGCATACCAAATAGAAGCATTATTATTCCCTCGTCTTCTTCAATAACTGAATACATTGACACAAATATATCGTTATTATTACCGTATAAATTTGAGTTTTTTGTTGCTTCCTTTTTTTTGTTGTTCTTGAAAGAATACGTTCAATTGACACTTTTCTTTCATGCTCAGAAGTTGTGCCTTACATGAGATATGTCCTTACAGTTAGATGAGAATATATAAGATTAAAGTTCGTGTTGTCACAAGATGTCAGAAATATGGTTCTATTAATAGAATCGATATTGCTACAGGCACAAGTCTTGTGTTATCTGAATTAAAAACCAGGCAAATAGCCAAGAGAGTCTTTTCAAAAAAAAAAGGCAACTTTTTTAGTATTCAGTTGTCTTTTTTTGGGAGGGGAATCAAGTGTCAACCCGTTGTCACCACCCTCTTCGTGTCTCAGAAGATTAATTTAATACTTGAAACTCTTTGAAGTTAAAAAAAAATGCCAAGAAACGTTGAAACCAAAAATTAACTGGCAACTCTTATCAAAGTTCTGGTAAGACAAAAGGGACATTCAAAAGCTCTCTTGTTCTAGTTAGTATATGCTGCAAACTTCAACTTTTCCCCGATTGTCTGAGCACATAATTTCTCAATTGTGCATTTTTCAGCTTGGTTAATCGCTTCAGCTGTTTTTAGAACAAATGTGGAGACTTGCCTCTACAAAACTTTAAGAAATAAGCTTTGAAACTGATGAAATTCCGATATCAATTGGTAATTGGTGCTCAAGTAAGAGTTTTGAGCGGTTGGACGAACCCCACTTAATAGGAGAGCACTTAGAACTAATTCGTTCTCTTGCCAAATCTCAGTCATCGCCTGATATCTTTTGAGATCAAGTAAAATAAGACAACTGGGTTTAAGGTTAACACTCACGACAAGCTCTAATGGCCCCTTAGAAACCAGAAAGATTGAAAAGAGGAGCAATTATATAAAATCCCTTCATTTTTGAGGTAATTAAAAAGGTACAATGATACAACATTATCTATGGACAATATGGGTGGTTAAAGCTATAAAAAAATTGTTTCATTTTACTTTCCATGAGAAAATGTACAGGGTTGTCTTGGGAAAAATTATTGTTATTCTTTTCTGTCTTATTTTGATTAGCAGATTGTCACAGTCGTTCTTGCTAACTCAAATGGATCCACGATTGCTGTCAAGTAGCTTCGAAAATTTACCGTTTCTTCCATCAAGCTCTAGGGATGATAGGGATACGATCGAATTTCAAACAAGTATCAATGATCAGCACTTTGATCCTGTCAGCGTTACAAACCGAATCCTCAAGTCATCAAGTGACTATCAATTCAAATGGAGCGATTGGGTAGATTTCAGCCATCTTGATCTTATTTATTCTTCTGCGGCAAGTGTCTTGAAGAGTTACAAAGTCAATTATAGCAGTGGGAATGTTGACATGATTAAACCCAAGCTTCAAGTGAAAAGTGCACCCACACAGCAAATGTTGTACAATAATTATGCAGAGCTAGGCGGAATATACATTGAAAATTCAATGCCTAACCCACAACAGATTATCATTCTTACGGAGTCAGATATAGAATCTGAATCCAGTGCGTCAAATTCAACCAGTAACCCGCATCACCTTGTAAAACCCCATCAAGAAATTGCTGCCGTGAATGGAACCTCAATCAAAATATTTATCAAGAATGATCAAGAGGATGAGTGGGACGAAGAGGATAAGGGTGTGGTAGTGTTGCCTGGTTCCCATGACCAGGTTCTGCTCAAGGAATTCAATGAGCGCAAAAAAGCAAAAGCAACATATTTAAAATCATCTTTAGACGTTCAAAAAGCTCTTAATTCAGGAACAGTTAAGTTGAATAAAGAGCTCTTTTTGTGGGATATCGGAAAAATCAAACCTGATAGCTCTAGTCCTGGGTCGGAACAGGACAAACATGCAAATTTCATCAAAGCTCACAAAAATTTCAAAAATCTTCCTAAACATTTTCATGAAACCAACTTGAAAAATTTCCCAGTTGATGACTCGGTACATTACGATTGGAGGTTTTTCAGGACAGTGTCAAGCACTCAGGAGAGGCAATTGATTTTGCGCAGAATTATCCGAGCTTGGTTAAAATTCTCTATGCGCGAAGGCATTTTCACATGGCTGGCCCATGGTACACTCATTGGGTGGTATTGGAATGGTTTATCATTACCTTGGGATTTTGATGGAGATGTTCAAATGCCTATCCAAGAACTCGACAGATTCTCGAGATTGTACAACAATTCGTTGGTTATTGATGGAAAGTTCCGCTATTTTGTGGACGTGACTCCCGCTTACCTGGAAAGAAGTGCAGGAAATGGCCGAAACATCATTGACGCTAGATTCATTGATGTGGACACAGGGATGTATATCGACATCACGGGACTGGCATCGAGTGAAGATGCAAAGGTTTTCCAGTGTAAAAATTATCACAGTTACACACTTGAAGACCTTTCCCCGTTGAGATTGACAATCTTCGAAGGTCAGAGTGCTTTTGTACCAAAGAATTTTGAGAAAATTCTAATCAAAGAATATTCACCCAATGTATTAACCAACCGAGAATACCAAGGCATGATTTTTGTTCCCCATCTCCGACAATGGGTTCCCAGAGAAAAATGTCAAATGTTCATCACTCAAAGTGAGGGAGCGTTATCTTCAGGAGAAATTGAGAAAATGGCAGTGAACGAGAAAGGTGACGTCACATCTTTTGGAGCGTGCTACGACAACTCAATTCACAAAAACCATCAGATGTGTAAAGGAGTAACCTTCAATCATGAAATGGAGATGAAATTTTTGAAGGCAAATAAGGATGCATCCAAATACTTGGTTGAATGGCCAGAACTTGATGGTAGCTAATGATTTATAGGTTCATTTTCATATCATGCAATCAAGTAAAGCTTTATGGTTCAAGGTTGTTGAAAAAAAAGCGACTATATACTAGATTTAACATCACCCGCATTTTCGTGTCAGACTAATTCGTGAAAAGCATGTTGGCTAGTTATATGAATTTGTATGATTTTTTTTCAATGAGCAAAAACTCATTTCCTGATTGATCATTGGATCACTTATCTTTAGTAAGGTTTTAAGTTCCAGCCATTAAAGTATAATTGATACTAACTTGCAGAAAATCCAGTACCACCAAGGTGGATGATTCTATTTCGTTATTCAGAGGTTCTTTGTTGAAAATCTTCAGTACACTGAATCGATCAGAAAATCCCTATATCACTAGCTGGAAACGAGGTTTTTATGAAGGAATCACAGTCATAATACTTGTCGTCTCGAATTCTCTGTCAAAAACTGATCATTAGTTAAATCTATTCAAATTCTCATCATCATCAATAGTCAACTGGAAGTGTAACTGCAATTAATTTTTTAGAAGAACTCATGCAAGTTTCTGTGTTGGATTCATCTTGTCTTGAAGAGACAATTCAGTTGCAAGAACTTTCAGAAGCTGACAAACAACTTGTTTGTTGTGATTCACCTAATTGTCAAGAAAGTGTGTGCAGCGATTGCTCTTCTTATTGTTCGAGTGACGATTGTTCCAGTTCTAGTTCAAGCCCTAGCTTTAGCTCAAAAAAAACTATGAACTCAGCTCTTGGTTCTGAAAACGATCCAGTCTCTGACTTCAGCCATGATTTCAGCCAACGAAAACCCAAAAGAAGAAGGGTTGTTCGTGTGGACCCCCACGATGACTGCCGAGAATGCTTGGAGGTAGATCCAGGTTGTCCTTGTGATATTAACTGTACTCCAGTGACTCTTACAAACCAAGAAGAATTTGAAAAGTATGTCAAATCTATGATGGAGGTGGAGGAGACTTTTGAATTGTCTAAGCTTCATTCGCTACATGATCCTTTTGCTATACCAGCATCAGACTGCTCTCTACTTGAATCAAATGATTTGGATGAGTTTATGAATCATTTATTTACTGAGCATTCTCCCGAATTTCCATTACAGCTCTGTCAAACACACCCACATCCGCATGTTCCTAATCACCACCTACATCACAATTCCCAACTAGATCACCCATCACAACCAACTCCACACGATATTATGGCACAAGGAATGCAAGCAATGCATAGTATGGGTAATCTGATGAACTCTCACATAACTAATACCCAATCGATACCGGCCATTCCCTCTCCGGCTTCTTCGTCCATTCGCACAAATGTCTCAACAACTCCAGACAATCAAATATCTCCCGCTAACATATTACAGTGTCATTGGAGAGACTGTGGCTATGTTACTGATTCTCACGATAGTCTTGATTGTCACTTTTTGACTAACCATCAAACAGATTTGCTGCCAAACAAGCCACACAATGTTTGCTTGGAGTTAGGACTATTCCAGCAATCAGGAATATCACCATTACAGTGTGAATGGAACCACTGTCATTACCAGACTGATGATATCCCCAACTTCATGGTCCATTTGAAAAACAACCATCATCTTCATACTCTTGACCATTCTTGTCGATACCAGAATCACTATCCGGGAAGTTTATTAGAAGACCGGTCTCTTTTTGAACCTATTCGAGAGTCGGCAGATCGATATTCGTCATCTACAAGAGATATCAAACTGGAATCACCACTTGAAACTTCCCACAGCGAAGCAGTGGTAGGCCTGAGTTCAAACAAAACTATCATCAGCCCAGCCTCAGACTCACAACCAAGCAATTCAGTCTCAAGCACTGATGAAGAAGATGTTATTCAATGTAAATGGGTGTGTCCCGAAACGCACACTATATGTGGGCTAAATTTTGAAAGTTACAAAGATCTATCAGAGCATGTTAATGAAAAACATGTTGGCTCCAGGAAATCAAGATATACGTGTCTCTGGCAAGGTTGCGAGAGGTGTGGAAGGCCTTTTACTCAGAAACAAAAGATTGTGCGTCATCTCCAGATGCACACAAAATACAAACCATTTCAATGCACTATTTGCAACGCAAAATTCGGTGGCCAGGCTATTCTCGATCAGCATATGCGAGTCCACTCAGGCGAAAAGCCTTTCACCTGTACTATCTGCGGGAAGTCATTCGCGGCAAGCACTGCGATTTCAGTTCATATGAGAACTCATACGGGAGAAAAGCCCATTGTCTGTAAATGGCCTGGTTGTAATAAACGTTTCTCTGAATCTTCTAATATGATAAAGCATATGAAGACCCATACAAAAAAACAACCCTACCAATGCAGTTCTAATCGGTGTCAACAAAATTTCAAGTCAAAAAGAGTACTGGAGGAACACGAAAAAGAGCATGGTTCAGATCTCTCAATTCAGATTTCTGATTCATCATCTTTGGGTGATTCCAACAAAATATAGATACATTTCCCACTTATGGCAAAGAGTCATTCAGTCATTATACAGTTATATCATTACACATCATCATTGTCGATAGAGAATAATCTCGCTCTGCTTAAAATATCTTCGTGAATCCTCATCAATCAAAACCAATGATAAAAATGTTCGGCTTGAAAATTTCTTATTGACATCTCGCATAGTCGGAGTCAGGTCAAATCCGCCCAAAAACAGACGAATGGGAATTGTCTCGCCTTTAGCAGGAGCTCCGTCCATTATTTCGAAACGAACAAGAGTCTCGCTTTCGTTGACTTGGGTAGATGCAGCCCCAGCCGTTTCCCTTCGAATGAGAGATAGTTCCATATGTTTGATCTTGAGACGCACTAAGAGAAAGTAAATACGACCAACAATAACATCCTTTAGATGATACCGACTTTTGGAATATTCAAATTCAATGTGCAAGCAATCCTCAATGCCTACATCCATCTTAATGGATGATGTTGCAGTATCAGGAAGAGGACGAGTAGAGTATACCCAAACATCTTTTTCTCGGGAAATGTCCGACATTTTCCGCAAAACCGTAACTCTCACAAAGTACCTCAATCGGACATTGATACCTGAGTAAGACTCGAACTGCTTCTCCACGTTCTTGAATTCGAATTCAAAAGTTTCTGGTTGCCGTAAATCTCCTGGAGCAGCCAATTCCTGTGCTAGTGACAGAAAAGAATCAGTATCAGAAACCACATTCGATCTCTCATTTTTCATTTCTATGCATCCGATAAATTGGACTTTGATTCCTAGATGTTCCAGTTTTTTTCCATCTTTGGGTCTGATAGTCACAGAGCCTTTGACTGATTCACCATCCTGATAGAGAGGAATTTTCTTTTTCTCCGATTTTACCTCGACAAGTTCTCTTGAATCTTCCCCATCGAGTCTGATTTCAATATCCAAGGGTGCCTTGAAAAAAAGAGACATTCTAACCCGAATATTGGTTTGGAAACAAAGGAATCAAATTTACTTGAAGTGTCACGTGTAATGGATATATACTTGAAATAAAAAAAATCAAGATCTAAAAAATGCAACTACAAAATTTCAACTACAAAATGCAACACTGCAAAATTCAACTGCAAAATGCAACATATAAAGTAAAGTGAAAGAGAACATTCACTTTGATTCACCTAGTTCTTAACATATCTATAGATGAGATTAATTCTTGCATGATATCTATCTTCCCAAACAGCTACGAGAAAAAGTAAATTCCCTCTGAAAGTTGATTGGTGTTTCAAGTATTGTAACACTGTTTGATAAAACTATTACAATGACCAAGAATAGAAGAAGTCTTGTCATAGAACTTTTACTTGATTTCATTCATTTTCTATAATATCTCTTTTAGAACGTCTGAACTGTTCAGTTATGTTATTATTACAGCTCGTTTTTTTTTTTTTTGTTGAAATAGTCAACATCTGATTTAGATAAAGTTCCTCAAATGGGGTAAAAACTGTATGTAAATCGAAAATCTTTTGGTGCAGTAGTGAGTTAACGGGCCTTCATATATACAAATGAATGAACGGATATACTTCGGAGTGACAGAATTACTCTAAATAGAGCTGTTTTCTCTAAAAATGATCAAGCACTAGATAAAAATGATCCAGTTTTGTTTTTGGTCGGTTATTTGGCGTACATGAAAGATGCAATAATCAGTAGCCGAAGTGGTGAATTAAGCTTCACAAACCTGGGGTACAAATAGTTGAGAAGCACACTTTCCGTGATACGCCCTCTAAGATAAAGTCCTCTTGACTGAATAACCAAATTACCTTTATCTTGGTTTGATACTTCTCACAAAAATGCTGGCATCATTGGCTTCCAGAACAGCCCGCCTGGCTCTACCAAAAATTGGCATTCGGAACTTTTCAACATCAAGACTTTCGTTAAAAGTGATCCCTTTCAATCTTGCGGATATTGGAGAGGGAATCAAAGAATGTGAAGTTATTCAGTGGTTTGTTGAGCCTGGTGCGCAAATCACTGAATTTGATCAAATTTGTGAAGTTCAAAGCGACAAAGCCAGTGTTGAAATCACTTCACGATATACCGGAGTCATCAAAAAACTGCATTATCAGGCTGGAGAGATGGCTTTGGTTGGTAAGCCCCTTGTGGATATTGATGTTGAATCGGCTGAAGCCTCTGCTGATGCCCCTTCCGTCAGTTCCTCTACTCCCGATGCTTCAGACAACTCGGTCCCTATTAGTCAGCCTTCCAACTCATCTGCTGTGGATAACTCACGAGATGCAAGCTTGAAGACCTTGGCTACTCCTGCAGTTCGAAGACTCTCGAAAGATCTCAAAGTGGATATTGGCTCCGTGTCGGGAACTGGAAAGTCCGGAAGGGTTATGAAGGAAGATATTCTTCGATTTGTTGCTGGAGAGACTCAAGCTGCTGCTGAGGTTAACTCTAGTGCCCCATCACCCATTGTCACTTCCTCGCAAGAAGTGGCACAACCATTGTCTCCAACTCAATCTGCAATGTTTAAAGCAATGACCGCCTCATTGCAAATTCCACACTTCCTCTACACTGATGAAGTTGGATTAGATAACCTAACACAATTGCGAGCTACTTTGAATGCTCAGTTAGCAAAGAGTGGGGAGAAGGTGTCATATATGCCCTTCTTTATCAAAGCTCTCTCCCTTGCAGTTCGGGATTATCCCATTTGCAATGCCAAACTTGATGTATCCGGACCCAAACCCCAACTTATCATGCGGCCTCAGCACAATATCTCCATTGCTATGGACACTCCTCAGGGCTTATTGGTACCTACCATTAAGAATGTTGAGCAAAAGTCTCTGTTGGAAATTTCTCGAGATCTGACTAGACTTCAGAAGTTGGGAAGTGAGGGTAAGTTGAGTCGGGAGGATCTTACTGGGGGAACCATTTCTATTTCAAACATTGGAAATGTGGGCGGAACATATCTTGCCCCAGTGGTTGTATCTGACCAGCTCGCCATTGTCGGTCTAGGCCGTGCTCGAAAGCTCCCTAGATTCGATGAAAATGGAGAGGTTGTTGCTGCACAAATTATCAACGCCTCTTGGTCTGGTGATCATCGAGTGTTAGATGGCATGACTCTGGCCTCCTTGGCTGATAAGTGGAGAAGCTATGTTATGGATCCTCAATCTATGCTTCTGGAGCTTCGATAGTTGTAAGATGGGGGTTTAGTTCAGTTTATATGCATTGAGGAAGAGGTGCTTCGTTCCTTGACTTATTGTCATCTCGTTTCAAAAATTTACAACTGTCTTAGGAAAACAAATAGACTAGTTATCATCAACATTAGTTATAGATTTAAAATTAACATCATATATTGAACGTTAAGTATTAAAAAAACAATGATAAGTTGCAAATAATTCTTTAAATGATCAATCAATCTTTTGTGATTAACAAGTCGCATTTTCCCTTAATTTTCTTCACAATGAAATTAATGTGAAAAGGATTTCACTTAGCACTACACAGATCAAGCTGCTGCTTAGATGTAAACTCAAAGTCATTTTCATACTTGAAATTATCAAAATGACAAAATTGAGAATTGGTACCCTTCAATTTTTCCCAAAAATTGGATGCCTCAAAGAAAATGCAAGAAGAGCAACCGATCTGTTGAATAGATACGATAGCCAACTTAAAGAAAAACTGGATCTTCTAGTTTTACCCGAGTTGGCATTAACAGGATACAATTTCCAGACTCCAGGGGCTTTAGAACCCTTTTTGGAAAAATCAGGAGAAGGATATTCGGCTTCTTGGGCTCGAGAGACCGCTCGAAAAATCAACTGCAATGTTATGATTGGATATCCCGAGAAGAGTTTGAACGAAGGAGTTTCTAAGAGCTTCAACTCAGTTCAGATGGTAGCTCCAAATGGAAAGTTGGTAATGAATTACCAAAAGCACTTTTTATACAACGTAGACGAGAGTATGGGGTGTTCTGAGGGGCCTTCATTCTCCGCCTTTGGACCGTTTGAAAGCTTTCCTGTTCGCTTTCAAGTAGGAATTTGCATGGACATAAATCCTTACAAATTTGAAACTCCATTTGAGAAATTCGAATTTGCCAACTCGGTGGTTGAAAATCGGGTTCCACTTGTGATTGTCCCTATGGCATGGACTCATGATCGTTCGCCCTCTCTTTTCATGTCATCATCTGGACCTGAAGAGGTCGTTTCAATTGCAAAGAAGCTGGGTCTAGCTGCCACTGAAAAGTGTACCCAGCTCTATGGTATGTCTACTTTAGACGGTCTCAAAACAGAAGCGTCGATGACTGATCAGGAAGAATACGACATTAAACGATTTTATGACTTTGAGTTGGATAAACAGAACAACCTGCCTCACGTCGAAACAATCAGATACTGGTTGGCACGGCTGGGTCCCATCTGGGCCGAAGAATCTCCAATTGACTACCCTGTTCACATTATTACTGCTAATCGAACTGGGTTTGAACAGGGCTCTATTCTTTATGCAGGATCATCCATGGGAGCTACCTTCAATCCTTCAGAAAAGAGTGTTAAACTATTGGGAGCACTTTCCTCTACTGAAGAAGCAATTATTATCCACGAAGTTGAAGTAGCTTAATAGTTTAAATTTATTACTCATTAGAAAAAAATGTCAGTATTCATCAATTGCCTTCAGCATGCTCCTCACCTCTGTTCTCCTCCTTTTTTAACAATTCCTGATAAGAACTTTTCCAAGACTCGGCCTCTCGCCAGGCACGTTGAAGCTCTGTCTTAAGACGGTTATTCTGGGCGGTGATTTCCGAGACTTGATTTACCAAGTTAAACCGCTCAAACTCGGCCTTTTTGGAACGAGACTCGTCATTGTCTTTGAGCTGTCGGATATAATCAACCGCATTCTTAAGAATCTGGCCTTTATTTTTCTCCGTAGTTCCAATTAGAGCTGCTATCTCGTTAATACCTCCATTGATTGTCTCTCGGCGCCTTCGCTCAACCTCCTTGTGGTTATCTCTTCGCAATTGATGCCACTCTTCAGAGCCAACTTGGGGCTTGGCAGATGGAGGAATGTGGTGATAAGAGTCAGAGGTTGGCAGATGAGTGTCCAGACCATATTGAGGGGCCGCGTTTACGTGACTGTTGATCGAAGCAATTGAAGAGAGAGGCTCTCGCGTCTCTGCATTGTGTTGAGCCAAGGAAGCTCTCAAAACAACATCAGCAGCTTTAGCAGGATCTTCAGCATCACCAGTATCAACCTCAGGGTTATGTGATTGTTCTCCTCCTACATCTACGTGCTCCTCACGTTGTTTTTCCCGAACAGCAGCAGCCACGGCAGCAACAGCAGCCGCAGCATCTGACTCTGTAGCCTCCTCTATTGTCACGCCATTGTCCGCATCATTTGAATCGATAGCAGACTCATTAATCTCATGTTGTGGCTGTTCTTCCTTCAATCTTTTGACAATTTGTTCTGACTCTTGGTCATGTGATTCACGTGAACGTCTTGGCATTTTTTCGCGTTGTAGAGGATGTATATCACGGGGTTTGGTCTAGGTTAGCAGAATCCCATCAATGAGTTCCATCACGTGAAATGTGTTTAATTTTGTGCTAGTTAGGTTCTCCAACTTTTTGTGAACAAAGCCAGAGTCGCTACCCTAAAGACTACTGCTTACCAGTATATGATAATCGTCAACTGAGTAACGTGACTTGGGCTAAGGCGAGCCATTAAATATAGATTGATTGTTGAGCTTACCCGGCCATTTACACGTGATACAATTTACACGTGATTTTAGTTGCACCACACGTGATTGGTCACAAGAACGAGTTTGCCCTTTGTTTTTTCAAGGTGGGATAAGATATTAAACTGTAAATATCATGTTGTTTAGCAACATGTCTCAAAGGTTATCTCGTTTCCCACAAACACTCTGAGTGTTTGACAATTACGCTCTTCAAATCTGGTTTAATTTTCACATTCTCCCAAGTTTGTATCATTGGCGTACTTTGGGTTTGCTAGGTGAAATTGTTTATTGTCACATTCCTCCAGAAAATCCCAGTTACCGTGAAGTTAATTGCTTCAAAATGAATTCCAAAACAAAACAACTCATATACAAATATAGATATAGATCCGTTAAAAATCATTAACAGTCTCCTATATTGATAAATTAAATAATTAAAGTGTCTAAAATACCTTCTCAACACCCTCTTCAATGAGAGCAGTTCGATGGGCAGCTTTTTCCAAATCTTCTTTTTCCTTCTCGAGCTTATTGATTAGATTGGCATTGAGCTCGGCAGTATACTCTGCATCGATAACGTTAAGCTCTTCTTCCTTAGCATTGAGATCCTTGAACAGGAACCAGAAAATAATGCCACAAATGAAAGTAGCAGTAGCCAAACCAGTAAATACCCAAATGTACTTGGGGTTCTTGGCAGTAGGAGAGAGAGCAATACCAAGAGCGGCTCCGAAAGCGTTGGTGAGTAAGAACATAGACATAATGAAGGACTTCATAGAAACGGGAGCCTTAGTATACGCATATTCTAATCCGGTAACAGAGGCAAAAATTTCAGAAAGAGCAATCAAGGCATAAGCTGGAGTCTGAACAGCAATATGCACATGATTGGGTCCATAAGTAGGAGGCTCAGACTCATGAAGAGGGGGGTTCATAGCAGCCTCACACTCACCAGCCATATCATAACAAGGACCGGCATTGTAGATAATTCGCTGGACAATTGCAGCATAGGCCATGGCACCAGCAGCGCACATGAAACCAAGAGTGATTCGAGTAATTGGCTTAGGATCGATTCCAATCTTTCGAAGGTTGGGGTAAATGAAAAGCTCAATGATAGGAATAAAGATGATGATAGCGAGAGGGTCAATGTTCTGCATGATATCATTAGGAAGTCCATGAGTTTCCATTTGGGAAGCTTGAATAACAAAACTGTTAACCATTTGACCATAAACAAGCCAGTAAATAGGATAAAAGCAGAAAACCTTGCAAGCAATAAGAGCTCGCTTCACCTCATCAACGAACAAATCGGACCAAATAACCTCAGACTGACCATATTCTCGTCGGTAGGAGGGTTTAGCGTAGTTGAAGTTGAATTTGTTTCGTGCTGCAGTCCACAAAACCTGGAAGGCTTGAGGAATGACAGAGCCCATAGGGGGTCGCTTAATGAGGTACTTCTTACCCAACACTAAAGAAATGATTGCAACGAAGAAAAAGCAAAAAGGAAGCAGGTAAGCAGCCCAGAAGTCGATATTGTGTTCCATCTCAGTAGTGGCAATTCCTGACAAAGAGCCCAAGTTAATACAGAAGTAAAAAATCATAAAGAGTCGTTGAGTAGTAGTGGCAGGGTCGACAATAACTCTTTCACCAGACTTAAGAGTCTTGATATATCTTTTAGTGTTGGTGTATTGCTCAGAAATCAAAGGAGAGACGTTGGATTTGATTCCACCGGTTCCTAGACCAATGATGATCATAGCAGTAACCAAACCACCCAAACCAGCTCCGTGGTCCAAAGGTCCAGGAAGTGAGGTAACAAACAAAATCAAATTTCCAATAACATAAATGATTGCAAAAGCAAAAATTGTCTTGTATTTTCCCCACCAAGTATCGGCAATAACAGCACCCAAGATAGGGGTAACATAACACCAGAATTGGAAAAAATAAGATAAAGCACTAGTTGTGCTTGATCCAAGGTCGAGTGCTCCAGGAGTGTATGTTGTATCACCAGGAACGGGGGTTCGAGGGTTTTTCATGTAATTTGTGAAAATACCACTGATACCATAGTATGTGAATCGCTCACCAAGTTCTACAATTGCGACCAACCAAACTCGTAAGGGAAGCTTGTCAGCTACTTTTCTCAAAGTTTGGAGCTCCTCTTCCGTGGGCTCAGGTCCCAAAACTGGTACATGTGCAGTTTCAAAAATTTCTTCAGCTGTAACTTCAGAAATTACATTTTCTTCCTCCTTCTTTTCGATAGGTGGACTCTCGTAAGAGGGAGGGTTTTTTGCAACTTCGTTGTCCAAGGACATTTTTCTACTGATGATTCTTTCACCACGTAGATTTATATACCTATCTCACATTATGTCAAACAAAGAAATAAAATTCTCTCTCCAGAAAAGTTTAAGACAAGTGGAAGCTAAAAAAAAGCGCTAAAGTTAGTAACTCAATCAGCAGGTTAGGGTAGCATAGAAAGATAAGCCTCTATTGTATCCACCTTCGATGAGAAAAATTAAATTTGGAGATACTGTCATGTCACCTTCTGTTAAATCTGTTGAAGCTAACTTCTCTTATGGACTGATTTCTAAACTAAGCTGTATACACGAATAATTGAAGGCTTAGTATTAAATCTATTTCCTTTCATTTATTATTATTTTTAGTAGATTTACATGGAGATAATTTATGTCTCAACAAAACAAAGCAACACTCATGGTTCTCATGTTTCATTTTCATGGCAGATTTACTGTTGTATGGAATTGAATGCTGATTTTGGTCGCCAAGGGTTGTTCCAGTTTAGAGTTGGTGCCGTACCAACTCTAATCCGCGGAACCGTACCACCGTAGACGAGCTTAGAGGTAAGACAGTGTTGACTAAGATGTCAGTTAACCGAATTTTGATAAGCCACAGTTTCATTTTGCAGCGAACTCTTCCATCTGTGATTAAAAGCCTGGAGAAATTAGGACTCTTTGCGTTTTCGATCAATGATATGATAGTATCAGAACCCTTCTGTTCCGGCCTTTTGTTTGAACTTTACGCGAAATCCTTCTATTTTGGCGAGTTGTGTTCAACTCTGAATATTCATTAATCTGCCTCAATTTTACAATGAACTCTTAGTTAAACAAACATCAACTACAAGCTTTTTCAATTACCCCACATAACATCCTGAATATACGCATACCACAAGTTTGTCTTAAAATTCCTCAAGGTAGAGCCGTATATTCATTAGGAAAATCCGGTTTTAGGTTAAAAATCAACGGTTAACTTTGTTGATTTAAATTAAGAATGAAAAACTTAATTTAAAGTTGAATTAAGATCTTGAAGTTGTCACAAAGGCTTCGGCTAACGAAAAGGTAGATGATAGCATCTCAGCTTCTATCTTGTCCAAACCACGAAACTCAACAGGTATAGCTTCAACTTTGAAAGGGGTTTCACTTTTGTTAAAGCAGATAGCAGCATGCCTAGCAGAACCTAATGCACAGGCATTTGAAAAGTTGAGTTTTGGGCGCCATGCACCACCTAGTGGTTTGAGGATTGAAGACATTTCTTGGCAAATTGCTGAGTTAACAGAGGCACCTCCGACAAAAAACAATTTGTCAATTTCCCCTCCTATCATAGTTTTGAGCCGCTTCTGAATTGAGAGCGCTTGACTTTGTACAATTGCTTTAGCATCAGTTGCAGCATCCCACGTCACCTCTTTGAGAGTTGAGTCTTGTAACTCAAATCTTTTAATAAAAGGTCCAGTCTGGGGGAGAATTTCCCTTTGTGGAAAGTAAAAGCCCACTTTTACACATGATTTTTCCATTGTTGAATTTCTTTGTAGAGCGTCACTGAACTGGTCCCAAGAACCGAGTCGGGAGCAGATTTCTTCTCGGGCAAGAGAGCCATTACAGTAACATAACATCCCCATGTAACCAGACACAGAGTGATTGAAAATGTGATATTCAGCATTCGGATTGTACGAATCCGTGATAGCCAATGCAGTTGTGGAAGTTCCTAAGGAAATCACCACATCATTCTTAGATAGTGGTAATGCAAGTAGAGTACCAGGGTTGTCACCTGTGAATTGGGCTACCTCTGCACTTAAACCGTACTTTGACCAGTATGCAGATGTGTGGCCAGCCACTTTGAATGGATCCAATTCCACATTACACAACTTTTCGGGGTTGATTAACGAAACTAGACTCTTGCACCAACTTTTTTCTTGAATATCCCACAAGTTCATTCCACAAACATCACTGATATCGTACGACACCTCTTTACCAGCCAGTAGAGATGCCACAAAATTAGATACCAACATGATTTTAGAGGTATTTTGGTAAACTTCGGGTTCATCAAGTTTTACCTTCAATATTTGAGGGCCAGTAAAACGAGTGTGGGCACAGCTCCCTGTTATTTTGGCAAGATTTTCCGATCCACCAACTGCGTTTTCGAAAATAAGACACTCCTTCTGAGTAGAAGAGTCTTGCCAGTTAGGTGAGGTCGGCTTTGACAGCATACTCCCCACACTCGAAACTAAATCACCACTTTCAACAGACAAAAGTTCAAGATAAAAGGAGTTCAAGAACACACTTCCATGTTGTTGACAGGAGCCTGAAATGGCCTTGACTTCGGATAAATCCTGACGTTGCGACAAGTTCCTTATCGCCATGTCCAATGCTTCACACCACATGAGCACAGGTGCATAAACCTCACCATTTCTGCCATGGTGCACTCCTTTGATAGTTTTGTACTGGGGTAAGTGCTGATCGAAAACTATTATTTCCAAATCAATTTGATTGAGATCGCTATCCACGAGAACAATTTTCAATTGCTGAGTTGACAAATCCAAGCCCAGAAACATTCTGCTATTAAAAGAATAGTTACTGTAGAAGAGAATAAAGACCTATTGAAGGGTAAGAACAGCCTGATATATTACCAACCCAGCAATAGGTAAAATCTTATGTCAGGAGGTTGGAAAAGGTTGATTACTTATAAAATAATTTTATCTATCCACTTCCAAATGGTTGGAATCTAACAATACAGCAAAATCCAGAATTGGGTTTATCAATCCACATTAACAACTCCAATTTTATATGGGGTGCATTAATTGACTAAATATAACATATTGTCTTGTCAACACAAAATGGGCTAAGATGCTTCCCGGTAATACCACAAGTTAATAAATCAGTGAAAAGAAAGTGATCCAACATCAACCCATCAAGCGAACGAAACTGACTTTTTGACCTTTTTTGTGGCCAAACTTGAATCAACTTGAGGTTTGGACTTCTTATTAGTTGCCCTTTTAGATGCCGTTTTGATTTCCTTCATCTTGCTTTCTAAGACAGAAGCTTTGGCAGCCTCTTTCTTTTCAAATTCCTTTCTCTTTGCCTCTCGAATTGCCTCAAGTTGTCGGACTTTTTCCAGTTTAGAGGCGTTACGATCATCAATTTTTTCATTAACAATGCTAACTAACAAGTTCATCTGATCCTTGTCTGGGAATTTTTTGCCTATTTTACCCCGTGGTCTTTTAGCCAACTGAGGTTTAATGCTGGTATTCAACTTGGGTATGTCCAGTTCAGACTCTTTATACACTCGTTGCTTTTTAGCAGGTTTTGAGGCTGCCGGTTTTGGTTTAGAAACCCGAAAACTTTTCTTAGCTGCAGGCTTTTGTTTGCTCTTGGATATCGAGGAATCCAGCTGATTCCTGGCTTTAGAATCTCTAACAACATCGTCATTGACGGTTCTGTCGATGCTTTTTGATTTCTTTTTGGAACCCATTAGATGTTGAATTTTCAGCAGGAAAAAATAAAAATAATATGCAAATACGCATAATTGATGCAACATATAAAGGTTAACATTGCTCTTAGTGCAACTTGTGTTGGTAAGATGCTCGAAGTATTGTTAATCCATTAACTACATCTCATCTACATTTACAACATCATCCTTTTTAAGATGAAGAACATCACTAAAAACTCGCAGTATTGAATTTCCAGTTGCCTTGTCAATATCGACCACAGTTAGTGAAGTATTTCCTGGCCGTTTTAAAGACTGAAGAGGCACTTCTTGGGGAATTATACAAGGCTTGTGGTGGTGATTGACCAAGTAGTCAATGAAACAAGTAAGGGTACCTCCGTGAGTAATGATGAATATAGTTTGAGAATCTTTTTGTAAATGCGCCAGCACTTCTGCTTCCCAATATGGCTTGATTCGTGCAAGCATTTCGTCTCGAGGCTCTCCATATGAAAGCCATGATCTATTTTCTCGGGCACACATAGCTCTTCCCTCCTCAGCTGGTTTGTTTTCCAGTTCGCCCATATACCTTTCTCTCCATACACGATTAAAATCGATAGGAGCTTGTAATCCAGCAGTTTCAGCAATAATAGAAGCTGTTTCTCTGCAACGTCTCAAATCTGAAGAATAAATATGATCTATTGATCCAAAGCTGGGGGAAGCAGAGTCCCAGGTGCCTCGACATTTCTGTGAAGCCTTCAAGATTCTGTTACCGCATAGAGATGCTTGTCTTCTACCTTCATCATTGAGGGTTGTATCAGTATGGCCTTGAATAATGCCTTGGACATTATGGTCTGTTTGACCGTGACGTATAAACACCACACGAAGAAAATCGTTCACTGTCATTTTATGGAGATAAACTTCGTACAGATGTGATGTAATATTAAATATGGGATAAGTGGAGTGTCAGCCCTGTACTTCCAGCTTTAGGTGGTTTTGGCTCTCATTCGAATAGATGACTGAGGGCTGACCAAAAAAATTAGGACCGCTTTGCTTCTTGAGAAGCCACCAAGGGTTTGACAAAAAACAAACAAAAAGCAGCCAATCATGTGATTTCGGCAATACTTTGCGGATACTTTGCTTCTCTTTAACCTTGTAACTTAACGAACATGTCCAGTAACAATACAAATCAGCCCAAGACGGCTAACACTGCTGTCGATGCCAAAAATAGTGCAGTGAAGTCCGGAAAGTCTCAATCCACCACCGGAGGCACCGAGACTAAAGCCAATTCGGTTAAACCCGCCAGTACTAGGCCCAAACCCACAGCTCCTCCACTTGAACGACCAGCAGCTGCCAAGGCACCCACTGCTACAACTTCCACAGAGAAACCTTCAAGCGCTGAGCCTCAGACCTACAACAAGCCTCCTGTAGTTACAACAGAAGCAACAATTGCCAATACTGTTGATGCTGAAACTGCCCGGTATGAAGCAACTAAAGCTCGAATTTTGGCACACATGAACCGAGACCATCAATTGGCTCTAAGGGATTATCTTTATCACTATGGAGGAATTTCTACTCATGCCGATATCGCATCGGTTACAATGGTTGATATAACTTTCAGTAACGTTGTTCTTAATTATTCTTTGGATTCTGACCACCTCAACCTCCGAACACTCTCAATTCCACTAAAGCCAGAACTGTCCTCCTTTTCTGATGCTAGAGATGTTCTTGTTGTTATGGCTAAGAATGCTGCAGCTGCAAGAGGTTACTCGGCTTTTCAGATCAAAGAGTACAAGTTCGTTTCGGGAGTACAGGTGTTGGTTCCAGCAGCAGTTTTATGGGTTGCAGCGGGTGTCGTTTTCCCTGACACTGTTTACGGTAACCCCAAGTCTCCGTTCGTGGTTCTCACCAATCTTGCTTTCAAAGCAGCTACTCCATTGCTGCCATTTGATAAAGAGCTTGTCCCTCAGTTGGCTTTAATGGCATTGGGAGAACTTAAACGTAAACGAAAGGATATTTTCAAACTCACTGTGATTGTTCACATCTTGGAAACTCTTATTTTCATGCGACCTTACATGGTCAAGTTCAGAGTGCCTATGCCTTACAAGCTCTATTGGTATATTTCTTGCCTAATTGAAGGATTTCCGGCTCTCCAACGGGTTGGAAGTATCGCCCGAAGACTTGAAAGTCTTTAACTATGCAATCCTAACTCATAACCAATAAACACCGAATTTTATTTGAAGTAAACCTTATTGTTTCACTTTTCACTGTCAATAATGTCTGGGCGAAAATATTTGGGGGTGCTGCCAAAGCCTCGGGATATTGTTGTTCCCTATGCTAAACGACTAGCCAAGCCAGAAGTGCAGGGATATGCTGATCCTAAAATGGTACCACGTGGTTCTCATGGAGAGACCCGAGAGAAAACTTATCCCACAATTGAAGAACTTCGACAAAAAGTTGCTCCTCCTCGGGTTTCCGATATTGCTAAGTCCCCTCAACATAAATGGAGGATGCTTATGGCAGATCTCCGGAAACAATATCTTTTCGACGCTTTGATCCAAGCTGATCAGCAGGATTTGAAAGCATACCAAAAACGACAAGACTTCTTGAAAAAGGTAGAGGAGATCAAAAAGCAGGCCAAGGCAGCAGGATTGACTGAAGCCGAGCTTTTGACTCTTCCAACTATTCAGGCTGTTGTGTCTGGTCCTCAGCTTCAAGATCGAACTTCCCGTGAGAAGGAGGCATTGAAAGATAAAAGGCAATATAATCGACAGCTCACTCAGTATAGAAATGCTGAGAAGTCTGCTCGAATGATTGTTCAACTTATAGATCATGCCGATGATTTCATTGTAACTGAACAAGAATTAGAGGAAGGAGTTAAACGAGCCTTTGTCAATGGTTCATCTAGTTCGTCCGCTAAGGGCGGATCCAGCATCACCTCCTTCCAGGAGGAGTCATCTCTTCAAGTTTCTCAGAATTTGGTTTCTTTCGAAGAGCTCTTGTCAGAATCTAAAATTTCTAACGAAATGAGAGATAAAATCGCCTTGGAACTTACTGGTATGACCAACAACCGAAAACCTGGATTTGCCAGAATTAAGGAAGTACTTTACGGTGAAGATGCTTACAAAATGACAAAACAAGGAGACGAATAATGTAAATAGTTGTCAATGACAAATTACCACCTATGAAACTTCCTGATACATTTTAGATGTAATGATAGAATAGATTTTATTAACCTTATTTGTCACTTCTTTTAAAGTCAAATTCGTTTTTATATTTTCACTTTTTACCTCCCCCCTCATCAAATACGTTGGCTTCAACGAATTGTTTGATAACTGAAAATACTAATTGTTTTCGGTACAGTAGGGTTTCTGGGAGAATATCAACCAAATTTTGATTCCAAATAAGCCGGAGTGTTATTCTACCTCATGAATTTCATTTGACGTAGTGAATCGTACATCCAAAATCAATTTATAGACATTTACATAATAACCTCGTTTCTAACATCAGCCTTAAGATCTTTATGAGGCAGAACAATACTGTTTTTCACAAGAACTTCAGCAGCAACCACAACGTCAGAAGAGAGGATTGTAACGGATTGAATTTTGGCTCCATCTTTCACTAAGATCTCAGAATGATCATTAGGTGAGGTGGCTGAACCCTCAATTCGAGCCCAGGAACCAACCTTACATCCTCGACCGAGAATAGAGTGAAACACAGCAGCATCTTGCTTGATTTCTACATTCTCCAGCACAATAGAATCTTTGACACGGGCTCCTTTTCCAACTTTGGCACCAGCTCCAATTGAAACATTGGGTCCTAACTTGGCAGTGGGGTCCACCTCAGCAGTGGGGTCAATGAATACAGGGGGAACAATTGTAGCTGAAGGGGAAGCTAAAGCGCTGGGGTTAGACTGGAATAGCTGTTGCAGGTACAAGGCGTTGGCAGGTACGGCAGATCCTGCAGTCTTGATTTGTCTCCAGAAATCCTTGGTTTCGTAAACATAAAACTCGTCAGTAGTGGGCAACTGGACGAGAATGTCCTGCTCCAACCGAAGTAAATCTTCCTCATCAGTGAACGCAGATTCTTGGGCTCTTTGTTCAAGACTCTTTTTGGCAGAAGCTATGAAATCAAAAATCGATTGGTCAAAAAGATAGACACCAGCATTGATAAGGTTGGAGATATGAGACTCAGGCTTTTCCACATAGTGAATTACCTTTGAATTGTCATCAGATACGATAGCACCAAAATTATTGGCAACCGCGGCAGCTACAGTCTTACCAAGAATAACTGCTTTAGCATTTTTTTCTTCATAAAACTGACGGATTTCAGCCAATGGGAACGAGCAGCACACATCAGCATGAATGACGAAAAATCGTGAAGGGTTACCCTTCAAAATTACATCTCGGAAGTGGTACAGGCCACCAGCAGTTCCCATGGCTGTATATTCCCTCAAATATCTAACTGTTAAATGAGGATAGAGCTTGCTAGACTCAGCAATGAAGTTACTGAAAACAGCATCATCATAGAATCCCACCAAAAGTACCTCCTTGATATCACCAAGGTCAGCGACAGCCTGAATTGCGTGAGAAAGAATTGGCTTTCCGGCAACAGGAAAAAGAACCTTTGGTGTGTCTAAGGAAAGAGGACGAAATCGGGTACCTCTAGTACCTCCTCCCACGAGAATCAATGCTTTTGTTGACATGGTTGATACTGAAGTCAAGGTGTTGGAAGTTAGACGTTACCAAAACTTTAAGTCAATTAATGATTGATTACTACATTCCAACCTTCTCGTGTTTGTTTTATCACGTGAGTGTTTAAAAAGTAATGTGTTGATTGGTTTTAACGGAAAATATCCCCAGAGCATAACCCCTATCAGAATATCAAAACGATTCCAGGAAACTCTACACATTGAATAATTTAATGACGATCTCTTAAATAATGTCACATTTAACTGTAGTTTTTGCTTCTATTAGTCACGTGAAAATGAGAACATCATTTCATTTAAGAGTCAAAAATGTAAGTAGTAAATAGTCTGTTCATTGAGCAAAGTTCACATGAATGATTCTCGAATGCCATATGTACATCGTTTAAATGAACGACTAAGGTAACTTTTTGTACTCTCATTCTTTGTATACAAATTATAGTTTGATGGTGTTATTCTACAAATTACAACTTCAACTAATGTTAAAGTCACTAATTCTAATTGCACCTCAGTAGAGTTCTAAAGCCATATTTCAAAATAGCTAACAAGAGACGCCCTAAGAAAAATCCACCACCATATCGCAAGGTGGTGGGAAAGGGATTTCCTCAGGACGACAATGTTCAAGAAAATGGCCATACAAATACTGTTCATTTCAATGATTTCCCCAAAACAGTGAATCTTCATTCAGAGGAGAAGATCAAGATTTCGACAAGTCAAAATAGTAGCTCTGGCATTCCCGGAAAAACCTCAAC
This sequence comes from Dengshuqunia hispaniensis, assembly GCA_900535975.1. Lineage (NCBI taxonomy): Eukaryota > Fungi > Ascomycota > Dipodascomycetes > Dipodascales > Dengshuqunia > Dengshuqunia hispaniensis. The sequence goes on along the minus strand of LS992275.1, from coordinate 2,758,235 downwards.
ATATTTACCAGTCGAGATAGTCGAGGAGATCCTTCGAAATTGTGATCAGGTTTCACTCGACTTTCTGTTAATTTCGAAAACTTGGTATTCTGCTGGTTTACCTTTTTTGTACCATGCCCCATCTTTAAATCCAACGAATTTTAACAAATTTGTCAACACTATTTCATCCAACCACTATCTTGGGAATTTTGTGATTGACCTCAGACTCGATTCGATCATTCAGAGTGGTAAAAACTCATCTACTGCAAGAGTTTTAAAGCGTTGTAGTTTAAATCTAGAGAGATTTATTGCACCTCAAACTTCATTCGGGTACGCCCCATTGGTTTCTCTTAGACACTGCAAAAACCTCCGATGCCTTGATTTGTCGTTGGTTTCAGAAGAGGTGGATCTGAGACAGCTATTTCTGGCCTTGACCATGACAGAACAGTTAGAGGAATTACATTTTCCCCGTTCCTCTGTCTATTGTCGGGATTTTGAGAATGCATGGCCCAAAAAATTATGGAAACTAGGACTTGCTGGCGGAATATCAAATGAGTTCATCAGACAATCGCGATTTACAGATTCAATATCTCATCTCTCTTTGAGACACTGCCCTCATATCACTTCCGAGTCGCTACACCTTCTATGTCAAGATATTGGAAAAAATTTACATTTCCTGGAAGTGGCATATCCATTGCCGTGTTTTGGTCCTGACTCACTCAATAATGTTCTCAGATACTGTCCTAATTTAAAACATTTATCAGTTTCAGTTGACTACATAGGGAGAAGGGTCTTTGATGATGATAATTTTATTCAGGCAGATGGTTCTTTCCGAGCTCATCCCTTGGAAATCATGGATATTAATTCAAGTGGCATATTAGGACAAGACCAGAACTTGACAGCCAGTGATATCACATTAGCAATTTTAGAGGACAAAATTCCATTTTTACGAATTGTGAGAGTGTCCTCTAGATTAAACTGGAGTGCTAGAGAAGAGGTGGTCAAAGAATTGGCAGAGGTATTGGATGATAACAAGCCTGGAGGAGGTATGTGGATCATTTGAAATTGGCATCTTAGTGCTGACATACATAACCTTATTTATATTTTGTTAACTTCAAAAAAGAAAAAAGAAAAAAGAAAAAAGAAAAAAAGAACAGAACTTAAATATGCAATTGGTTGTAGAGTAGTAGTATGAAGGTATCCCAATAGGACACCAAGGAACGTTTTACAATTAAATTGAAAAACAAGGTACATGAAGATATTGTGTTGAATTGTGCACTGATTAGTCATTCAATTCTTGTAGGCCATTTTCCAACCCACATTCCATATGGAATGACATTTCGTGTATAATTTAAGGTTTTAAGTACAACTCATCAAAAAGGTGTTCAATTCAAGTTGTCTTGTCTATTACACTTGAGTGATGAAGGCAGTCAGAGAAAAACCCAAGTCTCCCAGACCGGGTTTGAAAAACGTGAAAGATGAAGGAAAGTCTGCTTTAGAGGAGATCTGCCCAGAAATTATCACGCAAACCGATCTGGCACATGAACGAAAATTGAATAAGAAAGATTGGATCTTATTGACGACCGTTTTATTAGTTGCGACATACACCAGATTTCGGAAGATATGGCAACCCTCTTCAGTGGTATTTGATGAAGTTCACTTTGGAGGTTTTGCTAGATTCTACGTAATTGGCAGATTCTTCATGGATGTCCACCCACCTTTGGCCAAGATGCTTTTCGGGTTAGTGGGATGGCTCGGAGGTTATGATGGAGAGTTCGATTTCAAGACAATTGGTTTGGATTATTTAGAGCCTGGTGTTCCTTACATCACCATGCGAAGCTACCCAGCCATTCTTGGAGTCGCAACAGTTGGCCTTGCTTATTCCACTCTTAAAGCTTGTGGAGTTCGATCCAATACGTGTTTTTTGGCAGGCCTTGTATTGGCTTTAGAGAATTGCTTGGTCACAGAATCAAGGTACATTCTCTTGGATGCTCCATTAGTTTTCTTTCTAGCGTTGACTGTATACTTCTTTAAACGTTTTGAAATTGAAAGGGCTTTCACGAAGAATTGGTACCTGTATCTTTTCTTGTCTGGCTTGGCTTTGGGAGCAACTGCTTCTGTCAAGTGGTATGGACTCTTTACTATTGCATGGATGGGACTTATCACCATTTGGCAACTTTGGTGGACTCTTGGAGATCTTTCAGTCACACCAAGAGTATTCGGGAAGCAGTTTTCTTGGAGAGCAGTTTTCCTGATTGCTGTTCCAGTAACTTTTTATGTGGGTATGTTTGCTCTTCACTTTGCCTGTTTGTCCAACACAGGAGAGGGTGCCTCCTTCATGTCACCTGAATTTCAGGCAACATTGAAACACTCAAAAATGGTTACTGACCAACCTGCTGATGTTTTACTGGGCTCACAACTTACTATTAGACATCTCAACACCCGAGGTGGCTACCTCCATTCTCATTCCAGCTTGTATGAAACAGGTTCCAAACAACAACAAGTTACTCTGTATCCACACCAAGATGATAACAATCTCTGGACTGTGGAAAATGCTACAACAGTCACTTCTCAATTACAGGACACCTTTTCATACGTCAAAGACGGGGACATTATTCGTCTTAATCATTTGAAGACCGAGAGAAGATTACACTCACATGACATCCGTCCTCCTGTCACCGAGGTGGACTGGCAGAATGAAGTATCAGCATATGGTTTCCCTGATTTCGAGGGTGATGCTAATGACAATTTCCGTGTTGAAATTGTTAAATCCGAGTCCAAGCCAGGTGTTGCCCATGAACGGGTTAGAACCATTGACACCAAATTCAGACTCATCCATACTATAACAGGATGTGCTCTGTTTTCCCATACTGTGAAATTACCAAAATGGGGTTTTGAGCAACAAGAGGTCACTTGTGCTAAGAGTGGCACGTTACCTAATTCTATTTGGTTTGTCGAGTCCAACCAGCACCCACAGTTGGTAGAACCTGAGATGGTAAACTACAGAAGGCCATCATTCTTTGAAAAGTTTGTTGAACTCAACAAGGTGATGTGGGGCATAAACAAGGGTCTGACGGAACATCATGCTTTTGAATCACGTCCTAGCTCTTGGCCGTTATTGAAACGAGGAATTAACTTTTGGACTAAAGACCATCTTCAAGTTTACCTCTTGGGAAATGCGCCAATTTGGTGGTTGTCCTCAGCCACTATTGCTATTTTCTGTCTTTGGAGGTTGGTTGTTGTGATTAGAAAACAACGGGGTATTGATTGTTTCAAAGGAAATACTGCTTTGCAACAAATGGATTATCAGTATTCATCACTTCTTCTTGGATGGCTTTTACATTGGATTCCTTCCTTTGCGATGGTCAGACAACTCTTCCTCCATCACTACATGTGCTCTCTTTACTTTGCAATTCTTGGATTTTTTGTTATCTATGATCACATTCAGCTGAATGTTATTCGAATTAAAGCAATCAATGGTGTTCTTTCCTTGGGACTGTTCTTTGCAGTGCTTGCCTTTTTCGTTTCTTACTCACCGTTGATTTACGGTGATCCTTGGACTGAAAAGGCTTGTTTGAAGGCAAAATTGCTGAAGACCTGGGACTTCGAGTGCCAAGTTTTCCACGACACCCTTGATCAGTACAATCAAACCCCTGAAACAACTGTTGAGCTTGACTTACCTACCACCGAGGAGGTGGTGAATAACTCCGGAGTTGGAGATGAATATGTTCTTGTTGATGATGAGTCAGTTGAACATGGCTCTGAAAATGTGCCTCACGACAACCTCGATGAACAAATCCCAGTACAGCTTGATCACAGTGAGGGACAAGCCGATGCCATTGCCGCAGAGCATCCAGTCGAAAACTCAAACGAGTAAGAAATTTTAGTAAATAGATTATTTTTTTGCCAAGTATGAATTCTCAATTACTACAATAAAATAATGGTCCTTTGGTGTGTAATTTCTTTTTAAGTTACCTTCGCTCTATACAACATTCAATGGAGAAAGAATTGAAAGCAGGTTTGATCGATTACTTACGTATCTCTAAGAGCGTTGAATGTATTCAAGTAGAGGACGACCCTGGAGAAGAATTGGTGAAGATTCTTCATCTGCTCGATTCATGTGAAACAAAAAGAAATATGATTGAACAGTCGATCTCTGAGGCACACTTGAGTCTGAGAAAATTGTCATTGGATGATCCTTCGACGCCTCTTTTTACTAGAGCTTTAAGATCTCTAAGCAAAAAATCAGAAAAGATCAGTTTAACGATGTAAGTTTTTCTGTTTTGCTTCCTCGAGAATATTAGCTAACATCAGTAACGAAAGGGCTTGGGCTCTCAATGTCACAACTCCGACTTCAGAAAAAAGAAGTGAAGAGCCCAAAGTATTACCGAATACTCAGAAAGAAGTCGAATCAAAATTTTATCGATTATTACAGCATTGTGTAGATATGGTCAACTTGAACGCCCAAATTCAAAGTCTTCTGGACAAGCTGGAAAATAGAGACAACACATCATAGGTACAGGTGAGTCAGCTAATAATGCCTATTACAACCCATTGGGAATGTTTTATTCATCAGATACATCTATTTCTGTTTTCTTGGCCGCAACATTGAGTAACAACTTATCACAAGCACGTAGGTCCCTATTTTTCTCCTCAACAGACTCAGATATTTTTTTGTCAAGCTCTGTTAGCTCTGATTCAAGGGATTGGATTTGCTGATATTGAACCGCTTCTGATACTCCTATTCCCGGGAGGTTATCGATCAAAAAATCAATCTGCTGAATTTTAGTGACAAAATCTCTAGAAAGCTCGCCAACTGATTTGGTCATTTCTTCAGGTGACAAGGTCTCACTCATTTCATCAGGTTTTGCATTAGTACCACTCCCCTCGACTTCACCAAGACCATGTTGGCTGTTAATGAATGATAAACCTGAGAATGCTTGTGTCAGCAATTGGTCAACACATGATTGTAGCTGTGTTAACCTGTCGGACATGATCCCAAATGATGAAACAGGTCAATGCGGTTGTGGGCTGGTATCCTGAAATAGTTTTTCTGTTTGTTTGCAGTAACCTGCTAGCAAAAAGTACCAAATAAATAATACGAACTGAATCCACTTTATGCTGGTTTTAGTACATTTAAGTTCTAGTAATCTTTTTTCAATTATCGTTTTGTAAAGCTTCGATCATTTCTCTCCGTCTAAGCACCTCTAAACTTTCAATGAGCTCTCCTAGCTTTTTGCCAGATAAGACCTGATCAATATTCCCATTAAAGCCTGAACGATGATCAGTGACTCTGTTTTGTGGAAAGTTGTATGTTCTGATTTTATCAGATCGATCAGTAGATGAAACTTGGTTTGTTCTGGCTTGTTTGTCTTTCACAGCCCTCTCTGCTCGTCTCTTTTCAGCTAATCGACCTCGTAAAATTGCAAAAGCAGTTTCTTTATTTTGATGTTGGGACCTTGAATTTTGAATAGTTACCATGATCTTTGTGGGTAAATGAACTACTCTAACAGCTGATTCTGTCTTATTCACATGCTGACCTCCTGGACCTTGCGCTCTCATAACATCAACTCGAACTTCTCCGGGGGAAAACTGTATGTCTTCAGAAACATCAGTATTCTCGATCTTTGGTAATACAATTACTGCAGCTGTTGACGTGTGTATTCTACCGCCACTTTCAGTTAAAGGAACTCTTTGAACTCTGTGAATTCCTCCTTCAAATTGAAGTTTTGAAAATGAGCCCTTATCATCAATAGATAAAAGTGCCTCTGTAATACCACCTTTATCATTACGACTGATGTTAGTCACTTCACACTTCCAGCTATTATTTTCTGCGAAACCTGTATACATCTTTAAGAGATCATCTGTGAACAAACAAGCCTCATCGCCGCCAACACCTGGTCTAAGTTCAATCAGACACCCAGAATCTCCATATGGATGGGTAGGGAGAAGCAAGTTTTCAAGTTTTGAAGTGACATCGACAAGTTCTTCAGTTACTTGTTCAATCTCAATTAATGCATCTTCTTTCAGATCAGGGTCGAAAGTAAGCTGCTCTAAGTCAATAGCCTCTTTCAACTTCTCGTCGTGAAGTTCAACAGCCTCTTTAATCTGGGATAATTTGAAGATTCTTGTTGATGCTGATCGATCTTTAAACATCTCTTCCGAGGCACTACTCTGGACCTGATTAAATTCATCTTTAAGAGCCAGGGCTCGCGCATATAAGATGGGGTGTAATGTTGAAACCACTTCAATTAGTACACTGTTTTTGTGACTTTTCATGAGGAGGGAACTTACCTGTTCTCCTATTGGAAAACCAACAAACGGGTCTTAAAATAGCTGTGGGTCTCTTTATGACTTGAATCATTAATGGATCAATTTACATACCCAAGAATTTTTTGATAACAGTATGAACTTTATGAACTTTAAAGTGGACCAAATTAATGTCATCACAGAGTATTAGAATGAAAAAATATCAAAAAGGGTTTGTGAGATAGAAAGTAAATAATATACTGTAAACGATAGAAATGACAAAAAAGTGAATAATAATACTAATAATACATAATCTATACTCTAAATGGTAGCATTATGTATGCAACCTACGAAGGATATTCAGCTTTCTGAAAACTACTATTGACCTGTAAATTGGTATACAAATCTCAAAATATAAAAAAAGAGGTAAAAAGTGTAGTGTTCTGGTCAAGCAAGTGAATTTGAAGAGGGACACTACGAAAAATGTAAAACAAAACAACATTTTCAATTTTCTAAGGTATAATTTTTCTAAAACTATATTCTTTATCTTTTTTTGAACTTTTCAAGTTTGTATATCTTTTTGGTTTATGTTCCGGTATTTCTGTTAACTTTTCTGGATGTATTTTACAGAATAAACCGGATATATCGGCCACAGTGATGAACCTTATAGATAAATAATTGTAAGTAGTTAGACTTTTGGAATCTAATATTAAAAACAAAACGTATGTATGTCCATACATACATATATACATATTAATGGCAGAGTATCAAACATAAATGAAATTAAATCATAAAATCTTTCATATTACTTCTCCAACTAGTTGGATTTTAAAATTCTTTGTAAGACTTAGCTACTCGTATGATGTATGGGTAGCTCTACTTAGTATTTAAAACAGACTGTTAGAAACAAAACCTTAAATACATACCATTTTGAACTTAGTAAGTTTACTGATGCTTAAGGTACACTTTAAGTGAAAGGTATATATTTAATTCAACAAAACTAATACTCATTTCATCAATACGCTTTTTATAAAACTTTATGAACGCTTATTGTCAACTAAATTATAACCATTATGTATTTAGTATATACACACAACATATTAAAATACTAAATATTATTTGTTCTCGAAGCTGTTATATCTACCAGTTGATCTTTTCTTGTTTAACTGAATAAAGATGATCAATATTAATTTTTATGTCATGCACATTAAATCCAATAATTAGATTTATTGTTTATACAAATTTTGTCTTAGGGTTGATTGCTGTTTTAAATCTTTTTAATATCATTTGTTCGCGAGTTTGTCATATATATTTTCAGATAATTAATACCTTATTAATTATTTTTTAAAGATTCATGATAACCACAAGTATTTTTCGATTGATTCAATTTTATTTAACTCTTTTTTTTACATTTAGTATTTATTTTACACATTTATGTATATTACATTACTTTATATAAATCTATTTATTAAATGTATTTTGTTATTGTTGCTATATTTATCGGTTCATTAAACCAAGATGCATTCGAAATATCTTAGATTTCGTTTTATGATGTGTATAGTAAACTCAGCTCACAATATACTACTGATCCTATACCTCAATTTGATGCTGATTATATTTGCTTTTTTGTTAATGTTCTAATTGTTATTTTTCGTTATCAACCAACCCTTTTCATTATTCTACTGTAGAGCTTATAAAATTTCCTACCACTTTTTGAATAGTACTTTATTTCTTCCATTCACGTTTTTCATTTTTTCATTGTTTAATCATATATACCATTTCTGTTTACACCCATCTTTCAACCCCTCGGCAAACTACTCACTATCGTTCTTTTTATTTAAATATCTAAGTCTTGGTTTGGTCCTGTATTTTTAAGGGCTAACTATTTGTGAAATGAGTTTTTTACTATCTCTTTCTAATGTTGAACAAAGTTCGATCTCTACATCTGTTCTTTTTTTTTCATATTACAAATTACAAGCAAGTTTTCAGTTTTAGTTTAGACTGCTACTTGTCTACAACCACTATTAATGTCTGATGAGGAACGTGATTGGCTTAAGGCCTTGGGAGGCGACCCCACGAATACTCAAGGAGCGATCCCGACACTAGATGGTGACGATGCCATCAAACACGCAGACGATGCTATTGATTTCGGAGATGAAGATGAGCTCGCTGAAGAAGAATTACCGGTCGAGACCTCATCGTTGTCAAACTCTTTACCACAAATTAATCACTCTTTAGATCCCAATTTCAATATTGACACCGGGTTTGATGCTGATGAAGATGCATGGCACAAAAATTGGCAGGAAATGGGTCAACCTACCCCAAGCGAAATTGATGCAGAGGTACAGGAGAACATTTCATTCGACACAAACATCAACCCAAACAGACAGTTAGCTTTTCCTTCATTTGAACAATCGTCGTCTGAAGGTCAAATAGATACTTGGGACAACGACTCTTATCAACTCGATGAGCAAGCTCTTCAAGAATTAAGCAAACAGGCAGACGAGGCACTATTGAGAACATATTTTCCTGATTTCGAGAAAGGAAAACCCCTTAAATTGAATTCTATGTTTTATTTCAAGACAGCCGAGTTAAAGCTTCCCAAGCCGAATTTGCCGCGACCTTGTGTACCGACAAAAACAAAACTAGATGCACAAGTCGATGACAAAAAGAATTTAAAGAACATTGCCTGGGAATGCAAGCCACCAACCAACGTCATTTCGACTTTTTCCGAATTTGAAGAAGAAGAGAAAGTAACTAATACAGAGTCCAAAACATCAATGGGCTTGGATTGTACTCACGTAGATGTTGATGATTGGGACAATCAAATCTGTTGGGGAGAAGAAAACAGCGATGACAGGAAAGGCTTGGAGCTGACTGGAGCCAACAAACAGCTTCCCTCAATTTATGGAAAACAGTTAGAGGAATGGGATGATAACGCAATCATTGATGGAAATGTATTTTCACAAGGGAAAAAGGTCGTTTTAGATATGAATGACCCCAACTTATTGTTCGTTGAGTCCACTCACAAGCAAAAAAAGCCATTGGCACTAACAAGTGAACAACAATTAAGAGGCCGATTCAATCTCTCTAATGATAGGGCTTATGATCTATTGAAAGAGAATACACAGAACAAAGTGCGAGCCACCATTGGTAACCTCAGCATAGACCACAGTATGCCAGCTTTACGATTACAATCTCCTTTTTACAAGGTGCGAATTTCGAAGTATCAGGCCCGCTCGTTTCATAGACCATCTTTTATGGTTCGGCCTAACACAACTGTTCATTTCAGCAAAATAAAGATGAGAAAGAGAAAGCGAGACAAAACAAAACCTATCAAGGATCTTTTGGCCACAACACATGATCTCTCCCTGGGTGACTCAGCCTCATTTTTTTTGTTAGAATATTCAGAGCAATTTCCCATGACCCTGTCAAATTATGGTATGGGGTCCAAATTGATCAACTATTATCGGAAGGCTTCCACAGAAGATACCTCAAGACCAAAACTGCCTGTAGGAGAGACACATGTTCTATCAACTCAAGATAAGTCCCCTTTTTGGAATTTTGGATTTGTGGAGCCAGGCAAGATTGTTCCTACTCTATACAACAAGATTATACGAGCTCCAGTTTTCAAACATACCCCTTTGTCTACAGATTTTTTGATGGTTAGAAGTACAGGTGGCGGAATAAGTCAAAGATACTTCCTTCGAAACATTCCTCATTTGTTTACTGTGGGGCAAACTTTCCCCGTAACAGATATACCTGGACCTCATTCGAGAAAAGTCACCACAGCCTCCAAAAACAGATTAAAGATGATTGTTTACCGAGTTCTGAACGCGTCACCTCATCACAGGATCAATGTTAAAGATATTGCCGAGCACTTTCCAGATCAAGTTGACACTCAAAACCGACAACGACTCAAAGAATTCATGGAGTATCAAAGAACGGGTGAAGATCATGGCTATTGGAAAATAAAAGCTAATGACTCCCTTCCTCAAGAAGCGGGAATCAGGGCTATGATATCGCCTGAAGATATCACCTTACTAGAAGCAATGCAAGTAGGTGTTCAAAAGCTGGAGGATTCAGGTTATGGCCGCACAGATGATATTGAGTCAGACGCAGAAAATGAAGACGAGAATCAGTCACTTGAGGAACAGTCATCGCCTTGGCATCTAACAAGGAATTTTATTAATGCCACTCAGGGCAAAGCCATGCTACAACTTCATGGCGAAGGTGATCCATCTGGCAGAGGAGAGGCTTATTCATTTTTGAAAACCTCTATGAAGGGAGGCTTTCAGGCTCAAGGTGAGTCTGTTAATGAAAAATTAGATAAGTCCAAGTTTGGCGGTCATAAATATAATGTTGCCCTCCAACAGAAAGCGTATGATGAGGAGATCAAAAGGATTTGGTACGCTCAATGTCGGGCTCTTAGTTCTTCAAAAATTCCCACTCAGGCCGAGTCTCGTTTGGCAGAGGCTGAGGAACAGCGAGAGACTAACTATGGAAGTGGTGCGTACCAAAGTACAACCTTGATTGGGGACGAGGACAGTATCTCTTTAATGTCTGGAGAGTCGGCTGCAACTCAACAGAAGAATAGAGTGCTTCGAATTACTAGAATGGTTAAAGATGAAAATGGAATCATCCACCGAAAAATTGAGATAGTGAAAGACCCGTCAGTGATTCGAGCTTATGTTAGGAGAAGGAATCAACTCAATGAAGCAAAAATGACTCTTGATGACCTCGATCCTACCAATGATGAAGAAGCTAACAAGCGAAAGAAGCGACTTTTAGAAAAGCAGCTAGAAGACTTACAAAAGAAGGGGGAACGAAGAAAACAGCGACAGGCTCAAAAGTTGGGACTAAAATATCAACAAGGCCCACCTCCATCTGGCAAGGGTGTTGGAAAAGGAAAAGGTCCACGACAATGCACTAATTGTGGTGCGTATGGACACATCCGAACCAACAAAACATGTCCGATGTACAACCAACTGGAAGGGGGTTCGTAAAACTATTAACATAAAATCAAATTCAATATTTTTTTGGTTTGTCCTTTCAATGTATATTTAATGTGAAACGAAACGGTCATATCTTCAAACAGTATTTACAAGATAAATAATTAAGCACCCAGGGGCTGGGGCTGAGGAGGAGCCATCTGAGGTGCAGAAGCTGCAAAATATCTTTGAACAGCAATACCAACACCCTCAATCACAGCAAGAAGTAGGCCACATGATATGGCACCATTTCGAGCATGTCGCCATCCACCTCGGAAAGCTAAAGCACCTCCAGTAAAGAAACCAGCAATGATTGAATTGAAGGGATCTTCTTTTCTTCGCCAAGATTTAACAGCACAATCCATAGTGGAAAATACTCCACCCCATGCACCGAAATTACCTCCAACAACAGGGGCTCTCATTCTGATTGCACTCAAAGCACCTTCCCTTCTCTTGCCGATGGGTGAAAACCTGAAACCTTTGATGCCATGCCATATAGTGCCACCAACAGCCTAGGTTAGTATGTTGTTTTCCAAAAACCGAGAGATCGAAAAATCCCATTTAAAATTGATCTACCATAAACCTGAAAGATCATAGAGCACTTACTCCCATGGCAAAAGCGCCACCAAAATCATTAACAATCACCAAAGGGCATGGATCTCTTCCGTGCTCTGCCATAGTTCTTTGAATAGTTTGTGGGATCTTTTTTGACCAAAATTTTTTATGTGGGTATTTGTCATGTGACTAACTTTAACTGTCTGTTAACTGAATAGTATCGAAGTTCACAGTTGGCAGAAATATGGTCACGCTTTACCCATGTATTGCTACGATTGTGTAACGCAACTTGGCACATTCAATTGAACCGTTTGATTCTGAAGTTTCCACAAATTCACTGTTAGCAACACTGGGAACTAGTTCGTTATGAATAGCAAGAATAGTCAAAATCAAGAGAAAGTACATCATTTTTTCTTGAAGTTCTTTGAGGTAGAATGAGATCAGAAACAACCATAAAAGACATGAACATAAAAGTGAACTATTTTGCTTATTTATCTGTCGTGATAGTTTAGTTTAGTGAAAGGTAAGCGGGTTAAGGAAAATGCAGAAAGAAACCAAAACATCAACTCTCAAACTGGAAAGATGACTAGGAACATGAAGAAAACTATTTGGCTATTTATGCTATACAAGCTTTGTGGTTAACTTGTGACCTATTGGAACATTCAAAGCACAGTGCCGAATACTTAAGGCCGATTTCAAGCCGACAATCGAAAACAGTAAATGCTTTTTACCTTTGTGGTGCATATGAAGTAGTAACACTTGAAGTTCAAGGATTCGTGATTGATGTAATTATAACTTCTCCACGACGGCTCATCAATTGATGGATATATGCGAAATCTAGAGTCACGAAGTTGAAAGTGAAAGTTATTGAATCGAACAGGGATTAAGCTCCATTGGCCAAATGGTAAGGCGTCCGCCTCCTAAGCGGAAGACTGCGGGTTCGAGTCCCGTGTGGAGTGTTCTGAAAATTATATGTTTTTTTTTAATTTTTTTTGTTGCTCAAAATTTACTTTTAGATGTTTTTTCAAGTGGTTTCTAAGGGTGTAGCCCCGATCTCTAAATCAACAACACCCTTAAATGTAAAAGATGTCAAACTAAAGGTGAAAAAAGTGAGAACTAGAAAGACACCATCTTCTCTTAAACCAAAATTACAACAGCAACATTCGCATAAGCAAGATTCTCATATTGTCAGTGCAAGACAAGACATAGGCGAAGCTGGTGAAAAGCGGCTGGCAACCAATAAAGACACGGATGATCACCAAACACCACTGCAAGCAAATTTGAAGATAAGAAGAAAGATTGTCGATGACACTGCCTTTTCGCAAGAAAGTACCTTATCTCCCAGCATTTATCATTCAGCGGAGGTTGTGGAAGCTTCTGGGCAAGAATCATATATTCGTATCAACAGTGATTATACCGATGATCTCACCCAACTTATTGCGATATCTTCACCCTTTAAAGAGAATTATCTGCTTCGAACACCGAAAGTGTGCGATGATTACAACCCTGTCAATGAGCTTCTTGTTATCATGGAGAGTGTAGCAAGCTCCATTCTTGACTCCCAAGCTGGCGACAAAATTTTGAATAAAAACATGGGTGATTGTATCATCAGACGATTTAGAAGAGCTATCGAAGTCAATGATCTGGTTGTCATGAAGAAATCTATTGATGAGTACAACACAATAATAAGCGATGAACAAAAGCAAGGACACACTTTAAAATGCATGAATAGAATGGATTCTTTACCGCTTAATCTTGTGTACATGATTCTTAATCAAACTTATTCAAGAATTGTTTCCCCTCACTCAAAGCTACTAAGGAACTACGAGGCATTCTCAAATAATGTCTACGGTGAACTACTACCACCTCTGATAACTACTATGATCCATAAAACTGGACTGGACGAAAACTCGGTTTTTATTGATTTAGGATCAGGAGTGGGAAACTGTACTCTCCAAATAGCTTTGCAAGTTGGCTGCGAAAGTTGGGGGGTGGAGATAATGCCAAACGCTGCCAACCTAGCTGAAAAACAAAAAAATGAATTGATCGGTAGAGCTCAAATGTTTGGCATACAAGTTGGGCGAATCAACTTACTATCGGGTAGTTTTGTTGACAATGAAAAACTGCATGATCCACTTTTACGAGCTGATGTTATACTTGTTAACAATTATGCATTTGATGGCCAATTAAACGCACGACTACTAGACATGTTTCTGGATCTTAAAGATGGTTGTCGTATCGTTTCGCTGAAGCCGTTTGTTCCGGAAGGCCACAAAATCACAGAGCACAACTTGGAATCACCCATGAACATTCTCAGGACAAACAAATATGAATTTTACTCAGATAGTGTCAGCTGGACCAGTAATGGAGGCACTTACTATATTGCTATTATAGATAGAAAGCCTCTGAGAGATTTCATCAGTGGTGGGAGATCAAGACCTAGTCGCAATAAAGCAATTAATAAATGATAAGTCAATAAATTAATTCATTCCCAATTTGTCCTCCAAAAGAGTTAGTTGTAGTTGGTTGGAAATCATTTCATCCTGGAGGAGCTGTAACGCCTTTTTCATTTCTTCTCGCTCCTCTGTTACACGTGAGTAAAGGGCCTTTAATCTATCATTCTCTGTTCTGAGCTGGCTCAAACTAAAGTCAGTGAAATGCTTCACAACAACATGAATAGCTTTTTACTCACTTTGATCGTAGCTTATCACAATTGTCACACTCTGAATGTTCTGTGTTTCTTTCACATAGCAAAGTGGTGACTTGGTTAGAAACATTTAATGCTGGTCTCTTTCACTGATGACTCACATGATTCATAAATATCAGCGTCTTTTCCCTCTCTTTTATTTCTTGTTTCGATTTGTTCAACGAAAGACACTCTCCATCTTTCATTCATGGTAACATTTAGTCCAACTTTATTCTACTTGAATATTTCCTTACATGTGCGAAATGGAGGAGGTTCTGACTTCGGTGGAAGCATCCATTTCAGGAATATTATCACCAGCAAGTAATGCCTTGGACTGGAAAGTAAGATCTGTTCACGAATCACAGGTCGCTATTTCAAAGTATCTACATCATATCAATAGTTGTAAGTACGGTGATATGTTATTTCAATTTTTTCAGGTGATGCTAGTCATTATTCAGAGCCAAGGTTTAACCATCAGCTTTATCACATTTCGAAAATAGTGTAGGTAACGAGACACAGATTGATCAGCTTCGTGGGCAGGTGAAGGATCTGGAGTCACGGCTGACAAGAATCTCGAAGACTTTAGCAAACATTGAACAACGACTCTCTTCAGAAGACAGTTAGTAGGAATGCCAGTTAAACTGTAAGTTTCATCACTTTTACCAGAGAGGCTGCGGACAATCCTCATCTGTTGTTCAAACATTGTTGTCCAACCAGCCACTTAAAGTTCCGATCAACCCCACCTTGTTGAGAGCAATTGATATTCACATGCTCTTTTCATACACAATGATAGTAAGGGAGACAACATGCTATATCTATTAATGTAGTCAGCTCCTACAGGTCAACAATTAATAATTAATAAATACCCCATTGAAATTGTGATGATTTGGTTATCAGTTTTTTTTTAGAAAGTGTCTTTCAGTTCCGGTTGTTGCGATTGCATATGAATGCAGATTCAATGAACTTTATGGATATAAATAATAATGATCACCCTGGTTTCATTGCCAACAACTCATTGAATGGAGTCATTAGAGGTTCAAGCTAGATCATTTGTGATCAAATGGATTCACGCCGATGAAGGAACCATATTGAATTATCATGCAAATCCCAAAAAAAAGTCAATGTGAGTATTCATTAAAAATCAAATTTCTTGAGGAGTGTTCTCAATCTAACCTAGAAACCTAGGTGTATACAAAAAAGATGATTCAGATGAAGAATTATCAGTCGAGATTGGACAAGATGAGCGACATTCCTTAGGTCGAAGAGCCTCTCAATCGAGCATATCTTCAAATGACATCGAGCAGCGTTTGAAAGCTTCAGGTCTGAAAGTTGCAGTCCCTTTCAGAAAGTGCCAACCAAATGAAGTGACAGAGGGCAGTTACAAAGTGCCAAGTAACGAGAATGGAGTTTATGCACTAGTTTTCGACAACACTTTTTCCAAAACTACATCTAAAACTGTTCTCTTCAGCTATGGGGTTTCCCATGTGATTGGCTCTGCCTTGAGCAAATCCATTAAATCTGTCAAGTCTGTACAGCCTGGAGAGGCACGAGCTGTTGTCACAGAAGATGGGATACAAGGAATAATTTTGAAGAAAAGAAGAAAAAAGATGCAGGGCTTTGCGCGTCGTTATTTCGTATTGGACGTAAAACATGGCCTACTCAATTATTACCTAGATTCGAGACTTACTTCAATGAGAGGAAGCATGCCCCTGAAATTGTGTGCTATCTCAGCTAATCAACAATCTCGTAGAATTTTTGTGGATTCTGGAATGGAAATATGGGATTTGAAAGCCCTTAGCGAGGAAGATTGGAAACTGTGGATTGAGGGGTTTGAGGGATTTCGCTCTAACCAAAAGGGTAATTTACCGATTGGTTCCCCAGTCCCTGGTAACCTCCACAACTCCCAAAGCGATATCCCTCCAGTCATCTTGTTGACCATTTTTCAGCAAATAAAAAGTTTGAAGACTTCTACGGATGCTGTCGTTAGTGGATCGGCCGATGATTTGAAAATTATTCAAAGCCAAGTTAAACAGCTCTACAACGATCTTTCAAGTATATTGCCAGACAATTCTGGTCTAGTATCTAAACGAGCCTCTTTGAATGGTAGTGTGTTCTCAGATTATGACACATTCTATGATGCTGAAGATGGACAAGAGGACGGTGTTCTTTTTGTCGACTATGACAACATTAGTGAGGATGATGATGAGGAAGTCAGCGATGATGACTCATCCGATGATGAAGAGGATGGCGCGGATGATACTCGGCAATTAACTGCTGTTATGGCAGAAAATGATGATGACACAGAGTTGTATCCCCTATCAAGTGCAAAGTCAGTAGCACATAGGAAAAGTCTTCCAAATTCTGCTCGTTCACCTCCTGGTATTCTTGGATTGCTCAAGAAGAGTGTTGGAAAAGACATGGGCTCAGTTGCTGCGCCAGTCACAAGTAATGAGCCTATTAGTGCGCTTCAGCGTTTTGCAGAGATGTTTGAATACTCTGAGCTATTGGACAAAATTGAATCATTACCCTCAGACGACGGTCAGCGTATCATTTATATTGCCACGTTTGCTATTAGTTACCTATCCTCGATGCGTGCCAAGGAGAGGGCCTTGAGGAAGCCGTTTAACCCCCTTCTCGGTGAGACCTATGAGCTTGTCAGACCTGATAAGGGATTCAGGTTAATCACAGAAAAAGTTTCTCATAGACCTCCAGTTATGGCAATGCACGCTGACTCCGTTAATGGTTGGAGTTTCTTACATTCACCTCAAACTACAACAAAGATTTGGGGTAAATCAGCGGAAGTCACTAACATTGGCGCAGTTGTAGTGAAATTCAAAAATTCTGGTGAAGTGTACCATTGGTCTCACCCCACTACTTATCTGAGAAATTTGATGGCTGGAGAAAAATACACGGAACCCGTGGGAACCATCACAGTCCATTCATCTTCTGGTCAAAAGGCCATTGTCAATTTCAAAGCGGGAGGCATGTTCTCTGGAAGAAGTGAGGAATTGTCTATCTTAGCTATGGATTCAAATGGTGCCAATCTTCCCTGTAGTGCTGCAGGTAAGTGGACTGAACAGATTACCATCAACACACGAGATGGATCAAAAGATATTATATGGAAGGTTGGAAACCTAGTAAGCGACTACCCTAAAAAGTGGGGTTTTACTGAATTCGCTGCTTCTCTGAATGAGATTACGGAATTGGAAGAGGGCAAGACAAGTCCTTACGACTCTCGTTTCAGACCCGATCAAAGAGATTACGAAAACGGTGATGTGGATAAGGCAGAAGATGGCAAGATTGACCTAGAGCAAAAGCAGCGGCAGCGTCGGTCTGAACTTGAAAGCCAGGGTAAAGATCATGTTCCCGAGTTTTTTGAAAAAGCCATATCAGATGATATCGGTGGCGATTCCGAGATCTACCTGCTGAAAAGGGATCAAGAGAATTATTGGATTAGACGAAAGGCGAAAAACTGGGATGGACTTACAAAACTTTGGTGATGTCGATGTTAATAATGATCAAATAAATAAGCTGTTATGTGGTTTTATGCTCCCTCTCTTCACTTTCACGGTTGATAAGCGCAAACGAGAAACAAAGTGCAATTGCTCCAATGATATAACCTGCTGAAGGGTAAGCCTTCTTTAAGATGAGATCCCCAGCCATTGCTAAGGGTACTGTAGCGCCTAACCCCACTGTGACAACCAATGGAGATGTCAAAAGCATGGCGACCACCCAGAAAAAGTCAGATACAAGGGTTATTGCCGCATTAACGAGGACAATAGCCCAAATCTTTGAATTAGGAGGTAGTTCGAAGTTTTCTACTTCGTAGAAGTCTAGTGTCACAATAACTGGCCAGATCAACAAAATGTTGAAAAGTCCCACAAATCCTAGAAAGAGTTTTGTATTGACTCGAGATTCGTCGCCAATTTTGAGTTTGAGCAAAGTCATGTAAATTCCATAAATGACTGCACCTCCTAATGCTAAAGCATCTCCTATTATAGTTGTATTAGTTTCAACAAGCGTAGTTTGTGTGGCCAGTGAGTCTGCATGAGATACCAGCATCACACCAATAACACTAAAACATAGAGCCGAAAGCTTCAAGAGGGTGAACTTTTCGACACCAAAAAGAGCCCCAATTATGAGAGTGAAAAAACTGCTTGTGCAAGAAAGTATAGTCTGGCTACTAACACTTGTAAACTTCAAACTAGCGTTCGTCATGAAGTTAGATAAGTACCAAAGTATACAAAATTGGAGACTCAAAGAAGCAGTTTCTTTAATAGAAAGGGGTGTGTCAGCTTTCTTGCCTGGGCTAGGTATAGGTTTCTCCCCCGATTTGTTTTTAGAATTCCATGATCCGATAAAAGTAGGCACCAAATAAACACTGAAAACTGCAGTGTTCAAGTATGTGAGAAAGTGCGGTTTGGCATATTCTCCAGACGCGAAAATACCATTAACGAGGAAGCCAGACACTACCCACAGTAGCACCACCAAAGCCAGCAGAAGAAGACCCATATTCCATCGCTTTGATTTCTTATACTTTTGAGAAATGGGTTCGTAAAACATGCTATCAGTATCCTCAGAAGGTGTCATGACAATGGCCCCATAGTTTACTGGATATTCATTCTGCATAGCTTTGATAGGAAAGCTGGGAAGAGTTCTCTTATCAACAAAAAATCCTAACACTAGAATGATGTTAGGTCACGTTACCAGAACTTTATCAGATAAAAAGCTTGAGTTTATTTATAATTGCAGGTTACAAAGTTTTGACAGTTGATCAACATGACTTGGATTGTGTATTCACCTGACAATATCAAGATTTATTGAAGTGTTTCATATGACGTGCTTCTCACAAATAGGAAAATTAAAAATTCATAGCTTGCATAACACTATTCAAAGAAATTGAAATAGGTTGATCTAGGTGGATCTTCTCTATCTACTCAGGTCACACAAACTTTCTTAAGTTCAAATTTTGCCCCAATGAATCAAAACCTGAGTAAGCCTCAAATCTATTTAGATTTTTTTTTGTTCCACCAAATGTTATTTATGACATTATTTTGCCCTGAGTAATTGAGAGAAGACTTGAACCTTACTCTAAAATAAACTCTAGTCATATTGTTACCAAAACTTTAGGTTTTTCTCACCTACATGAATTGTGGTGGTTGTGATGTTCAGCAACACGCCTAAATATTCACACACAAATACGAACCGCTACCGCAAGAGCCAGTCGGCGTTTTCGAAAAGTCAGCTAGATCCTGCTCTTCAATCAGAGATACCTGTTTCTTCTCTTAAGGAATCAATCAATGATAATTTGAGCTCTAATAGTCGACAAATCTCGGCACTGCAGACACTGAATTGGGAGGCTATTAATACAAACGATTCAATCCCTTCGCAGAAAAATGAACTGGACAACTGTAGCCACAGAGAGTATGATGAGGAAGAATTTTTGCTGAGTCAGTTGGAGAATTCTAATCTCGATTCTTTGGTCGATGACATTTTACCCCCTATACGCGAGCACAAGCCATCTAAACAAACAAGCCATCAAACCCCGGCCTACAAAATAGTTTTGCTTGTTTCAAGCTTGTTATTGGCTTTTGTTATGTTTGTATTTGTTACTTGGTCAACCTATCAAACCTTTTTGAGTCAGGCTTCGATATCTAATAATGAACTCCACTCTTCGTCCACTGAAAACACAAATATATTATCAAAACTGGAAAAGTTAGAATCAAATATTCTGAATCTAGCCAAAGAGGTTTCTGCAATTTCAGAAGGTTCCAACAATCTTGTTGAGAGACCTTTCTTGGATCTAAAAAGTATAGAGGATCATAACCTACACATGAGACAGGAGGTGTCAAGTCTTGTTCAAGAGCTGGAATCTTTAAGAAGCGATAATGTAGCATCGAACAAAAGTTTCCGAGAGTGGATAAAAGAACTCAAGGGTATCAGTGACACGATTATCGATCAAACCCAGCGCGTTTCAAAATTAGAAGATAATATGGAGAAGATATCACAGACACTAATTAGAAAGCAGCTGAACAATAATGATACATTTCGGGCATCTAGTGATCTCTTGTCCGACGAGCCCATTGACAGCACATTACGTGGATTTATCAGACAAGAAATCGCTAATGCTACAAACTCTACAAAGTCTCTTTCTCATTTACAGATGGAGATCAACGAGCTCAGAAACAATATTGAGTCAATTCAGCTGAAGTCAAAATTCAACAGTTATCAGCTAGTTGACTTTGCAGATTTGGCGAGAGGGGCAACTATTGAAATCCCGTTAACGACAAAGAACTTCGATCCATGGCGTGGTTACAATAAGTTATATCGTTCAATGAGATCTGCACTAGCAGATATTGGAATCGCCAAGCCTCCGATAAAATCTGCTTGGTTTGCAATAAGTGATCAGCTTGTCGGTTGCTGGGCTTTTAATGGTCAAAGGGGTCAACTAGGTGTGAATCTAGCAACTATGATTAAGCCAGTTAGCGTGTTTGTGAAACACACTAATCAAAATGAACGTCAAAAGTTAACATCAGCACCACGATTGATCAACGTTTGGATAGAAGTTCTTGATTTGGAAAAGGCTAAGATGCTGAGAGATCATCTGGAGGTAAAAAATATCATACCCTTATCACCCGAGTCAAGTACTTATGTGCCAATCTTGCAATTTGAATTTGATGTGTTCAACAAGTCATATGTGGAGATTCCAATGCCGAAGTTATTGGCACAACATGAAATTGAAACTTCCAAAATTATTTTTCAATTTGCTGAAAATTGGGGAAGACCCGATTTTACTTGTATTTATAAGGTTGGCGTTAGAGGATATTAATAAATTATCAGTAGTGTATTAGTGCAGTTGAAATCTATAAAATAAATAAGGTGGTGGTCGTGTAGCAATAACTAAAAATAGACGGAATGTGTAACTCCTTTGGTGCGCAAAATTTCTCGGGCTTTACCTAGTGCAAATAAGGCATTCTCAATTTTGTGTAATCGGAGCTCATTCGATAGCTTAGCGGAATGAGAAGTGAAACAGTCCAAGTCATTGTTGTGAAAAGAATAGTCGGTAAATGATGAAGAGGATCTGCTGGTGATCGTGGGGGACTCTGGGCGGCTAAAGCAATTATCATTATCTGTATCATCACTCTGTTCCTTTTGTGCTAGCTCATTAACAATTCTTTGATTTTCTTGACGAAGCCTTTCTACCTCCAGCTCCAAATCACTGGCTCTATCAACAGCTTCTGCTGCTGCTTCAGCCAAGTTCTTGACTTGTTCCTCTAGAATTAATGTACGTTCCCTTTCACCTTCGAGTCCAGGGAGCGTGATAGTTGATGACATCGGCTTGACCTTGAAAAACATTGTATTTTGCTTTGGGTTCTTTGAGGAAAGGGAAGGTACTATTTTATACTACTTTTACAAATTCTTGACCGTTGAGAATTGGCTCGGCAGGGGCTAATTGGTATTTAAAAATAAGATTGAGGTATTATGCGTTTGTCAGCAAGATAAGAATAAAACGCATAAGTGAAGTACACCTTTGAAAGCAGTTGGGAAATCAAGCTGGAAAACATGACCAATTGAATAAAGAGGTAGGTGTCGGTTGTCAATTTTTTTTTTTTGCCTACCTTTGATTTTGTGCGTTGAAGGGGTAAACTGAACCTCGAACAAATTAAAATTCAACTTTACATAAAACCATGTGCAAGATAATGTAGTATATTTAGATCACACGCGGGGTAGTAAAAGAGACAACATCTGTCGATTACGATGCCAGTTATACCATGCGATGGCCTGTAACAGAGAGTCACAAACGTCATCAGCTTTGATTGTATTGCTCTTTAAAGAATCTCTTCTCTTCCTTCCAATGATTGAATTTTTGATCAATTCAAAATTAGTACATGAATCACTTACCTCAATGCTGTCTGGATCGAGATTCATAAAGCCAAATTCAGACTGACAATGTCCAGATGATGGTTCTTGGCGTAGCCACGAAGCGACGACTTGCATTTTTGCCTCCTTTGTTGAAAGTAAGTCTTTGTCTCGAACAAAGTATCCATGTACTTGAGCTGGGTTAACTTGCTCTAAATGGAAATCAAAGTCACGTTCTCGGTGTAGTGTGTTCAAACTGCTTGCAATCATTGACTCAAACATGTTAACCAAAAAAACCCATTCCAAGACTGTTTTGGATCCCATTGTACGGTGCCTCTGCCGTTCTAGTAAAATCACGTGTGGTTTTGTCTGATCAACCAGTCTTTGGGATATATGGTATGATGCATTCAGTAAACAAGGCTCTGCTACGCTCCAAGTCCCAGATGAACAGTTTTTCAAATCTTCTAAAACATTTATTTTATCCCACTCCTTTATTTTGACTTTTAACTGACGAGGCTCTGTGCTTGTCCCCACCTCAACCACACACAGACTCAGATTCTTGATGCCTAAATCTAAGGATGCAATAGTTAATTTACTTGGTAATTGAGGGATAATTGAGGATGCACCCTGAAGTCTAGATAATAGCTGCCCTTTATTTCCTGAAATTGCTTTGCATTAGATTCAATGATGTGATAGAACGTATTTTGATGGACATATTGTCTTCTCCATTTTCTTGCAGTACCCACCTAATCCGCATTCTCTAGAAAAAGTCTTCAAAGCACTGAGCTTCAACATGTCAAATGATCAATTTTGGTTTCACCAAATTTCCACTGAACCTTGATCAGAAAAGCAAAAAATTAGAAAAATAACCAAAAGCCAAAATTACCAAGAAAAATAAAAAGGAAAAAAATTAAATTACAAAATTACTTAACAATTTCTGATTAGGATCATAAGTACATCGACATCTCAAATTAAGTTGGGCATTTTAAATAGAGATGACGGATCAAGGCTGCCCGCCCACAGTTTCGAGGAAAAATATAGTATCTTTCAGTACGCCGGTTTATCCTGATCGACACAGAAACAGTGCTGTTTCTCTTCATGAACAGGTGAAGTTTTTAGACACAAGGATTTCCCCCGCAACTTCCTGCACCCCTTCTGGATCATCGACTCCGATTCACACAAGCATCAGGAGTCCCATAGACTTCCCTGTTGTGGAAAGACATCTTTCTCCTAACCCTTTGAGTTCCGATTCAAAGTGCGTTGTAATCGAGAGCCCGCAATCTGCGGACGGTCCTTCACTACAACAACGAAATTTGTTTGCTCCCAAGGAAGACGAGACCAAAATTCATGTTTTGCTAGCTGCTTCAGGCTCAGTTGCAACTATCAAATTGCCTCTTATAGCTCAGCACTTGCTGGACCTCTTAGGCGACCGAGTAGCAATCCAGGTCGTTTTAACCAAGTCTGCTGAGCATTTTCTGAAAAACTTGCATTTCCCTGAAAACGTCAAAGTCTGGAAGGAAAAGGACGAATGGGCGTATTGGAAGAAAAGTGCAGAAAACATTCTCAATGTTGACTTAAAAAAATGGGCTGATATCTTGGTCATTGCCCCAATATCAGCTAATACCTTGGCAAAAATTGCAAATGGTGTAGCTGATAATTTGCTCACCTCATTGATAAGAGCCTGGAATCCAGCCATCCCCATTATTATAGCGCCAGCCATGAACTCGCTAATGTATATTCATCCCTTGACCGAAAAACATCTCAGCATAGTCAAGGATGAAATGCCTTGGATCGAAGTTCTTGCACCCATTGAAAAGGAATTGGTTTGCGGTGATGTCGGAATTGGAGCTATGAGGGAGTGGAAACTAATAGTTGAGCGCATCGTTGAGGTAGCAACTTCTCAATTGAGCTCAGTGGACAATATTTAAAACAGTACAGTCGAGAACAAATAGTGATCTGCTAGTCTTAAAATTATTATATTCTCTTCATAATTAAGTGAAGTTTCCAATTAAACAGGTTCAATAATTGCAACATTGTCACCAGTCTCGATCATGCTACCATCACCACAGCATATAGCAGTCACCCTGCCACTCAATGGTGAGTTGATAATCATTTCAGTTTTCATTGCCTCCACAACCAACAAGCCTTGACCCTTCTCTACCTTGTCTCCATCCGCAACAAGGCGTTTCCAAAATCTCCCGGTGACCTCACTAAATATAGTAACAGCATTAGTGGGAATCTCGATTTTAGTTGCTTCAACGGTTGTGCTAAGTTGCTCTATTGATTGGCTGATAATCTTGGCAAACTTGGGAGAAACTTCTTTCTGCTTGTGCTCATGCGCTTTGATTTCCTTGTCGTTCTCAAGTAGCCATTTAGAATATTTTCC
Source organism: Dengshuqunia hispaniensis (assembly GCA_900535975.1). Classification (NCBI taxonomy): domain Eukaryota; kingdom Fungi; phylum Ascomycota; class Dipodascomycetes; order Dipodascales; genus Dengshuqunia; species Dengshuqunia hispaniensis. The sequence goes on along the minus strand of LS992275.1, from coordinate 2,733,529 downwards.
ATAATCAAAAATCGAATCTTCGATCTCCACAGCATATCTTCCATTTTCAACTTCGATGGTGATTGAATTCAGCTCGTCTTCATCAACGGGATAATACTCAATCTGATCAAATGGTGACAGTAACCATGGATGTTCCTGGTTTAGTTGGAGCTTGTCCCAAATTGGGATAGTCCTTCCAACCAGCTGATACCCTCCAGGTGAGTCCATTGTATAGATACACATGTACATTCCACCCAAGCCAACTGTACCATTAGGTGTGTAGGTTCTTGAAGGGTTATATTTTGAACCCAATAATCGGTGACGAGGATCAAGGGGTACAGCACATGGGGCACCAAGGAACACGTCACCCAATCCAAGTACTAGATACCTAGCAGTGTAGAGAATATCCCTCACAACTGTGCGGTCTTGGAGTTCATTCACCTCTGTTAGAAAGTCAACATTATTTGGTAGCCAGGGAGCATCAGATCTAACAGTTTCCTGGTATCTTTGTACTGCCTTCAACGTCTTTGAATCCTCAAAACACATAGGAAGCCGAATAATTCGGGATGCAATTTGCCAGGAATCAACAAATTGCATTGATTCCTCAATTGTAACGAGAGATTTCAGTAATGTCGTTCGGTTGCTGTCTGGGTTATATTCAATTAAGATTGATCTCACTCCTCGAGAAATTTCAACAATATCCTTTCGAATTGAAGTAGCCTCCTCAATGATTTTATGAATTCGATATGAAAGATTGATGTCCAACTTATCATCTCCATACTCCACCAGAATGTAACGATCTCCAGCTTGCCGATACACCACCTTAGGTGTTTTGGTTGACTCAGGTAAAACATGGATGACTGGGTTCTCAGGTTCACTGAGTGTTAATAATCCATCAATTGTTTCATAAGAAAAGCCAGATAGGTTTTTGATCGTTTTATCCTGTGCCTTTTTCAACTGTCTGGCTGTGTCTGTTGACAAAGGTACAAATCGAATGGTATCACCCGCTTTTGCTTGACCGATTTTCCAGAGCTCTGCTTCAACAACCACAGCCGCACAAAGAAAACCACCCAGGGATGGACCATCACTAGTTAGCACCACTGGATCATCTCCAGTAAAGTTTACAGCTCCCAATGAATACACATAATCATGTTGATTGGAGGGGTGCAAACCAGCTTCTCCACCATCAGCCCTTGCCCAATCTGGTTTGGGACCGGAAAGTCTTACACCAAATCTGTTGGAGTTGTAATGGACTTTCCAGTCAGTTTCAAAAAATGTATCAATCCAACCATCTTTGAAAAAATCGGGAGAGCCATGGGGACCGCAGGTTGCTCCCACAACCCAATGATTATTGTATTTGGGAATAACTGATACTTCGGCTTTTTTGGGTATATTGATTGGTGCAGGAATTGAACAAGCAGCAGACTCGGGGTTGCCAAGAAAAAGCACATCTCCGTATTTCAAACATCTGCCATTATGACCACCTAAACCCCCCAATGCAAAGGTTGACCGCGATCCTAAATACTCTGGTACTTCAATACCATTACGGATAGCCAGATATGTTCTGCATCCTTTCGTCAACCGTCCGATGTTCAATTTTTGGTTACCCTTGGCTTCAACTGGGCTCCAAAGAGGGATAGGTGAACCGTCAAGAGTCGGAGAGAGTTCTCCACCAGCTAAGGCAAAGGTGCAATTGCTTAAAAATCTGAGTGTAGGTCCTTCAAGTGTGATTTCAATGGCAGGGGCTTTGGGATGATTTCCAACGATTTGGTTGGCAATCTGAAAAGCATAGCCATCCATAGGACCTGAAGGCGGCACTCCGATATGCCAATAGCCCACTCTTCCAGGATAATCCTGAACTGTAGTGTAAGATCCAGGGGACAAAATCTCAATAGCATTGGGTTGATAATTGAAAGAATCCAAACATGTGGTGCTCAAGGTTGGTGTTTGAAAAATTTCGGATTTCATAATGGATTTCAGATAATCCAAATTGGTGACAACTCCAGTAATAATCGTTGAGTCGAGAACAGACAGCATTTTCTTGATAGCCTCAACTCTATTGTTTCCATGAACAATGATCTTGGCAATGGTGGGATCATATTCAGTTGAGATACGAGTACCTTTCACAACCCAAGTATCAATTCTAGCATCAGAGGGGAAAACAACTTCATCCAATTGACCTGATGAAGGAATAAAATTCTTAGCTGGATTCTCTGCGTAGAGTCGAACTTCGATGGAAGCTCCTTTTGGTGACTTGGCTCTCTGACTCTCAAAATCAATTTTTTGTCCACCAGCAATTTTCACCATCCACTCTACCAAATCCAAGCCAGTTACCGCTTCAGTAATTGGGTGTTCAACTTGAAGTCTGGCATTGACCTCGAGAAAGTAAAACAGCTGTCGGTCTTCATCATAGATGAACTCCACTGTGCCAGCTCCTCGATAGCAAAGGCTTTTAGCAAGTTTTTCGGCACAAGCCATCATTTCTGTTCTAACTGAGTCTGGAAAGTTTGGAGCCGGTGTTTCTTCAATCACTTTCTGATTTCTTCGTTGCAAAGAACAGTCTCGCTCTCCCAAAGCAATGGCGTTGCCTTTTCCATCAGCCATTATTTGAACCTCCACGTGACGTGCTTTTTCAATGAATCGCTCAAGAAATATTCCAGAATTGCCAAAAAATGATCCTCCTTGATGTTTGACAGTTTCATAGGCTGAAGGAAGATCTTCTTCGCTGCAAACCTTTTTAAGTCCAATTCCACCCCCTCCTGCTGTACTCTTTACCATTAATGGATACTCAAGCTTGCTTGCCTCGATTTTGGCTACCTCTAAGGACGGAAGTAAGGTGGTACCGGGAACCAGGGGTATTCCCGCTTTGACTGCAATTTCTCGAGCTGAATGCTTTAATCCTAATTTTCGAATTGTTTCACCTGTAGGCCCGACAAACACAATGCCAGCTTCCTCACAGGCATCTGCAAAATCGGCATTTTCTGATAAAAAACCGTAGCCAGGAATGACACCCTGAGCATTTGTCTGCTTACAAGCATCAATAATTTTTGGAATCGACAAATAGGTCTCGGCAGCTGTAGACCCAGTCAATGCAATTGAGTCGTCAGCCATCAGTACATGTTGAGAGAACCTATCAGGTTCTGAGAAGATTGCAACTGATTTGATGCCCATAATTTTGAGAGTTTTAATAATTCTCACAGCGATCTCTCCTCGATTGGCCACTAGCAATGTATCAAATGGTTTGGTTTCCAGATTCTGTTGGGTTTCGGCAATGTAAGCACGCCATCCACCGTACTTGGTAATGTCTGTGGCTGACTCGTAGCCAATTTGTTCACAGATAAATCCTTTGACCCACTTTCCATTCATCAGTTCAATGCTTCCTATTCCCAAGGGATGAGGGATCATTGCAACAAATTCTCCAAAATTCTCATAAGGGACATTCCAAACCTCAATTTCTATAGCTTCACCTCGAAGGGAACTTTCCGAAGGAAGCAGTCGTCGAAGTCCAGGCTTAGGTGGCACAGTATTAGGCAAAGCAAACAATCGGTAGGACTCAGACGTGGTGGTTCGCTCAGCAAGGGTTGCCCCCACCTTGATGAGCTGCCAGTTCAATGCCATTCCGGTTAAGTGTCCTCCAACTACTGCGAGAGGAATGCAAGATGGCTCAGACTCAACAATCGATTGGACTAGCTGGTCATCCCGAGTGACTTTAAGATCCAAACCTCCAATCTTACGGTCAGAGTTGAGGATGGCTTGAGCAAGATCAAGTAATGCATAATCCTCGAACTTCTTACCAATTAGAGTGACACCAAACGGAAGGCCATCTGTCCGGAAACCAGAAGGAATTGCTAAGGCAGAGAGATCTGCGAGGTTGACGAAGTTGGTGTAAGTTCCTTGGTGAGAGTTTAGAGTAATTGGGTCTCGTTCGATCTCTTCCAGAGTGGGAATTAGTGGACATGTAGGGCACAAGAGACAATCAACAGAAGAAAACACTTCATCGATTTCCCGAAGTAGTGCCTTACGCTTATACTCATAGGTGAACCCATCAACAGCCGAAAATTTAGTAGCAGAAGAAAGAATTTTTCGAATAACTGGATCAAGAGAATCCTCATTGAACTTAATGAAATCTTTAACTGCAGCGTATCTCTCAGCAACCCACGGCCCTTCATACAAACATTTAGCTAGGTCAAAAAAGGGAGAGAAGTCGATTGAGATTACCTTGAATCCTTTTTGACGAAGGTCAGCAATTTGAGATTCAAAAACTACTGGATTCAGAGTGTCTTCAAACCAACTCAATTGCTTTGGAATTGCAATTACTGAAGACTTCCCATAAGTTTTGAGGGGTCTGGTAGGAAATGCTCTTGAAAATGGCTCTTGGTTGTCAAATTGGGCTGTAATATTGAATACTAATTGAGAATCAGCCAGCACCAGCGAGAAAATCGAGACACAATCAAGAGTTCGACATGCAGGAACAACACCTCGAGTAGACAAGATCCCAAGAGATGGCTTGAGTCCAATGAGATTGTTAATTGATGCAGGTACTCGTCCAGAGCCTGCAGTGTCAGTACCTAAAGAAAAAGGTACTATTCCACGAGCAACGACAGAAGCAGATCCAGAAGATGATCCTCCAGACACATGCTTGGATGAAAACACACATGTGGGTTTTCCATAGGGTGATCTGGTTCCAACTAATCCAGTAGCGAACTGATCAAGATTAGTCTTGCCGACCACAATTGCTCCAGCGTCTTTGAGCAGCCTTACTACATGGGAGTCTTCCTTTGGGATATAAGAAAAGTCAGGACAAGCTGCGGTTGTTGGAAAGCCTGCAACATCGATGTTATCCTTTATTGCGCAGGGAACTCCAAATAAAGGTAAATCCTGTGGGTTAGATTTTGATTTTTTTTGATTTTGTTTTTATTTCTTTTTTTCGATTTTTGATTTTTGATTTTTTTAATGTATGGAGATTCACTTACTTGGGGATCTTTTCGAGAGAGCTGTAGCTCTTTCCATTGATTATTGATTTGCTCTGTATTAGCTACGCAAATCCATGCAGGGTCACCAGATCGATAGTTTTTCAAGGATGAGGTGAGTTCGAGAAGTCTGCAACGTGCTTCTTCGCTAGAACTGTTTATTTGTTTTTCTCGCCATTGCGAGATTGTCCATCCAATGCTGGTCATTTGAGAGACGGAATTGTTTATTACAAAATTTAGATCAGACATCAGAAGAGAATTATATACAAGTGTGGATCAACCGTTAATTTTATCATCTTATCAAAAATGACATGCTATGATTCGTTCAAGAGCTTGTATGAGTTTATTTCAATATATGAATGTACGGGCCTTGAGAGACAGACTTTCAAGCAGATGATAAGTGATAAGCGATAAGCCAGAATCGACTTATAACTTTGAGTTTAAAATGGCTGTAAGCCAATAGCTTTACAGAGTCAAAACCTTATCAATGAGGTAAGGGATGTTTGATCTGAGTATTTAACTACAGGTCATGGGACGGCTCTGAGTGGTTACAAAAATTTGATAAGAATAGTTGAAATATAACCCATATGACATAGTATTTAGTGTGTAAGATGCCGCTCTTTGTTGTTGTTCATTTTCGTCCCCAAATGCTCTTGACTTTTACTCAGGTGATTAACCGCGTTCTCAGTCAGCTTAATCAGCTATTTCATGTGAGTTTCTTTTTTCAGGTTATGAAATTGCAAATTACTCTAAAGTTGGATGGGGAAAACTTTTTTTAAACTAAAATAAAAATGAAGCAAAAAAATAATATAAACATGTTCCACTGCCCAATTTGGCAAATTTGGAAGTATATTCAACAATAAATAATGATCTACCTTGAAAGTGAAAGTTGTGCATTAGTGTGCCCACACATCTTAAAATGTCTGGGGGGGGCCACTCATCTTCCACTGTTCCTTTCTAATACTGCTATTCACTTAATGGTACTCCTAATTTCTTAGAAATTTATTTTATTTTTGTTTCAAACACGTTTAGCTTTGCCTCCTTGGGCATCAAGTGTGCTCTAGAAATTTTGGAATTTTACAATAACGGACATCCCTCCATTTGCATACCCTTGTTTTTCACCCATTGTTGCAAACTTTAATATCAAAAGTGACAAAACCAAGATTTTCATTCAATCCACCAATTTTTGTCAAGCGAGGTACAACGTCTACCTGATTTCTCTACTTGGTTTTACATTTGGATAGATCTATCTGTTTCATCTATTTTCAAGCTCTGCAAAAATAACTAGTGCTGGGCCTTCAAAGGCGAAAATTTGAGAGTTAACTCCACCAGTACGAACATGTTAGATACAATACCTGCCACGCAGCGATATGAACCACTGATCCCCAAGGCTGTAGCCTCCCCCTCGATAGCTGCAAGCTCAAGTTCCAACATCTCTTCGAAATCCACAGCTGTTAATAGCCAATACTCCACGCCATCACAGAATCCTCCAACCCCGCACACACCTAAATCTAGAGAGAATACAGACTCAACAATCAACTCGGAACTATGCTCCATGTGGTTCAAGGAAGAAAGCATAGAGGAGAAGGAAAAGGGTGGCTGGTTCAGCAACTTTCGGAAATCCAAAATTAAAGCGTTGAAGTCCTCTCCATCAACTAAAATCACCAACAGACATTCCTATATTGAGCCTCATGAGGTCAGTTTTGTTACGTCGCCTGGTTCACAACCCCCCAAGACTGTTACAAAGCTCGAAAGTCCTTCTCGCGGCTTATTATCTCCATTAAGGTCCGAAAGCAGTGGAACTTCTAAATGGGGTCTTTTTCGATCTCCTTCACGCAAGAAGGACCGCCTCTCTGATGCAATCTCTGAGAGACCATCCGATATATCGCGACCGTACAACTTTCAGCATTTGGGTCATTTGAGTGAGGAAATCGGCATTTCCACTGAGCCGATTTTGCCAGATCGGCCACTATCATATGCCTCTAGCAACAAATTAGCACCCTCTCATTTCTCCAAAAGCAACAAGTCATTTCGCAACAGCATAGGCCATTCCCCTTCTCTTTCGATAGATTCGATGGATTCTTTTGCTAGCAAATCAACCAACGATTTGAGTTCTAAGCATTTGAGCTCTCCACATTTAAGCTCCCCCTTGAAGCCCCAACGTCCTTATCGACCTCCAGAGTTGAGTTTGGATATGGCTGCTTCAAATTCTCAGCATGCCAGAAAGCCCTCAGGCTCGTCCTTCACTTCAGGATCGACCTTGAGATCACACACAGCTACAACCACAACAACCCCAAGTATATCTCCTGATCCTCAAATGATCAAGAATCTTGAAAATGCTAGCCGCTTAACAGGCACTAACAAAGGAAGTGTCGGCTCATTGCTTTCAAGAGTTCCCAAATTATCCCCAGATGACACCCCCTCTGATCAACAATCTTCTCCGAGTCCGAGAGTCCCTCCTAGATCAGCTCATCGAAGAAATACCAGTCTCACAAACGCAGTTTGCCTCCCTGATACTTGCTATTCCCCGACACAGCCTCTTTCCTCCTCTCCCAGAGCGAATATGGATGTATCAAGAAGATCTTTGAAAGGCCTAGGGCTAATTAAGACTAAGCAGTCGGCCGACTCAATAGGTACCTCTTGGGTGTCTGGACCAGGATCAGATTTTGTTGAGAATCATCAGTGGCTCTGCCAGTCAATTACCTCTGACGGAGAAGAAACGACTATTTCTCCACAGCCGAACCGGGGTTCCATGATTCACCCTTCACCATTACTTCCACAACTCCCTCCAATTTCGTCCAGGCGGCTTTCTTCGCCGAACTACAAAAACTCAAGAGAGCGAGAAGCTAAGCCTATAGAAGCAGAGGAGCCCGAGAACCCATCCACATGGGTCTAACCTGGTTACCAAAGGTTAGTGTAAAAAGTAGACTAACTCACATATGTTCCAATACTCAATGTAATAAAAACAATCTCAATAAGCAATATAACTAACTAATTTTAAAGCTTGGGACCCTCATTTGCAAGCTCAACAGCAGCAGCAGAAATGGCCACAGTATTTCGGTCAAGGCACTTGGTCTGGAAAATAACCTTGTTGCCCTCTTTCCATGCCTCAATCTGGATGGTCTCTCCAGGGAAGACATGGCCAGAGAATCGGACCTTAATGTTCTTGAAGTTACCGTACTTCTCATAAAGAGCCTTTCCAGAAACACCGAAGGTGCAGAGACCGTGCAAGATGGGCTTCTCGAAGTTTCCAACAGCAGCGAAGGCAGGGTCAATGTGGAGAGGGTTGTAGTCACCAGAAAGTCGGTAAACAGCAGCCTGATCCTCGTCAATCTTGACTTGCTTAGTAAAGTCAGGGGCACGAGCAGGGGGCTTGTTGGCAGCAGTAGCAGCACCTCGGTCTTTGCCAGACTTGTCTCCGCCGAATCCACCAGAGCCTCGGATGAAGAGAGAAGACTCGTTGTAGAAAATGTCAGCACCAGTCTCCTGATCTTTGGTAGTGGTAGCAGTAACGATAAGAGCAGCCTTGCCCTTATCAACAACCTCGATAACCTTAGCGGTGTTGACAAGAGTAGCCTCGGTGGGAATGGGCCACTGTCGAACCTCAAGATATTGCTCACCATGGAGAAGCATCATAGGGTTGAAGTTAGGAACAAAGTCACCGTAGTTGGTGTTGACAAGTCCAGCCATGTAAGGAATGACACCGAAAGTGGGAATGGTACCGAAGTTCTCAGCACCTTCATAAACATAGTCCAATTCGGTGGACTTGGCACCCAAACCAAGATTGTAAAGGATCAGATCTCGATAGGTGTAGTCGTAGTTGTAAGACTCTCCCTCCTTGCCAATAATGCCAGGTCCACCAGGGCCAGGAGCAAGTTGGGAGTCTCCCTCACCATTATCTTGAGGAGCATTGAAAATGTTGTCAAGAATGAGAGTAGTGGATTCAGCAGGGCTGGAAGGATGAGTGGCTCGGCCGTCATCAAATTGGACAAGTTTGGCCCAGTTATCTCGAATATTTTCGGGGGTGACACCATTCTTGGTAGAGAGAGTAACACCTCCAGATCGTTGCCATCGAGTCTGTCCAATCCAGCATGAGCCGGTCTCGAAAAGATCTCCGGTAGTAGGAGCCTGGTCGGAACCAAGAAGAACAACCAAAGGAGCAATGAAATCAGGCTTGAAGAGCTCAAGCATCTCCTCAGTGAAGACAGAAGCGGTCATGGCAGTTCCAGCATTGGGTGCGATGGTGTTGACCAAAATGTTGTATTTCTCACCTTCTCGAGCAAGGGCTCGAGAGAAACCGAGAATACCGGCCTTGGCAGCAGCATAGTTAGCCTGACCAAAGTTACCATAGATACCAGAGGTAGAAGTGGTGTTGATAACACGGCCATACTTCTGCTTGAGGAAATAAGGCCAAGCAGCCTTGGTGACAGCATAAGTTCCTCGGAGATGAACATCCAAAATTAGTTGCCAGAGATCCTCAGGCATGTTGGCAAAGGACTTGTCTCGAAGGATACCAGCATTGTTGATGACAGCGTGGACAGTTCCGAAGTTATCAATGGCAGTCTTAACGACCTTATCACCGTCAACAACGTTATTCTTGTCAGCAACAGCAACACCGCCAGCAGCCTTGATCTCCTCAACAACCTTCTCAGGGTTGCCGAAATCATTAACAACAACCTTAGCACCAAGTTTAGCGAGCAGAAGAGCATAAGCTCGGCCGATACCGGCACCAGCACCAGTAACAATAACTACCTGATCCTTAAAAGAAATCTCAGGGCCCTGCACGTTGGGGTTCTTTTGAGCAACTGAAGCTTCAGCGTATTTGAAGAAATCAGCAGGTCCATTGGGGTAAGTAGGGTTGTTAAAAGAAGTGACTTCGTCCCATCGTTTAAGAACAGCAGAAGGAGTGAAGGAATCGTCAGCCTTGAAAACAGCTCCGTCACCTCGCTCCCATCGAACCTTGGAGTAGAAACCAGCACCCAACTCATAGATTCCCCAAGACTCAGTAACAGAATCGTGCGTAAGATAAGCGACCAAAGGAACAACGTATTCGGGCTTAAGAAGCTGAAGAATATCTTCGGGCATGACAGTGGCAGTCATTCGGGAGGCAGCAAGGGGTGCAATGATGTTAGAAGTGATATTGTATTTAGCACCCTCCTTGGCAAGGGTCTCACCAAAACCAACCAAGGCAAGCTTGGCAGCAGAGTAGTTGGTCTGACCAAAGTTACCATAGAGACCAGCAGCAGATGCGGTAGAAATAACTCGGCCATATTTCTGCTTTCGCATGTAGGGCCAAGCAGCTCGGGTGACCTTGAAGGCTCCCAAAACATGCACCTGGTAGATAAGATCCCAATCCTTATCGGTCATTTTCTTGAAAGAAATATCTCGGAGAATTCCAGCATTATTGATGACAACATGGACAGTTCCGAAGTTCTTGACTGCGGTCTCAACGATCTTCTCTCCATCAGTAACAGAGTCGTAGTTGGCAACAGCCTTTCCTCCAGCAGCGACAATTTCGTCGACAACAATGTCAGCAGGTCGCTTTTCGCTCTTTCCACCGGGGCCTTCTCCCTTGAAGGATCCTCCGAGATCATTGACAACCACAGAGGCTCCTCGAGATCCGTAGAAAAGGGCATAAGCTCGGCCGAGGCCACCTCCAGCTCCAGTAACAATGACGACTTTATCGTCGAATCTTAGTTCTCCAGACATTGTGTATATTTGTGTTCAAGACTATAAGTTACAAATTTCCAGCAAGGTCCTGGCTATTTCTGGATTTAGTCTTAATAAGGAGATGTTGATTGCGAATGGACCTTTATATGTATGGAGAAATCCACGGTATTCTAAATTATAGTTTCTTTGTTGAGCGAAATTAGGTTTGCCTCGGCTCACCCGATCTGGAGTGAAAAATACTCCACAAATCAACAATTCGTTGCAAATCCATGAAAGTAAGTGGAATATTAGAAATTGAACTATATCATTTGTAATTGAGCTAAATTTTTTCCATTCGTTAGATTACTTTTTTCGTCCCATAACAACTCGGTATCGGGTACAAAGTTTGGGCCAAAGAATAATTCACTCCGCACTATTCGAAATTTGAACCCAATTTTCTTAATTACTCATAAAGGCACACCAGTGCAAGTTTCCTTAAACTCTTAGCCCAGGAATTGCAATAAACCATGGTGATTGCTTCAATGCGTAATTTTATTTCTGTGCTGGCACCATGAATTTTTGTCAATTTATTTGTTTCTTGTTTAGTTTAGGTTGACTTTTGAGATCAGTTCTGAAGATCATTTGTAAAACTTTTCAAAACTGACTCATGATTGAACAAATTTGATAGTATTGATCAACTCGGCATTTTTTTTTATCAGAACCCATAGTTTAGCTTCGAAAAGGGTCAGTTAAAACCCCACAATTCATCAGGCAATGTATTCTGTCTCTATCAAAGATTCAATCGGTCTTAACAACAATTTAACCTAGAACATCAACACCAAACCTTAAATGCAGTTGTGGGGTGAAACTTTTTTATTCTTCCCAGCTAATCTGCCCGAATTAATTTTGGTTTTACAGTCTCCTATTCCCGAAACTTCTGCACCAAATCTAGCTTCTAGTACTTCCCAGATATTTTCAGAAATTTTACATTGTCGCCATCACATTAATACTAAGAGGATAGATAACAGCCTTTTAAGCTCTACCCCAGGATATCCTTAACCACAATGTGGAGAAAGGTTGAACTTTCACATTCAAAATTGGCTACACGTGATACCATGTTATCGGTTCGAACCTTAATTGGATTTTGGGCCAATGTAACAGTGTAAAAGTAAAACTTGATATTGGAACAAGAACTAAAGGCGAAGGGAAGAAGCCTAAGAAGAAAAAAAGGGAAGATCCTTGTTGAGCATTTGAATAATTGATGAAGATTATTGAATAATCAAACTAATAAAAATTACAAATAAAAAAAAATCCAATTGACACCTAAGTAAGTCCATAGAGTGAAAAGATGTGTTATAAAAGTACAACCCTTTTTTTTTCCCTCTACTCTCTCTGTTTTGAATTTTCAATTTTCAATTCCCATTTAAATATATTTTCAACAAATAATACATAACCATTTGAACTAACTCCTTGGGTAATACCCTAACCTTGATATTCTTGATTAAAAAAAATTATTAATAGTAGCCCAGAATGAGTACCCAGAACCCACAAGATGGAGATCACAACCAGGATGCTACCCTCTATGTTGGCAATTTGGACGACCAAGTGACAGATAGTCTACTTTATGAGCTTATGATACAAGCAGGGCCTGTAATGCATGTTTATATGCCCAAAGATCGAATTAACCAGACACACCAAGGCTATGGATTTGTAGAGTATCGAACTGAACAAGATGCAAATTATGCCATTTTGGTAATGAATCAAACAAAGTTGTTTGGTAAACCAATTCGAGTTAACAAAGCTGTTGCAGACAAACAAGGAACTTTCGAGATCGGAGCAACATTATTTATTGGAGGTCTTGATCCGTTGGTTGATGAACAAGCATTACAACATACTTTTTCAGTGTTTGGGCCGTTTGCGAAACCACCAAAAATTGCCAGAAATGAAGACGGATCATCCAGAGGTTATGGTTTTGTTTCCTATGGTGATTTCGATCATTCTGATCGTGCAATGGAATCTATGAACAACCAATACTTAATGAACCAGCAGATATCAGTGTCTTATGCATACAAAAACGATGGAAAAGGAGGAAGACACGGAGACAAGACAGAAAGATTGCTCGCTGACCAAGCCAAAAAACACAATTACAGTGTTTTACTTGATCAAACACATCAAGCCTTGCCACTAAAATGAATTCAAGCGACTTAGATGTCACTTCATACTGATTTCCTCAGTTTCTATCACTGCGTATCTATCGAGATGGCACATCAGAGTACCTTCGGAATAATGGTTTAATGACTTGTAAGCTTCCTAATTTATTGGCTACTAATGGGACTAACAATCGTGTGCTTTTCCTTTTTCCGCAATCTTGATTTTTTTATCTGGTACAAGCCTTTGTTTATGGTTTAGGTAATATGCATTACACATTTATACAAAGGGGCTTAGAAACACCTTTTTTCATAATTCTTAGCATTAATCAATCTTATTACAAGTCTCTTCGAACTAAAACCTCCTACTCAAATTAATCAGAATGATTTTCCTTATCTGAGTCCGTTTCAGTTTATCCCCATACACGTTGTAGCATCCAGTTCTCATGTCACCAAATTCATGTATAAACTTCAACGTTTAATAATCGAGTTCTCGACTGAACCTTAATGAGATAGTCTCTGTAATTCAAACATTCTAAAAATATTCTTTTATTTTACTACATTGAAGAGATCTGGTCTAAAATCACTTCGATTTTGATATTAGGAAGCTAAGACCACTCTTGGGTCTTAAGTCATACAAATGGCAAATCCTTTTGAGCAAGATGATTCAGTTTTTTCTGAGATTACCCAAGAGAATTCCACATCACATCCTATTTTTAATGACAGTGCTGATGATGATTATGACAATACTAAAAGCAACATGGTGAGTAGACGCAACGTTCTGTTGACGTTTTTCATGAGTCGATTGTTTATCAGGACCTGCAAATTAACCATTTAGTTGAAGGAGGAATATTCGTCAGTTGAGTACGAATTAGATGATTTTACATCTTCTAATATAAAATACCAGAATGAACATCAAGGGCAAGAAGATCTTTCTTACAGACTCGGTTCTAGAGTTGAAAATGCTTTAAGCATCGATGAAGAGACCCCTAAATTCATGCCATTAAATTATATTTCCAAAACTCTGGAACGAATTTCGAATCGTGTCATGGCAGACGAAAACAAAACGGATACGAATCTTGACGACGACAAAAATGACCAAGCATCACGAAGGTTATCTCGTAATCCAAGCCAGTTTTTAGCAGGGAACTCTTTCTGTTTTTTCACTCCAGAATCACGCATACGAATTGCAGCATGGAGAATTTGCACCTCAATATGGTTTGAACCAATGATGGTAACGCTCATTATCTTTCATATTGTACTTCTCTCTATTTCTTCTTCTCGGAATGTGTTTGTAGATGCTTCGTGGTTTGGAGGAGACAAGAAGAGTTGGATATTCTGCTCTTTGGCAGTTTTGTTTAGCATTTACACCATTGAGATGGGGTTGAAAATGGTGGCATTCGGAGTTTGGGACGATTCCCAAATGTTTTACGAAAAATTATCTGATGACAGAGATAAATTCCGATGGAAATCACTGTTCTCATCAACAAAAATCAAGACATCACTACGATCGAAAACATCTTCGTCATTACAAAAGACGCCCGCCATTTCTAGGACATTTAATGATTTAGTGACAAAGCAAAGCTCCAACGGATCACCCACATTACAGAGGGCTTATCTTCGAGGCAGTTGGAATCGTGTTGATTTTGTATCAATTTGTTCTTTTTGGGTCGCATTGCTGTTCACAATTGGTGGGTTTGATTCTCGATACCAAATATTTGTATTTTTCATGATGTCTTGTTTAAGAATTTTACGACTTCTAAACCTCACAGAAGGTACTTCTTCAGTCTTAAGAGGTCTCAAACGAGCCGCACCTCTTTTGGTCAATGTCTTTTTGTTTATTGCATTCTTTTGGCTCATTTTTTCAATCATTGGTGTGCAGGCTTTTAGCTCTTCCTTGACCCGACAATGTGTGTGGGTTGACCCCAAGGGCGTTTCAAACTTCACCCAAGATATGCAGTTTTGTGGTGGCTACCTGGATCCAGAAACCTATGAAAAATTGCCCTATTTGTTTTCTGATGGCGAGGAAGGAGATCACACCAAAGGGTATATATGCCCTGCTCACTGTCTATGCGTCAGTGATGAGAACCCATACAAAGGGACTGTTTCTTTTGATAATATTTTCAACTCCATCGAACTCGTTTTCGTGATCATATCGTTCAACACCTTCACAGATATAATGTACTACGTGATGGATAGTGATTACATGGTTGCTTGCTTGTTTTTCATCTCAGGAGCATTGATCTTATCTTTGTGGACAGCCAACTTACTCGTTGCAGTTATAGTTGCCTCATACACGCAAGTTCAGGATGAAACCAATTACAAGTCCAAACTTCAGAAGTTTTTCAGCAAACGATTGACCAGCACCCAATCAATCAAAATTTTAAGCAAATCTCGAGTGGGAATATGGTATCTGCGTTCACAACTGTATTGGATCACAATTATTCTAACTGCCATTATCGCCGCATGCTTTAGAGAATCCTTCATGTCTGAATCTAGTGAAAAGACAATTTACATCATTGAATGTGTTTGTACAGGACTCCTTACATTGGAACTGGTTTTCAGGTTTGTCAGTTACTTACCATATTGGAGAATCTTTTTTATCAATCTTATGAATCTGCTGGATGTGTTCCTGGGTATTGCTTGCATAATCATTTTGATACCTGCAATTCATAACGATCAAATTCTCTACGGCTGGCTCTCTTTTTTCCCGATATGTCGTATTTATCGAGTTGTTCTTTATTTCAAATTTACAAGTACCCTATGGAGAAGAGTATTGGGAAATTACAGAATGATGATTAACATGAGCGCTTTTTTCCTTCTCTTGACATACCTTTGTACTCTCATGTCTACAACACTAGTGAGAGGTGTGCTTCCTTTCACAGACGAGGAGGGGGACATTCAAACTTTCTCATTTTTCGACTTGGTCAATTCTTTCTTGGGTATGTATGCCTTGTCTACTACCGAAAACTGGACTACTATGCTCTATAGTGGTCAGGCCAATGCTGACAGTAAATTTTCAGCAATCTGTATTGCTATTTTTTTTATTGGTTGGTTTATCCTTTCAAACAATGTTGTGATGAATTTATTCATTGGTCTTATCTCAGGAAATCTGGAGGTGTCAGAAGAGACCAAGAGAATTGAACAGATCAAAGCCTTTGTACGAAAATCAACCGAGCTAGATTCAAGTGAAAGTGCGCAACCCTCCATTCAAAGTTTATGGAAGAAATTGAAAACATGGGGTCGCCCAGATGCTAATTCTGAAGTTGTTCAAACCCCATTTGATATGTTAATGAAACGTCACGTTGTGCAGGAATTCCTCGAGACAGAGTTGGAGGAACTAAACGAAACTCACTTAAAACCCTCAAGTAGCCAAGGCAGTCATCATCGTGATGCTCACACAGTAGAATCTTCGATGTTTTTTCGTCGAAAGCTCTACCCCTACTTGAAAGCTTTTGTTTTTAAGAAAAAACGAGAGAACAATCCCTTTTCAGATAATGGTAAAGGAAAAGGGAAAAGTACTAAAATATTAAACCCAATCACCATTGCAAAGGACTTGTGGGAAGAACACCTGGCTCATATGCAAGTTCAGGAAGAGTATCTTCAAACTCACCCTGAGTACAATCGAGTCTTGTATTTCATGTACCCTTCCCACCCATTGAGAAAGTTTTGTCAATCTATTGTGATGCCATCTCATGGCACTCGTTTTAATGGTAGAAATCCCCGACCATGGATTTGGTATTCTTTCTCAACAATGATGACCCTGTTGACCATTTTAATGGTTATCATGACTTGCTATGCGACTCCGCTCTACATTAAAGAAAAAAATTTGACGAGTAGGTCTTTTACCACATGGATTGATCTTGGCTTAACCCTAGTCTTCACAGTAGAAGCACTGATCAATATTCTTGCTGACGGCTTTTATACCACCCCTAACGGTTTTTTGCGATCATCGTGGGGTAAAATCGATTTCGTTGTTTTGATTTCCCTTTGGATTAACATCATTGCTATATTCACAGAGAGTGGAGGTGTTTCAAGAGCTGTACGAGCCTTCAAAGCTTTGAGAGCTTTACGTCTCTTGAGTTTGTCTTCAACAGCACAGAAAACATTTGACAATTTAGTGATTGTGGGTTTTTGGAAAATTTTTGGAGCTGCCAGTGTCTCCTTTTGTTTGTTATTCCCTTTTAGTGTCTGGGGTCTCCAGATCTTTCGCCAACGATTTTTCAAGTGCAACGACGGCGATGTAACTCTTCTTGCCAACTGTTATAATGAGTTTGCGAATACACCCTTTCAAATGGAAGTTCTATCGCCAAGAAACATTGTTAAGCCTTTTTACGATTTTGATACCTTTGGACATTCTTTTTTGGTCCTCTTCGAAATCATTTCTCTTGAGGGATGGACTGATTTGCTTAATACAGTTATGAGTCTGGTCGGAATAGGATACAATCAAGAAAGCTTTGCTTCGGTTGGGAACGCTGCCTTTGTCGTAATTTACAATTTTGTTTCGACTGTCTTCATTTTGACATTGTTTATTGCGGTCATCATCAAGAATTATGCCATGACTTCAGGATCTGCTTATCTTACAGACGAACAAAAAAGTTGGTATGAAACTGCAAAAATTCTGAAACTGGTCAAACCAACCGTTCTACCTGTTAATTTGCGAAAAGGGACACTACGAAATTACGTGTTCAAAGTTGTCGTTGGAAAAGGTAAATGGAATACGTTCATTCTAGTGGTGCTTCTCCTACATTTTGTTAATCTTTTGGTGGAATTTTACCCACAAGCTGTTGCTGGTGTTGTCGCAGGATACCTATTTTTCTCGATCTCCATGATTGTCCTGTGTATTCACCATATTATGCGGTTATACGCTCTGGGCTTTCGAGGCTACTTTTCTCGGAAATGGGACATATATGGCTCTATTTGCGTTATAGGTGGGCTTGTGAGCTCCATTGTGAGTTTCACAGCCATCAACTCTTACGCTTTTTTCAACTTTCAAAAGCTTTTTTTTGTTGGTCTATTGCTTTTATTGATTCCGAGATCGGATCGGCTTGATCAGCTTTTCAAAACTGCTGGAGCTTCTATTCCAGCAATCGCTGATCTTCTGGCAACCTGGTTCGTTCTATTTATTACTTATGGTATTGCGTTCAATCAAATTTTCGGGCTAACAAAAATAGGACAAGCAGGCTCGGGAGCTAGGAACTTTCGCACAGTCCCTAAAGCCCTGATACTGTTGTTCAAAATGAGTTGTGGGGAGGGCTGGAATGAGGTCATGGCAGATTACATGTTAGAGCCTCCTTTTTGTATCAATGGACCAGGATTTGATGAAACAGATTGTGGATCACGGCCATTTGCATACATCCTCTTCATATCATGGAATATCTTGTCCATGTATATCTTTGTCAATATGTTTGTATCTCTCATTTATGAGAACTTTGCCTACGTTTATCAGCAAATTGGAGTTTTGGGCACAGCCGTTAACAGGAACGAGCTTCGATCTTATAAACAAGCATGGTCCAAGTTTGATCCACGAGCAACGGGTTATATAAAGACCAACCAGTTGCACAGATTTCTTCGCTCCTTGTCAGGAGTTTATAAGTTTGGCATATATGAAGGCAAGTGGACAGTGGATAGAATCCTGGATGACAACAGTGTGAGGTTGAGCGAAACTGACCCTTATGACATTGATCTTGCTGCACTCAACCGAGGCCTGCAAAACTTGCCGGTTTCTCAAATAAGAGAGCGTCGAAAGAATTATGACGTGTTGTGCGAAATGATCATTCTCCAATCTCATCCAGCGAAAGGAATAACATTTAATCAAGCACTGCTTCAGATTCCCCTTTTTTCTTTAGCAGAGGATAATAAATGTCTCAAACTGCAAGATTACTTGAGGCGAAAGATTGTGCTACAAAAGGCGCAAGAAAATCTTTTGAAAGTCAAGCTAAGAGGGCTTTACGAAAGTAGGAGATTGCGGAAGAATTTTTTGAATAGAACAGACCCAATGCGTTTTACCAATGAGTTGGGAACATCAGAGTCACCGGGTTTAAGTCGATTACAAGATGATAGGAAACTTGATTACCTGATTCCACCTCAAATTAATGACAGTTCAATGATCTCATTGCACAAAGATTCATTGGGACTGCATCCATCCCGGTCAGCTGATACAACCCCTTCGGATGCTCTGCTTCCAACGAGGACAACAAGTCGGGACTATCGAGTTGATCCCATTGCACAAGCTGAATCTGGACAGGACTTGTCTTCAGATGAGGGGTCAAACGGAGGAATGAATCAAAACACGGAAGTTCTTCTATTGCCCGAAGATTCGGTTTTGTTGGATTCCTTTGAAAACTCTGCTTGGGGTGGTGCGTTATTCAGAAGATTGAGTCGCTATCAACAGGCAGATCAAGAGGGATTGTTAAAAGAAGCAGTGGAGGATGATGAAGACGAAAGTTATATTTAATCAGCCTTTTATTTAGGTCAATTTGCATCAATATTTACATAATTTGTGTTGGAATAAGAGACTCGAATCAACGCCGTCGAGATCCTTTCTTTTCTTTCTTTTCGGTGGCCTTCTTTGGAGCACCCTTTCCTCTCATTTTTCGTCTGAATGTTAGATTGTGAAAAAATAAAAGCTCCTTCTGTTTTTTTGTAATACTTACCGAACGACGTTCTGAAGTCGATAAAGCTCTTCTTCAGGTGTGAAACCAAGCTGGGGAAATGCCTCTCTCATGGACTTCATGCTAAAATTGGTGGTGGGGTAGTAAGACTTGAGTTTTTCACCAACCAGAGGGGCTTTGAGAGGTTTGGTTCCCCGTCTGATGTTTTGGGGATTATAAGAGCGACCAAAAACTTCTGAAGTCAGCTTAGCCAGCTCAGCTAGCCGCTTTCGGTTTATCGCAGAGATCATTGTTGTAAGTGAAGGTGGATTTGAAAAGTTGGAGTGCTAAAGTTAACATCACGTGATTTCTAAATTTTTCCTCTAAACAGTGGTTAATCAAGGTGGGGCATGGATACTAATTGGCCACTATAAAGATGATAATAAAATATATAATAATTAGAAAAGCATCTAATCAATAAGGTGTTGGTTA
Source organism: Dengshuqunia hispaniensis (assembly GCA_900535975.1). NCBI lineage: Eukaryota > Fungi > Ascomycota > Dipodascomycetes > Dipodascales > Dengshuqunia > Dengshuqunia hispaniensis. The sequence goes on along the minus strand of LS992275.1, from coordinate 2,713,699 downwards.
ATTGAGGATTCTTCATTAGTTTCCTTTGGACCCTCTTCATCCGAGCTTTCTCCAACATAAGTTGTTTCATGATGAGTGCCAGGTTCATAATCAAAATCAAGGATTCGAAGGTATGCTTCATTACCCATTTGGACAGCAGCAACAAGTTTGGATCCAGAAAATCTCACTTGCCAAATAGAATCACAACCAGACAATAAATCCTTGACAAGTTTTCCCGATTTGATATCCCAGAGCTTGAGGCACTTGGCAGACCCTGAAACTACTTTATACTCATCATGTTGAAAACAAGAAATAGCCTCGACATGACCATCAAGCTTGTGGATATGACTTCCTGATTCTGGATCCCATACACGTAAGGTAGAATCAACTGCGGCTGAAACCAACCATCTTCGATTGAGATCCAGTAATCCGACTAGTGAAGTATGACCACCCAGTGTGTAGAGTGATTTTCCCTGTTCCAAGCACCAAACAATAACATTCCAGTCTAGAGAGCCTGAGATGCACCTGTTTCGTTTATGGTCTAGAACAGCAGCATACACACGTCTGTGGTGGCCGGAGAGCACAAACTTACATTTTCCTGTCTGAATTGACCAAACCCGAACGGTTGTGTCATATGATCCTGAAACTAAAGTGTCCCCATAACCATTCACAGCTCGCACTGGTTGTGTATGGCCGTGTAGAACCTTGATAAAGTACGGATCTTGACCAGAACTGTTGTCCAGCCATTCAGGCTCTCCTTCCTTAGGTAATTTCCACATACGTAATGATTTATCTCTGGAACCCGTAACGATTAGTGGTCGAGGAGGGTAGACTCCTTTAGTGTCAGTTACACCTGCACACATGGGATGTGATGTAGGCACAGGTGAGAGAATGCTGAGACATCGGACAGTAGAAATATGGCCAGTGAATACATGAGTACAGCGAGCTTCCGAAATTTTCCAGACTCGGACGGTCCTGTCGATAGAACCAGACACAAGAGTGTCACCGATATACTGAAGGGCCCAGACGCCTCCTGTGTGTCCTGTCAACTTACATCTCTGCTTACCTGTCTTAGTATCGTAGACGCTGATCCATGGGTCTTCGCTAGCTGTGACAATCTTATCATCATCAAATTGTAAGCAAGTGATTACCGACTCTCTTCTTGTTCGGATACAAATGCATTTTGGTTGAGAGTTGGGATTCATCCAGTTCTGTTTAATGAGGTGCCTTCTTCGGTAGATGCTCTTATAAATGTTAATTTTTGTCAAGAATGGAAGAGTCGAAGTATCCAACTGTTTAGAAGAATCCTCATCACCCCAAGTTGTATAATCCCATTTTTGAGATTTAGCCATAGCAACATCCTCATCACCTATAGGGCCATGAATGTCTTCACCCAGACCTTTCCAAATGGCACTCATACTTTCGACAATAGCATTCCAATTTCGAGAAACTTGGGCGGCGGCACAGAGTGAAGCAGCATCTAAATGGCTCAAAATTTTTGTAGCAAGCTCTAGAGGTAAGATTGAAAGCATGTCACATTTCAAAGCTGGCATTACAACGTCAGCCACTAACGAAAGATTTCGCCTATCGCACCTTCGGAGTAAGTGGAACATGACATAATTTTTGACTGGAGGTGGGAGAGCGTCAAAGCTATCGAGGAGTTGGGGAATATCGTTGGTGAGATTTCCATAAGCAGAAGTTTGAGCGTCAACCTCTTCATCTCGAGCAGGAGGTGGTGATGGCATGGCGACGTTGGACTCGTCTACTGGTTTTTCTTCAGTACGAGAAATTTTCTTTGATCGAGGTAAGCTGGACGAAGCCAGTCGTTTTTGAGTTGACACCACAGACTCCAAAGGTCTACCTCGGTCAATTTCATCGCAGGTCTCATTTTGAACTTCTAAGAAATGAGACTCTTCTCCATTAACGTTGAAAATGAACTGTGAGAGATAGTTGGGTGTCTCGGTGTTCATGAGAGGGAAGTTGGGGTTTGAATGTTTGGGGGGATTTCGAATGACCGAAACAGTATGTATAGGGGGTTGACAACTTCCCTCTCTTGGGTCATCTGGAGGCTGCATGCTTGATGAGGTCGAAAAAGAACTTGGCTGGTGAAAATGCTAGAAAAGTGGTTGTCTTGATGATTGAAAGTAGTTATTGCTACTTGCGCAATAGTTGCCAAACAAGTAAGAATCTAGATTTTGGGCTGTTATTCGCAGCAAAAAAGGGACCTTGATACTATCAAGAAAAAAATGCGGGTGGGCTAGATGTAGCAGAGATGCGGAGACTGTTGCAGGTCCAAAAAAAAAACGACACTAGCAAGTAACTGACGTTATTGTATCCGATTGACCACAAAGGGGGTTGTAGGTGAAGAACAAGAAATTATAGATATGTGGTCAATATGAACGGGAGAATAGTCGAGTCACAAAAATGCAGTTGCAGTCCGAAAATGATCTGGAATCCTGGAGGATGTTTGTTTAACAATTTGGCGGATTTTGAAGAGTGCAAAATTGAAGGGAAAGGCCCAGAAGATTACGCTTTAGACTTTTTTTGGCCTGATGGAGATGCATAAATCTCGTGACTTAATAAAATCTGGCGACTATACCAACCCCAAGACAATAATAATAAAAAGCATTGAGGGGATCAAGGTGGTCTGATTCGGGATTAAATTTGAAGTGTAGCATACTAAAAAAAGAAATTATAGCAAGGAAAGTGAATTACTATGAGAGAGTCCTTTTTTTTCTGGGAGCTCTTATGTGAAGGAACCAACAAGGAAAGGAAAATCTCCCAACATTTGATGAACCTGTTGGTTTTCATTTTCAATTTTGTTTTGTCGATTTGACTGATTAGAATAAACTTCACCTTTTGAATTTTTCGTTTGGTAAACTTACAATCTTGCGAGAATTTAAGTTCTCGTTCTTATCGTTTTTTTTTTTTTGGAAGTATCAAACACTTATGGTTTATTGAGCGAAAGTTTATTCGAAGCCTATAAAGCCTATAACAATCACGTAAAACACCTCTCACGTGAGACGAGTTTTTAGGTGAAATTTTGCGAAACTGTCATTATTCGTTAAATCACGTGAAATGGGTATCTACTGTTTCATGCCTATCGACTTTTTCTGCTCAACTCCGCTCGCCCTGAAAACCAATGGTATTCTCAGGCTTTCTTGCTATACTTCCGTATTAGTGTACTCTTTTCCCTTTTCTAAAATACACTTGAACATTCCATTCAATTTTGAATGTTACATGATTTGAGCTAGTTTGGGTGGTTACATGTCTAAAAAAAAAAAAAAAAAATTCACCAGCACTCAATAGCAAATAAGCGATTTGAATCGCAACCCCCGATTACAACGACGAAAAATGAACCTCCCAAATGTTAATGTGAAACATTTGGTGACTTGGGGCAACAAGATGACTTGTGTCCAATATTCAACTAGTTTCTAGGTTTAGTTAAAACTTTGGCTGACCAGTAAAGTTTCCTGATTACTGATTAAAAATCATTGAATAATGAGAGCATTCAAATCTTCATTGACTGTCCTGACTCGATGCCCTATTCAAAGGCAAGGTCTTCGTACTATCTTTTGTCGTCCCGTTCTGAAAACACCAAGAGCTCTACCGAGCCTCACTTACCGAAACTATAGCATCAAACCAACACCCATTTCAATTGATCAATACCATGACTATGCCGATGACTATTTGGAAAGGTTACTGATTGCATTCGAAGAGTATAGTGAGGTGGTGGATTCTGATGAATTAGATATAGATTTAGCACAAGGAGTCATGAATTTGGAATTGCCAGGGATTGGATCATATGTCATTAACAAGCAACCTCCAAATATGCAAATTTGGCTTAGTTCTCCGCTTTCTGGACCAAAGCGTTACGACTTTGTTGATGGGGAGTGGGTTTATTTGCGAGATGGGACTACATTAACAGAGTTGTTAGAGAAAGAAACATCTGAGGCTTTTTCTTCCCACCAGAAGTTCAAGGTTTCAACAGACAATTAGTAGGTCAATGAAGTAACACGATCAATGAATTCATGTCATTTCCGATTTGGTGTGCTTTTTTAAAAAAAGGATTCAATATCCAACTTTGTAGTCTCCAAATCGTACCAATGCATCTTCTGTTTCTACACAACATGAACTACTCCAGCACAGTGCTAATCACTCATTGTCGTTGATCGTTGATCTCAGCTTGGAGAATACCGAGAGTCAACACAAATATTAGCCAAACTTCAAATCCACTGTTCCAAGTACCAAACACAAGTACTGTTCAACGAAAATATACGGCACTCTTTTAACACCCACTGATAACATCACCCAATCTTCCTTTTCACAATATTCTGCGCACCTACCTTAACTTTGATCTCAGACATTCACGTGACTAATCTTGGCCCACATGATGGGCCAATGAAGTGCACATTGCCTCTTCATGTCCGAACCCGCGCCTCCCAGTGTCCCCCAAGGCTGGTTAGCCAAATGGGATAGCAACTACAAAACTTTTTACTATGTCGATTTGTCGACAGGCAAATCACAGTGGGAGAAACCCTCTGCCGATAGCCCTCCTCCTTATGGAAGCCCGGCATTCGCTCAACAATCAGGGTCTCAGGAAGCTCAAGGGTATTCTCAGGGCTATCAAAGTCAGCAGAGGCAAGCTTATAGTCAGAGCCTGGCCAATCCATCTTACCCAAATTACCAGCAACAGCAGCAGCAGCCGCAACAGCCTTATCCTCCCTATCAAGGCCAGTCCTATGAAAGAGGTTACCAGCCTCAGTATGGTGGCAATTATGGACCAGGACCCGGACCCGGTTATCAGGGTGGTTACGCGCCGGCTCAAATGGCTGCTCCAATGGCTACCCCTATGTATGCCCAGGCTCCTGCTCAGCAACAATCGTCTGGTCGAAACTGGGGAACTACAGCATTAGGTGTAGGAGGAGGTTTGTTAGGAGGAATGATGCTTGCTAACGCTTTTGATCACGATCACGGTGATACTACTGTTGTGAACAATTATTACGATGATAATGGAGGAGACTATGGTGGAGGAGATTTTGGTGGAGGAGATTTTGGAGGGGGAGATTTTTAATTCCGTGGTATGCATAGATTTGTTGGATTGGCAAATGGCTCTGATACCGATTGATTGTTTTAAAACTCCTCCAACAAATAGAGAGACAACTCTCCAAACCAAGTAGTTTTATTACTTTATATAGATTTGTTAATTGTGGGTCTAATCCGGGAACTTGCATGAAGCGAGCATTAAAGTCAAAGTTATCAATCTGACCATTATTTCCTTTCCATCATGAAAGCTCCATTGAAACATGCACTATCTAACGCAGAGCGCCAGTATCTTTCCAAGCTGATTCGGGTTGATCAAGCGGGAGAACTTGGAGCCGATCTGATTTACCGGGGTCAATACACAGTGCTTTCCCGAACACATCCAGAATTGGAGCCATTAATCAAACACATGTGGGAGCAGGAAGTCCACCATCGAAAAACATTTAATGCCCTTCAACAGAAATACCGTGTGCGACCATCGGTATTAACGCCCATTTGGAAAGTAGCTGCCATGGGTGTTGGTTGTGCTACTGCACTCTTAGGCCCCGAAGGAGCCATGGCATGCACCGAAGCCGTTGAAACTGTAATTGGAGGTCACTATAACGAACAATTGAGATGGTTACATGAGAATTTCCCTCCCAAGGCAGAAAGATCTCAGCAGCAGGAAATTGCTTCTTTGAAAGATTGCGTCAAACAATTTCGAGACGATGAATTAGAGCATTTGGAAATCGCTGTCGAAAATGACTCTCATGAAGCTCGACCTTATTGGCTTATTACTGAAACCATCAAGGCAGGCTGCCGGGCTGCAATTTGGGTTGCCAAAAAGATTTAGAGTAAATAGATTAATAATTGAATTGCCTAGCTGCCAAGTCTTCATTTTAATCGCTATTTGCTACTTTCAACTATAGGCTCGGCACCACTTTCAGGATAAATGTTGACTTTGCAATAAAGTTTCACCTTGCCATTTCACTTGTCCAACACCATGAAGATTTCTGCTGCAAGCTGGATTTTTTCGGTGGCTTGCCTCTCTTCTTCTGTAGCCGCTTGTTCAGGTTCGATCTTTCTGTTTCCGTCGACTTCTGATATTGAGTCTCATGAAATTTCCGGAACTCAGGCCCTGACTATTCTCGCAGACTCCCTTGGCCTTTCTCGTGGAATCGATGGTGCAAGTGTAGCCCAAATCCCCTTAAAACTGCCCAGAACAGCATTGTCCCAGTTCAAATCTCACAATGTTATGATCTTGGACCGGTCAGAATCAATCGGTTCAATTGTGGAAGCCCACAAGCCCATTTACACCATTACCTCTGATATTGAAGATGCTGAAATACAGAACTTGGCCGAATTCTCACAAAACGTGGCAACCAATGTCACCGCTGAATCAATCATTAACTACACCAATAATTTGGCTGCAGACGAGCCTCTCACTGTTGTTTATTTGCCAAACTGTCTTGCTAACACTCCACTGAAACGAAGACAACTCTCAGAGTACGATTCCGAAGAGACATGCATGAGCAAGACAGACAATTGCAGCTCCCATGGTTCGTGCGTAGCTCGGCCAAACAAGCAGTACGTCTGCAAGTGCAAGACTGGCTTTGGTGGAAAGAGCTGCGAAAAGAAGGATATCAGTGTCGAGGTGCAATTATTTGGATGGACATTTATTGCAGGGTTGGTGGTAATTGTTGGTGCTATCAGACTTTTACTCCAGGTCGGAGATCAGCCCTTACCAGGAATTTTGGCGAAGCAATGACCCTAGAAGCCTAGCCTTCAGGTAAAGATAGTAAGCAATGACATGTTTTATAACCTAACTGTCTACATTATTTCTTACACTAATCCATCATATAAATTAAGAGCGCTGACAATGGTGGGATCGATCTTGGATCCTTCTCGAAATTCCTCAAGTGTCAGCTCACCATTCTTATCCTTATCCATTTGCTGGAAAATCTTGTCAACTCGCTTTTGAGGAGTGTCTTCGTCCTCAGGAAGCTTCACCATTGATCCTACCATCTTGTAAATGGCCGTCACAATCGCTAACATTTCATCGTAACTAATTTTCCCATCCCCATTGATATCATATAGCTGGAATGCCCAATCCAGCTTTTCCTCCAAAGTTCCTCGAGAAGTCACAGAAATAGCACAAATAAACTCTTTGTAGTCCACTGTGCCACTTTTGTCCTTGTCAAAAACATTGAAGACATATTCCGAAAAAGTAGAAGGGTCTCCAAAAGGGAAAAACTGTCTGTATATTTTCTGAAATTCCTCCTTATTAAGCTGACCAGAGGGGCAGTCTTTCAAAAACCCTTTATACCATTGTTGAAGTTCTTTTCTATCAAAGTAAGTCACCCGCTTCAACTCGGACACTTCTTCCTTGGATAATTTCGATGCTGCCTTTCCCATTATGCGGATTAATGGACAAACAGGTCTAAGCCATGAATGATCGTGATAAGCTTTGGCATTTCTGCCGTGCGTGTCACGTGAGATAGTCAGCCCCCAAAAGTTAAAGAATTTCATGAGAGTGGGGTCTGTGTGCTTGGCAGGGATTTGCAATCTCTTGTGAAAGCTTTATTGATAAAAAGTTGTTGAGTGCTTGGTCAGAATCCAACCAGTCAATATTGATTTAGTCATTATTCAGTCATCAGCAGAACAAATCTGTTGATATTGTTTAGTCATTATTTAATAGTCATATCGTCATGGGTTTGAAGTTAGCTTGTTATCGTTGAGCAGCGATCATCCTGTTAGAAGCGCAAGATTGAGATTACCGTCACAGTCGACTTGCAGTAGATGGATTGCTGCCGCTGCCTCAGGTTTGTAGTTTGTAGACTCAGGTTTCCTTTCAATCTGCCAATGAATCATTCTGAAAGTCCATCCCTGTCAACAGGCATCTTTCCCCTCTTTCTTACGTCAAATACATGTCTGTCATCCTATGTACATCGTCATGTTAAGTAACCAATTGACAGATTCATTCTCTACTGAAGTCACTGAGTTGATAATAAAGTTCCAATAAGGTTGATCGGTAAACTCAAAAAGCTATAGTTTAATGGATAATGGAACATGAAGATATCTTGTAGATCAGCACAGCTGTCAGAGTTGACATAATTTGCCTGTCATCAAACATGTCACATTGCCAAATTTGCCAAACTTAAACAATCATTTACGATTTATATATCCTCGTTTTTATCAACATTCATTGTAAAGAAAAATGGGGTACATGAAAAGACTACTCTTTCTAGTTGCTGTGTTGCCAATCACTTGCACTTGTATTCCTTTAAACCAAGATTTATCAATTGATGATAGGCCACAACTAGATACCCAGTTGATTGTTCGACCTGATTCAAGTTGGAACTTGGCACGGCTATCATCTCTGAAAAACTCAGGTGAACTGTCTATCCAAGGTATTTTTGTGTATCGACCCACACCATCTAATGTGAACTCTACAGTAGTTTACCTTGTTAGTTCAGGTGAAGGTTATGATATGCCAGAATCTTCGCTAACAGACGATTGGCCTAATTTCTCATTTGAGTCCAGCAGAGTTGACCAAAGTGGTATCGGGACTTTCATGGCCAATATCATTGGGTCACCTGATAATGGAGTTTTCCCTGATGCAGTGATTGTACCTCTCAAGGTATTTGAGAAGAATGAATACGCAGATGACCAGGCTATTGCTGATAGCTTCGAATGGATTCTTGAACATTACAAGATCCAGAAACAACAAGACCCAAGTTATCGAGCTGTTATCAGTTTTCAAAGCGAAATAAGCGCTATTCCTCCTAATTACGTACAGGATACGTATTCCAATGGTTTGCTCCTTGTAACTGCTCTCCAGAATACTTCTCATGTAGAGCCGTTTTGCCCTCCAGGAACTATAGCAGTCGCGGCCGCGGATAAATTCGATAGCATTCCTAAAGAGTTCAATTATTTGCCTACTCTGAATGACCCACCAGCTCGTGGACAAGGTAGAATTATGGTCGCACCAGGAATTGGAGTTGAAATCAGGGATGGTGAAAGTTTCTACATAGAGTCACACTTGAGTTTAGCTGTAGCACATGTCTCTGGTGTTGCAGCATACTACTGGACTCAATTCCCAAACTTGAGCAATGAGGAGTTACAAGACTTGATGTATTATTCTTGTGATCCTCAGTTTTATTCATCATTAGGCTACATGCTGCCATACCTCCATCTTAAGACAGATTTTATAGATTGAAATCCGATTTCTTAAGAAACACACCTTCCATTCAGATTTTTCAACTTACTTGACCTTTGTCTATGTCAATAACATACTCTGTTGTTGTTTGTTGTGACATGAATGATTTTTGATGTACTTTTTGGGGGGGGTTTTTTTTAGCAAGCAGTTATACCAACTTGGAAATAAATAAAAAAAATGTGGTTAAATTAACAACTTTTACTATATTTTAATCAGATAACAATAATTTCCATTTTTGAGCTTATCGTGAACTCTGTTTCTGTTAGGCTTTGAGTCAGTTTAAGGAAAACAGTCGGAGATGTGAATTCAGATGTAATAGCTTCGGTTGAGGAACGAGTTGAATAATTTGAAGCTCGAACTGGTTCTGTGCATAAAATGCTTAAAAGCCATCCAAACTTTCATTGAAGTAACATACCCTTAGGAGGTCTCAGAGCCTGACGTTCATATCGCTGAAATTCGATTTCCAAGTTAAATCAAGAGAACTATTGAGTTAAAAGTATCACCACTAACACCAAAGATCTCATGATTTGAAACCAAAGCTAATTGTAATAATCCTCATTTGAGTGTTCCTAGTATTGGCTCTGGCCTTGACTCTGGCCTTGACTCTGGCCTTGACTCTGGCCTTGACTCTGGCCTTGACTCTGGCCTTGACTTTGACACTGTATTGATCATTTTGGCTATGACCTTAGCTAGTGTATCATAGCCTAATGCTGAACTGAATTGGCCATTATCTGATGCTGGCCGGAATTAGCAATAGCTGGTGCTTATTTGTAGTGACCAAAACTTGATCCTTAGCTACACCAGTGATACTAACCTTGCCCTTGGTCATGGTGCTCTCCTGAACCCGACCATATGAGTCCTTGGGAAAATCTCTGACCCTATCCTGGACCATCTCCTGACATGACTATATGGTGGTCTCAGGGATTCCCAACAATCTGTCCTTGAACCATTCTCGAAGTCCGTCCCTAACAACAGGTAGTTTTTCCCGCTTTCTTATATCAAAAACGTGCCCACCTACCCCTATGTACATCATCGAATGAGAAATCGGAACTAGTCTCCTCAAAATCTCTGAACAGTCATCAGGATTCTGGCCATATTCAAAGCCGGGAATGGCTATCAAGCCTCCACCAACCAATGATTCGGCCCTTGGACTTACTCCGCAATTAACCAAGTCCAGATACTCGACAGAAAGCCCCGACAACAACTCTACAAACGACTCGCCATTTCCATAGCTTGACATGCGATTGTACCAGTTGTCCAGGTTGAAAATAGGATAGGAGAATCCAAAACCACGCAGTTGGGGTCCAACATAAGCAATTAGAAGCTTCAGACATTCGAAAGGAATTATCAATGATCCTCTCCCTATGGAATGGCACTTGATGTGTAGATGCTGAACAGGAGAATAAATAAAGGCAGAGGATATCTGTGCACAATAAATTGGCCATAAATCTCGAATTGCCGGGATTTGGGGATTCCAGTTGAGAGTTATGTCAATGGAAAGAGCCCGTGTCTTTGTTAGTATTGCTGCTACTGCAGATGGCCGCAGTTGGTCCCTCACAATTAGATTCTCTTCTATGTTAAGTGAAAGATGGCTCAGATTGATCATAGGTACCTGGCACAGCTCTGAGATGAGTCCATCATCCTTAAAATCAAGAGTCAAGTGTGTCAACTTGTTGAAATTGATCACTTTCGATAGGTGCTGTGCACAAGCCCTATTATATTGAAGCGAACTTGTACTGTCAAGTTTAATAGACAGGCGCCGAAGGTTTGGCATGGCTGATAGTTTCATTAAATCAACATTTCGAATGGTAAGCCTCTCTAATTTAAGGGAAGCACTAACAACATTTTCAACAAAGAGTTCTTTGAGGGCTGGAAACTCGGGAAGCTTGATTATTGAAGATGATGTCTCGACATGCAAACGAGTCAACCCCAAACGGGTTGACAATGGGAGACTGTTCAAATGATCTGACTTTATTTTGAAACCTGTCCATTGTAATTCTTGTAGATGATGCATATGCGGTAAAAACGAAAAACTGGCTTGTTCCACCTCAAAGTCAGGTAAGTCTGTGGAAATGATTTCCAGTTTGCGTACGAGCGAAGCTTTAGAAGGGTCAGCCAATGCCCTTAAACATTGGCGCATCCCACCTATTGTTCGTACTTTCGACGTGCTACATGTCATGACAGTGTCGTCCAACTCTTGACAGTAATGAACAGGACTCCTATCTAGGACAATATGGTGGTATAAACGTGGTAAAGTGGATTCAAGATATTTGCTTGAAACCAAACAAAGGTGGAAAGCATCTTGTTGAGTGCAGTGCCATGCAATCTTCTCTCTGATTTCGTAAGGTAAGGTTCCCAAGGATTCTCGATAGTTCTCCTCTCCTCTCAAGCTCAACTTGTCCTGGCAGATTTCATCGTCTGATGATGGAGAGAGCTCCCTAATGGGAGATTCAGGTGGGGAAAGCATTGAAGAGTTAAACTTACCCACTAATGAACTTTTATTAATGGATATTGGTGGGATAACCAGTTGGGATTTTTTTGTTCGACACAGATCTTCAATGTCATCCAGGTCAACATCTCGGCAGCAGAAGGCAAAAGCTGGACAATCTGCACAAGATTGAGAAGCACATTGATGAATTATGTTCATTTCGAGAGTAGATTATGGCTGCTTGGAGTGTTTAGTGAATCACGAGAGAAGTATCGAAATAGATTTTCAGTGTAGATGATGAGATCATACCTGGGGAGGGTTTTCTTTTTTCTTTTGTCTGCTTTTTTTGCCTAGAATTGTCATTTTTTTGACTCTGGTTGACTTCGAGGTGCACCAATGAGTTATCAGATCCGTCTCAAGACAAAGAATTTTAAGTTTTAAAGTTGATCTGATAATTTTTTATGTAGCCGAGTCGGATTATTGCGGGAACTTGAGAAATAATTGAAAGATGTATGTTGACTGATTTCAGTTTACACTCTTGTTCAGAGATAATTAGAGATAAGTTAACCGTCATCGAAATCGTCTTTAATGTGAATTTGCGGGGGAAATGGAACTAATATAGACTACTATATACCCGCTTGACTAAAGTTATGTATAAATATGAATCATTGAATTTAGTTAGTCCGCGTTTCAAACAAAAGTGTGGCTCATGCATAGGTATAGTGTCATTCTCAATTATTATTGCTTTAAAAGATCCATTTCATTTTCTTTCGATTCATTTGCTCAGGTACGACCTACATAGATGTCAATTCAGTTACTTTTTATTATTTTTTATGATTAATTTGATTATCTTTTTTTGTTGAAACTATTCAGTTTTTTTTTTCAAATTTGGCTTTTCAGGATTCGATTCTCCTTTTTTCTTCATTTCTATACATATTTTAATTTTCGAGCTTCGATTTTCCTTTTTTCGGTTTTTTATAGCTTAATTCCTTGCATCAGTTCTAAATATGAATTTTGTGGTGGAGCTTTGGGAATCCATATTCACACCAGGAACAACACCGACATTGGTGAAAGCCACACATTCGGCCTTCGTCCTGTTATTTTTTTCTCTTTCATTTTTGATATGGTCAGCCCCCAATATTCATACTGTTGCCCTCTTGATCATCGCCCTGTGCTTATGGGGTACTCTGACATGGTTTATTGCAGAAGTTGAGAAGGTAAAGCAGGAGCAGGAAGCTGCTCAAAAAGATGAATCCAAAACCATCGACAACAGCGAATCCAAAAATACTCAAGGTGATGATGACAAGGAATCCAAAAAAACAAAATAGCTTGAATTATATACTGTTACAAATGGTTATCCGGGGGAGATCTTTGGGCTGACACTTCCTTTCCACATGTCCATTGGGTCCTCCGGAAATGTTTGACCATGATGGAGGTGAATGGCTCCAAAATAGCTTGCAAGTGACAACTTTTAAGCTCTTTGAAGTGATGTTGGGCTCTTCAGGATCTGATAGTTTAGACAGTTTTACTTGGACTGGGGCTTGTTCTCTTTGGCCTTGTCCTTGACCTTCTCCAACTCTCGTCGGGTTCCCTTCAGGAGTTCTAGATGACCGACTCGAGACGACAGAAGTTTCTCCGTCGATGCTACGAGAGCAGCCTGATGCTTCTTTGCCAACTTTGCGTTTTTTACGGCAGCCCTCTTCTTCGGGGGAATGATTTTTGGAGCAGCTTTCTTTGGTGTCACGGATTTCGACCGACTCGTGGTCTTCTTTTCCCTTTTTTTGAGCGATCCTTGAACCATGGCTCATAAAGTGGATTTTTTTGTTTAAACTTTCTACTATATAATTCAGATGACTGATCCAAGATCCAATGGTAGCTGATGGCCCGACACCCACAACGCTTTATTGAAGCAGCTCGCAATGAAGCGGTTTCTATTTGTCCCACAACTGTTTCTCCTAAAAAAATAACTCGTGCTGTGTCAACCAACCAGGTCCCACTCTTATCTCCCACCCCTTCTTACCCTTTGTCTACAACCTTAAAAAGTTTAGAGTGGTGATTTTTTAAGTTTTTTTTTTTACCTCTTAGGTCTAGTAATCTGCTAAAGAAATGCTTACGCTGGCAGGGCCACAAGCCTACTCGCAGTTTCGAATTAATGCGCTTTTGGAAAACATCAATGGAGTACTTAATTCTTCCGCAGTAGCTGCTATCCGTGCCATTTACGTTCACTACGTTGACGGAGAAGTCAATGACTCTAAACTTCTCGAGACCTTATTGGAATATGATACAAAGGCAAACTTGTCTGATCCTCTAACCAAGGCTCTTGTAGATGCCGCTGTCGAGGAGTCTGAATTGCCTCCGGACTGCTACGTCCTGCGAGTTATCCCTCGTCCTGGAACAATTTCTCCTTGGTCTTCTAAAGCCACTGATATTATTCGAAATAGTGGAATCCCCATTAATCGAGTTGAAAGAGGTATGGCTATTTTGATTCAAGTCCGAAAAGGCTTTCCTTTGGATTCTTACATTGCTTCCGGGGACATTATGGATTTCATTTACGATCGAATGACCGAGGCTGTTCGACTTAACGTTGTCCAGCCTGATGACCTCTTCGCTCACCATGAGCCTAAGCCTTTGGTTCATGTGGCCCGAGATGGCATTCCCGCTGCCAACAAGTCTTTGGGTCTCGCTCTTGACCAGCCTGAGATCAATTATCTTGTGTCCTCCTTTCCTCAAAGAGACCCCACTGACGTTGAACTCTTCATGTTTGCCCAGGTCAATTCTGAACACTGCCGACACAAGATTTTCAACGCTGATTGGAAAATCGATGGTGAAAACAAGCCCATGTCTCTTTTCAAGATGATTCGAACCACCCACGAAAAGAACCCTGAAGGAACTGTCTCAGCTTACTCAGATAACGCTGCTGTTCTGGAAGGTCCCGATGCTTACTATTATGCTCCAGGAAAGGACCATGTTTACACTCTTATCCCTGAGCAAGTTCATTTCTTGACTAAAGTCGAGACACACAATCACCCCACTGCCGTCTCTCCTTTTCCCGGTGCCTCTACTGGCTCAGGAGGAGAAATTCGAGATGAAGGAGCTGTTGGTCGTGGTTCAAAGCCTAAAGCTGGCTTGGCCGGTTTCACTGTCTCTGATTTGTTGATCCCAGGTTTTCGTCAACCTTGGGAAATGGATGTTGGTAAGCCTAACCACATTTCCTCTCCTTTTGATATCATGATGCAGGCTCCTATCGGTGCCGCCGCTTTCAACAACGAATTTGGAAGACCTTGCATTAACGGTTACTTCCGAACCCTCACCACCACTCTCAATGTTCATGGTAAACACGAAATTCGAGGTTACCATAAGCCCATTATGATTGCTGGTGGTATGGGAACAGTTCGTCCCCAATTTGCTCTCAAAAATAAGCCCATTACCCCAGGTTCAAGTCTTATTGTTCTTGGTGGCCCCGCAATGTTGATTGGTCTTGGTGGAGGTGCAGCCTCTTCTGTGTCTTCTGGTGAAGGCTCAGTCGACCTTGACTTCGCTTCTGTGCAGCGAGGAAATCCTGAAATGCAGCGACGTGCTCAAATGGTCATTGACGCATGCACTGCTTTGGGAGATGCCAATCCCATCCAATTCATTCACGATGTTGGAGCTGGTGGTCTTTCTAATGCCTTGACCGAACTTGTTCATGACAATGGTTTGGGTGCTCGATTCGAACTTCGAGACGTTCCTAATTCAGAACCCGGAATGTCTCCCATGGAAATTTGGTGTTGTGAGGCTCAAGAACGTTACGTTTTGGGTGTTGCTGCTGCTGACTTGGAGGTGTTCAAGAATCTTTGTATTCGTGAACGAGTAGGATATGCCGTGGTCGGTACTGCTACTTCTGAACAACGTCTCGTTCTTACAGACAGACTTCTCAATACTACACCTATTGACATGGAAATGAGTGTATTGTTTGGAAAGCCTCCCAAGATGTCTCGGGTGGCTACTACTCGTAACTTGAAATTGGATCCTGTCTCAATTGATGCTTCATTTGAGGAGGCGCTCATGCGAACCCTCCATCTCCCTGCTGTGGCTTCAAAACAATTTCTCATCACCATCGGTGACCGATCTCTTACAGGTCTTATTGCTCGAGACCAGATGGTTGGACCATGGCAGGTGCCTGTCGCTGATTGTGGTGTAACAATCACATCATATGGTGGTGTCAAAACTGGAGAAGCCCTTGCAATGGGTGAGCGACCCGCTATTGCACTCATTTCCGCAGCTGCCTCTGCTAAAATGTGTGTAGCTGAGTCGTTGCTCAATCTCTGTGCCTCAGATATCACCCTTAACAGAGTACGATTATCTGCTAATTGGATGAGTGCTGCTTCTCATGACGGAGAGGGTGCTGCTCTCTACGAGGCTGTCCAGGCCATTGCTCTTGACTTGTGTCCTCAGCTTGATGTTGCTATTCCCGTTGGAAAGGACTCAATGTCGATGAAAATGAAGTGGGATGACAAAGAAGTTACTTCTCCTTTGTCTCTTATCATCACAGCCTTTGGAGCTGTTACCGATGTTACCAAGACTTGGACTCCTCAACTTTTGAGATCAAACTCATCATTGGTCCATGTCTCTCTTGGGGACAAAAAGCGACTGGGAGGTTCTGCCTTGGCTCAGGTCTTCAATCAGATTGGAAATGAAGCCCCCACTGTTGATGATGCTAAAGTTCTTAAGGGATTCCTCACAGCTGTTCACGAGCTTCATCAAACTGATATTGTCATGGCCTATCACGATGTTTCAGATGGTGGTCTTATTGTCACTGCCCTTGAAATGTCTTTTGCTGGCCGAACTGGTATCTCTCTTAATGTTAAAGGTGATGCTATTGAATCATACTTCAATGAGGAACTTGGAGCTGTTTTCCAAGTTGCTGATGATCAAATCAACCAGCTCACAGCCATCTTCAACAAACATGGTGTGAACCATGTTGATGTCATTGGAAAGGTCAGGTTGGATCAGTCAATTGAAATCAATGCCAATGGTATGACTGTATATAGCTCCACTCGTGGAGCCTTACAGCAAGAATGGGCATCTACATCTTACCACATGCAGCGGCTTCGAGATAATCCAAAGGTGGCCGATGAGGAGTTTGCTAACATTTTGGATAACTCCGATCCTGGTATTCAGTTCAAATTGACCTTTGATCCTTCGGCCATTCCTCCGGTTTTGAACGCTAAGCCCAAGGTCGCAATTCTTCGAGAGCAAGGAGTAAACTCCCATATGGAAATGGCTTATTGCTTCGAGCGAGCTGGATTCACTCCTGTTGATGTTCACATGTCTGATCTCAGCAAGGATGTCAACCTCTCTTCATTTGTGGGTCTTGTTGCCTGTGGAGGTTTCTCATATGGAGATGTTTTAGGTGCTGGTGCTGGTTGGGCCAAATCTGTGCTATATACCCCTGCCCTTAAATCCCAATTTGAGAACTTCTTTGGTCGAGCTGATACATTTGCTCTCGGTGTTTGCAATGGATGCCAATTCTTTTCCCGATTGCAATCAATCATTCCTGGAGCTAATTGGCCCACATTTGAAAGAAATCTTTCTGAGCAATACGAGGGACGAACAACTATGGTTGAAATTGTGGATGAAGGAAGCGGAGATACTAGCATCTTTTTACGAAATATGAGAGGATCTCGGTTCCCTGTTGCTGTTGCCCATGGTGAGGGACGTGCCTACTTTGGTGAGAAGTCTCCCAACAACGACTTCACTGCTATCCGATACGTTGACAATTATGGTAATGCTACTGAGAGGTACCCTTATAACCCTAACGGCTCTTTTAACGCCATTGCCGGTGTGAAGAGTGCCAATGGTCGAGTGTTGGCTATGATGCCCCACCCTGAGCGTGTCTCCTTGGTTGAAGCTCAATCTTACCGACCTAAGGACCTAGCAGAGGCTCCCTGGATTCAGATATTCAGAAACGCAAGACAGTGGGTTGGTTAGTGTAAATAAAGCCCACAATATATTAATGTTCGCTTGTCAGTTTATATAAATAAATAAGTTACTCAGTGTGTTATCCAACAGGCTCTTTTTCAGCTCCTGATACTCTCGCCTTTGGCTCATCTATCTTACAACTGTCCAAGACTGCCAGTCTTGTCCAGCGTCGTCTTCTCCATTTTCCTCTATAGCCTTCAGGAAACATATCATATACCCATTTTTCACCCTGGTCTATATTCAACCAATCTCGCCATGCACCCCACCAGGTTGTCCACTGCTCGGGGCAATAATCCAATTCCCAGTGATCAGATTGGAACTTCCACCCAGAAGGAGGCTGACATGACTGGATAGAATCCACACCAGCGGGTGGGGGTACTGGTTTATAATTGGCGATGCCATGAGTAGCCTGGCTTATTGCCTGTTCTACAGTTTGAATTGCTTCAGAAAAAGATTGGGGCGGTGGGGAGAAAGTGTTGTCTTTTGGATTACTGTCGAGAGCTTCAATGTCTTCTTGGTCAATAAAGGTGTTTGGCTCATGGATTAACGAAGGTATATGAGGGCGACTCGAGAAGGTTGAAGGGGTCCACTGGCGAGATGAGATGTCAAGTTGCTGTAGTTCAAAAATCTCCAGGATGTGAGGCGGGTTGCTGGGAATGGCTGAAAAATCACATCGAGTATAGCTTTCAACTTCCTGTTTCAGTTCGAGTAGACTTGAATTTTTGCTCAACAGTTTCTGTTTCACAAAGTCTTGCAAATCAGGGTGTGCGGCAATCATTATTAACCAACCGAGAATTAAAAAGAAGTATTTCCAGGGCATTGATGCTAAAATAAAATCACCATAAAAATAAAAGCCGGTAATTAGAATCAGCCCTAATGAAAAAATTGCTGAGCTCAGAGACTCGTCACCAACAAAATAAAGAATATGGGCCAGAAATTGGGCAACTAAATCATGAATGTTTATGAAGTCAGTCATGAAGTTCTGAGTATCAACCATGTTGATGTAAAAGTCCCGGCTAAATTCAGGGGCTGGAGCAGGGATCTTTGGATCTCTGATTGGGGGAGAAACCAGTTCACCATCGAGGATGTGACGAGACATATATGCAGGGGTCATCACAAAGACCAATACGTAGACAATAGGTGCAACAAAAAGAAGTCTGGGGTGTAGACAAATAAAAGAATATATGGAAAGTGATCCTAAAGTGAAAGTTGGTCTTTTCCAAGTAAAAATCTCCACAACTGAATAATAGCTTTCATAGAGAAAAGTGAACCGACTAGTGACACCACGGAAATTCTTTCCCATTAGATTCATACTGAAAGGTGCTTTGTTTTCTTGAATCTTTACTCTCTTAACCACAGCCTCCGAGGTAGCGGGCAGAGCCATTTCCAACACTTTATCCATCAATTGAGCTGAAAAATTACGATGAATGTCGTGAATAGCGGATTCTGGAGAGGTTTTAGAAGATTTTCCCTCATCTTCAACGGACACTTTTATCCCTTTAAAGTCCAGAGAGCTTGAAGAATTTCTATTGTGACTTGGACTTGAACAACTGCCAGAGCTTGACCTTCTCATGGATCTCGGTTCATCTTCTCTGAAAGCAGCCGAGATTGCCTTCAAATTACGCTCAGACGAAAGCGGTCCTTTTGGAAGAACAGGCATAGATAGCTACTTTTGTATCCAGTGAAATTTCAGATGAATTGTCCACTCTTGTTAAAGTTGCTTGCGGATACATGAATGCCTGCAAGTCTGGTGACGTTTAAATAGATCAAGGTTATATTTAATGTGGAGTTGGAACGGCTTCTACAGCTTTAATAGCACAACAGATATTCAATTCATTTCATATAAAGAGTTAAATCTTCGGGATGAGCCGGCTCTTAATTGTTGAGTGGTAGCCAATTAAAGAATGACACAGTTGGAGTTCACGCCATAAGGAGTCCAACCATTCTTGTCGGGTCTCACAACAATAATATTCTCTTTATTAGGCTGATAAAAGTGTTGATAAAATTTGTCAGGTTTAGAAAAAACCATTGTGAGATTCCTGTTGATAAATTGTCCTTTTTTGGGGGGGATTTGGTGGCTTTGAAGTAATTACATCAATACCTAATCCCAACCTATTTTATAGTTTTTAAATAGCTATTCTAGGTCACATCAATGGACATACACTCTCAGACAATGAGGTCTCCTTCAGTCATCGTGATCTCTAAAAAGGAGTCAAACAAGGCCACTCTTTGTGATTTATTTTGCAATCTAGACGAATCAGATGCATCAGTTGAATCAATCACGTTTGAGTTGATTCCCATTTTAGCATTTCATGGTGTGGCATTAACTAATATCTATAATTCAAAGAATGCTTCTCTATGTTGAAACTTAAATCCTTGAAGTGGATTATTTGAATAACGATGGTTTCCTCTTCTAAACCTGTCAAACTTTTACTTTTCACTTTCCATTCATTGTAAAATAGTCCATAATGTTATCGAAAAACCCTGATCTCGACTAGGTTCTCAAACTACTGATAACAAATCTATTTTCCTATAAGCTCAAGATATTTCCACTATGGCATTCTTCAGTTGATATCAATTTCGCAGTCAATTTTGATGAATTGCGAATGGACTAATTCAATTCAGATCATCGAATTTGAAATTATTGTTTGCTGCAACTTGTGTAGACGGTGAATTGATCAATCTAATTTTTTTCCCAGTAATTTTTGCATATTCTCAACGTCTTTTTGACTGAAAATAGCAATAGTTTTTGGAAAAAAAATTCATTCATTGTGTATAATCTATGCAAAAGTCAGATGATGGACAGTCAGTTAGACTGGAAGTAAAATAATTTACCACAGGTATATAATTAGCTAAAAACAGCTTGTTCTATCCTTTTACAAGTTGGAAAGAAGTGATGAGTGACATAATGAATTCGCTGAGTCTGGCTCACATAAAAACTGGATATGCTCTGGATGTAAGTTGCTCTAGAGATATTGAAACTGAAGAACACAAAAGTTTTGATTCTGATGCTGAGTTCTTGTCTCCAGCTGCTTTCAGCCTTGATATGACTGGTCTCAACATACCTGATTTAAATTGGAGTTCAGGTGAGTTGGTTGAGTTGTCGGGCCTCAATCTGAACAAAGAATTGTCTGATTTCTTTACCTGGAATTCAGATTACAATGATTTGAGCAAAAGCTTTGAGGCCTCGCAATCGATGAGTCCTGAGTTGTTATCATTTGAGAATGATTTAATTATTGAACAAGTTACAATGATTGATCTTGAAAATGAGACTAGTACAAAGGAAGTCTTTTCCCCCATCAGGTCAACATCTAGTAGTCCAAAAGAAGATGTTTTCGAATCTTCATCTTCACTGACAGTTTATTCATCATACCCCAATGCGATTTGTGATCCAAGTTTTTTCCAGTACTGGGTTCACGAAACATCGCTTGATACTGCCCTCAAATACTCAGAGCATGATTCAGACCTGCGAAAGTCGGCAATTCAAAGTCTTATCAGAGACTTCTCGAAAATTCAGGCCGACACACATTACAGTCTTTATCTGCTATACACTCAATTCCAGAATCCATATCTGGATCTTTTTGATTCGACCATTCAAGGAAGTGAGCCAATTTCTATTGACTCAAGTCGATACAATTATTCAAGAGAGTCAAAAGAGGATGTATACACATCACACTGGTACCGAGTAGACCAGTCAAATAACGACAGAGAAGGAGGAGAGCGATATTGTCCACAATGTGCAGCGTGGTTCAAAACACGTAATCATGCCTGGGCAAATCATATGGTATCATCTCATGGAGTATCCGCTGTTACTCGGTCAGTAGTACCTTTCCCGATGGCGGTTGTCTTTTCAAGCTCCAACAGCAAATTTTGTAAAGGTGGGGCTGTACCTGTGGAAAAAGACCTCAAACTAATGGGCTTGTGTGTTACATGTAATGACTTTGTTCCTTTGTTTACAAAAAAGGTAGGTACCAAGTGGACAACTTGGTTTCGACATCAAGATCTTCACATTCGGCAAGAAGCCCAAAATCGTCGGGGAGGTAAAATCCAGACTCCCGCCAACAATAGAAATTCAAAGCAACAAAAATTGTTGGAGAGAGGCTCATTATGAGAGTTTCTGTTTGATGATACTTTACTGAACGAAATTCGAGTCTAAGCATCCAGATTGGTGTAAAAATGTTGAATACTAGGTAGCTGTCTTTAAACTAGCTCTATACTATAGATGAAATTTTATTGAAGTGTAAAGAATATTCATTTATTGCTATAATAACATTAATTTCATCCTCTTCGAGTTCTTCTGCTCTTGCCTGGACGAGGCTTTTTAACTCCTCCTGATGATTTACCGAAAGACGACTTGTTACGCTTAGTGCTGAAGTCAGACATGTCCATAGATGACTCTGCAGTGTTTGAATTCTTGAAACGCTTCTTACCGCCAAATCCATATTTGGAATCCTTTTGGAGTCGTTTAGCACCCTTCTTGAACTCGCCTCTGTTTTCAGCAGCTGCCTCCTCGATAGCAATATCAAATTCCTCCGAGCTCATTGCTTGACCTGATCTTTTCTGTTTCAGAGACTTAATCCTATCTAAAGCTTGTCTCTTCTCTTTTGCTCGCTCCTGAAGTTTGGCATTTTGTACCTGTTTACCAAACTTCTTCAATTCTCTCTGACGCTTAGCTTCTTCAGAAGCCTTCTTGCCCATAGCTTCTTCCAACAATTTGCTCTTGAGTTTCTCCATGTGTTCGTCAGATTTAACCATCTCTGCAAAGTAATCATCAGGACGGGTGAAAGGTACATCAAGCTTCTTGAGCAGCTTTCGTGCAGCATTGGCACAATCCAGACCCTGTTTGTAAAATGCTAGTTCTCTCTCCATATCGTCATAAATATCCTTGATTTGGGGAACAGGGGACACATGAACCAAATGGTCAACAAAAGTTAGCTTTTGATAGGGAAGAGAGATTCGACTTTTGGCATGCTCTAAAGCAGCAACATTGTTCTTAGTCAGCTTTTGAAATGGAATTACATCATTGTCTGAGTCAAGTTCAACATCAGATAAAGGAACATCTTCTTCCTCTTCTTCTTCCTCTTCCTCCTCAGCGTCAATTTGATCAATGGACATGTCTTCAATCTCACTCTCAGATTCACTCAACTCCAACTTGTTGACATCATATAAAGGAGGAGCCTCATCTGAGTCTTCTTCATTCTCCTGAGACTGCTCGATCTTTTGTTTCAATTTCAAAAGTTTTCTCTGTTCCTTTTTAGACAGAGGACGGTCGATCTCATCAATGATATCATCATTGGAATCTGAAGCATCGTCGTTGTCATTTTTTGAAGCATTGGATGTCTGCTGTTTGACACTCTTTGAGAGCTTCTTTTTTGGTTTCTCCACCTCCCGAATCTGTTTAAGTGATTCCTTGAGCTTAGGCTTGACCATTGTATGTAAAACTTGTAGTCGATATTTTAATTTTTCATGCACCTAAAAAAAAAAATCAATTAAAGTTGGACTGAGAATGAAGAGAGTTTCAAAAAAGCGAAGGTTAGGGGTTCAGCTGGATTTTAAGATATTATCATCAACAAATTACTTAAAATTTAAGTATTCTCTTATGCGCCTATACATAATGTGTCAAAAAGAAGAAAACCAGGATTGTGTAACCAGATAGAGAACTGCTACCATAATAAATGTAGATAACGAAAACAGAACATCGCAAAATACCCGCTTGTCAGGACCCGCGCCCTAGAACTCACCATTTCTTCATTTTTTTCTGTATATTACTGCATAGTGCCCTTGTCAGCTTGTCCACTTTAGCAACATTTCTCTTTTCAGAAATTACAGTTGCTTCTCATTAAACTATCCAGTTTTCAGTTTTGCTAGTTGCCTGTCGTTGTCCTCGCACAGTTAAATTGGATGTAGGTTACTAAGGTTGAGGGTAACCTTAAAATGCCGTTGCAACTTCTATAAAAGAGTTAGTCACCACTTTTCACATTACATTAAATAATGTCCAAGGCTAGATTTGAAAGTGTTTTTCCTCGATTGAAGGAAGAGCTTGTTGAGTTTGTTAAAAGCCAACAAGTTCCCGACGAAGCTGTTGAATGGTTCGCAGAATCGTTAGAATACAACACTTTGGGAGGAAAATTGAACAGAGGATTGTCTGTAGTAGACACATACCAATTGCTCACTGGAAAGGACGAGCTAGATGACGATACTTACTATCGTGTGGCTTTACTTGGATGGCTTGTGGAATTGTTGCAGGCCTTTTTCCTCGTGTCTGATGACATTATGGATGCCTCTAAAACCCGTCGTGGTCAGCCTTGTTGGTACCTTAAGCCTAAGGTGGGCATGTTAGCAATTAACGACTCTTTTATGCTTGAGGCTAGCATTTATTATTTGCTTAAGAAGCACTTCCGGTCCGAATCATATTATATCGACTTGTTGGAGCTCATGCTTGATACCACATTTCAAACCGAGCTTGGCCAATTAGTGGATCTGTTGACAGCCCCTGAAAACTCTGTTGATTTGACCCGATTTTCATTAGACAAGCAC
This sequence comes from Dengshuqunia hispaniensis, assembly GCA_900535975.1. Taxonomy (NCBI): domain Eukaryota; kingdom Fungi; phylum Ascomycota; class Dipodascomycetes; order Dipodascales; genus Dengshuqunia; species Dengshuqunia hispaniensis. Next base: position 2,689,553 of record LS992275.1, on the reverse strand, counting down.
GCTTTTATTATCCGATTTAAAACTGCTTACTACTCATTCTATCTACCTGTTGCCCTTGCCATGTATATGGCTGGTATTACCAATCCACAGGATTTGAAGCAGGCCCAGGAGGTTCTTCTTATCATGGGAGAGTATTTCCAGGTTCAGGACGATTACTTGGACAATTTCGGTGACCCTGAGTTCATTGGAAAGATTGGAACTGACATCCAGGACAACAAATGCTCTTGGCTAGTTAACAAGGCCTTGGAACTCGCAACCCCTGAGCAGCGGGAGATCTTGAACCAGAATTATGGTGTCAAGGATAAGGCAAAAGAACTAGAGGTCAAGAAACTTTACGATGAGCTGAACCTCAAGCATGTATATGAGGATTACGAGGAGTCTTTTGCTCAAAAGGTTCGTGGGTTGATTGCCAACATTGATGAGTCTCGTGGATTCAAGAAAGAGGTGCTACAGGCTTTCTTTAATAAAATCTACAAACGACAAAAGTAAACTAGAGAAATAGACTAAGGTAGTTGACTACCAATTGAAGAATATCTTCAGTATTCACTTTAATAGTAGTGTAAGTCATAAGATTTCATTCTACTGGGTAGCTAAGTCATAAGTTCATTCTACTCAAGGTAGCTTTAGATCATAAAATATCATTCTACTGGCTGTAAGGATCATTCAACGATCATGGTTTACAACAATCAGCAGCGCATATCTCGCAACATGTCCAAACAAGTCGGGACATTTAGGAGGAAAATCGGTTGAGAACTGCTTGAATCTGGTCAGAAATTTGGCTAATGACACCAGACTTGGACTCCTCATGATCGTGGTCGTGCTCGTGGTCATGCTCGTGGTCATGCTCGTGGTCATGCTCATGGTCGTGGTCATGCTCATGGTCGTGCTCGTGGTCATGCTCAGGCTTTTTGTCCTTGCAAGGTTCAGCCTTTCGGTAGACATCACCAGGGATGGTGCCAATGTAAGCACGGTCACCGAAACCTCCTACCATGTAGAGGTTGTCAACCTCGAATTTAGCCCATCGAGTAGTGTGGACCTCATTGCCAGGAAGCCACCACTTGGCATCAGGGTGTCGAGCCAAGAAGCACTCCTTATACTTGGCAGCCTCTTCATTGTCGATATCGACCAAGTTTCCACGAAGAGAGATTCGAGGGGATCCAGAGGGGGACTGGACAATTCCTCCGGGATACTCGGGGTTAACCCGCTCAGTGACGGGATGATCTCCGGTTCGGATTGAGAGTGTAACATCAGAGCCACCCTTGATGTTTCGGAAGCCACTTCCGATGTTAACGGCAAGCATAATAGGATTTCCGTCATCACCACAGTCGGCATAGTACTCCATGAAACCCTCAGGGAGTCCATCCTTGTTACTGGTGACCATAGTGGCCAAAGATTCTCGGTAAACCAAGGTTCGAGCAATGGCAGCAGCCTCCTCTTGACTAGGAACATTCATCATCATTCCATGGTGATCAGACCCATGGGCACCTTTTCCATGGTGATGGTCAGGATTATGGGCAACGGGAGCAGCGGCAGCCACAGCAGCAAGAGCTAAAGAAAACTTCATATTGTATTGAGTGAAAGTGAGAGATTTTACAAATAGTCTGATTGATAATTATCTTATTTATGCTTAACCAATAATAACATGGATAAATGCATCTTAACTGCACAGTAATCTGATAAACATTGGCTGATAAATTTTGCCAAGACTCAAGAGGCTTTTGAGAGTCTTCATGACTAATACGCTTACTTGTGAACACGTTTCTTTTTGTAGTATAAGAGGGTTTTAGTGTTGTTGAGACATACTAAAAGTATTTCAGTCAAGTTGTTACACTTTTGTCCTTTTTTTTTTAGCCCGCAAAGTGGAGATGTTTCTGATAAATAAAACAAAGAAATTGACTCAGTCTAAGTTTGATTTTGTTCTTTTTAACTCCAAACACATTTGTCGAAAAAAAAGCTTAATGGATAACCATGACTTTCTTGGTTCTTGAGACTCGGTTATTAGCTGAGCGAGGCTCTAGTAATGATGGACAAATATGTGAGGCTGCATGGGCCGTAGTCAAGAATTACCAGGTTGTTTGCGAACACCACTGCATGATTGATAATCTTTCTGAGACCATAGCCAAACTGATTCGGGACGTGGATTCACACTGGGACTCAAAACAGCCTTATGTTACTTTGGCATCTTTCGATCCTGCCATAGTAGCAATAAATTTGGAAAGAGACTCTAGAGATCTTGGCATTGAACTCCCTAATTGGCTCAGGTGGCCCCGATATTATTGTTTATCGGATGCTATAGGGGCCCAAGAGCTGGGACATTCGGCCCAAGATCTGGATTTCCGAAGAGTTGAGCAGCGAGTCAAACTGGCAACTCATTTCATATTGCATGATTGGCCCAAGCATCTTAAATTGTATGACCTTTGGGCTGATTACGAGTCGTTTGCAACTCAAGAAAGTAAAGTAGTTTTTCTTCAAAACTTGTCGCCTGACTCTACTCAAGCAGAGATTGAAGCTTGGTTTCACAAAAACGGTGCGTCACCAGTGGCATTATATACACTTCGATCTGTAGACCCACAAAAGCCAGCAGGAGTTGGGTTTGCCATTTTTGCAAATCACTCTTCAGCTTTGAATGGATTATTATCCAACGGTCGCCAGTTGAACGAGCGCTGCGTGCAGGTTTCTCCCTCCAGTCAGAGCGTTTTGAATCGAGCTCAAGAGATATTGATTTCGTTCCCAACTACAAAGAACAGACCAAGACCTGGCGACTGGACTTGTCCCATGTGTCATTTTTCTAACTTTCAGCGTCGAACAGCGTGTTTGCGCTGTGGGTATCCCTCAGATTCGGCGCCATTAACAACACCTGGATCATCGCACACTTCACCTAAGCCTCCATTTCGAGCTGGCGATTGGAAGTGTGGTAAAGCCGGGTGCAGTTATCATAACTTTGCCAAGAACCTTGCATGTTTGAAATGTGGATCATCCCGGTGCGATGCTGCCATGGTGGCTATGAAGTAAAATGCCGTTCAAAGTCAATCGAAAACGTATTTATTAAAGTCTCTGGCAATCCAGACGACATAAATATTATGCTATAAATAGTGCTAGCCTGCTAGCGTTTCTGTATGCTTATGGCTGGGGAAGGTTAAAGGATAATGTCAGCCCATAAAATCAATGAAATGAACTTGTGCTTTTTCTAACCTGAAAGAAAATCGCAAAGTTGCCCAAAAGAAAAAGAAGGAAATAGAGCAAGTTTATCTTTATGCATGCAACAAATCATCATACCCATGTTGGGAAGGACGATACTGGGGTTTTGAGAGTTTGTCGTAGTAAACCTTGTCGTAGTAGCCCTTGTCGTCATGAACGGGAGTAGGTAAGTTGTAGTGTGGTCTGCTCATGCTTCGGTAAGAATCAGTGGATGTTAGTGAACATAGAGAAGAAACTGATGAAGAAGCTGAGACAAGGTCGGGAACTCGAGAGTTGCTGCTGTTTGGTGTTTTGGGGGATGTTGAATGCGAATGTAAAGAGTAGGTTGAATGTTGCTTGTGGCTGGTATTGATGGGATATTGGGAAATGTGTCGAGTTGGGGGAGAGTATCGAAGAGCTTCTCGCTCTCGAAGTTCAGCTTTGATAGGTGCCAAAAAGGGTGCAAAATGGGTATAAAGATCTCTGGATCGAACTCGCAGATCCCAGTCGAGAAGGTAGAGCATTTGTTTCTCCATTAAATTGACCTCATTGAGGCTGAAAAGACCCTTGGTGTATTTTGCCCAATGCTTGTTTTTGGGTGAGGAGTCATTAAGGTTCTTTGCAGCCATAATCAATGCTGCCAAAAAGATTCTGTGAGGAGTGCAGGCCATTCCTTTGGCCAGAGGGGGCAGAGAGGATCTCAAACGAGATAGATATATAAGTGATGTCATAAGGGTTGCAGTTTGAACATTTGAGCTGGTCACAAGACCTGAAATAAACTCATACAGGGTGGGAAGTAAATTGCCAGGCTCTCCTGTTGGCGATCCGGGAGAATTGGGTGGTGAGGGCAAACTCGATTCACATCGAATGACACTCTGAGTAGTAGAAACTAGATAGTGAATCATGTTTCGAGACACTGGGGTCCGAATAAAAATTTCCAAAGCTTGACTATCAGACATCGTGGTGTTTGGTATTAATTACGATAAAGATAATTGAATTCTTCGTGTCCTCTTAATTGGATTTAAGACTCTTTTTTAGTCTCTGATCTTGACTGATGGGTCGATAGCCAGCACAGCACCCATTGCATTTAAATAAAATCTCATGCTTTTGAGGCTGGCTTAATCACGAAACCTTAAGTTCGAGCCCTTTTTGTTAAAAAATTTCATTCTCATTAAGGTTTTACCCTTGGTTGAATTCTTATGCCTCAGGGGTTTGAATAGAATGCTGGCTTGTTACAGAGGAATCCAGGTGGAGGGTGCAGGATGAATTGGGCGGAGGGCAGTGAGAGGGATTCAGTACAATCATATGAAACAATTTGTCTAGTAATTTGTCTCCCTACATTATTTCTCAGATTACTCATTTTCCTAAGCAATCAATGTTAGATCGTCACCTTCCCCTCCCCCTCCCCCTTTTTCCTAGATCTAGCAAAAATTCACTTAGTGAGTTTGCAAAGTCTAATTCACCTAACTTTGAATCTTGGAACGGTTCTCAATTTTGACACTATGAGATTCAGAAAAGGACTTGATGCAGGGGTAGTGACGCGAAAAATCAAAAAAAAATAAAAACAAAATCATTGTTGCTATCTACTAGTTTGCTTATCTGCAGAAAACTGTTAGTGGACTCTGTTTTCATTATCACTAGTTGCTATTTTTCGTTCAATCCGTTACATGCGACCCACACTTGACCATTCACCTTGTTTAGACCCAAAAGAAACTTATAATAATAAATTCCTATAGAGTGACTAACAAAAGATTTTCATCTTTATGTGGGCTTGTGTCTTTGTTGTTTAGTTTTTAAGACCAGAGCCCGATATCTCACAATTTTGTCTAAATCGGTCAAAAATTCTGTTACTATCGAAAACAAACTAGCTCTACATCTCCATCACGATCCCTTTGAACCCTTTTGGTTCTTAGGCTGGTTTGGTAATTCTCACTACTGAGGGGGCTAGTAAAACCTTACCTTTAACGTCTCGCTTTCTTGTCCAAAGTTTAAACAAGTCAAGTTATGAAACCAATTCAAAACTAGCCTTCTCAACTAGCCTCCTCACCTCAGTTGAAACGCTGCCCCTAAATCGACCTTGTCATGTAATCTGACCTTTCTTACCAAACTATAATGATCCGGAGCCTTTCCCTCTAAGTTATGTTATATTTTCTGCCTCAAAAAAAAATGCAACATATTCTTGTTTGAGTTTTTTTTTTCTATGTACCTCAACCTAATCAACTTTTGTTCAAATGACTGAACCGCAATCGGTTGTGGATTATACTGGGGATTAGGCGAATAATTTGTCTCCATAATATTGGCGTAACTTTACTTTTCATTGCTATTTATGAATTCGGTACTTGATGCTGCTGACAACTAGCGGTTTTTTATACTTTCCGGATAATCTGAAAGATGCAACAAACTCGTGTCAGCCTCCCACCATGTGGTATGACATGAGACGCTTCTTTGATGCAAAACTCAACTTCTGAAACCATTTTTTTCTGTCAAGACAGTACCTTCTTGGCTAACCAAGAACAACTCACGAGCAGGTGGTATTTTAAGAGGGCGAGCTTTATTCTATGGCAAAAATATCTGATTAGCAAGACTGCGAAACACCAAAACCTCCACAAGTTCTCATTCTACCCAACTTGTGAAATTTACACCTTATTATCTATAAACTGTTCACTAAAACGTTCAACTTGCATATATTATGCAAGTCGCATTGCGTCAAGTCCTGACTTAACTACATTAAAATGACGCGACTAAGTTTCCCCACGTTTAAGAGGAATGTCTAAGTAGTAAATAGATTGACATTATTACTTTCAAAGGGATGTTGAACCAAAGAACCAAAAATAACTATCGCTGACTTGGGTCAGAAAGACTGTATTAGCTCAGCGGAATGCGAATAGCAAACATTCGAAAGCTGAAACAAGAAATACTGTACAGAGACTTCGATTGCTAAAGGAGACCTGAGGAATCTCGCTAAATATTGTGGCAGTTTCCTGTTATAGTTTTTATGAAATTGAAGCTTTTTTACCTTCTATTGTCTCAGTTTACCTAATTCCAAGTAAAACTTGAAAAATGTATTTTTAGACTATCCTCGAGATTCAGGATTATTGACTTTTTTGACTGTTGTGTTGACTATTGTATTGTGTTGAGTTGTTTAACTAGGGTTTTTTTTACTATTTTGGACCTAGGGTTGTTTGAATATATGGAATTTACTCTTGTCTGTAATTGATGTTCATCACATACACAATATATATCACGTCTCAGCGGACTGAGCCCTTGATTTGGGCCTACAATGTAACAACTGTACGAATAGACTCGCCATTGTGAAGATCTTCAAAAGCTTGATTCACCTCATCAAGGTTTCGTGTATTGGTAACAAAAGCATCAAGTTCAAATTGACCCTTGGTATAACGGTCAACGAAACCCGGGAGTTGAGTTCGGCCCTTGACGCCTCCAAACGCCGATCCTTTCCAGACTCGTCCGGTGACAAGTTGGAAAGGCCGGGTGGAGATCTCTTGACCAGCTGCTGCAACGCCAATGATAATGGACTGACCCCATCCTTTATGGCATGCTTCCAAAGCACTTCGCATAACATTAACATTTCCAGTACAGTCAAAAGTAAACTCCAAACCACCATCTGTCATTTCAACAAGCTTGTCTACTATCGAAGTGCCTTCTGGAAGTTTTGTAGGATTAATGAAGTCGGTGGCACCAAACTTCTTACCCCATTCTTCCTTGGCGTCATTGATATCCACGACAATGATCTTGTTAGCACCTCGCTCCTTAGCACCCATAATCACAGCCAAACCAACACAGCCAGCGCCAAAAATAGCTACATTATCACCTTTTTGAACATTGGCAGTAATAGTTGCGGCTCCGTATCCAGTGCTGACACCGCAACCAAGCAAGCAGACTCGATCTCGAGGAGCCTCTGGATCAACGGCAACCAGTGAAACATCAGCGACTACTGTGTATTGGGAAAATGAGGAACATCCCATGTAATGGAACAATTCCTTACCATTGCATCGGAATCGAGTAGTGCCATCAGGCATCACTCCTTTTCCTTGAGTTGCTCGAACCTTTTGGCAAAGATTGGTCTTTCCGGACTTGCAGAACTTGCACTCTCCGCACTCAGCAGTGTAGAGCAAAACAACGGAGTCTCCAACCTTGACGTTGGTAACACCCTCACCTACGGACTCGACGACACCAGCACCTTCATGACCCAAAATGGAGGGGAAAATTCCCTCGGAATCATGTCCACCAAGGGTATATGCATCAGTGTGGCAAACTGCATTGTGGGTTACCTTTACTCGAACTTCATGAGCTTGTGGAGGGTAGACCTCAATTTCCTCAATAGATAGAGGTCTTCCAGCCTCCCAGGCAACAGCAGCCTTGCATTTGATAATCTGGGTTAGATCATGCCTTTAATTTGTTCAATTGCACTGATGGACTAATGCCTGACTAAAGTACTGGTCCACTTACCTTTCCTTCAGTCATGGTGAAAAATACAGTTCAAGTAGAATACTGGAGAAGTTAAGATCCAAAGTTTGCTGAAAGTCTAAAACAATGAAGTAATCAAAATCTGAACAACAGTTGTTTGTTTCAAAAACTCCGAAATTTCCGAATGCTTTCGATTTCATTTGACTGGTTCAAATCGAAAATCAGGCTGATTTGAATCAATAGTTAAAATAAATCAATAATGTCAATTGCTTTGAAATCAACCAATTCAAAGTTTAGATGATGGTTTCTGAGCCGTAAAATAGTTACGGGATAGGTAAGTGAATGCTGCAACAGTGACACCAACAGGTGGGAACCAAGTGAGGAGAGTCCACCAATAGGACGGAGTCACACTTTTGACCAGCTCGTCGACCTGCAACTCAAGATCACTCAAAGAACCATCATTACTAAGAGAAATATCACAGAGCTTTTTCTTTTCATGAACAGACATTTGACTTTCGATTCTTTTTTGGGCATCTTCAAGATTCGAGTTGTCACGTTTTACTAATCTTTCAAGTTGGTGCTCATCAGAACAATGCGCAACCACTGTGAGACCACAGAAGCGATCCAGCTTACTTTCAAACAAAAGAGGGATGTCAAGAACAACTAAAGAACATCCTCGAGCCCATGCTTTAATAACCTGCCAAACAATTTCTTTGCGAACAGCTGGATGTGTCACCGAATTCAAAAACTTTCTGTTGTCTTCATTTTGTGTACCAAAAACAGCTTGTCCGAGAGCTGGTCTATTAATTGAGCCGTCTGGCAAAACTAGATCCGGAATCTTGTCCGCAAAGTAAGCGACCACTGCCTTGTATGCTGGTTTTCCAGGCTCCAGTATCTGTCTAGCAATCACGTCAGCATCAACAATTGTCAGATTGTGTTTTTCCCGAAGCAGTTTAGAGACTGTTGACTTGCCAGTAGCAATACCCCCGGTAAGTCCTAGCAAAAGCATTTGGTTATTCCAGTGGTTTCAATAAGTAGGATTCGTTTCATACCTTTGGGGTTGAAAGCTTAAAACGCCATTTAGGGTTGGGATACTACTACTTTCCATGACCCCAGGTTTACTACTGTAGCTGGGCCCAATTGCAGTTTCTTGGGGTTGATAATCAATGATTCCTTTCCAAATCCGCAATTGTCATTGAAAATTTGGCTGATTTCAACATTTTCATAATCGTCAAAAAGCTTCAAAGAAACCTGATCTTTGAAGTCAGTTACAAGCATTTGAGCAAAATGTTGAAACCCACCTGACTTAATTGCTCTCTTTTGTGGCACTTTTTCTCCTTGAACTGAATTTAATAGAGGAAATTGAAATCTGGGAGGATTCACTGCATTCTTTGCCAAGTCGCAGACTTTGGGTGACTTGGAATCGCTTTTGGGATGAAAGGAGGTTGCTTTTCTGATTGCACCACTGGAATTTTTAGACGGTGTCTTGGGCTGAAACTTTGGTGTTGGCATTCTCAAAATAATTCACACTAGACAATTTTTGTACTCTAAGTCTTCTTTCAATAGGTGGTCTGTAACAGGCCATAGACCATATCGAAACACTACTTACACTACACACAATTATGGAATCCAATTGGTTTAGGGTTTGCAACACGTGCCCGGGTATCTGTTTTACTGTGAGGTAATTCTGGTACCGGAACAAGGTTTAATTGCCAACGTAAAAATCAAAGACCTGACAAAATAATTTTTCCTCCAACTCACCTATTAAATAATGGGCTTCTCTGATCTCAAATCCGCAACTGGTAAGTGAATTGCTTGGTGTAATCAACTGATGGTACTCATTGATTACTTTTGAACAGTGTACTTAATTGAGTCGAAGAAAATAGCTAACCAAAGGTCTTCAGCAGCTCAACGACTTCCTTGCTGACAAGAGCTACATTGAGGGGTAAGTAATTAATTGGCAACCCAATCGAGGAATTGCAATGAGGATTACACATGGTCCGTGTTGATGAGGCGGCTTAAGACCCCGCTACGTGAATACAAACCCATTTTTCACTTTTACTGAGCCATAAAAATTTTTCAGTTTAATTTTTTTTTTGATTTTGTTTGAGTCGGCAACTAACTCCAGCACTTCTGCTTCTCAGGCTGATGTCGCCGTCTACAAGGCTGTTGGTTCTGCCCCTGATGCCGATAAGTACCCCAACGCTGCTCGATGGTACAAGCACATTGCTGCCCAGGAGGACCTTGAGTCTCTCCCTGGCACTGCCAAGGAGGCTTCTGCTTACGGCCCCGAGGCTACTGCCGCCGCTGAGGAGGAAGACGATGATGATGTCGACCTCTTTGGATCTGACGAGGAGGAGGATGAGGAGGCCGAGAAGCTTAAGGAGCAGCGATTGGCTGAGTACCGAGCTCGAAAGGCTGCCAAGGGTCCCGGCCCTGCCGCCAAGTCCATGGTCACCCTTGATGTTAAGCCTTGGGATGATGAGACTGATCTCGATGAGCTTCTCGACACCGTCAAGAAGATTGAACTTGACGGCCTCGTCTGGGGTGCTCACCAGTGGCTCCCCATTGGTTTCGGTATCAAGAAGCTGCAGATCAACATGGTCATCGAGGATGACAAGGTTTCTGTTGATGAGCTCCAGGGTCTCATTGAGGAGGACGAGGACCACGTTCAGTCCACTGACGTTGCTGCTATGCAGAAGCTCTAAGTAGTTTTAGTCTATAATCTTTTTTGACGTTATTCAGTAATAGCCACTCAAGTGAGCAGACTGACCATCATTGGTGATAGTGTTGAATTTTTTTTGGTAGCCTGGAGTCATTTAACAGACTACAATACTAACCTGACATTATTATTTCAAGAAATAGTCTAGTAAATGCAAAATGCTTTTATTATATCATTTTAGTAGCTGATCCAAATGGGATCGAGTTAGATTGGCAACCTGTTTACTATGGTGAATGCAAAATCCATGAATAATGTCTTGGTCGCCAATTTCAAAGTGGACATGGGGAAGGTGGTTGTAGTTTTTAAAGATTTGGTCTCGAGTTTCATTGTTTACGAATTGATCTCGATAAGCCCAAAAGCCCCAAATCTTGAACCGGGAGTCGGTCCAAAAACTGGAAACATCATTGACATCATTGCCAATTGTAGTGAGCTCCTCTTTTCCCATTTCAATCCATTGTCTAATGATTGATGGTCTGGACAAAAGCAAACGGGTCGGTTCATAGATGTGAGCTGGAAGGGAGGAAAGAGAAATGTAATCTTCAATGTGAGTCCACAGAGAAGGTACCAATCTACTTACTTGCAGAGCTCTAGCAATCAGCCCACCATGGATACCTGTGTTGGCCATTTTAACTAGCTTTTTCCCAGCATCACTTATGTGCAAATCCTGTAAAGTCGGAGTCATCAAACAAACCAAACGTAAGTCAACACTTGGATCATCCACAACCTTCATAGCAACTCTCTGGGCTAACCAACCACCCAAAGAATGACCCATTATTATCACAGGTCTCTTGTTTTCTTCGAATAATGTTTGGTCCGAGTCAAAGGAGTTTCGTCTAGACAAAGGCTCTGTCTCAACTTGTTGGCTTGAACCTGCGAAATGCTTGAGAATTTCCACCTTATGATCTATTTGGTCCTTTAGACTGTACAAATTATCCTTAAAAGTACAAGGGTTGTTCAAGGAGTAACCTTTGTAGGAAGGGCAAATTATTTCATAAGTTGGATACATCTCTGCAAGGTTTCGCAAGTAAACTGTATAGTACTCCGACAACCCAGGATTACCTGGAATCATGAACAAAAGAGGAGCAGGTTCGCATGTTCCGATTCTGGGCGGGATACGGAAAACAGCTGAGCCATTCAAGTCGGTGTAATCTTGGGGTCGTTTTGTGGAGACCTTCTTTGGTTGCTGCTCTTCTGTATTGAACTTGTAAAGACAGAAAGGCAAGCTGAGAGCTGAAAATCTCTTACACAAGTCTAAGACTGACATGTTGAATGTTGATCAGTTCAATCTGTTGAAGATGACTCTTGATGGTTGGTAAAAAAGGGAGGGCAGCATTCACTTATAAATATATACTGGACCTTAGCTGCAAATTAAGCGATTTTTCAAATTTTTCAAACCTTAAGTGAACAAAACAAAGAATTTTGCCTTATTGGGAAGTAAGTCTTGTGCACGATTATGCATGCAACAAGAGTAGCAACTTTGTCAAAAAAAATACGTCACGTGAATATCATATTTCTTTGCCAGCACTCACGTGAGTTTCACATGATCCATGCAGATAACCAGATAGTCAATCTGATAACCTGATTGGCTCATGAGACGACTCTCGACAATTTCTCGTCAACTAAAATCATCAATGGCCACCAATCTATTCCATTCCGAAATCCAAGAGCTTGCAGCTCAATTCAGAGCCCATGAGTGGAAAGCTTGCGACGCTGCTGATGCCATGGTCAAGTATGGCTCTAAGCATGGTGGTTACTTTCCAGGACTCATCCAACAAAGCAAAAGTTCTAAATCGTCAGGTTTGACGGTAGGCCCAGCTTATACAGTTGAATATGCGCCATTGGATGATCCTCGTCCATCTGTTGGGGGTTATATAGATCAAGCACCCAAAGGAAGTGTTGTGGTGATTGTAACAAGCTCAAATGTCCAGCTGACCTCTGCACCTTTCACCCGAATTTCCAATGCTCTTTATGGTGGCCTAATGTCGACAAGGGCCAATCATCTGGGATGCGCTGGATCCGTTGTTTTTGGAAAAATCAGAGATCTAGATGAGCACATTGAACTGGATTATGGTGTTCACAGCTATGGCCTTGGCACTACTGCACCTGGACCAGCTGTCAAGGTGGTTGCTATTAACGAGCCAGTCTCCATTAAGGTATTCTCTCAGTCCAGTGAAAGCACTGAAGAGATCCGAGTGATAAATTCAGGAGACTTGATTGTTGCAGATGTTAATGGAGTAGTTGCAATTCCCTCTGAGGAAGCACGTGACATTGTTCATCACATTCCTGCTCGAATTGAAGCTGATAAACTTGTTGCGCAAGACATTAAGGAGGGCATTCCAGCAGGAAAAGCTCAAAAAGAACGACGAAAAGGATTGTAAAGTGGTTTAACGAATTATGATAGAACTGGCCTGATCTATAACTGTATGGATTGTCAGGTAATGTGGACTTAAAATAAATATAGTACATGTTTCACAAGTAGATCTTTGATGAGAATTACAGTATCTAAAAAACACCATCATTGATTTTCGCTTGTTTATTTTGGTCACGTGAATTCATCCTGCGATTTTAACAAGCTCAGAAAGAATCACATGACTCAATAAGAATTGAAAAAAAAACTAGTTCAGGCATTGGTTTTGATCACAACGCTATGGATATTGAGAAAATCCGGCTGGCGGCTCTCAAGTCGCGTAAAAACCCACAGCCTGATCCATACCTTTCGGTGTTGGCATCACATCCGGTTTATCAAGCCATTTTCGATCTTCGCAGACTGGGCCTCTCTTTCAATGATATCGTTGAGCAAAGCAGTGTTGATCCCAAAGTATTGGCTAATCTTTATGACAAAATGGGCTATTATTATGAAAACAAATACAAGAGTGTTGAGCCACAGAAATCACATTCTAATATACCTGCTGTTACTGCACAAGTGGAAAAGAGCGAACCTCTTACGCTAAACAGAACTCCAGTGGTACATTCTGAGGCTTTTGGTCACTTTTTAAATGGTGGAATATCAACACCTCAAGCAGAAGTTCTTGAAAAAGAAGACAGACCAGATGAGAAGATGAATACATTGGCACCAATCAAATCCTTAAATAACAAACTTCAAAGCCCTCTGGTTGAGTCAATGATGAAGGCAGCAGATTCAACGGTGAAGTTAGCTGAATCTGAAATGGACAGAGCTGATCCAGCTGTGAAGAGAGATCTAACAGCAGAGTCAGACTCTACAGTAAAGCCATCAGAAAGTCCACCTGATTATACATCGGCACCTCATCCTAACGTGGACAATTATCAGACTGCAAGAGCGAAGCGACGATTTGGGAGTCAAATACCGAAATCCCTCTACATAGATTTGTCAGATTCGGAGTCGGATGAGGAAACTGGACAAAATAAACAACCATTGACTGCATTAGAGGCTAAGAGACTCGAAATTGCTCGAATCCAAGCGCTAATTGAGGAGCATCAAATTAGGCAATCCCAGTCACCGTTTACCCCTTCTGTTGAACCCCTTCTAAAATCAGACCAAGAAAGTCCTCATTCCCATCCTGAACCGATGGAAACCACGGATAACATTGCATTTCAAGAACACACAGAAGAGGAAGAAGATATTACCCAATTATTGAATCAGAATAAAATCAGCCGCAGTGATCTAACCGCTTCAGACATCGAGCTTTTCCGCAAGGTGGTTGAAGCCCAGCATAACTTAGCTTTACTGGAGGCTGATATGAAAAAAAGAGTACTTGCATTGAAAAAAACATCGAAATCAAAACCAATGGTGAGTAATAGCAGACATACTAACGAAGGTACCTCCCCGGCATATGAGAGTTCTTTCAGTAACTCTGGGACTTCTTCAAATAAGACTTTTCATGAGTCTCACGATACTTCCAACTCTGATAGTCAGCCATCTACCAAAAACGATACACTCAATGGATCACGCGAATCGGTAAGTAATGTCAGGATTGGTGCTCGCTTGGCTAACACAGCGTTATGACTCGCCACTTGTGGCATTTAGGAGCCACAAGTTTAGTCCACTAGTAGAGTGGACAACCTCAAAAGACAACACAATCAGCTTGGTTGAATTCAAACCAAGCGACAAAGCCCTGTGTCCATTTGAACTGCAGGGCACTTGTAGTGACCCCAATTGCAACCAGTACTGCCATTTTCGAGATCTGAAGCTCTCCAAAAATGATATCATATATGAGTTAATGAGGGCTGGGGTCGGTGACTCGAGTGAAGAAAAAGCAAAGTATCGTGAAGACATGAGCACACTAGCCCGTAAGCTACGCCACAGCGACTTTGCTCAGGTAGTAAGAGAACTACGTCATTACCGTCAAAGCCGGTTACCCCCTCAAGAATTTCTAGACTGGCATTCTCTTGATGCTGTATCCGATTAGATTGAATGTTATCCGATAATAATCTAAGTCTACTTTGTATATATATGTGTATATATGTGTGTAAGGAAAGAGGCATACTAAGCAAGAATACCTCGAGATTTCAGAGCCTCCTTGACATTGCTAAAGACTGTCTCAGGATCTTGTTGGCAGTCGACTTTGATCACTCGGTTCTGGGTATCAAAGTAATCAACAACAGGCATGGAGGTTTCGATAAATGTCACAAATCGCTTTTTGATTGAATCCAAGTTGTCATCGGTTCGACCTGAAGTCTCACCACGCTTCAAGAGTCGTTGGAGCATGACCTGTTCGGGGCATTCGAAGAAAAGAGTCAATTTCGAAACACAAACCTCCTCCTCGAACTTCAATGCTTGATCCATCTTTCGTGGAAATCCATCAATCAAAAAGCGAGTAGCTCCATTCTTGATACCTTCATCCATTGCATTTTTGAGGAGCCCAATGGTGACTTCTTGAGGTACAATAGCTCCTGACTTGATGCATTCTGCAATCAGTTTGCCATATTGAGAATTGGGACGAGCTTGTTCAGCTCGAAGAAGATCTCCAGCACTCAGGTGGACAAATCCATACTGTTTGACCAATTTATCACATTGAGTGCCTTTTCCGGCTCCAGGACCACCTAGAACAAAGATGACAGACACGTCTTTCGGGCTGAATGCAGCTCGTCGGTACTTTTGTTTGGCTTTAGAAACCATATCTTGATATTCCACCTCGGTGATTTCACTTGGTGCCTTCTTCTCCACTTTCTGGGCAGCCCACATAAATGCACCTGTGGCCAATGCGAAAGTGATGGCCAATTTGACAGGAGTAGGCATGGCAGCCTTCAGAGGTTGTCCCAATGATTTGGGTGGCTTCTGGATAGGAGGGATCCGGATTTTAGATAGAAATCGAAACATGAAGACAAGTAAACTTTTGACATTTTTCAAGTCTCGAATAAAGTTGCCAAATCGACATTTTTTGGTTGGTCCTTATAAAAGTTCCATTAATTGTTTCGACAAACCCACATGATAGATGAATTGGTTGACGATTTTCATAAAACTTCCGTTAGTTTTTTGGGTTCAGAAGAACTGCAAGCTTCTCATTGATATCTCGCTTTTGGTTCTCTGTGGATTGTAGTTCAACTTTTGCTTGCTCCAATTGTAATTTCTTAGAATTAATTGATCCTAGAAGCGCCTGGATTGAGTCTTGAAGTTCTGATTTGACATCATCAAGACTTGGTAACGTCAGGTTACTCATCTGTTGTTGTAGTCTCTGATAATCTGCCAGTTCATGTGCTGTATGTATAGCAGTTGTGACCTCCTTTTTGGACGTTCCGGCTACTTTGGCAACTTGTATAGATTCCCAGTTTGTTTTTGAAGCGCCCGGGCTACTGATAGCTGAATTGATACTGTTCTCATCGCTGTCATCGTTTAGATTTTCTAGAGCCTCTAGAATTTCCTCTTGCTTGGAGCTCACTGGTTGAAACTGGTCATGATCCAGTTCGTCAGAGTCTATCAAAAGTGGCGGATCGTTTATATTTCCTCTCGTGTCTTCTTTAATGGATGGATGTGATATACTCTCATCTAATTTGATAAAGTCTTGATTCTCAATAACTTGGCTTTTACTGTCTGGAGTTGTTTGGAGCTCTGGGGGTGTACTTTTGTGTCTATCTGCTCGAAGCTCTGTCAGTTCTTTGAGGTATAACGGCGCCTCAGACTTCGAGCTTTGAGTCACAGAGCCCAGTGGGTTTGAGACGGCTGCTTTGATTCCACCTTTACGCCGAAAAGATATGCTTTCCTCAATATCTGCATTTTCAGGTTGGTCTCTCACGGGTACCTGCTTTTTGAATGTTCGCTTGGACCGGAAAGAAATTGAGATCTCCTCATCAGAAGATAGGTCGAGCTTTGGACCCATTCGTATCTGATCACGTGAGTGATGTCCAATAATATATATTTCGTCCAATTGTTCCGTTAAGGTTTGGTCGTCACGTGAGGGCGCTTAAAAAGAGCTAGACTGAATGAACCATGCTAATTACCATAAGATATGTACCACACATTTAAAAAGTGTAAACCATCTAAAAGCGACACACGTGACTTTCGAGATAATGTTGAAATATTTCAATTGCCTCTAAACTTCAGTTTCAAAATGAAAACAACCTGGTAATCTATAGCAGTAACAACCCACATATTTTAGTGAGATGCCACAAGTGTCCTGAATTACTCCGAATTACTCCTGACACCATGACCTGTACTTGTCTTACAGAGACTCAAGACCTCTAAACGAAGAGCCTTAACGAGGTTAGGGTAGACAGATTCAAAGGTTAGGGTCCGGATACTTTCCGTTCCCCCACAAAATTTCAAGACAGAATTCAGACTTGTAACTTTCAGACAAATTTTCAAATGAGTCAAGAATCTAATGAGGTTCAATGTAAGTGACAAATCGAGTTTTGGAACCACTGTGACCGATCATGAACTAACCAAGTCCTCAACCTGTACATAAGCTTTCCTGATCCAGAGATGGAGAAGCTCCAGATCAGCACATCACTGGATGAGGTGATCGCTGAGATCCGAAATTATATTCGGGAATCCTTTGTTCATGAGAGATGTATCACCTCCTTTGAACTCTGGTTCAAGGATCAGTGTCTTGATCATATTGAAACTTTGAGTCAAGTTGAAGGACTTTCTTCAGGGTCGGTTATCGAACTTCGAAATGCTGACTACACTGAGAGTGAGGCCAGTCTCCATGTTATTCGCATCCGTGAGATTGCTGGAATGAGTCAAAAGAATCATGAAGCCACTGGAAGAGACGCTGGAATCACTGGGTTTTTTAAGATGAACGAGGTACCTGCTGAACCTGTCAACTACATGGTTGAGAAAAAAGAAGAGCCTGCTGCTGAAGATGCCAATGGATCAGAAGAAAAGGAAAAAGAGACCGAGTCTACCAAGGAAGATAGCGAGGAAGGTGAAAAATCTGAGGAAACTGAAAAGTCCGAGCCCGTCATGGTCTCATCACAGACTCTCAATGGTGCCTCTCCCATGCACACACTCAACATGGAACCTTTGCAACTTGACGATTACCTTCCTCAACGAAGTACAGTCACAATTCCTGCTCTAAAAGCTCTATGTCTTTCACACTGGAACCCAGTGCCTGTCGCCGAGAGAGCTGAGGGCCATTTGATGTATCTCCAAGCCTCCACTATCGAAGGTGAGACCTTCCATATTGTTTCTCATGTATCTGGGTTTTACATCAGTAACTCCACCATGTCCGTCTTTGACCCGTCTCCTCGACAGGTTGAGAGAAAGCGAGGAAAGGGCAAGGCTGCCGAGACTGAAAAGCTACCAATTCTTTTCCACTCTCTGTTCGACCTCTTGAGTGAAATTTCTCCCCTTTTCACTACTCAAATCAAATCAAATTTTGAGAACATTGCCAAGTTCGGTGGTCCTCGAGCCGTCATTTCCCCCACCAACTGCTTTCTCCACAACCCCTGGTTGGTCCACAAAGCTCCCAACACCAAACCCGATGCCGCTAGAGTCCAAGATTCTCTTTCTCCCAACTCCCTCGATGGCCTCAATGATGTTCGTGAGTGGTCCGAGGACCTTCAAGGTGTCAGGGAACTTCCCAGAGAATCAATCAACGATAGATTGCTCAGAGAGAAATTCCTCAACAAGCTGTACTTTGATTTTACCGAAGCTGCTGTTGCTGGTGCAGTCCGTGTTGTTCGAAAGGAATTGACTCCCCTCAACCCTACCGAAGAGGAAAGTGCCCACATCTTTTTACATAAGGGAATCTTTTACTCTTTGGCAGCTGATGGAACTGGCCAATACACTGAATTAGGTGGTGATTTGGCTGCACGAGTAGCAGTATCTAAAGATCTTGATGCTATAAATCTTCTCAACTCTTTCGACTTGGAAGGATTTGCTACATTGTGCACTACCATTGTTGATTATTGTGGTGTCAGAGTTCTTTGTCAATCTCCTGTTCCAGGTATTTTCCGCCAACCAGATGATGCTCCTTCACAAATCAAATACGGAGCTCAGGATGGTCAAGAGGACTTCGTTACCGAGTCAGATTTTGCAGAGGCTTTTGATCCTGTGGCTGACATTTTCCGATTGAAGACTCACACCATCAAGACCCCTGCTGGAGGCGATGCCACCTTGCGTCTCTCCTCAGACACCAAGGGTCTTTTGGGATCTGACGGAAGAAAATATATCCTTGACCTTCAACGACTTCTTCCTCTTGATATTTCCTTTTTGGATGCTCATCCTGAATACCCACACAAGTTGGCTTTGATTCGACGAGAAGCCGTGGAGTTTTTCTTCCGATCTAAAGTTGCCCAAGAGGTACGAAAGCAGAATGGTGAAAAGCAAGCCGAAGAAGATGAAGAAGAAGAGCAAATTGCTACCCCATCTTTCGATCTTAAACCCTTTTACCTCAACCCTGATGCTTACCTTCTCGAAACTTCTCCCGAGGACGAATCTTATGTGAGAGAAGCATCAGAATACGTCACCAAGGTCATTATCCCTGAGTACGTAAAGGCTGTCGAAACCGGTGTTGGTGTCACCCCTATTGATGGTCTTCAGCTCACCAAGGCTTTACACCAGCAAGGTGTTCCCATGCGACATCTTGCAACAGTTATTTCTGAAGCCAACAAATGTGAGTCTGCTCAGACCCAAGTTTTGGCCAATCTTTGTCAAAAGGAAATTGCAATTCGATCTATCAAACACGTTATCCGGGATGCCCAGAGAGAATCTTCTTTTGTCATGGCCAAATACGTTGTTGCCCACGTTCTCAATGCTGTTGTTGGTTCCAAGTCAACTGTTGGATCCCAAATGGATGCTTTGCTCTCTAAGGAAACTGTAGAGAAGTGCTCTATTCTTAAACTTTCCGTTTCAGAAATTAGAAACAAGGTAGAGGCTGTGGCAAAGAGCCACTTTTCTGCCACTGTGGACTTTGAACAGTTGACTTCTTCACTTCCTCAGGTTGTGAGAGAAGTATCTCTTAAGTGCGGAGTTCAGTTCATCCAGCGTCAATACACAGGTGAGGAACCTTTCCATGCTGCTGATGTTGTTTCCATTCTCCCTACCATCAAAACCACTTCCTTCCGATCTAAATTGGTTGAAGAGGCTATCGAAGCTGCCCGAAGTTCTGTTTCCTCCGATCCTCAAGTATCGATGCAGCTTCTCAAGGAGGGCATTCCTCTAGCAGATCAAATCTACGGTACTATCCACCCTGAGTTGACTAGACACTACAATGCTGCTGCTTACATTGCCCATGAGTTGGATGAGACTGTTTTGGCTTCCGAGTTGGGACGAAGCGCTGTTGTTTTGGCAGAGAGAACTTATGGTCATGACTCTGTGGATGCTATTCTTGCTTACCTCAACTTGTCCATGTTTGAACATGCTCTTGGTGACTTTGTCTCAGCCCTTGCCTTGATCAAACATGCCTTAACATTGTGGGTCACAGTTTATGGATCCAAGCAACATCCTGATATGGTTACGTCATTGACCAATGCCATCGCCATGCTCCAGTCTCTTTCTCGATTTGGTGAAACCAAGCGATGGCTCGCAGAAGCCATTGACCTCTGTGAGAACCTTCAACAGCAAACCCAGACTGCTCATCTCCGATTCCAGCTTGGTCAAACTTATTGCTTCGAGCAGAAATACAAGGAAGCTACCAATGAGCTTAGAAAGGCCCTTCTTGCCTACCAAACCGCTTTCGGTGAGGATCACGAGTCCACCAAGGAGTGCTCAAAATGGTTGACTCATCTTACCTCTGCAGCTGTCAATGTTGAGCGAAGCAAGCAATTTGCTAAACAGCAACAATCTGTTCTTCAATCCCAGGCCAGGCTTCAAGCCCAACGGAAAAAGGAGGAAGCTGCTAAGAAGAACACAAAGACTGTTAAAAAGTCAGGAAAGAAGAGCAAAAAGGTCTTGGAAGATCTCAAGTCCAAGAAATAGGAAAACATAGAAAAACCATGTAAATAGTTTACGATTCGATTGTTATGTTACATAAATAGGAAGGGAACTTGGAATAAGTTCCTTAAACAAACCGCTTTTCTGCCACAGGGTATGAAGATTCGACCAGCGAATTGGATTGTGGGTAGTGGTGAAAATCAGAATTGTTGTCACTTTCAAAATCCAATGATTCTCGGATAGAGTCCACCATATGTCCTTCTTTAGCAGCATCTCCAAGAGCATGGAATTCGTCGTTAGCATCTTTTTCATTGTTTCGTAAGAAGTAGATTCGATCGTCCTTGGCTGGTTGATATCGAGAATCGGGATTCTTTGAAAAGAGGGCAATAAGACAAGTAACAATGATAACGATCAACAAGAAAAGTGAAAAGGCACAGTTAAGAATGAAGAATATCACACCCATGATCGAAGAGACCGCTGGAGGCTGACCATAAAGGTTAGAGAAAAATGTGAGGAAAAATGCATTAAGCAGATTCACAACCCCAATGGCAATATTGAGCGCATTGGTTCTCTTATCCATATAGGGTTTTCGCCAGCATAGTAGAACAAAGTAAACAAGTTCAATGATAAAAACAGCCATGGCCTGAACTTTGCCCTGACTTTGTGCAAATGCAATGAATACACATTTGAGAAATGTGTAACCAAGCTGGACCAACACAAAGTAGTAATGATCCGCATTGAAATGAAGATAGAGATATCCATATTTGTCCAACACTTCCGAGTCTCCAAAAAGCTTGTACTGGACAGTTTTGTATTCTTTCTTTGAGTTCCTTGCGATGATGAATACCTGGAATGAGCCCCAGCCAATAACAGCAAGCACCAGAACCAAAAACAAACAAGCCAGAACAACAACTGCACCCGAGTCACGTTCATAAAGCTCCCAAAGCCCAAAAACAAACAGCTGAGGAGTAAAGATAAGTAAAATACGTTTCAAAGCAGTTTTAAGCTGAGATCTGGTGGAGGCAATAGGTGCACTAAGCTGCTTCCGTTTGAAATGCCAGGTGGCTACCACTTTAACAATCGCTAGCATAATGCATAAGAAAATGCTGAAGAGAACGAAAAAAGTGAGAGAGGTGATCACACCAGATGTTTGTTCAATTCCTGCAGCATAGATCACCCGCTTGATACCTCGAAGCACCAGAAGAGTATCGGTTGAATGTGCATCAACAATTGGATTTCCATTTGTAGTCCCATGTAAAGCAGGACCGTCGTCTACAAATTTTCGGGCAATCAGTGTGTTGGAAGGGAGATCCTGAAGTCTGACACCCAAATTGTGGTATGATATTTGGTTGATGGTGGATCCATAAATATCGGTGATTGCATTTTGAGTGGATCTAATAATAGAGGAGCCAACTTTGGAAAGAACTGGGTACTTAGCATGGTATGTGGATGAAATAATGTCATCAGCCCATGATCGCTGTAATAAAACAGGCATGTTCGAACCTGTCAAATATAGAGTGGGGTCTCCTCCAGTGGATTGGACATACCATCTGAATATCTTTTGCATAAAAGGTAACTTGACAAGCCCCACAGACCAAGCGACATTTTGACCCCAAGCAGCGACCATAGGAGGAAGTCTCATGACGGACTCCATTGTGAAGATGACTGTGGTTTGGAAGTAAATGAAGAGAGATTGACAGTTGGCAGCAATATGAGCAGCTGTGATGGAATTGCCATAAGTGGCTGCAATAATTGAAACAATAAGTCCTAAGAAGGAGACAACGGCAGTCACCCACTTAACAGCAGTATGCTCCACAGTTTTTCCATTTGAGAATTGAATCACAACACAAGCCACCTTAGGGTCAGTTTTACTAGCCATGGAGACTGTTCGCTTTCCTAAAGTAGCCGTGTCAGGGGAGGCAGCTGTTTGTGAAGATTGGTCTTGTCCAGCATTGGGAGGAATTTCTGCAGTCGAGCCATCAACCGGAGCATTTTCAGCAGCGGAACCAGCAGTAGAGCCGTCAGCCGGAGCATTTTCAGCAGTGGAACCAGCAGTGGAACCATCAGCAACAGAGCCACCAGCATTAGAGCCGTCACCAGCTGAGCCGCCAACAACAGAGCCGTCAGCAGCAGAGCCATCAGCAGCAGAATTGTCTACGGTGGAACCACCATTAGAAGAATTATCAACGGTGGAACCAGCCTCAGGGGAATTTTCAGCAGAAGAGCTCTCGACAGAAGAGCTTTCAACAGTAGAACTACTATCTGCCTTTGAAGTATCAGAGCTTTTCGAGGAGTCTGAACTCTTAGAATCTACTTTCTGAAGAAACTTTCGGCTTTGCTCATCAAATTCTGCTTGCTTTGCGATATTTTTGTAGATATTGGCAACCACCATCACATCCAAGTCAGGAAAAGTAAAGCCGATACCTGGAACCTGATCTAGATCCTTTCTGCTAAGTTCACTGACAGATGTTAAATCAATGGTACCAGGTTGTAATGGGCACAGATTCCCCACATTTCCAGCATCTGGATCGCACGGGTCGATTGATAGGGTCTTGATGTTAATTCCATAGATCCAAATTTGTAACTCAGCGTAGACCGGTCCGTCGATTTCAGTTTTGGCTCGGATTGTGTAATTCAAAGTCGGTTTTGAATCCGGTCCAGCATCGTCGTGTAAAACAACATTGAAGGTGTCAGCTGTTAGTGAGGAGTTTTCCATACATGTCACTAGTGACGTTGCCTTAAACAAACGCTCAGCACCCTCAACTATCACTGAACACCAGAGTAGTAAAAGCAATGATAACGGTGATGCCATGCTAAATAAACCTGCGTGTAAAGAGGTATTTCAGAAAGAAATGAAGTGGAGGAAAATGAAGAATGATTGAAAAAGTATATTAAAGCTCGTCAGCGAAAGGGAGCTGTCCAAAAGAATGTCGGCCTGGACTATTTGACACTGAAGAAGTGCAGTGAAGACGGTAGAGAAAAATGTGAACGAGAAGGGAACTCAGTTATGTTTTTTTTGTGTCAGCCCAAAAGATTTTGATATTTGATGAAAATAAAACGTGAGCTATATTTACATTTCAAAATTTAAGCTTTATAGTTAGGAATTCGTTAAACACTAATGAGACCTTCTTTGTGAATTTTTTTCTCGACATGTGGATCGTTTAGCCAAGAGCAAAGAGCTAAAGAACTGGGGCCGATCAAATAATAGAACAGTTACTTTCACATAATAGCAACAGCGATGAATTTATGTAGAACTGTAGCAGATAAAATGTCTCTTTCTGTTTCAGCCTGTACTGGAGGCAGTGATTGACGCACATTGTGAAAGACCACATATCCTACACAATCCAACTCTAAAAGTACAACTTTTGAAAAAAAGAAATGCGGACCCCGCTTTAATATTAAGATCTTCCAAATGTCTAAAGTCATTGTTTCCAAGACAAACGTTTTAAAAAATCCAAATATACTACTGGCAAGAAATTGTTTTTTTCATCTAGAACATCATTGGCGTTGAGTTTATAAAACAGTATTGTTTGAATTCTCCTGCGTTGACAAACAATAATGTAGGACAAGCCAAGATGCTAGTGGGATGATAGGAGGGTTGTGGAATGTGACAAGACCCTGTTTGCAGCAAACCTTAATGTCATTATGTACTGTCTCACGTTAGTTTATCTTCTAAAGGCAGATACCAATTCTGCCTTATCGACATCCACATGTACAGATGTTTCTGCAAAATAGCGTGTAGCAATTTCCTGTAATCGTTGAAACCTTGTAATTGAATCCGCTAGTAAAGCTGACCAGACCTTTGCAATCAGTTCCTCATTGAAAGATGAAGATGCAGAGATTTCCATGGCAATAGAATGTGCGATATCGTCCTCAGTGCGCGAGGCACCAAAATGTTTTTCGACTCGTTTCCTTAGAGCGTCGACTAGTTTTTTCAACTCTTTCTGATTACAAGAAGCAATAACAGCCTTTATTGCCTTCTTGTTGAGACTGTGTGTGTGTGCTGGCGTGGCCGAAGCGTTACGAGATAAAAGCTCATCAACAGCCTCGATATAATCAAACACTTTCCCGAAAGGTCGTCTTAAAACAAAATCACAGTACTGTGAAAGATGTGTTCGATATTGGGTTTGAGCTTCAATCAGTTGACTTGAGAGAACCTTGGAATTCTCGCAAATTCCTGGCAATGATGTTATAAGACAATGCATGTTCTCAACCATCAATATATGGTAGTTCATTAGTTCCTTGTCCTCATGATCATGGCCAGAATTTAAAATGTTCGACGAAGAAGCTCCAGCATGGTCAGAGAGTTCCATAGAAGTCTTTTCCAAAGCATGGAATATAGCTTTTCCGACTTTCTCGTAAGCTTCATCGACAATATCCCTAACAGATCCAGCTTGATCCTCAACTTGCTCCTCAACTTTTTCACAGAACTTCGGATAGGTCTGAACAAATGCTACAGGAGCTCCGGTTCGGCGCTTGTAGGAAACATGTGTTCCATAAATGAGCTCAATTTGTTTAGAAATGAAATTCTTCCAGAGTGATTCACCTCGCTCCATGATTCTTCGAGTAAGGGTACTAATGAATTCAGGAACGGTGACAAACGACTTCATCTGATTGTCAATGACACGAAACAATGTTGGACATTCCAATGGGCGAGCCTCTACAACCTTTTCGAAATAAGAAAGACAGCCCTGAACAAACGGAGCAAATATGGTGTGCATCAATGAACCCAACATGTTAGCGCGATTTCGATCAGGTTCAATCCCTCGTTTGATCTCTCCGAAACGTTCTCGGGAAGATGCTGGGAACTTTGTCACAAAAGATGCAAAATCCTGTTCTAAGAAAGACGACAAGTTGAAGAGCTGAATAAGTATAGCTCTTTCAGAAATGAATGCATCTTTGACTGCATCAACAACCCCAGACACCGATTTTTGTAATTTGTCATTCTTGTTCAATGAAAGTGAAACCCCTCTCTTACGGGTGTGAACTTGCTGCTGAGATTGAGAGCGTCTCATAGTCAATGTTCGCACCGCACTTGGTTTATCATAGTTAGCCACGTGGTCAGAAGCAAACATCACACTCTGTTGATTTTTGGCTTCAGGCTTGAACAGTGTATTCCACCGAGCAAAAAAGCTGCTAGAAGCAGATTCATAGTAGCTTCGAGCAGATTTCTCATACAGAGTCATCAGACGCTTGTATGCCTCATTGTCCACCTCTTTGCAGTATAAAATAATACCAGCGTATTTGTAAACCGGTCTTACGAAGTATTCTAGATCCTTAATGATAGGTAAACCTGTAGGACCTGTAGCGGAATTGATTTGACCTGTGGCATTGCGAACTGACTCCATTATAACCGAGGAAATAACCGAGGTAGCCTTTGCAACGAATTCCGATGATGTTGATTCGTACAAATGATATTTTTCCTGCAATGCATTCATGTTTCCCAAAAACACCTCTTCATCCCTTCTGATTTTCTTGACCTCAGAAAGGGCACCATAGAGATCCACAAGGGACTGTTCAACGATGGAGACATCTTCCACACTTTCCATTTTTGCTATTTTGAGCATTTCCAATTCATGCGTAGGAATGGAAACGGTATGTAGGACATAACTGAGCTCTTCCCATAGACCTTTGAGGTTAGTAGTTTCAATTTGAAGTCCGTGACCTTGGCTTTCAATATGTTCAATAGCAGGGCCCAGACTTCCAAACTCCACTGAGAAAAACGTCAGGAGCCTATCAAGTTGATCACATTGCTCAATGGCAGTGTCTAAGTCTGCGTCTAGCCCTACCAGCCGCTCCTCCATCTTGAGAACATTTCTGGTGTTGTCATCTTCGACCTTGTTCAACTGGCTGCGTAAATCGTTTTCAAAGTCTTTCACGCTTTCATGGTTAGACCATTTCAGTTCAGTAAGAATGTCCTCAAAATAGCGAGAACTCTCTGCGTCAAAGAAGCTAGCCGAGACTGTGGCAGAAACATCTTTTGAGAGTCTCCGAGTGGAAGAATAAGAACCGGACGAGCGATGTCTTCTGTGGGCTTTCTTGAATGAGCCACCAATGGATGGGCGACTGGAAAACTTCACAGAGGCTTGTTGTGATGAGTTATTGGCGGCGTTCATTTTTGAATCGGGGTGAGCTTCAATCTCCACAATCTTCGGTTGAGGACTTTCTTCCACTCTTATGACATTTGCTTCATTTATGGCAGTCCTAGAAACGCCTTGAGCTCCGTTGGATTGGAAATCACCGAGATTTTCGATTTGGGAGTCAGTATTTGACTGGCGACTATTAACCTTTTCAATTACGAAATCTGAACCAGATTGGCGGGCACTCAACTTGTCAATTGGCTTGTCATCAACTCGCAAGCTTCGATGTTTTTCAACAAATTCAAATTTGGGATCGATCTCAGAGGTCAGGCTATTACGTGTCACCACACTTATCGAAGATCTCATAGACTCGGGCACAGTTTGAGAATCAGGTTCGTCGTCAATAATCATAGAAGAGTGTTTCTTTGGAGAAGTATTGATGGATGCAGTAGATTGTGTTCCTAATGATTTTCGGGCTGAAGAAATAGCCGGAATGCTTACAGCTGAGGCTCTCAAAGGATTTGCTCGTATAGCTTCAGCTGGCGGAAGTGAGCGACTGTTCATATTGCGTGAATCATGAGATACCCTGCTTGAGGTTTCTTGAGACATTCGTCTTATTTCTCCTTGACTTGAAAATTCTTTACTCGTTCGAGCAGGCGGAACGACGAAATCTCGAGATTGCAGAGGGTTAGAATGGCTAGCTGTGGAATTTTTTGATGGAGGATCTGATTGGGGCTGACCGATAGCTGGGTCCCAGCCTTCCAAGATGGGTAATTTTCCATTTTGATATTTTCGGTAAATTCGAATTGTAGATGAAACAAAGACATTCTTTTCCTTCAAAGAGTTGGTAACCCAGTAATAAGGCTTGGTAATAGTCATTGTGAAACCACATTGTGAGTCCATGTCGTTTTCAACTTTGGAAAGGTCCTCTAAATTCCAAGTCTTGCCAATTTGAAATGAGCCATCAGGATTCTCCCTCGCCTTGTGCATTCGAACTCGGCCACTTTTACGTACAGCTAAAATGATAGCGCGGGCCTTTTTTTGATGCTCGGGTGAGTCTGGGGGAGGTTTGGAGTTAGGGTAGCGGGAATCCTCAATCACCCGAACATGCGTAATATATGATTCCAGTAATTGTCCTGATTCTGGGTCTATTTTTGAGAAACATGATTTAATTATGCGATCTTTATCGACCTCATACTGTTTAGCCAGAGATGGCCCCGGACGAGACACTAAAGGTTAGAATATTTCTTGAATTGGAACCGAATTGCCCAAGACTTACTTTTAGAATGTTTTGCACTATTGACTTAGCGTCTGGATGTTTGATTTTGGATTATGATGAACTATTCTAACAATATAAACATAAGCCTTAGAGTATTGCTTGGTTGGGAGTTGGTCGAGAGGAATTATTAATAAAAAAAAAGCAGCTTACCTCTGTTTATAGGATATGATTTATATACTGCCTAATTTTGCTGCTTGTGATCCGATTTGTGCTGCTGGTAAAAGTGTGCCGCACTTATAGAAATTTAAATTTTTTGGCCAGTTGATGCCGTAGCACTCAGCAAGTCAAATGTTGATGATTTCAGTTGACAGTTTTAAATTCATTAATAAAATCACGAAATTACTAGTACGAGGATTTAAGCTTTCCTGTAGATAGTTCACTTGGTCTGTTGTTAGATCAGCTGCTGGTTGAATAAACAAAAAGTTCGATTGAATAAAACTACTACTATGAGAAATTTCTGCTTTTTACGTGGGCTGTAATTCCGGCTATCCTAAAAAACCAGTATCTTGGTGCTAAATTTTCTTGAAGAATACTTTATCAACACAACAAACCCATACCAACCTTAAATTCCTTAACAGTTATTCATTTCGATTCACCTTGGTGGTTAAGTGGTTATTTTATGAGCCAAGTCTTGGCAATGAAACTGATTCAGCAGCCGCACAAACTCAGTAAAAGACAAATCAAGACAAGTCAAAAAGGTTAGAAATTCTCATCGGAACAGCCTCACCAATGAATTACGGTTTTCTCAAAGCTGTCTAGCAGGAATAGTATGTGAAATCCCTCATGTCCGTTTGGTGACCCTCAAGGTTCTAAACTCACAATTAACCAGCGAAACTTTAGAAACAAAGAAATTGACTGAAATAGAAAAAAATGGTTATTACATCTAATATTTATTTAAGAGATCTACGAACTACTCCAGACTCAAAATTTACATATCAATCATTACTCAGTTGTCCCTTCGAAGAGTCTGATTCTAAGAAAAGCAATTGATGATTTCTTCAGAATTTATTGCTACATTGATTCGTCGGGATGAGGAAAATGATCCAATCCCCGAGTGCCAAGTTCAAAATGACTATGATGGTCGAATGGGAGTTCGCATTTCATCTGTTTTTGTTATTTTAGTCTGTGGATCATTTGGAGCTCTTTTCCCATTGATTTGCAGCAAGTCATCTGGATTAAATGTTCCAAGTGATTTATTTTTTGCAGTCAAGTACTTTGGAAGTGGAGTAATCATTGCTACAGCTCTTCTTCATTTGCTGCAACCTGCAAATGAATCGCTCACAGATCCTTGTTTGGGTGCCTGGAATGACTATCCTTATGCGTTTGGTATCTGTCTAGTCATGGTGTTTTTCATGTTTGCAGTTGAGCTTTTCTCATACCGTGCTTTTGGACACGGAGCACATGATCATGGTCCAACGGGCCTGGAACATAGCACAAACTCCAATGAAGATATCAAGCTAAATCAGCAAGCAGCGGAGGTGACCCACCCAATCATTGAGGCAGATCCTATTGCATCAGCAAATCACTTTGGACATGCAGAGAGACATACAGATGTTGGTGAGGAGCCCCATGGAGATGAATCTCTAGCTACTCAATTGGTCTCAGTATTTATTTTGGAATTTGGAATCATTTTCCACTCTGTTTTTATTGGTCTTACATTAGCTGTCTCAGGTGACGAGTTTACATCTTTATATATTGTGCTTGTTTTCCACCAAATGTTTGAAGGATTTGGACTTGGAACTCGTCTGGCAACAGCACCCTGGCCAAAAAACAAAAAATGGACACCATGGCTCTTGGGTATTGCATTTGGATTGACCACCCCCATTGCCATAGCAATTGGACTTGGTGTTAGGGAGTCATATTTGCCTGGAAGCCATACTGCCTTGGTTGTAAATGGCATTTTTGATTCGATTTCCTCCGGGATTTTGCTTTTCACAGGATTGGTTGAGCTAATGGCACACGAGTTTTTGTTTTCCACTGAGTTTCAATCAGCCTCAGGCAAAAGAATCACTGCTGCTTTCATCTTTTTGGCATTGGGTGCTGGATTGATGGCACTTTTGGCTAAATGGGCTTAATTATTTATTTTTAGTATTTGGACTTTACAGATTCGTGTTTATCTCGATTCACTAACAAATCAGATACAGATCAGTGTTGAAAAAATTGATAAGGTAAATAAAACAGTAATATTAATATGCTCTTTGCAATAATAGTATGAAAACTCGAACTTTATTTATTAATGTAGAAAAATTAATGCAGACTACTATTATGTTTTTTAGTAGAGTAGAGCTACTGTGCAAATATCGGCAAAAAATTTCAGATTGAGTTGCCAATCGGCCCTTAGAATAGACGAATTAGGGACACGAATAGTTAAATACTATCATAATCTTGGAAAAATTACGCATTTAGTGAAATCTGTAAAGCCTCCATAGCTAAAAAATATGAAACTTGTACTGAAAAATTAAATTTCCAACTTTTAGACCAACTTTAACCAGACACTCGTTATGCATTCAGCCCTACCACGGCCAGTGGGTTCATCTAAGGATGAGTTCACACCCAAAAACAGGCGGAGAAATCCGTTGAATTATTTGAATATCATGCTGAAACGATACACCGGCTCCAGCAATCCCTTAGTGCTCGTACTTCTGACACTGGTAGTTTGGCTTGGATATCTTACAATAGGCCAACTATTGTCTCATAGTTCACGCTCGCATCCAACAGGAATAACTGTTGTTTCAGCAGGAGCGGATAAAATCATTTTCTCAAAACAGCCCTACATCTACCCTTTGATTGCCAGTGAGGATGTCAAGGATAAGGAAAACCGACTGAGGACTCCTGTTTCTCTCAAGACTCAGGTCATGTATCGAGATGGAGGTAAAAGCAAAGTTCCTCATCAGTATACCAACACTTTAAATGGACATGCTCCTTTCACTGTGTCGTCTGCAGGAAAGCCCAGAACCATCATTGTGTTTGCCATTGATGAGCTTGATGCCAGACGGTCTGACTCTACTCATTCTCAGCAAATCGTCCAGAACCGTCTTCAATACGCAAAAAAGCATGGATATGGTATCTACGCCCGTTATGTCCAGGACTTTGCAGCTCACTTGGACTCTCGAAAGGTAGCGGTAGCACATCACGAAAACTGGGCAAAACTAGAGATCATGAGGGCTGCTATGCATGCTTTCCCCGACGCTCATAGACTTTGGTGGCTTGATTCATCTGCAGTGATTATGAATTCAAGTATAGATTTAGAGAAATCTATTTGCGAACCCCACAATCTGGAGTCCATCATGCAACGAGATGTTGCAATCACACCTCCTGAAGGAATCATCCATTCTTACAAGAGAACAAAATCTGTCGACGTCCAGTCTGTCCTCACAAGAGACGACCAGGGTCTTAGCTCGGTGTCTATGGTAGTTTCCAACGACCAATACGGCCAAGCCTTGATTGATTACTGGCGAGATCCTCTCCAACATTCTTATGGCGACTTTATAAAACAACAACCTAATAACCCAGAAAATGCTGCACTGACTCACATGGCTCAATGGCACCCATCAATCTTGTCCAGAATGGCTATTGTTGATCCACGAAAAATCGCCTCTCAATCAATTTCTGGAAAACATGTTCCTGGAGAGTATCATGAGGGAGATTTCGTAAAGGTTGTGCCTTGCAAATCTGCATACGATTGTCCCGCTGAATGGCTCAGAACCAATTCCAAGGCAAAGTAAAGCGTTTTTAGACCTATTGTAATTCAAGAGAGGTTTTTTTTTTCATTTCATTTCATTTCATTTCATTTCACTTCATATTTTTTTAATCATTTATTTCCACTTTTTAGACGACCCATTCTCTCTTCATCCAGAATTCCATCACGTGACACATATCATCATCTTGACTTCCCATGAAAGTGCTATGTGTTGCCGAGAAGCATTCGGTAGCCAAGGCTGTGGCATCTATTTTGGGCGGCTCCTATACCTCTAGAAAAACCTCGGACAAGTTTCTTTACAACCTCGATTTCACCTATACATTCCCCAATTGGGGCCAGTGTCAAGTCACAATGACCTCTGTTCGGGGACATTTATACAGCTTGGAATTTCCCAAACATGCTACAAATTGGAGTGCTGTTGCACCTGCTGAGTTGTTTGATATTCCTGTGGAAATGAACATATCCAAGGGTATGGAGAAGATCGCCCTCAATATACGCAAAGAAGCTCGAGGAGCTCAAAAACTGGTGATATGGACAGATTGTGATCGTGAAGGGGAGTTCATTGGGTGGGAAATCGCCCAACAGGCACTCAAAGGTAATAGTAATATAGAGATCAAACGGGCTGTATTCTCTGATCTGGAAAGGTCCCACATACTTACAGCAGCAAGATCTCTGGTTGACTTGGATCAGAGGGCGATTGATGCCGTGGCTGTTCGTCAGGAGCTAGATTTACGTACCGGGGCATCATTAACTAGACTGCAAACTATGTTTTTACAAGACAGGTTTCGTCAGCACAAATTCGATTTAGTATCTTATGGCAGCTGCCAATTTCCAACGCTAGGATTCGTAGTAGATCGGTTCTTGAAAGTCAAGAAATTCGTACCGGAACCATTTTGGTACATCACTTTAAAGGCTCTTCCACCTAATCGGAACGAACAAGAGGCAGTCGTCGAGTTCACTAATTCAAGAGGCCAGATTTTTGATCGAGCAGCAGCTACAGTACTCTACAAAGATCTCATTGAATCTCCAACACCTCCAAAGGTAACTCATGTCAGTGAGAGACCAACCTCGAAATATAGACCGTTACCTTTGACAACAGTTGAGCTTCTCAAGCTGGCAACGAAATCTCTCAAGCTTTCGTCCAAGGTAGCATTGAAGTGTGCAGAAGAACTGTATCAAGAAGGATTTATCTCATACCCCAGAACCGAAACGGATCAGTTTTCTCCAGATGTGGACTTGGCTAAATTGGTCGAAAAGCACATCTCAAACTCCAGTTGGGGAACTTATGCAGCTGATCTTTTAGCAACCGGAGTTAATGAACCACGAAGAGGAAAAAACAATGATAAGGCTCATCCTCCAATCCATCCAATCGCACATACAGTTAATTTCAAATCTGTCAATCATCAGAGGTTATACGAGCTCATAACTCGACACTTTTTGGCCTGTTGTTCCAAGGATGCTACCGGTTTCCTAAAGACCGTGCAGGTTGAATGGAACAAAGAAAACTTCTCTACATCTGGCCTGACTGTTGTGGAACGAAATTTTCTAGATGTGTATCCCTACACCAAGTGGAGTTCCTCCAAAGAAATCCCTCCTCTCGACGTCAACGATGAGCTCACAGTCACGGAATGTTTATTGGCTGATGGAAAAACAACCGCTCCTAACCACCTAACTGAGCCTGAGCTGTTGACTTTGATGGATACTAATGGAATCGGTACTGATGCGACAATGGCAGATCATATTCAGAGAATTCTAGAAAGAAACTACATCTTTAGATGTAATGCTAAAGGCAAGCAACGGCCGTCAGAAAACAGCAAAGGATATGATTATCTGATACCTTCCAATCTAGGTGTTGCTTTGGTAGAAGGATATGATCAAATTGGTCTTGACAAAAGTCTGACTAAGCCTAATCTGCGCCGGGAGTTTGAAGAATCTCTTAAAGCCATAATGGAAGGTACAACGTCCAAAAACACCATCATGCGATCCTCAATAAACTCTTTTAGAAGTGTTTTCCAACTAACTACTCAGAACCTGGACAAAATATCAGGTGCCATTCGGAAACATTTTTAAGGTACCATTTTCGGTTTTTTTTGTGTTTTCATGCTAACTTTCCAAGTCAGCTAGCAAGCATTAAATCATTTTTTTTTGGAGGATTTAACAAAATCCACAATTTGGGCTGAACCATCAACTGTAACAACCATTTTCTTGCTTGTTGCATTTTCATACAAAAGGACCCCTAAATCACGAGCATACTCCACCAGCTGGCGATACTCTTCCTGATTCTTGAATTCCTTGAATAAATATCCTTCTTGAGCATGAATTCGATCCATTTCAAGCTGCCACAATTTGATTTGATCCACCACCGTTGGAGGTATGATACTAGGAGAGCCGGTGGATAAAGCCAGGGCTTTCATACGGGGATGGGCATGCACCGTGAGATATGTAATAATTTGATCTGCAGTTATACCATTAGAGAGGGCAAATCTCACTGAATCTCTGTTGATATGGCCAGCAATCATATTGGCAAATCGAGTCTTAAGATTGGCAAACAGGTTAAGCACCGCGATTTGGAGAGTTGATTCGGTATATGCATAGATTCTGAAATTAGTTTCAATGATGATAAATCCTTCTTGAGAATTGTTTGAGTCCTGACCAATTTGAGTCGCAGCCTCAATTGATGATGCCATGGTCCTTAATGGCGAGGTGTCGGAAGTCAATGTTGTGGCTAGGCGAGTTGGGTAAAATCGCCGACTGGTAGTTTTGCGTTGATAAACAATTCCATAATCTCTCAAATCCTCCAACATGTGTTTTTGGGTATCACTCAAAGCACTCAAAGAGTAATCTCGGCCAAGCTCCAAAGAGCCCAACATGAAAATGAAATTAAGAACATCCACAGGATCCATTTGTAGGATCTCAGACATGTTCAAATAATGTAAGAGCAATGTCCAAATTTGAGAATTCACATCTTGAAGCAAAAACTGAAAGCCGGAGTTTGTGATTCTAAAATCCCCATGTGCCTTTTCCATCAAACCACTGTGAACCAAGAGATTCAAAACGCTGCCTGAAGGTTTGATTTTATTCGACGTGCCTACCATGAAATGCAGAATCATTTCCCATTGATCGGATGCATGTTTGTCGAGAAAATCAACGTCGACTTTGTGTTTATCTTCTGTGTCGCATGGAATACCAAAAGACATGTTCGGATCCTGTCCACCTATCAATGCAGATCGTAACGAGGATCTGAACACTGGATTGAGGTGAAATGTGCGAGGGTCAATCAAATGTAATGACCTCAGCTTTTTCTGAGCGACAAATTTGAGCCGACTTGAATTGGGCTTGACCATAGTATCCAAATCACTCGGAGTCAGCGGCTCATCGTTGAAAATGAGTCCCAGTATTACCATTCTAGCCAAGTTGGGCAGTAATCGAAAAATTGCGAGACATGTGGCCGGCTTTGTTAGTATGTTAGATCATTGATTTTGTCGATGTTTTCTTACACTTTGGTACAGTCGATTGAGAACCGGCTGTGGAAGACCTTCCAGATACTCGTTGATACTGGATTTGAACTGGGTTGTCATAATACCACACTTGTGGATGCAAAGTGATTGATCTAGTACTCTACACTATTCTAATTGTACATCCCTTTAGGTTAGTAGGTCAAGGGGTTGTACTGTTAAAACACCTAAAAAGGAGCTTATTTATTTAGTTCATGAATATAACAGGGTAAGGGCTATCACCTGTTACTCGTGAATCTTTGAAGTTACTCAGTAGACACATATCTAGAATGGTGAGTACAGCTGTTCAGACACTTTCATACAGAAAAAAGCCACAAGATACTAATTCAGGTGACCATCAGTAACAATCACGACGATTTAATTGTAAGTAAGCAAGGAAAAACACAAGACAGAGCTGTCAACTCGAGCAAAACAAAGTTGACTGTCGAAAAAAAAGACACCAGGTTTCAAGCCCATCGAGTTCAATTCACTAACCCAAGCATGATGCAGTTTTGGATTACTATGGCAAGCGCTTAGCCACCTGTTCTTCGGATAAGACAATCAAGATCTTCGATATTGACGGAGAAAATCATCGGTTGGCCGAGACTTTAAGAGGACATGAGGGACCCGTTTGGCAAGTGTCATGGGCTCATCCAAAATTTGGAGTGATTTTGGCATCAGCCTCATACGATGGCAATGTATTTATTTGGAGAGAGGAGAATGGAAGATGGAGCAATATTGCCCAACATAGACATTCTGCCTCAGTGAACTCAGTGATCTGGGCTCCTCAAGAATATGGACCTTTACTTCTTTGTGCTTCCTCAGATGGAAATGTATCTGTCATTGAGTTCAAGGACGGAGGAAGCTGTGAAGCCACCTCTTTTGCTGCTCACGACATTGGTGCCAACTCTGCATCATGGGCCCCTCCTACTGTTTCGGGTTCATTGATCCAACCTCTTAATGGAAAATCTAACAACCAGATTCGAATTGTTACTGGAGGATGTGACAATTTGGTGAAGGTCTGGAAATTCGACCAGGTCTCCAAGACCTACGTCCTTGAGTCGAAGCTTGAGGGTCATAAGGATTGGGTACGAGATGTAGCATGGTCACCTTCTGTCTTGTCAAAGTCATACATTGCTTCCGCTTCCCAGGACAGAACTGTCATTATTTGGACTCAGGAAGGTAATCAGCCCTGGCAGAAAAAATACCTCCAAGAAAAGCTCTTCCCTGATGTCGTGTGGAAGGTGTCTTGGTCTCTCTCTGGCAATGTATTGGCTGTCTCTGGAGGAGACAACAAGGTGACTCTCTGGAAGGAGAATCTCTCTGGCGAATGGGAATCTGCAGGAGTTGTGGAAGAAAACTAGTTTTAATATCAGTACTCTTTAATGAAGGATAACTATGCTTTTAGTCATCGAAAAGGATAAAAATAATGCTAATGACCACGAGTAGCTACATCCAGACATTGTTCTTCAAATCCAGGAAGATGAATGTAGCTGACTCCAGCTGATTCTAACTTCTCCAAGCTTTGATTGTTTGCCACAAAAGTAGTGGGCTCCATAACCCCAACAAACACAGTTTTGATGCTAGATTTCAAAATGCGGTCAAGACATGGAAGGTTTCCAGACAAGCGTTCAGAGCATGGCTCCATTGTAGTATATATAACGCTTCCGGCAGGGACGTCTGTAACATTATGCTCAGCGAAATACTTCTCCAATGCACATTGTTCAGCATGGGTGTTTCCAGGAAGCTCACGAGAATACCCAGTTGATAGTATCTTGCCATCTTTGACAATAACGGCTCCAACACAGAATGCAGTATTGTTTGGCACACATTTACTAGCCTCAGCCAGAGCTAATTCCATAAAGGGTACATGGCTTTCGGTAGCCCAAGCAGGGAACTTTGTAGTATACGACCATTGAGGCTCATCATCATCAGCTGATGGCTTGGACGAATAAGAAAATGCATGCAACCAGAGTGAAAGATCATTGGGTCCAGGGTCAGTGTAAAGATCGGTTGCACAAGTAGGGCATGTACCACCATAGACCTCTCCCTTAGTCTGAGAGTTAATGGGATAAAACCACGACTCTGCTGCCTTAGTTTTTCCCACCTCGTCCAATGCTCTCATCATGGGATTATAGTCAGCCAGACCTCCTTTACCTAAATCAGGTCCCCAGACCTTGGGAGAGGAATACAGGGGATCATTGGCAATAGGATGACCTAAAAATTGAAGATGAACACGGATCTGGTGAGTTCTTCCGGTTGATGGCCGACAAATGACCAGCGACGTTTCTCCGTCAAATGAGATACGTTGGAAAGTTGTGAGAGCATCTCTTCCTGGTGGAAATCCGTTACTGGTATTATTTTCAAGAAGTTCTTTATGAAGGCTTGGATCCAATTTGCTGGGCGCCACATTAAATCCCAACTTGGGTTGTAATGTGATCAGAGGTTCGCTGCAGACAACCTCCCCAACAGGGAACTCACCAACAACTCTTGCAATATATTTTTTCTGAACTTTTCTGTCTCTCAATCTCACACCAAACTTGTCAGCCATTTTGGAGTTTTTAGCCAAAAACATCAAGCCAGAGGTGAGTCGATCCAATCGATTGCAGGGATGGGCAATGATCCCATGCTCATGTTGTAGAACCATGATAACACTATTATATCGATATCTTCCAGTGGGATGAACAGGGATTCCAGAGGGCTTATCAACTACCACCAAATCATCATCCTCATAAACAATATCGATTGGTTGATCTGATACAGGTGCTTCGTGGGTGTGAGATCGATGAACGATAGCATCGCCATTTCGCACGATAGTGTCAATTGTAGCAACCTCATCATTGATTTTAACCTGCCCATTTTCAATGGCTTGCTTGTAGTACTGTGGATCTTTGGCCCGAAATTCGTTAGTGAATATTTCCAATAGGTTTCGATCTCTCCATCGCATTTTGCAATATGTCAAATAGGTGAAATAGTAGGGTGTGACTCGACGTAAGCCGTCACCGAGAACTTCATAACGTGCTCCTTCTGCCCCTCCATCTTCAATTTCCCTAAGATTGGCTCGTTGCTGAGCCCGAATTCGAAATCCAGAGTTGGGATCACGTGAGGCTACTCTTTGGCCTGTTAAATTCACCGAATCCATCCCCTGAGTCTGAAACTTTTGCAAAATGTTGTAAACTTGTCTGGTTCTTTTCTTCGGATTGCTTCTTGCTCCTTTTTTCGTCAATGATACCAATCTGTAAACGAGTGTTTTCAAGAGTTGGACTTGTAAGTTTTTCATGTAGAAAATTACCTTAATGTTTCAACGGTTTATGATTTGAATTTACTGATAACCTAATGTAAGCAGATAACATGTTGCAAGTGTAGGTAGCTTGTTAAGAAGGAAGTTTCGGTTAGTAGGTTATAGTTGGTGATAGCTATAACGGCTAGTTTAGTAGGCAAAATAAATAAAGACACAGAGAAGAATCAGTGTGGCCAATCCTGGTTTGGTGGTAGTTGCCATAAGACCAACTGCTATAGTATAATCCACAGCCATAGTTCGAGTAGTCCAAAAGAGCTGTTCATATGGATTGATGGGTGTTGAGTCAATTGAAGACTGAGCTGTTAATGGCAACAAATCCGATTCAGCAAAAAGAGATACCAACTGATGATCAGAAGAAGTGGTTGTGGTTTTCTTATATTCAAGTGGTGTTATATCACCTCGCCAAAGAACTCGGTCACACCAAGATGGAACTCGACGGGAATCATAATTGTCAGATCCAATGAGAAATTTGTAACTCGGCAAGAAATCAATTTCTGCCTCGGAAAACTCCCAAAATGATTTGTTGGTCTGCATTGCCTTGTAAAGTTCATCGACTTCTCTGTAATCATGTCCTGCACCCTCACCAATGATCTTAGCAGCCCGATAATTAAGATCGCCCAGAAAGATACAAGGGGCATCTCGATATATTCCATCAGACGAAACCCCTTCAAATCTCAACTTGTGGGCAATATCAGCAAAATCTTGATTTCGTTGAACATAGTTGCTTGGGTTACTATTAGCAGTAAAATGAGCTGAAACCACAATAATAGCCTTATCACCAATATTAATATGGATTCCCACTGCTCCTTTTAATGAAGACCAAAACATCCCTCGAGCAACTTGAGCAATCTTCACTTGCTTTACATCTTGTTGGGCCTTGGTGAAGACAACTAGACCTATAGCACCTAGCGTATGCTGGGCTATCTGCTTGTAGTCGTGTTGTTCATTCAGAACCCTTAGTATTGACTTTGAAAGACCATTCAAAACCAACCCTCCTCGATTCAAACATCCATCAATGATACCACAAATTTCCTGGAACCCACAAACAATTACGTCAGGCTCATCATTGCAGTTTCCAAATAGCCTGGCAAAATCCAAAGAAAAATCCTTGATCTGACTTCTTTTCGCACAGTTGAAGGTGGTTGCTAGTATTCTCATGAGTCACGTGTGGGGAAACGGGGGTAACTGGGTAGGTTATAATCAATGGTGATCAAAGTTCCAACCTTGTCTATCTAGACCTTCCTTTCAATAATTGTTGAGCCCATGTAACTTCAGCTGATGTAACTTCATGGGTCCAAAAGCCCTCAGAGGTCTCCCCAATCTCCATATGACCATTAGTTCTTTTTAATTGATCTGGTTCCATCAATGATTCTGACAGGTATTCATGGAATAGATAGGTTTACCTCTTTTGGCATACTGCCTGAACATAATATTTTTGAATGTAACCTACTCAGTTGAATGGATCTATTGCGGATCAAGACTGTGAACCAAAGGACGATTACCACTCAAAATTTATACATTAATAATGGTGATCGTGGCTAATCTCTCCTGACTTGTACTTCACCTCTTCCACATTACCTAATGATCACGTGATCAATGCCACGTCAAACCCCTTGACGCCATAAAAAAATAGGGCTCTCAACTAACAGCAATGGTCAAATATTAGACAGCTATGCCGGACGAGACATCCTCCAATCCAATCGCAATTTCCTAATGACAATTCCACAACATTCTAAGACAAAGAAAATACCTCCCACCCGTGGTATCCATGTGCCGCTACCACAACCCACCCCCAAACCTTCTTCATGCTTCCAGTCACTTTGACTCCTCAAGTCTTGTGGCAAACAAACTCTTCTTCTCTGTCTACACAATGACTGATCCCATTGAAGAATCAAAAAAACTACTCGATAACTCCGGAGCTGATGCTCAGGGAGACGATTCCCTAGCCACTGCTATTTTGCGAAAGAAAAAGAAGGACAATGGTAAGTAGAAGTTATCAACCAGACAAGTTTCCCATACTAACATCAGCTTTGCTTGTTGACGACGCTACCAATGATGACAATTCGGTAATCAGCATGTCCCCCGGAACAATGGACTTGCTTCAACTTTTCCGAGGTGATACCGTGCTTGTCAAGGGTAAAAAACGAAAGGACACGGTTTTGATTGTCTTGGCTGATGAAGATCTCGAGGATGGAATCTGCCGTGTTAATCGAGTTGTGCGAAACAATCTGCGAATTCGCCTTGGAGATGTTGTCACTGTGCATGCTTGTCCCGACATTAAGTACGCAACAAGAATTTCGTGCCTTCCATTGGCTGACACAATTGAAGGCTTGACCGGTTCATTGTTTGACGTCTTCTTGAAGCCTTACTTCGTTGAGGCTTACCGACCAGTAAGAAAAGGAGATCTCTTCACAGTGCGTGGCGGTATGCGTCAAGTTGAGTTTAAGGTCGTCGATGTTGACCCACCAGAGTATGCCATCGTTGCCCAGGATACTGTCATTCACTGTGAGGGTGACCCCATCGAAAGAGAGGACGAGGAGGGAAATCTTAATGAGGTTGGTTACGACGATATTGGTGGTGTCAGAAAACAAATGGCACAAATTCGAGAACTTGTCGAACTGCCCCTTAGACATCCCCAGCTCTTCAAGTCAATTGGTATCAAGCCTCCTAGAGGTATCCTGATGTACGGACCTCCAGGAACCGGTAAGACCTTAATGGCTCGAGCTGTTGCTAATGAAACAGGAGCCTTTTTCTTCCTCATCAATGGTCCTGAAATC
This sequence comes from Dengshuqunia hispaniensis, assembly GCA_900535975.1. Classification (NCBI taxonomy): domain Eukaryota; kingdom Fungi; phylum Ascomycota; class Dipodascomycetes; order Dipodascales; genus Dengshuqunia; species Dengshuqunia hispaniensis. Next base: position 2,648,301 of record LS992275.1, on the reverse strand, counting down.
ATGTCAAAAATGGCTGGAGAGTCAGAATCTAATTTGCGAAAGGCTTTTGAGGAAGCCGAAAAGAACTCCCCTGCCATTATTTTCATCGACGAAATTGATTCCATTGCTCCCAAGCGAGACAAGACCAACGGTGAGGTAGAACGTCGTGTTGTTTCACAGCTTCTCACCCTCATGGATGGTATGAAAGCCCGATCTAACGTCGTTGTCATTGCAGCAACTAACCGACCTAATTCCATTGACCCTGCCTTACGGCGTTTCGGTCGATTCGACCGGGAAGTTGACATTGGTATTCCCGACCCCACTGGCCGACTGGAAATCTTGCGAATCCACACTAAGAACATGAAGTTGGCTGAGGACGTTGATTTAGAAACTATCGCCGCTGAGACTCACGGTTACGTTGGTTCAGATATTGCCTCCCTCTGCTCTGAAGCTGCCATGCAGCAGATTCGAGAGAAAATGGATCTCATTGATCTCGATGAGGAGACCATTGATGCTGAGGTCTTGGATTCTTTGGGAGTCACCATGGAGAATTTCCGATTCGCCCTTGGTAATTCCAATCCTTCTGCTCTTCGAGAAACAGTTGTACAGTCTGTCAATGTCACTTGGGAGGACATTGGAGGTCTTGATTCTATCAAACAAGAGCTTAAGGAGACCGTTGAGTATCCAGTCTTGCATCCTGAAATGTACACCAAATTCGGTCTTTCTCCCTCTAAGGGTGTGCTCTTTTACGGTCCTCCTGGTACTGGTAAGACTCTTTTGGCCAAGGCTGTTGCCACCGAAGTCTCTGCTAACTTCATTTCAGTCAAGGGACCTGAGTTGCTTTCCATGTGGTTTGGTGAATCTGAATCTAACATCCGAGATATCTTTGACAAGGCCCGAGCTGCTGCTCCCTGCGTTGTGTTCTTAGATGAGTTAGACTCTATTGCTAAGGCTCGAGGTGGCTCTGTTGGCGATGCTGGAGGAGCTTCTGATCGAGTTGTCAACCAGCTTCTGACAGAGATGGATGGTATGAATGCTAAGAAGAATGTCTTTGTCATTGGTGCAACCAATCGGCCTGACCAGATTGATCCCGCTTTGCTACGACCTGGGCGATTAGATCAGCTTATTTATGTTCCCTTGCCCGATGAACTTGGACGAACCTCAATCCTCAAGGCACAGCTTCGAAAGACTCCATTGGAACCTGGTCTTTTCCTCGAAGAGATGGCCAAGGTTACCAACGGTTTCTCTGGTGCTGACTTGTCTTACATTGTTCAGCGAGCTGCCAAGTTTGCTATCAAGGAGTCAATTGAGGCTGCCATCATAAAGCAAAAAGAGGCTGAAGCTGCTGGAAATGAGGATGTCGAAATGGAGGACCCTGTTCCCTACATTACTCGAGCTCATTTCGAGGAGGCCATGAAGACTGCTAAGCGATCTGTCAGTGACAGTGAGCTCCGAAGATATGAGGCATATGCACAGCAGATTGCTTCAAGCCGCGGTAATGCTGGCTTCAGATTTTCTGACAACCAAAACTCTACACAAGAGGCCAATAATGGATTTGGAGGTGACGAGGCTGATGACTTATATAACTAGTTGCGACATAGATAAGTTGGACTATAATCATAATAGGTTTATATTCTACATTTTGCTTATGCATACATTGTTTTCTCATATACTGGTTTTCATACACTTTTCATACACTGGTTTTATGCACTGGTTTTATACACTGCTTTTTTATACACCGCTTTTTTATACACCGCTTTTCCATACACAGCTTTTCCATAAATACTTGTGGTCATCTGTGTGTTTTACCAGCTGTGTTATTCTAAATTATCTATATCTGATATTGATTTTCAACATTAACTTTGTAATGGATACAATCAATTTCATTCGGGTGCTCTTGAGGTACCCCTTCATGGTGGCAACCTATGTCGGTGCTGCCATGATCCCACCTTTAAAAAGCGCCTTTTCTACACACCCAGATCTGACTGGAATTTTATTGGTGCTGATTGTGCTGTACCTATCTTTACTGATTCTGCGAACCACACTCGTTTCAATGTATTCAATGGTCAGATCTCTAATCAGTCTAATGATGTTTGTAGCCGTCATTTTATCGATAGGCTGGGTATATGTACGAGGATTTACCGGGACCTTGCAAGATCTCAAAGCATTGTGGATGTTGGATTGGAATCAAGTGGAGTCACATTACACTAGTTATAAGGACACTTTCGAGGCCTCACGCAAAGTTTTTGAAGAAGCACAAAAGCTTCAATATGATATCAACACTCCCAATGTTGATTGGCCCACTGCCATAGATGCTGGAGAGATCCAGGCTCAGTGGAATCGATTCAAATCTTTGTGGAATTGATTGAGTAGATGATTTTTTTTTGAGCTCATTTATTCTTATTATGTATTTTCCCCTCCTTTTTACCTTTTAAGGTGCTTTTTTTGCATTTCTAGTAAAAGATCTTGCTGAGAAGGCGATTTACACAAGTCGGGGTTACACATCTATCAACTGACTCCATTGAGGTATTTGTTTGGGAAGGTTGGATCATTTTATTTCGGACAAAACTCTAAATAATCCATTACTTCGCAATGGTGGTGGACACAACATATTACGATGTTCTCGAAGTGGCAACAACAGCCACAGATGCTGAAATTAAACGATCTTATCGAAAACTAGCCATTAAGCACCATCCTGACAAAAACCCTGACGATCCTACTGCTAACGAACGATTTCAGGCTATTGGCGAAGCCTATCAAGTATTGAGTGACCCTGGACTACGAAACACCTATGATCAATTTGGTAAAGAGAGAGCTGTCCCGGAGGCAGGATTTGAAGATCCTTCTGAGTTTTTCTCCATGGTCTTTGGAGGCGCCGCTTTCATTGACTGGATAGGAGAGCTCTCTCTCATCCGTGATCTGACAAAAACAATGGAGCTTCACCAAGAGGGAGAAGAAGACTCATCCACTGAATCGGTGCCTGAGTCAAGAGATTGGGATTCTCAAATGTCTTCCACAAGTAACCAATTCGCTAGAATTACAATGGGAGAGCCAGACGCCAAGACAGTACCCACTTCTCAGTCCTCCTCGGAGAAACGAAAGAGCCATTTGTTCAAACATCACAAAGATAGCAAGGAGGTCTCTGCTGAAAAGGAAAAGAAAGAGAAGAAAAAGGCCATGTCTAAGGAAAGGCAGATGAAAATGGAGGAGTTTCAGAAGGAGCGGGTTGAGGCTCGAAAAGAAAGAGTCGAGTCTCTGGAAAAGAAATTGATTGATAGGCTTTCGATTTGGACGGAGTCTGATAAGTCTGAAGATGTGACTTTTGCATTCCGAGAAAAATTCAAACTGGAATGTCAAGAGCTGAAAATGGAGTCGTTTGGGGTAGAGATTCTCCATGCCATTGGCTCTGTGTATGTTAACAAGGCCACAATTTTCCTAAAATCTCAAAAGTTTTTGGGAATTACCGGATTTTTCTCTCGAGTGAAGGAAAAGGGCACATTGGCCAAAGATACTTGGAATGCTATCAGTTCGGCATTTGAAGTCCAAGGAGTCGCTGAGGAGATGGCTAAGGCAGAGGAGCAAGGCACAGAGTTAACAGAGGAACAGAAAGGTGAAATGGAGAGATTGCTGGTCGGTAAGACACTAGCTGCAGCTTGGAATGGATCTAGGTTAGAGCTTCAGGGCATTCTCCGAGAAGTTTGTGAGAACATTCTCCATGATAAGACTGTCGCGACAAGTAAGCGGACCGAACGTGCTCATGCTTTGATATTATTAGGTGCCGTACTTAAGTCCATTGAGAGAACCAAAGAAGAACAAGAGGAGGTTCAAGTTTTTGAACAACTCATGTCTGATGCTCAGGCCAAAAAGCATGTCAAGCGCAAACACAAGCATCACCACAAGTCCGAAAAGAAGGGCTCACTAGGGGAAGAGGGTGCATCTGCAGATACAGACGCAGATACTAGCACTCAGGCTCAGACCAAGGCATAACCAGCATCACCAGGCCTTTGACGTGTAGGACAGTACAATAGATTTAAATATGAATCGGCTATGTGGATGATAGCAAAGGAAGATTTGCTTCATTTTTCTGTTTGGCTCTTTCTAAAGCCGGGTTAGTGTAGAGATGGATAGGGGTTGATTCCCTGGATATAAGAGATTGCGCATCTGGAGATGGAGAGACACTACTGTCCCCGAAAACTGAATCCATGTCCTCAAGATTAACACCAGAGGTTTCTGGATAGCAAAAGTAAACTAGGATGAAAGAAAGCACACAGAAACTGGCGTGAATAAGGTAAAGCCTCCATCGAATGAGCCCTTGTAAGATTGGAGTCATGTTTCCAACCAACCAATTGAAAGCCCAATTTGTGGCTGTGGAAAGAGACGCACCTTTTGCTCTAATGGACAGAGGCATGATTTCAGGGGGATAAAGCCATGGAATTGGACCCCAAGAGTAACCAAAGGCTGCGTTGAAAACAATCACAGAAACAACCACGAAGGCTGGGGTTTGTGGAATGTCGACTTTCAACCAGAAAGATACCATTGATAGCGCAACAGCCATAATCACAGCTCCAGATAATAGAATGGGTCTTCTTCCCCACTTGTCCACCAGGTACCAAGGTGGGATGGTGGAAGCGATGTAAATAAGTGCGTTGATTCCGGTCATGAGAATGGCAGATCTACCGATCCAACCTGCCTCTTCAAATACCAAAGGTGCATAATAAGAGATAACATTAATACCGTTCAACTGAGCAAACATCTGGGACGACATGGCAATGAGAACTCGTTTTTTGTACTTGCGCCACATATCAGCATATGACCCTTCACCTTCAAGACGGTGTATAAGCACTGTTTGTTTAATTTCATTGAATTCCCGTTTTGCAATTGGACTTTGAATGTCTCCACCACAATGTAATTTAGCCAAAACATCCAAGCCCTCTTCGTCATGATCGTTGTCCAAAAGCCATCGAGGAGTCTCCACAATAACAAATGATCCGGTAAATAGTAACAAACCCATAACACATTGAAGTGACAGTGGGATTCGCCAACTTAAGTTTGAATCGATATAAGTGCAAAAGTAGTCAACCCACACTGATGTAGCGTAGCCAACAATATTGCCCGTGAATTCGATACAAGCCAGTTTTCCTCGATTGTGGGGAGGAGAAATCTCTGATTGATATACGGGAACAATGGTGGAGAGCATTCCTACTCCGAAACCAGCTACTACTCGGCCAAAAATCATTCCAGCCATACTGTTTGCAAACGTTTGGAACGCTCCGCCAACGATAAAAATCAACGCACCATACAGAATGGTTTTCCGACGTCCAATAATGTCTCCAATTCGTCCTACCATCAAAGATGAAACAAAAGCACCAACCTCAAGGATAGCTACCATCGTTCCAATTTCAGCTCGGGAAGGGTCCTGAAAGTGCTGCTTGAAGTGGGGACCAGTGATGATCCCAGACATCACACCTTGGTCATATCCAAAGAGGAAAACTCCCAACGACACGAATATAGAGGTGAAGTAAAGTAGTGGTCGACCAGTAAGCTGAAACATGATTATGAATTATGCAAAAAGTCCAAGATAATTAACCGATCAAAGAGGGATAAAGGCCCCCCGAAAATGTTCTTTTCCAAAAAGGAGTATCAAGGCTGAAAAGCTAATTGTAAAGGAAATGGATTGTTTCTTTGATCTTGCTGAAAGTGAGAGAGAGCCAAGTTGAATTCCGACAAGAATGCAAGGTCGATGTAAGGAGCGCTAAGCTTAAGTACAATTGGGTTGTTTCATTTCAGTTTGGCCTTTAGTGCAGATAAGGATATACTAGAAAGTGAGACAAATCTACTAAAATATAATGTAAATGTAAATATACTCAGACTATCTTCGTCAAGACCACAATATTGAGTCAGGATTCAAATTTTAAGTTGATTTGAGATAGGATCGGATCCAGAAGGAAATAAATAGGTAGGCTAATGGGGAAAGGTAAGCCACGTTGAAAGCCAGGGCAAAGAACTGGCCCTGAGTATTCAAACAAGAGCAAACGGTCTTCTTCTCCAAGTCATGATAATAAGCAAATGCATGGGTGGCAGCCAGAATTCCTCCTCCTACAATTTGAGTGATTTGAGCAGTGGTCAAAGAAGCTTTGATGAACTTGGGAACCTTGATTTTAAGTGATGATAAGGTGTAGTAAAAGTACATTATAGTGTGAATCAAGGAATTGAACACCACAAAGATCCAAATTGGAGGAGAAGAGAACCGGATTCCAGCCCACATGGAAATCATAGCCCCAGTATGGTGGTAGGTTTGAAGCATGGAGGAAGGTCGTCCTTTGCACAGAATAATGATGGTATCAAAAACCTCGTAAAACTTGGACAAGTAAAAGAAGTACCCATAGTAGGAAAGACCAGCATCCCACAAATCATTTGAGCAAAGACTGGACCAGTGATTATTAATTGAGAAACTGGGATTAGCACCAGGCAAAGTAGAGAAATGGCGATAAGTGTTCATCACTGCCTCCAGAATCCCAACAAAGGTCCAGGCTGAATAAATACATAGCCCAAAATTGTGCAAAACCACCAGCAGTTTAAAAAGTTTAGAGCTAGCAAAAGAAACTGGCCGTCGTTTCTTGATACGTTCGGAATGATTAGTCAAATGAACTGAAACTGCGTAAAGAGTAGCAATTGTCAAAGGCACTTTGATGTCCAAAGAGGCTTGATGTAACTTGGCAAGCCATTCTCTTGCGTGAAATTCGATCGGAATTTCCGGAAGATTTTCTGTTAAGGCATTTTTCAAAGAAAATGTATTATAAAGCTTCGGAGGAATGGATTGAAACATCTTTCAGGGTTGAACCAGATTTGGACTACCAAAGGAGACCCAACCAGTTTATATATATGTTGTTTTTAATTTTTCTGGGGAGTTTGTTTTTTTTTGTTACAATGAAATATAGTTTTAATCAAAGCAGCACATTTTTGGTATTTTCAGCATCAGTTTGTTACTTGATCTGGCAAAAGATGTGTTTGAGAGAGCAGAAATGTTCCCATTCGGATTCTATGACGAAAACTAAGCGAAAACTTCATGATTCCTCAGTTTTTTTTTAAAACAAATCCCTTCACCTACAACTACTAAAGTTCAACACAATGCAGAAATAAGGTGCCCGAACTTATCTTAAATGTTTGTTAAATGATAAAACAACAGTGAAATACAAGCAAACAATAAAAGTTCAATTGAAGACTATCCAACAAACAAAAGCTAAGCTGATATCGGACCTTGACCAACAAAAACGAACAGCATCCCTTCAAAACAAAATGTTTGCCATAGACCCTATTGGACAATTTTACCTCTCAACATTCAACATGAGATATGCTCAACATTTACACTCAACTCAACCTAAATAAATGTTCAACAGTTTTAATTTGCGATGATGCATAACAGGCTCTTAAATTCCATTTTTCCAGTTGGTTGATAGGTAGTTTAAAGTTTCTCAGCGTTTGCCGAGGCCAAATGTAGGTTTGACAAATTCTCCAAAAAGAGGTGTGTTTCTCGAGTGTGTATTGAGAGTACCCTTGATAATAGTACATCCGTGAATCATGATAGAGTTGAAAGCATCCGTTCCTGACGCAGTCTTAGTAGTCATCATCCCAGGAAACCCCGGAATAGATTTGTTTTACGAGAAGCTTGCTAATCTTCTGCACAAGAAATCCGATCGACTACACATCATTTCTGATTCTTTGAGAGGATTTCACTCAGAACAGGATGTGGTTGATTTCAGTCTTGACAGCCAAATTGAATATTTCACTAACTTGGTAATTAATAACTTTTCAAACCACAGCTCCGTTGTGCTTATGGGCCATTCCTTAGGAGCTTGGATATGTCAAAGGGTAGCCAAAATAGTCCGAGATGAATACAACATAACCATTGGCCTGGTGGGATTGTTGACCCCCGCTATAAAAGACATTGCCAAGTCTCCTAGGGGAATAGTTTTCGAAAAGCTGAATAGTTTACCTGGTAGAAGCTATCTACCCTATGTTGCTCAAGGGATAGTCCAAATGCTGAATTACATCCCAGGATTAACCCATTATACAGCAAGAAGAATAGCGTTTAAGGGTGCTGTTGTTCCCAAAGTGGTTGCTGATGAGATAAATCTGTCACTTCAGCCTAATGAAAATGAAGAGTCTGTGTCTGAATCTGATAATCCACTTGAAAAGTCATCCAAATCTGATCAATCAAATCAATTAGATCAGACTAATCTTCTAGATCAATCAGATCAAACCAATATTCGGGATCAATCAGATCAGACTAATAAAACTGACCAACCAGATTCCGATCTAGAGAGCGAGTCAGGGGCTTACAGAGCTGCCCTACTTTATGCCTCGACGCCCCGAATGGTTCGGCAAACCATCCTGTTGGCGAAAGAAGAAATGAACCGAATCGGCAGCGACGAAAGTCCCGAGGAAATAGGAGATTTTTGGTCGACTATGCCTATTTATGGCCATTTTGCCTTCAATGATCACTGGGTGTCTGAAGAAACCAGACTAGATTTATTTGAAAAGTACAACAATTACAGCAATGTCACCTTTGTGGCTAAACCTATCCCCCATGCGTTTTGCCTAAACCACAATGAGTCGGTTGCTGAAGCTATCTACCACCAAATGAAACACCTGTGATTCCAACGCCAAACACGTTTCTCTCAAATGGCTGGGTTAGTTAGACGCCACGTGCCAGATTACTCACATGAACAATGGAGCTTCAAACCTTGATTCAGTTATACTTTGACCCTTATCGTTCTCCTCTTGGCGGGGAGAGAAACCTTTAATATTACTCACTATTCTCAAACACCACCACCACCACTCATTATCAGCGACTTAGAGATCTCCACGATTGCCGGCATGAAATCAGAAACTACTGATTCACGAGAATATCTCAAGGGATTTCGAGATGGCCAGAAAAAAGCATATGAACAGCTTTACTGGAGAAGAATAATCACACTTTTTGGAGGAATAGGGATGATCATTTGCTATCTGGTTTACCAGGGATACAGCTTGAACCTCCCGACCTTTGGTTCGCAGTCTTTGGTTGCAGATGTTTCAGAAACGTCCTTAGAGAGCTTTAAAGAGTTGGACCAAACAGATATCATGTCAACCAAATCAAGAAAGAAGAATGTCATTTTCATGGTCACTGATGGAATGGGACCTGCATCCGTTGCTTTAGCCCGTGTCTACAAGCAGCACATCTATGATCTTCCTTATAATGACACTCTTTTTATTGATAACTTCCTTGTTGGCACATCTCGAACTAGATCCAGTGACTCGCCAGTAACTGATTCAGCGGCAGGGGCAACCGCTTTTTCATGTGGCAGAAAGTCTTATAACGGTGCTATTGGAGTTACACCAGATCACCAAGCCTGTGGAACTGTATTAGAGGGCGCCAAATTACAGGGGTTCAAGACTGGTTTGGTTGTCACCACCAGAATCACTGACGCTACACCAGCCTGCTTTGCTGCTCATGTAGCTTTCCGAACTCAGGAAGACGAAATCGCGGAATATCTTGTTGGAGAGCTTTCTCCATTTGGTCAAAGCGTCGACCTTATGTTTGGAGGTGGCCGATATCATTTCACACCACGTGGAAGACAAGACAAGAGGGATTTGGTGAAAACCATGAAAGGAAGCGGCTTCAACTACATCTCCACTCGGAAAGAATTTGACAATATTGACGTCCACAACTCATCTTTACCTTTAGTCGGTCTATTCACTGATTTCGACATTCCTTATGAGATCGACAGAAACCCAGAAGAGTTCCCCTCTCTTAAGGAAACTGCCCTTTCTGCCCTAAAAATTCTTGATGCTCAGACTAAAGATTCCGATCAAGGATTTTTCATCCTCATTGAGGGATCTCGTATCGATCACGCAGGTCACCAGAATGATCCCGCCGCTCAAGTTAACGAGGTCTTGGCGTATGACGAAATGTTTAAGGCTGTGCATGAATTTGTTCAGAAGTTAGACACCGAAACTATTGTCGTATCCACCTCTGATCATGAGACCGGTGGATTGGCCACTGCCCGTCAGCTTAGTGCTGATTACCCAGAGTATATTTGGTACCCCCAGGCTCTCGCTAATGTCTCTAATTCGTGCGAGTTTGTTGCTAGCCAACTAAGAATTCTTGACCCTTCAACACTGATGAAAGATTCTGTCACGGAGAGCTCAGGGAAAAAGTACAAGAAGCAAATGAAGAAAGAACTGGTCAAGTATGTTCGAAAAGAAGTACTGGAAAACAGGTTGGGGATCTACGACTACACTTCCAAAGAGATTGAGTCTATCATTAAAAACAAAGACAATGCTATCAATATTCTCGTAGACATTGTCTCTCGAAGATCTCAAACAGGTTGGTCTACCCATGGTCACTCTGGCGTTGACGTCAACATTTATGGCTACTCCAATAAAAAGTCAGGTGAGGAAGTGATTTCCAAGTCTCTTTCGGGCAATAGAGAAAATATTGACATTGGCAACTTTATGGCTTCTTACCTTAAGGTAGACCTCAACGACATCACCCAACAGCTGAACAGCAAACTTCCCATTAGCATCCTCAAGGCTACTCCCGAGATTGAACAGGATCCTTGTGATCAATATCATCATGTTGAGGGTATTGAACATCATTAAGACGATTTTGCCATCAAAAGCGTATGAACAACCTACATTCGTTGTACTTATCCAAATAGTTTAGTTTATATATTGTGTTTAGTAAGTGTTTTGACTCGCAAATTAAAATATTATTTGTGTGGACTAGTTTCAAGTTTGGTTCAGTAAGTGCTTCCTTAGATGGCATCATCACACATCCATGTGAAGCCCTTGAACTGTTCTTGCATGGCTGTAGTAAGGGTGCTGTTAACGGGTGTCAGCGCTGGTTGCTCTGAGGTGAATTCACGATCAAAATTTGTCACGTCTGTTGGTGAGGTTATCTTGGGAATGAACGGTGGTGGGATTCGTTTGTTGAAAATATCATCAAAGTTGACATTGGCAAAATATGGATGGGCCATGACGTCCTCGGCGTCTCTTTTACTGGAGCCCAATCTTCGGCTTGGTTCTCTTGTCAACAGTTGCTGTAGAATGGATACACATGTACCTGCCAAGTAGACGGGATATCGAGGTTCATCAGCAAGAATTGCGTCAAAGATTTCATCTTCGTCTTCTCCACGGAAAGGAGATTGCCCCAAAACCATTTGATAGATCAACACTCCAAAGGCCCACCAATCGACTGCTAAGCCATAACGCTGCTCAAGCAGGATTTCTGGGGCCATGAATTCTGGCGTACCACAAAAAGTACCTGTGGTTTGACCGTAACCCATGTCTTCTTTACAAAGTCCGTAATCGGTGATTTTGATATGCCCGTCTTTGGTAAGCAAGATGTTGTCTAGTTTGAGATCTCGGTAAATAACTCCATTGTCATGGAAGTACTTAATAGCCAAAAGAACTTCAGCTGCATAAAATTGAGCTCTCGAAAAGCTGAATTTTCCTTCTCGTTGAATATGCCACATGAGATCACCACCAGAAATGTAATCCATGACAAAGTAAACTCGATTTTCTGTCTGAAAACATGAGTACAAATTGATCAGGAACGGGTGCTTTCCGCGGTTAGCAATCTGGAGAACTCGTCGTTCGGATCTTGTACTTTCTACTTCGTCATTCTCAATAATGAAATCTTTCTTGAGCACCTTGATTGCATAAAGATTAGTTGTTCGCCGAGACTCTGCGAGCATGACCTTTCCAAAGTTTCCCTTTCCTAAGACTGCCAAGAAATTGAAGTCATCCAGGCCAATCTTTGGTCTTCGTTTAGTTCGGGTGGATTTGGCAGAGTCAGTCGCTGAAACAATAGAGAATCGATGGTCGGCATTGGGCATTTCAATAGAGCCTGAAGAGCTTCCCCTAGTTTGATGAGGAGACTGTTGAGATGTTTGTATAGAGAGTTCTTTTGGCTGCTGAGGTTGCTCTACAATGATGGGCTGCTGAGCAATTGGTTCAGCCTTGATCGGCTCTGCAACACCTGTAGTTGCAATGTCATCAGTCATTTGCTCATCATCATCAATAGGTGCAAAAACCTTTTGAGGGATGGGAGATTCAGCACGCAGGCCAGCTTGTTCGGACTGGGTTGGGCTTTGCTGGAATTTTTGGAAAGGTGTAAGTTCTGGAAGGAACTGTTGTGTGTGAGGATGTTGCTGCTGTTGCAAATGAGAAATGTCTTCCACGGGTCTCTGTTCAAGCGACTCCAGACGGGCACCCACGTAAGGCTGAGACCGCTGTGCAGATGCGGTAGTAGGTGCAGGTGTAGTGGAAACTCCAGTCAAAGAAAGAGGCACTGATGGGGCAGATCCAACTTCTTTTCGTTTGACTGTATTTCGGCGAGGCTCAGACGAAATTATGGAGTCAATTTTAGTCAATGATAAGGAAGAGGAATGGTCCTGATTGGCCTTTCGGATCTTGGTCGATTTGATTTCGGCCATAATTTGATTTGCTCTTTCCATTGACATGCCACAGAAATCAGGCACAAGATGTACACATTGAACATGACAGGTTAGACCACACTCCCCACATTTTCGGGCACTCTTTCTACCTAAAGGTAGAATATATCCACAGTGACAACACCAATTGGCAGATTTGTTGGTGAAGGTCTGGAACCTATGAGGAATTCTATGGTTGAGTTTTTCCTCATCGGGGTCTGTTTCAGTAGACGATTTGGAGATGCATTTGGTGACAACCTTTGCATAGCACTTGGGGTGACAGGTGAGACGGCAGTCCTGGCACTGGAAACCTGCAGAGGCTAAGAAGTCTCCACAAAGAGCACACCTCATGATCGAATAGAATTGGTGAGGAGCAAATTTGTGACCGTGGATCTCAACAACATCATCTTTCTTTTGTCGAATGGCATTTTGACGACCCAATCCTCCATCAATAACTCGTTTGGTTCGATTAGTCTTTTCAAAATTAAGAGTCAAGTAAATCTGACCGGCTGGCTCAACAACAAACCAATCCTCAATGATGGGAAGTGCATTTTTAGAATTGGATGCTGGCTGAGCCCAACCCGAGGCAGTGAGATGCTGACCATTCTTTCTTCGCCGAATTTCTTCAGCAATGTCTGAAATTTTGAGCCACAAAAGACCAACTGGCTTATAGTGGTCCCCGTCCTTATCATAAACAATGAGTTCAACCTCATTAGCCTTATCGACAGGAAATTCAAACGAATCGTTCCATCGCTCGTTTTTGGACAATTTGGTGCAACCAACAACATCATTTTCGACCTCAATTTCGATCAAAGTCTCCAGTCCTTTTCCACGAAATGAAGCAATATGTTCAATGTTTCGAACAGCTTGTACAGAAATTGAAACGTTTCCAGTCAAAGGACGTCGGATATTGGGAGCAGTAATACCTTCGGACTCAGCGAATCCTTCGTCAATATCAATATGCATGTCCTGATATCGCTTGGCACTCTTTTTCAACAGTTCCATTTTCTGCAGTGACTTTTTCCTCATGTTTTCTGCCTCTGCTCGAGATTTACGGTCTCCTTGATAGAGCTTGAGCATTTTTTCGATTCCTTCCTTATACTGCTTTTCCACGCTCATTTTGAACTCTAGCTGTTGTAGCATATGCTCAATTCTAGGTCCCATGAAAGGCGAGTCATACTTAATGAGATCCAGCTTGGTGTAATTGGGCCGTTTGATTTCTCCATGAGGTCCAGGGTTGAGAGTACTGGCGTCGGATGAGGAGGCTTTTTCAACACTGCTGGCCTTTCTTATCTCCAACTCCTTCATCTTGGCCTCAAGGTAGTCAATGTTTTTCTGGTAGTCAGCCAAAATAGATTGACATCGCTGCTGAAAAGCGGCGTCTTTAGAAGCTCTAGCAGCAGTTTTTGTTCCTTGAATGTGGTTCTTCTCCACCTCAATTTGCCGGTAAAGCTTTTGAATGGCAGAGTCAAGGTCATCCATTGTTACAAACTGCTGAGACAGGTAATTAAGTGTTCAATAACAAAGCAAAGAGACAAAAGCCTGGGTAATGTTAGAGTTAGTGGACTGGACAGAAATGTCTGCAACTAGTATGTTCACTGAGGTAAGCAGTCTGGTGATGAAACTACAACCAAAACGCTGCTGGTATTTACTAGAGATTATCCAAGGTCAGTCCTGATACTATCGAGCAGAAACAAGGTGTAGTATTCAAGAGTATTTTTTTGTTTATGTTTTCAGGTCAGCCTTAACTCAAGATTTTGCTAAAAATAGTCACGTGTCAGATTAGATAAGGGTTTATAGTCTAGTCTGAGTCGGAGAAACAATTATGAAAGCTGGTTGAGTAAGGGTGGTGTTTTTCTACTAAATGTGTGTTTAAAGACTCTTTCAAAGCTATGAGTTCACGTCGGTTTGACAGCTCCCCTGACCTTTTACTATGACATGTATGATTTGCTGTCTCTTTAGTTTCAACATGAAACTTTAACTGAGAGTAACTAAAAGTATGGAAGCATTACTAGCATATGAAACATTAAGATGAGATTTCATGGCTAGTAGTTAAACGTGTGGGGCCCCAATGGTTAGAAAGCAAAAGCGATAATAGGAAGAATCCCTTTACGACCCTTGCATAATAGAATAAAAAAATCATATAAGATCTATGTACAGTTATTTCTTCTTGGGCTCCAACTTAGGATAAAGTCGCTTGGCGTGATAATTGATGCTATTTGCTTGCTTGGGAGCTTTGATCTATGGTTAGAGAAATGCCGCAAATGTATTGTTTCACGCTGAAACTAAACATAGTTAAGATGGAAAGAAAATACTCACATTTTGGGTAACAGCAGCGTTCAACTGTTGTTGGAGCTCTTTGCAGGCTTCGCTTCCAATACCATTAGACGACCAGCAATTCAACAACCGTAGAAGATATTGGTATGTAGGTGGGGCTGGTCCTTTTTTGGAACCGCCTGCCTTCAAATAGTTGAGCTTTGGCACCTTAGATTTCATGGCGATGAGAAATTTCAAAATAAAGTTAGTGTGAAATATTTCGATTCAAGACCATTCATCAACGTCAAAAACAATTTTGAACTAGTTGGAAATGAAAAGAGACCGGAAACATAACATGTGAATTTATTTCTATTGGCGATTGAAACAATAGTAGTTGTTTTGTAGTGTAATCACGTGACTATATAATTTATTTACAACCTTTTTTATTCTGTTTGATATAGTATCATTTTTTAAAACCTGAAACTTAAAAATACTTTAAAAATAACATTTGAGATTAGAAAAAGAAAAAAGAGATAAAAAGACCGCCATGTTAACACGTGATCTTCCCAATTAGGCAAGAGCGGTCACCACTATTTAACCACTCCAATTTAGATATTATATTTTACCAGTCCTTCGGTACGAAAGAAGCATCTCTTGCAGACTTACCGATGCAAATCTTTATTAAGACCTTGACCGGTAAGACTATCACCCTTGAGGTGGAGTCTTCCGACACTATTGACAATGTCAAGTCCAAGATCCAGGACAAGGAGGGAATCCCTCCGGATCAACAGCGACTTATCTTTGCTGGTAAGCAGCTCGAGGATGGACGAACCCTCACTGACTACAACATTCAGAAGGAGTCCACTCTCCACCTTGTTCTTCGACTTCGAGGTGGTGCCCGAAAGAGAAAGAAGAAGGTCTACACCACCCCCAAGAAGATCAAGCACAAGCGAAAGAAGATCAAACTTGCTGTCCTCAACTACTACAAGGTAGATGATGATGGAAAGGTTGAGCGACTTCGACGAGAGTGTGACAACGAGTCTTGCGGTGCCGGTGTCTTCATGGCTGACATGAAGGACCGACAGTACTGTGGACGATGTGGTCTTACCCTCAAGATCTAAATTTTATTTAGGCTTAATTGATAAAAATTTACCTACTTGTTTTTAACACTGTAAAGTAAATAGTTTTTGTAGTTGGACAATTTGGAGTACGAAGGTTCTATTAAGTTGCTTGGAATTAGTCAACAGCGAAACTAGGAAAATAGTGTATTGGTTCTCGAATTGTATTATGGTTAGTTGAATTGTATTATGGTTAGCTGATATAGTGGTCTGTTAGTGATGGCACACATCATTGAACTATGTTTGACATGGACTGTTCAAAAAATGGGCGCAACATTTGACCCATAGGTGTAGACAAAATCGTAGCTGCCAGAGTCAAGATGTGCTGGGGAATACCTGTCCCAGTTAGAAACTCTGACAACTCGTTGCTGAAGTGATTACAATTGTTTTCAAACAGATTGTATTTGTCTGCAGAAAATCGGCTTTGAAGCTCCTCCAAGTATTCTTCCATAATGTCTGATGGAACTTCAGTTTCACCCAAGTCTATAACCTGGTGAGGAATTCCATGATGGCTTGTTCCTGCTGGACAAGAATGTATTCCAGCTCCATAAAACCATTCTTTACGATTAACAACTACACTTGTGTGCCAAATCCCCTCGACATTGATTCCCAAAAACTGAGGGGCCAGTTGGCGTGCCATTCCTTGTGACAGATCGTAAAGATATAATTGAACTTTTGACATTTTATTGAAGAGTGATGAGCCAGATAAATTTATAAGCCTGTCTGAGAGAGTCTGTTTTGCGCCACCCAGCTGCCACGCCACACTGTTAATGCAAAGCAGACCCACTATTGAGTCGTGAATTATTCCAGGGGCAATAGTTGTTGTGCTCATAACCTATGGAAACCTAATTCTCCAAGAACTCAACTCTTCCATACTGACAAATCTACACTAAGACCACTTCCATTTTACCAACTATGGCTTTGGCTGCGCCCATTCTGGCTCTGCTGGAAGAATCCTACCCGTCATTGAAGGGACATGCTCTCCAATCATTGGACAACAACATTGACCATCTATGGGCTGAAGTTTCCGACCAAATCTCTCATATTGAGGAGTTATACGAAGATGAGGAATTCCCCCATCGAAACCTGGCTGCTTTAGTGGTGTCTAAGGTGTATTACAATCTGGGGGATTACAATTCGTCCATGAAGTTTGCTTTAGCTTCTGGTGATCTTTTTGATTACTCCAAGTCGAACGATTACATTGATACAATCATTTCCAAATGCGTTCGATGTTACATTAGTGGCGCTCAAGCAAGGTACGACGATAGCGATGCTACCAACCCCTTGTCCTTTGAGGATGAAGACATTGTAGAATTGTCTCAGGATCCGCGATTGACCGAGGTGCTGGAGAAAATTCTCGAGGTTTCTTGCACACAAGGCAAACTACGACAAGCTTTGGGAATTGCTCTTGATGCACGACGCCTGGATATTGTATTGTCCATTTTGAAGAGCAAAGATGCTGATCTGATCCATTACGTATTCGATTGCGTCGTAACCGTTGTAACTTCCCGCAAGTTCAAAGACGAGGTGCTTTCCAGTTTGCTTGAACTGGTATCTTCCATGGATAAACCCGACTATCATGCAGTGTGCAAAATCATTGTCCAGCTTAATTCCTCCGAAGGTGCCATCCAGCTCTTTGATGATTTGTTGTCAGAAACAGAAAAGGGTAATGCTGATGCTGAGTTGATTGCTTATCAATGTGCATTTGACCTAGTGGCTTCTGCTTCTCAGCAACTCTTAAATCTTGTCACCTCCAAAATCACCCATCCCACCCTTCAAAAGATCCTAACAGGCATTCCCAAGTGTGATTATGACCTAACTTTTCTCAACAACAATAATAACACAGACTTGCGAATGCTCAATCGTACCAAGGCTGCTTTGGATCCCAAGTCCTCAATGAACCTCAACGCGGTTACCATTGAAAACGCATTCCTACATGCTGGAACAGCCGATGATAGCTTCTTCCGTAATAACCTTGATTGGCTCTCCAAGGCTTCTAGCTGGACCAAGTTCACAGCCACAGCTGCTTTGGGTGTCATTCATAAAGGAAATCTCTCTCAAGGCAGAAGGATTTTACAGCCATACCTCGGAGGTTCGTCCCATACCGGATTTCTACCTTACCAGCAAGGAGGTGCCCTATACGGACTAGGTCTTATTTTTGCTGGTCATGGCGCCGAAACCATAGAGTTCCTTAAAGAACACATTGACGAATCTGTCGGATCCGAAGAGGGTGGCGATGTGGTTTTGCATGGTGCTTGTCTCGGAACAGGTGTTGCAGGTATGGCTTCAGGTGATGTTGACCTCTATGAAAAACTCCGAAATGTCCTCTTTACTGATTCTGCTGTCGCAGGAGAAGCTGCAGGTTTGGCCATGGGTTTGGTCATGCTTGGCTCAGCTTCAGAAGAGGCACAGGATGAGATGTTACAATATGCCCATGAAACACAGCATGAGAAAATCATTCGAGGTTTAGCTTTGGGCTTAGCTTTGCTCATGTATGGACAGGAAGAGGCAGCAGAACCTCTGATCGAAAAGCTCCTGAGCAGTCAGGACCCTATCCTCAGATACGGAGGTGCTTACACATTGGCATTGGCCTATGTGGGTACTGGAAGTAACAAAGCCGTTCAGAGATTACTCCACATTGCTGTTTCAGACGCTTCCAATGATGTCAGAAGAGCAGCCGTTATATCTCTTGGTTTTATTCTCCTAAGAGATTACACATCGGTTCCCCGTATTGTTGAATTGTTGTCAGAATCTCATAATCCCGATGTGCGATATGGAACAGCAATGGCTCTCGGTATCTCATGTGCTGGAACAGGTTATAAAGAAGCTGTCGAAGTTTTAGAACCTCTTGCCAAGGACTCAGCTGATTTTGTTCGCCAAGGTGCCATGGTGGCTTTGTCTATGATTCTTGTCCAGCAAAACGATAAAATGAGTCCTCGAGTTAAGCCAACTAGAGAGAGCTTTGCACAGGCCATTTCATCGAAACATGAAGACCCACTTGTCAAGTTTGGTGCTGCCTTATCTCAAGGTATCATTGATGCTGGTGGTCGAAATGTCACCATTGCTTTGGAGCATTCGTCAACTGGTACTCTTAACATGAAGGCAATTGTTGGTTTGTGTGTGTTTTCACAATACTGGTATTGGTTCCCTTATGCACATTTTCTTTCTTTGTCATTTTCTACCACAAGTGTTATGGGAGTGACTGGTGATCTGAAGATTCCAGAATGCGATTTCGTTTGCAATTTCAAACCTTCCTTCTTTGGATATCCTCCTGCTGTCGAGGAAGTCGTGGACAAGGCTCCCGAGAAGGTTGCTACCGCAGTGCTGTCTACTACTGCCCGAGCCAGAGCCAGAGCCAAGAAGTCTATTGAAGAGAAGGGCGAAACCAAGATTGAGCCAATCAAGATTGAAATCGAGAGTCCTAAGCCAAAGGAAGAGCGTATGGATGAAGATGCTGATAAAAAGATTCCTGGAGCTAAAAAGTGGCGAATTGCTAACATGACTCGAGTTTTGCCAGCTCAATTAAAATACATTGAGTTTCCAAAAGATAAACGATTTGTGCCAATCAAGCCAGTTCAGTCTATTGGTGGAGTACACATTCTAAAGGACACAAGTCCCGAAGAGTCAGTCAAGTACATCAAGACATTGCGTCAAATCAACGATCCAATGGAAGATGAAGATAATTTTGCACCATTACCGGAACCTTTCAAATACGAAGGGGAATAGAATACAAACATGTAGAAACTTGTTTCTCAATAAATTGATTGAAGTATTACAAAACATATATAGTTAGAATGTTACTTTTAGTATTTTTGGATCAATTCAGTTAATCTCTTCAATCACATCAGTCTCTGCTCTCCTTGAATCGATTGAGAGCATTGCTGGTCTTAATGACCTTTTTGTTTTGAAGAGAAAATCGTTGTTTAGCTTCTTTTTCCTTCAGCTGCTCTAATCTCTGGGTTCGCTCATCCACAATGTTCTTTTTCTTTCTCTTTTTCAATTCTTGGGCAACAATAGTTTCGTTTTCATCCAGATGAGGTTGAAGTTCGTATTCGTCTTGCTGCTTCCGTTTGCTACCTTGCTTCTGCGATTCAATCTCCTGCTGGGCCCTCTCTTTGGCTGTCACTCTGCGTTCATCTGCGTCTCGTAGAACCTTACCAATATCATTAGGATTAAGTGTGATCATTTCAGGTTGTAGTTTCTGCAACAAAGACCTGACTTCGTTCTCTCGTCGCTGATGCTTAGTCTGGTAAGGATTGACTTCTAGAGCATCAAAGTTGGCTTCACCTGCTCCTGGAATGATGATTGACGAGAAACCTTCAGCATGTCCAATTCCCAAAATATCTTCGAATGGAGCGAATTGAAGATTGGCAATAGACCAGTCTGGATGCTGGGAATGGTACATATATGGTTGTGCAACTCTAGGCTCAATGGTTGGATCTTTCCACACATTAACACGGTTGCCATACCCAACAGCCAATAAACCAGTATCGGACCATTCGACACTTGATGCAGAGGTTTTGTAGGTTGGGAAATTATGCAACTCTTTATAAGTGTTTCGGAGATCCCAGACTTTGACACTTCGGTCAGCGCCAGCGACTGCCATGTGATTTCCTCTTCGATCAATAGCCACGTCTCTAACGGGGCCACGACAAGAAAGCATCTTCACCAAGGGTTCATGGACGTTGGGAGACCACAAGGTAACAGTTCCGTTGGCGTGGCCCAAATGCATGATGGCATTCCAAGGATTTTGGGCCATTGCTGTGGTAGGACCTTGTTTGGTTCTGATAGAAGCTACCTCTTTTCCTGTAGAGACGTCCTGGTAGAAAAGAGACGGACTCATACCTGATGCCACCAGCAGAAAGTGATAAGGAAGAAAGTCTAGATGCTCAATGTTGGTCTGGTGTTTCAGTTTGTGTATTTCGACTCCCTGATGATCATAGATATAAGTATAACGTTTTTGAGCCAATGCAAAATATTGGTCGTTATGCAGCCATTGAACATCTCGAACCGATTCGTTCAGTTGAAGTTCACATTGTAATTCTCCCTCTCTCCAGTCAAAGGCAGCGACATGCCCTTTTCGACCTCCAATAAGTAGCTTACTTCCTGTTCGGGTGTAGTTGATTCTATAGGGTCCCAAATCAGGTAACTTGATGTCATAGGCTTTCTTTTGAGTGGAAATATCGACATTTTTTCGAATTTCATCCTGAGTCACCTTGTATGTAGCCTCCATTTCGTTTTCAGCTTCTAAGAAGCCAGACTCTTCCAACAAGAGTACATTAGATCGTTTGACTTCTTTGTGAGCAGCATCTTGCTGACCAAATGTTTTACGCAAGTCTGCCTGGACTCGACGAGACTTGGCGTTTTTCCAAGCGTTTGCCATAGTGCAACTGTGGATAAAGAGCTTTCACTTGTTTCCTTGATCACTGATTCGAGCTCAAATTGGCCGATTTTGTCTGTTTACTGTTCCCAAATAGAAATGCAGATGAGCCAACCTCAGCAAGTAGTTTTAAACTTATTGTAATGTTCTTCGATTAGGAGCTTCCGAAGGAATGTACAGTGCTAGTCGAAAACCAATTAATGATGATTGAAAATGAAAATGAAAAATGAAAAATAAAAAAGTGAAAATAAAAAAAAAATTGACTTGCATGACAT
The DNA here is from genome assembly GCA_900535975.1 of Dengshuqunia hispaniensis. Taxonomy (NCBI): domain Eukaryota; kingdom Fungi; phylum Ascomycota; class Dipodascomycetes; order Dipodascales; genus Dengshuqunia; species Dengshuqunia hispaniensis. Next base: position 2,626,814 of record LS992275.1, on the reverse strand, counting down.
TTAGAAAAAAGTGAAATTTGAAAATTAAGAAGATAAAAAAAACACTGACTTGCTGGAAATACCACCTAGAATGAGCACCATTGACGAGCTTTTCAGTCAAGAGTTCGAAACAGTTTGGAAGCCTCAGGTGACAAAACGAAGCATACAAGAGATTGAAGGCAACGACATAGAATTTGCCTCTGATCTCAACAAGGGTCTCCCTGAAGATAAAAAATGTCGCATGGAAGAGTTGGATCCTTTTCCCAGCCCGTTTCCTACCCCAAATAGTATCAACGGATCAGAAGATGAATGGGCCGAAGATCATTTCGATGTTTTAAAAGCCACCGAGAATACAATGGCTGAGCTACATGATGCTCTGAATCATGAGTTGAATGGCCTTGGTGGCTTAGATGGACTGGGGGAGGAATTAGAAAATGAACTAACCAAAAACAACAATGATTCTAATGACTCTGAAGGTTCTGAGGGCTCTATCAGGTCTCCCATAAAATTGCACACCCCTCCTATTCAAGTTTGTACTGGCCCTAAAATGTCTCCAGGCATTGAGAGTTGCACTGAGAAGGGCCATGAGACATCCTCTTCAACAGAGCTTCCTAGCTTGAGCTCTATAAGTGACTTGAAACAACAAATTATGGCCACTCACAACTTGCTTAGCACATACCATACTCTCAAAGACCTTTACAAGAGAGTGTGCCATTCCCTCAAATTGAGAAACGAGGAAAACAAACGACTCACTACCCACATGAAAGTATTGGTTAATATCATTGAACAAACCCATGCCAAACTCTTTCGTTTGGAAAATGAGGTTGAATCTTTCAAAAACCAAAACATTGTGCTGACTCGTGAGAAAAAACTTCTACAGGGAACCATATCGGAATTACACAAATCCACAGATGGCATGGGCAAAGTCGAGTTGCTTCGTCTTACTGTTAAAATGAGAGATGAAGAAATCCTCAGGCTGAAAAAAAAATGTGGGGAAATTTGACTAGCAAAGGGTGGTCTTGTAATGGCCTTACGGCTCCACTATAAGTCCATTCCACAAACTTTGGGGTCATCATTGATATACTAGCATGTCTAATTAATTTATTGCATCTATATTGGTTAGTAGAGCAAACGAGTAGAGATTTTGAAAGGGGTTTGCTCAAGCTTCTCATACAAAGACTTAATGTCTGAATGGTCAACATCAGCAATATCGGCCATAAGATAGGCAATATCGTTTCGGGACTCAGAGTACTGCGATTCAATGTTGTATTCGGCGAAAATCTCATTGACAGTTCGCAAAACACCGGGAACATTCTTGTGGATGTACAGAATTCGGACATGGTTGTCGAATTCTGCGGAAAGAGATGCTCGCAAAGTAACCTCAGGGAAGTTGACGGCTCCAACCGAAGTACCCTCATTGATGTACTTGACAAGAGCAGCTCCAACCTCAATACCAATAGCAGACTGAGCCTCTTCGGTGGATCCACCAATATGAGGAGTCATAATGAGGTTTGGAAGAGTGGCAAGTTCATCGAACCACTCATTGAGCTGTGAATTGAATTTGTTGGCACCATTCTTGGCAGGCTCTCGAGGGAAAACGTCAATAGCAGCACCACCGAGCTTTCCAGACTTAAGAGCTTCAATAAGACTAGGAATGTCCACAACCTTTCCTCGAGCATTGTTGATGAGGTAGGCTCCATTCTTCATGGCCGAGAACTGGGCAGATGACATCAAGTTGATAGTTTCTGCCAACTCGGGAACATGTAATGAAACAAAGTCAGACTGAGACAAGAGCTCGTTAAGGGTAGAAACTTGCTTTGCAGTTCCCATTCCCATAATCATTACAACATCATAGTAGATGACATTCATTCCCATAGCCTCGGCCAAAACAGACAATTGACTACCAATATGTCCATAACCAACAATACCCAAAGTCTTTCCTCGGATTTCCCAGCATTTCGATGAGACCTTGTTCCAAGTGCCAGCATGCATCTCAATGTTTCGATCTCCAAGTTGACGAGAGAGCATAATGATTTCAGAAATCACCAACTCAGCCACACTTCGAGAGTTAGAGAAGGGAGAGTTGAAAACAGCAATACCATGATTAGCTGCAAATTCCAAGTCAACCTGATTGGTTCCGATACAGAAGCACCCAATTGCCAACAGGTGCTTAGCGTAGCTCAACACCTTTGATGTAAGCTTGGTCTTGGATCGGATACCGACAACTTGGACATCTTTGATTTTCTCAATGAGCTCCTCCTCATCCAAAGAGGACTTAATGACCTCAACTTGATAACCCTGTTGTGTTAAGAGATCAATAGCGGTGATATTGACATTTTCGAGTAACAAGACTTTGATATCACCAGTAGAAAAAGGCTTGAGAGCATTAGTTCGTCCAACACCGACACCGAAAGAGTATCTTCGGTTTCTGTGACTAAAGGAAGATCCGTAGGAATTGACGGGAGAAGAGGATATAGTGACCTCCTTTTGGCTGGGCGAGAAAGACATTACTCAGTAATGAAAAGATTGAGATTTTTCAATGACTAAATGTTAAAAAATATATATATAAAGAATTAAACTTTGAACTTATCTGACATTACTTGTTGACACGTGACGGAAAAAACGTTCATACATGATTGAAGAGGGCTTTACATGTATGGAGCTCTGAGATTTTCCAAGCCTGGTTATTTAGATAATTATCAAAGATTGTGTTGAACAATGGGCCAAGGTCATTTTTGATGAGTTGGCAATGGGGAGACCGTAACACAAGAGAGGAATGGTTTATGCACAGCCACTGTGGCGGTAGGCTCTGAGTCACTTTCAATTAAAGTAAACTTAACATTCAAAATTGAGAGATTAACATGCAGTGTATCAAATCAAGAAGGAGGGAAAAAAGTGTAGGAAAAAAAATGAAAGGTGCTCTCTTTGATCCTGTAATTGTGCCAGGGACCTTTTTCCCTTTGGAACTTAGGGATATTCTAGTTTGATGTACAACAAAATGGCATTGTCGTAAGCAGGGTTGAAAGGATCCTTAAATGTAGAACTTACTTAACCTTCAATCACATAATGACTAAAGGGCCACTTTTTCGACTACTTCGACATTTCCACAGTTCGATTAAAAAAGGGCGACAATCTCCTTTTGGATTCAATACTGGATCCAAGTTCCCGAAAACGTTTGGAGCCGGGCCTACTTATCGGACATTCAATGGATCAAAGCAACCAGCATTTTCATTTGGTTTTGGTCAAAACACTGTCCGCATTCTTGGGGTCTTGGGGGCAGGAGGTATAGTATTTTACCTCACTCATTTGGAAACAGCCCCAGTGTCCGGTCGTCGACGGTTCATGTGTGTGTCACCTGCATTTGAACAGCGATTGAGTGAGTCACAATATGAGCAAGTTTTGGGGGAATTCCGAAACATGATCCTGCCCGAGAATCATCATGTTACTCGACGAGTTCGAAGCGTTATGAATCGAATCATTGCTGTTTCTGGCATTGAGGCTGATTGGAAAGTCCATGTTGTCAATGATCCCAGCCTTCCTCCAAATGCATTTGTGATGCCTGGAGGGAAAGTGTTTGTTATGAGCTCGATTCTTCCCATTTGTCAGGACGATGATGGCCTAGCAACGGTTCTTGCTCATGAAACTGCTCATCAGGTTGCTCGCCACACCGCAGAGCGACTTTCTTGGGCTCCTTTTTATTTATTGGCTGGCATAGTACTTTACACGATCACCGGATCGGACTTTTTCAATAATTTCATTATTTCTTCATTGCTGGAACGGCCTGCCTCAAGGCAAATGGAAACTGAAGCCGATTACATTGGTCTTATGATGATGGCAAAAGCATGTTTTAACCCAGGAGCAGCTGTTTCTGTTTGGCAAAGAATGGATTCAATGGAGAAAAAGCAAGCGGGTTATGGAGTGATGTCCAAATTGGAGTTTTTGTCTACACATCCTTCTTCGTTGAAGAGAATTGAAAATATGAAAAAGTGGCAGCCAGAAGCTCAGCAAAAACGATCAGAGTCTGACTGTGACGGACTTATGGGTCAATGGATATCTTTTGACGGTTTACGGAGAGGATTTTAGTCGTGCTAATGTGTGTGTTTGATTTCATTTAAACATAGGAACTCAAAGTACTCAGGGAATCAAATACCATCGAGAGGCATTTTTTTCTCATTTCAAGTCGACTTAACTAACTCATTTCAGTCAAGCTCTTTTCTTTGTATCCTTTAAGGTTTCACATGATCATGGGTATTTCTTTTGAACCCATGTGCTCAATATTCGTAATCATTTGTCACCTTTAGTTTGTATTTTTAGAAATTGAGGATATACAGACAATCTCTTGTCGCAAACAATCATTTCTTTTCACTGATTCTGTAGTTCTTTACACTTTCATCACTGTTCGAGTGAACTGTAGTCATTTTTATTCTCATTTTCTCAAAAGTGGGTTTAGACTTGGAAAATTGTCTGAAACTTAATTCCAGTTGTGTCTTTTGGCTGAACATTACCAGACTTACTTGAATGATTTTGTACTTGGCGGACTTTCTCAATTAAATTCATTTTCAGAAGGAAGGACTAATGATTAATTTGTAGGCACAAACAAACCAGGCAGGTGACATGATGCCCAAAGTAGTGACAGCCACATTGTACTTTCCCTTGTTTTCCTCAATACCACATGGGCGTTCATTCCTATTTAAGATTATCCCTTTTCTTTGGTTCTTGACTATAGACAAAAACCATAAAAAAGTGTATGAGAGGGGACTTAATGCAGCTTACATGATAACGGATGGCCGAAAAATCATTCTGTTGTGAAGTCGCTACTTGTGGTCTACAAAATTTAAATCAGCGACGAACAACATCACAACCTTTCCCATTGCTTTTTATTTTACTACTTTTTCCTGTAATTTTCTCCTTGTGCTTTTTCTTGTTATGCTTTGATTTAACTAAACCCCGCAATTACTAAACAAAAACCACCAATTAAGATTTTGAGTTGTTCCTGGCTTTTACCTGATTAGGAATAGAAAACTGTCATGTGAAAGCTTTTAAAGTGAAAACTTGAATGTATTGTTGACCTGTTCACAAACATGTCAGAAACCCCAGGTTTGCTAGAGACAGCTCTCAACTTTGGGTTCTCTGCCGCAAAGCACAGTGGGCTAACTTCTATATTCAAATCACTCACAGCCGAGGCCCAACTACGACTTGATAAAAGATCGATAATCAAAAAACTTTTACAAGAACAGCAACAAGCCAAGTCCTACATTGAATGGTTTCGGGTCTCCTCCAAACTAGATTTCTTGTTGGGTAACCAGGAATGGAAAGAAAAAGACGAGTGTCCGGCTTATGACTGGAAATATGTTGAAAGAAGACTGCTAGAGCTCAAAGCCGCCAGAGCTAGCGGAGACTTGAGGAAACTTCTTCATTTGGTTCGAACAACCTGGAGTCGTAATCTGGGGAATCTTGGTGACGTTAAGCTTTATCGCAACAGTTTTACTGGTACCAAGCGTTTGATTGAAGATTATATTCTTGAATGTGAACTTGCTCTGAATGCTCTTGTTGATGAAAATCAAACTGTGTTGTCAGATAGAGAGCTCTTGACCCAACTTCTCAATACCCGCAAAGCGTTTGGGCGCACTGCTCTTATGCTATCCGGGGGTGGATGTCTGGGCCTTCTTCACACAGGTGTCTTAAGGGCTCTCATCGACACTTCGCTACTCCCACGTGTGATCTGTGGTTCCTCGGCTGGATCCATTGTGGCTGCAGGCTTATGTGTTAATAAAGAAGAGGATCTCGACGAGTTTATGAATGAATTGCTAGATCGAGGTTTCGATATTTTTGAAGAAACTGGAAATGAAGAATCGGCTGTTTTACGAGTTTCCAGACTCTTGAAGCACGGATCTCTACTCGACCATCAATATATGCAAGAAACACTGAGAGAGCTTCTTGGAGATGTTACTTTTCTTGAGGCCTATAACCGAACCCGAAGAATTCTTAATGTCACAGTCTCATCTGCTGGCATTTATGAAACCACACGTCTTTTAAATTACCTGACAGCTCCCAATGTACTGATTTGGTCTGCGGTCTGTGCCTCTTGTTCTGTACCCCTGGTGTTCTCCGGGTTTACTCTTTTGGAAAGAGACCCTTCTACAGGGGACATTCAACCTTGGCAAGCTTCATCTTTGAAATTTATTGATGGATCAGTTCATGGAGATGTTCCCACCTCTCGTCTGGCTGAGATGTTCAATGTCAACCATTTCATTGTGTCCCAAGTCAACCCGCACGTGGCACCATTTTTAAAGATTACCGAGGATAGGGGTGATCCAGACTCAGTAGATGATATTTATGCCATCAAAATATGGGACAGTGTCAAGACCTTACTAACGGACGAAGTTATGCATCAACTCCAAGTTCTATATGAGTTTGGAATTTTCAAGAACCTCTGCTCAAAAATGGGCGGTGTTCTTTCTCAACGTTACAAGGGAGACATCACAATTTTGCCCCAGCTAAGGTTTTCGGAGTTTGCCAAACTGCTGTCCAACCCAGATCCCAAATACATGAAAGACACACATCAGCGGGGAGCTCAGGCAACGTATCGTAAGATTTCTCTTATCCGAAACCATTGCGCAATTGAGTTGGCTCTGGATCGGGCAATTCACGAACTAAGAACCCGAATTATTGCATCCCGAACCCCTATGATTTCTGTTAGTGAAGTCCCGCATGCCAATGTTTCGTTTGCAGAATCGACTGATAGAGCTGATCCTATTCCTGCAGTCAAGCATAGCCAATCTTCTGTTCAAATCTCCCTCACACGAAGCAGAAGTATTGGCCCTCATACTCGTCTCAAGAAACAGTCATCATTCACTCATGCCCGGGTGGGGTCGGAAATCATTGGAGTTGATCACCGAAACAATATTTTGTTTTCAAACTCTACTATGCCCCTTCATAGTAGTCGCTCTAAACAAGCAAGCCGAAAGCATACCTTACAATCTCTTCCCACCTCTCCTCTCCATCACCCTAACATGGTTCCCTCAACACAGCCAGGCAAGCAACAGCTTAGTAACTCGCAATCCATGAATTCCTGTTACTTCTCACCCCCTGTCGAATTCGAGTGGGATTCGGATGACGAAGGCAAGACCGATTCGGGAACACACAAGTCTCGAACTGTTTCGTGCAATACCACTCCGCTCCAATCCCGTCGTCATTCAGAAGAAGGATTTTCTAAGGTGGAGTTGATCAAGGCTGAACGTGCTTAGGAATCTCTTTCACACATGTTTGAGGATGCAGACTGTTCCGATTCGTACTAATTTTATTTGCTTATTGCCATTATATATCATCATGCTCCTATGTATTATTTATTTTTTCACTTTTTTTTCCTCAATAATTCCATTTCCCATTCACCACCAAAATAAACTTGAGATAATGCAAGGTTGGTAAATTTATTTTAGTCTCAACAATGGCAAAGGCTGAGTTTGGAACTCCCAAATATGTTGCCAACCAAATGAAAGCTCGTGGGCTCCAGAAGCTGAGATGGTATTGTCAAGTGTGTGAAAAGCAATGTCGAGATGAGAACGGTTATAAATGCCACGTTCAGTCTGAAAGTCATCAAAGACAAATATTGATTGTTGGTGAAAATGCTCGAAAGCACATTTCCGACTACTCAAAAACTTTTAAAGCTGATTTTGTTAGACAGCTTCGAATGTCCCATGGTGAAAAGCCCATCAATGCTAATCGGTTCTACAATGAGTACATTCAGAATAAAGAACATGTACACATGAATGCCACTCATTGGGCTAGTCTTGCAGCTTTTGTTTATCATCTTAAGGAGGAGGAAATTTGCACAGTTACAGAAGATAAAAATGGACTGATCATTGCCTATATCGATCGCAGTTCAAAGCAGCGTCAAGAGACAGCTGGGAATAAAGCTCGTAAAAGTGATGTCAAGCTTACAGATTTAAAGCAAATTGAGCTTGAAATTGAACAAGCTAAAAAAGAGGCTCATAGCAAGCCCATTCCAACAGAGCCAGAGGTTAAGACCAAAGCACCCGAAGCTGGCTCTATATCACTTTCTCTCAAACAATTGCCATCATCCAAGTCAAAAACAAAAACAACCAACCCATTCGCAGCCATGAAAGCTAAAGTGTCTAAACCACCACTTATATCAAAACGAAAATCAGTTTTGGAAAAACTAATGAAGGATAAATTATAACAAATACATAAAAAAGACTCAAGCTAAAAAAACATTTTGTTAAGAAAGACAGTTAAAAAAGACAGTTAAAAAAGACAGTTAAAAAAGACTTGGTTAAATAACACTTGAATTTATAATTTATAAGGTTTCGATATTCAATATCATTGGACTTTACTGACATAAACGGCCTCGTTTACAACAATAAAGTCTCTAAATAGAGAACAAATAAGCTCATAGAGCTGGTCCAAAAACTAAATTAAGCAGCTTCTACTAGAGGCAATACCCGGATGGCTCTGGTAAAAGGCAAGGGCCATATTCGTTGATGTTGACCTCCACTGCTAAGGAGAAGAAAAACTTATTTGAATGCGATTTTTATACTCCCCGAAAGGAGGGTAAATCATTCCATGTAAGGAATTTATGGTTGAAAAAAAAAGGCAAAATCTTGACTTTGAGATTGTAATTTGTTGGTACCTTGAACTATCCAAATAGCTGTTTTGATAGCCAATCAAGAGAATATCGGCTGGTTCAGTTTTAAAAACTCTTGCGATTAAATTGATTGCTTGTTTGATATCATTTGCAATAGACCAACATTGACCAATCATATTGTAAATTCTTTGCCATTTATCCACATATTCAAAAACCTTGTTTTCTTGTTTCATTCTAAGCAAACTTAAAAGGGAAATTCAACCTCTTGAAAACAAGAAAAAGCTAACAAAAAGGTGAACCAAAAAGGATATTGAGACAGGAGTATCAAGCCAAGATAGCCAAGCTACGCGTTAAATGTCGAAAACTCGTGTTTGAAACCTCAATAGTCAGTGTATTGCCAATTTCAAACGGTTTTAAACTAATTTAACTTGCAAAGTCATTACATGTGTCCTCTACATGTATACTCAAATTTCAACGCCTTCTCCTATTTAAGTTGGAATTTTGCAGGTCAAGAAAACCACAATGAACAGCCGATGCACGCCAATTATTTTAATTTTTTTTTAATTGATTTCTGATTTTTAAGCCCTTTTTTGTTTAATCTCGAAAAACAATTTCGAGATCCAATTATAAACAACTCTGTGGAACCCCCAAAACTCCCGTATTTATCAAATTTCGACCAATCATCACCACTCTCGGTTTCTAAAACAGGCTGTTACTTGTCAGCCCATTAGTTAAAAGGGGCAGTTTGGTTAATGTCCAGTGGGTTTGGAGTTGACGACTCCACCGAAGAGTCGAGTCAGCATAATCTTGTTGAGATTCATAACATGGATGAATCTTCCATAGTTCCAGCTGAGTTTCCCACCAGGACTTTGTTTGCACGAAAATCCGCGCAAACCTCCGATTGCGTTTCAGATGCTTATCGTAACTCATGCGAACTCCCTGTTGGATCTCAGGCATTGCCCATTGGTCTAGGTGTGGCAATTCCAGTGACTGTGGCTATTTGTCTTTTCGCTTTTCTTCATTGGAGACACTTGAAAAAATTAAAACGTGAGGCTGAGGAAGACAAAGACTTTGATGTTGAAGGGGATCGATCTCAATTTGAAATGGACGAAGTTGCTCGAGAAAAACCTCCTCCATACAAAAACAACGACTTGCGAAATGCAGACTTTTCGCAAGATGATCCATTTCTCAATAGCCCATACATCATCCAAGGTGATCCCAATCTAGGCTCGAATCCCTCTTACACAAGAAGCATCAACAGTCTAAGTGCTCCTTTTGTTGGAATGTCTCATCCTGGAGGCACTCAGCAAAGCCTCTATTCACAGGCAAACCACTCTGGGTTTTTATCATCTTTGGCTGATGATCGATATCCTCCATCCCCTGGATCTCCATTCAAACATCCCAGTTTGGAGGGATCTAGAAGCAACTCAGTGGCTTCTTTCCATTCAGGATGGCAAAGTGAATATGCTCCATCACGACCTGAGCCTACTCATATTACCACTCGCCAAACTAGTCGAAATTTGACACCCTCTCTACTTCTTCCTCCACGAGTCGGAATCCAGACTCTTTCTGATAAACCATTGGAAGAAGATGAATTGGATGAGGAAGAGACCTTGCGAAAGCAAGAATACAACTCATCGTCTGGATCTGGTAATGTGAAGGAAAATCTTTTCGAACAAGACTATGAGTCCGATTTTGAAAGTTGTGTTTCAGAAGATACTGATGATGATGATGATGATGATGATGGTAATGAGGGATCAACCAGACCTGATGTTTCGAGAATAATCTCTCAAGATGATATCCATCGAAATTCTAGCCAGAATGGAGGTAATCGTTATTCGACTTACAACGAAGAGAGACGACATTCTAGCCATGAGAACCGACATTCTAGTCATGAGAACCGACATTCCAACAATTTTGAAATTCAACGACAGGCTGAGGAACGGCGATTCTCTAATCAGTCTATTTCAGGTGAGCCAGAGCTTCGTGAAAATGGCCATAAACCACAACAGAGCTTTGATTTTGGAATGGCTGAAAACCCCAGCTCAACAGATAAAAACCGGCAATCTCTCCACTCTGAGGCAATTACTGAAGAAGAATGGGAGAATGACAATAGATTTGATAAAGTTAGGTCTGTCTACAACGTTTACCTTGAAGAACAGCCCAAAAACAGCCAACCTCCCCAAGAATATCACGAAGCTTATGAATCAATTCAAAAGAGCCCTGGCCAAACTGTGGAGGATCAAAGCCCTGGTCAAAACTTAGGCCAAAGCCTCCCCGGCCATAATCTCACTGATCAAATTAACAATAGGACAAGTCATGTTAGTGATGCAAGCTTTCATTTGACAGACTCTTCATCGCAAGTAGCAAGTCCACAGCGTTCGGCTGCTGGCCCCAATACTTTCCCTTCTTCTCAAGAGGGCTTTCACCAAAATCAATACCCCCAGCATATTGCATCCACAAACTTGAATGGCGTGCCTCACACGCTTTCTGAGCATCCAGTTGAAAGATACTCTACCATTTCTCAGGGAAGCTCTGTTTATCCTGCTCCAAATTTCAACAACTCAATGACTGCGCCCTCCATCGACACCTCGTTCGTGGAGCCTATGACAGCCAAGTCGGTGCCTCCAGCTCCCTTGAAGCCATTGATGACTTTGCCTACTCCTCACAGTTTGGATTCGAATGACTTGAATGTTCTCGATTACCTTCCGGATAGGCGAGGAGGATCGCAGAATGCATCTCCTATATTGCCCCAGTCTCCAACCTTTGGTTCTCCAGCTTACAACCCTCTAAATTACGTCAATGATTCAACCAATCTGCCATCGCCTCACAAGCTCAGACAATCCGTTTCAATGACGTCGACCTTTGACTTTGCGCCTCCTCAAAGATTTGGACAATCTGGATCTCGTACAAATTCGCTCTCATCTAACAGTGGTTCTGCACCTAAAGTGGGTCCCTCACCCCAAGTGAAGAGTATTAGGGAGACTGCTGAAATGCTTCGTCCCAGTTGGGAGATGAGATAGTTATGAAATAATTGTTTATGCATTAATTGATACTAGCTATAAATCAACCGTACTTGTGCTCTACATATGCCATTGACGTTCTTCGAACAACTTGGAATAAATTATATCTAGTCAAATTAAGATTCCCGACTCAACCCACACTCATAACCTATACTTTTATCACACACCTTTGACCTGAAAACTCTAACTACAAGCTTCTAATTTCCCTTCTCAAGCACTCTGTTTTGAAATATGGAGAGAATTCTGGAATTTGACAAAGAATTCGACGTTGATCTGTTTGATCAGGTTGTGCGTACTTTTTATCGAGGGCAAGGAGAGGAGCGTAAGCAGGCTGAGGTAGTCTTAAACAGCTTCAAGGCCCACAATGATGCTTGGCTAACTGCTGATCGAATATTGGAAAAATCGTCTGAAATCGAGGCTAAGTACATTGCTTTGACGATTTTGGACACAATGATCAAAACCAGATGGAAAATGCTTCCTCAGGAGCAGCGCCTTGGCATTCGGAACTTTTTGGTTGGAATTGCGGTGACCCTCTCCAACGACGACGCCACGTTCAAGTCCCAATGGTCTTTGATTAAGAAGTTTGACTTGACAATTGTCCAAATTCTGAAACAGGATTGGCCTCAAGAGTGGCCCAATTTTATTGATGAGATTGTTGCTTCATCTCAGATGAGTGTCAATATCTGCGAGAATAACATGATTATTCTTCGATACCTCAGTGAGGAGGTGTTTGATTTCTCTCATGAAGACATGACACAGGCCAAAGCCAAAACTCTCAAAACCCAACTTGTTAATGAATTTTCCAAAATTTTTGAGCTTTGTGTTCAGGTTTTGCAAAAAGCAGACAGGTCAAGTTTGATTCGGGCTACCCTTCACTCGGTCTTGCGTTATCTGACCTGGATTCCTCTTGAGTATATTTTCTCTACTCCATTACTTGAACTGCTTGTCTCAAAGTTTCTGGAGCCTGTTGAATTCAGAGATTTGACTTTGAAGTGCTTGACCGAAATCTCTGGACTCATTACCAAAGATTATGATCAGGCTTACTATGCAATGATTGTCAGTGCCATGGAAATTATCAACCGTACTATTCCGTTGGAGACTGACTTCCGACAGGTCTACTCTCAAGCCAACACCCGAGAGCAGGAATACATTCAAAACCTTGGCATCTTCCTGACTACCTTCCTGTCATCAAGACTGGAGATTGTTGAAAAGCAACCGTCTACTGAGCTACTCATTAATATTCACATGTATCTCATCAAAATCTCCAAAATCGATGAACGGGAACTGTTCAAGGTGTGTTTGGATTATTGGGGAAGATTGGTTTCCGGGTTGTACGAGGAGATCCAGCAATTGCCTCTCAATGACATATCTTCTGTTTTTGCCCAGAACCCTTTCGGATCCTCTACCAGCACTCAAGGTGCCATTTCCCCTGAAATCTTGCAACAATATAACCTTCGGAAACACATGTATTCCACCATTCTCTCACAGCTCCGGGTGGTTATGATTGAAAATATGGCTAGACCTGAGGAGGTTCTCATTGTCGAAAACGACGAGGGTGAGATCGTGAGAGAATTTTTCAGAGAATCTGATACAATCATTCTCTACAAGTCAATGCGAGAGGTCCTTGTCTACTTGACCCATCTTGATGTTACCAACACGGAAATGATCATGACTGACAAACTGCAACGACAACTGGATGGTTCCGAATGGTCGTGGAATAATCTCAATACCCTTTGTTGGGCTATTGGATCCATTTCAGGCGCAATGAATGAGGAGATGGAGAAAAGATTCTTGGTTTCTGTTGTCAAGACTCTTTTAGCACTCACTGAGCAGCAGCGAGGTAAAGACAACAAGGCCGTGGTTGCATCGAATATCATGTATATTGTTGGCCAGTATCCTCGGTTTTTGAAAGCTCACTGGAAGTTTCTCAAGACAGTTGTCAACAAACTATTCGAATTCATGCACGAGACCCACGAGGGTGTCCAAGATATGGCTTGTGACACATTTACCAAGATTGCCCAGAAATGCAAGCGTCATTTCGTGGTTCAACAAACTGGCGAGAAAGAACCTTTTATTGAGGAGATTCTAGCTACTCTCGACGAGATCACATCCGACCTCCAGCCTTCCCAGGTTCATACCTTTTATGGAGCTTGTGGCCATATTATTGCTGCTCAATCAGCTAAGAAGGTCCGCGATCGACTGCTTGCTGACTTAATGAAGCTTCCTAACCAAGCATGGTCCGCACTCATGGCACAAGCTCAAACCGATCCAAATCTTTTGTCAAATCCAGAGACAGTCAAGATTTTTTCGAACATCATGAAGACTAATGTGGCAACATGTGCTTCCTTAGGCGCTGGATTCCAACCGCAGCTCAACATCATTTATTTGGACATGCTTCATTTGTATCGAGCTGTTTCCTCAATGATTTCTGAGGCTGTGGCATCGCAAGGCTTGGTTGCTACCCACACTCCAAAGGTGCGTGGTCTAAGAACTATCAAGAAAGAGTCTCTCAAACTCATTCAAACCTATGTAGGCACGGCTGATAATCTTGATGATGTCGCTCGAAACTTGGCGCCCCCCTTATTGGCTGCTGTTCTCGAAGACTACAACACTAATGTACCTGATGCTCGAGATGCAGAAGTGCTGAATTGCATGAACACGGTTGTCACGTGTGTAGGATCCATGATTCCTGATGGAGTTGTTATGATTCTACAGAACGTGTTCGAATGCACATTAAAAATGATTGACAAGAATTTCACCGATTACCCCGAACATCGAGTTGGTTTCTTCGAGCTTCTGAGAGCTATCAACCTTTATTCTTTCCCTGCAATCATGTCTTTGCCCGAGGCCGGTTTAGGATTGGTAGTGGATGCTTGCTTATGGGCTTCTAAGCATGATCACCGTGAGGTTGAATCTGCTGGTCTCAACTTGACATACGAGCTGCTCAATAATGCTTCTGAACACGCACCTGCAGATTGGGCCAATGCATTTTATCAGAAGTACTTTTTCACTATTTTGCAGGGAATGTTTTATGTGCTTACTGATACTGATCATAAAGCAGGCTTCAAACTGCAGTCTCAAGTTCTGGCCAAACAGATTGAGGTTGTTGTTGATGGAAAGGTCGCTCAACCTCTATATCAACAAGGCCAAGCCCCAGAAGGTACTTCTAACGCAGACTATCTAAAACAGTATCTTGGCCATATGCTAATTAAGGCATTCCCTCACTTGAATGAAGGTCAGGTTGCTTCTTTTACCGAGAATCTGTTTGCGCTACACAAGGAATTTGCTCGTTTCAAGCTTGCATTGAGAGACTTTTTGGTCCAAATTAAGGAGTATGGAGGAAGCTCAACTGATCATTTCTTTGCAGAGGACAAGGAACTCGAGCGAGAGGCGGCAGAGAAGGCCAATCGGGAAAAGGCAGCCAAGGTTGGAGGTTTGCTCAAACCCTCAGAGATGGATGAAGATTTGTAGTACTTTGACTATAGAATTGATACAATAAAATACCACCTAAAAAAAAAAAAGAGATGATGTGTAGAACGAAAACTCCAACTTAGTGGATTTGAGAAAAAATAAAATGCTATTTACATTAATTGGGGACGAGAGGGCCCAATCGAGATTTTTTAGCGTAGGATGAAACACCATACATGGATTTGGCATCGGCAATTTTGCAGTATGAGCCATTTGATCCGGGAACAGGGCCCTTGACTAAAATGACACCAGCGTCATCATCAACACTCAAAATGATAGAGTTTTTGATTGTAGTGGAGTCATTACCCATATTTCCTGGCATCTTTCGTCCAGGGAAAACACGAGCAGGATCGGTGTTTTGACCAGTAGTACCTCCGTGTCGATGGGTCAAAGAAGTACCGTGGGAAGCAGGCATACCAGAAAAGCCATGTCTTTTCATGACACCGGCAAATCCTTTTCCTTTAGAGACACCCTTAATATCGATATACTGACCTACCTTGAAATGCGAAGGTTTGATTTCGGTCCTAACAGGTAAGAGGCCTTCAGTTCCACGAACCATAAACTCACACACATGTCTTTTGGGGTTAGTCTGGACACTTGCAAATTGTCCCAACTTGGCTTTAGACAAGTGCTTTTCAGCATTGTCACGATGTCCTGATCCGACAATCACTGCATTGTAGCCATGTTTTTCTTCGGTTTTGTGGGCCAAAACCTGGCAAATATCAATTTCAAGCACAGTAGCAGGATGGTGAACACCGTTTTCATCGTAAAAGGACACCATTCCTTTCTTTTGTGCAACAACTCCTGGTCTAGAAACTAACTGTTTTCGCTCATAGGCAACCTTGGGAGTGTGATTCCGGATAGGAGTGGGTCTCTGAACCACCTCAGCCTTAGACGAAACTAGCTGGGCTACTCCGCGGGTCAACCGAGGCGTCGTGACCTGTATTCGAGCCAACATTTGAGACTGAAATGTAGGATGCAAATTTCACAAGTTTTGGGTTTGAAATGCTTCAAAAGTTAAATGTGCCTAATGAACTAATAGATTATTAAATATAAGAGGTGGAAGATCATGAAGCCACACTGTTAATTGGCAATTTATTTTGTGAGCTCGCTATTGTAAACACGATAAGACTTTCCGAAAAACCTCTTTAAGACCTTTGCCATGCCAATATCCCTCAAAAAATAGATTCCTAACCAAGCCGGGTAACCACGAGTGTTTTTTGTACTAGTAAAATAATATCCAACATCTCAACCACACTTTTAGACCAAAATGTCAATCAGGGTCTTGAGAAGCCATTACTCCCTTCTGCATCCTTTGGTGCGCTCAGTTTATCGTCCAACAACTAGCTTTGTTCGAAGCTACAGCGCCGAAAAAGTCAACAATAGCCAGGAAATGGATCCTGCCTTCTCCAATGAGGAAAATTTAAGAAGATATGAAGGATTGAAATTCGAGCCATTAGAAGAGAAAATTGATCCCAATGCTCCTATGACAGTCAATGACGAGCTCCCTAATGTCAAGAGGGCTATGGCTAGTAAAATATTTGGATTTGGGCTATTTGTGGTTGTTATTTCTGGAGCTTTGGCCTTCTCATTCAACTATGAGAAAACCTCTTCTCCTCAAGTTTCGTCAGCCTTATATACTCTTCGAAAGTCAGCTATTGCTAATCAACTTCTCGGAGATGGAATTCGATTTGCCTCTCCATATACTTGGATTTCTGGTGAAATCCGGCCATTGGTTGGTAGAGTGGACTTTAGCTTCAGAGTCAAGGGTACTAAGGATGAAGCTGTGATGCATTTCAACTCACGACGCTCTTCTGGCCGGGAAAAGTTCCGGGTTATTGAATGGTCACTTACTTTTGATGATGGAAGAGTCGTTGACTTGAGAAATGAACTAATTGATCCGCTTATGATGGATAATGATGAACATATTGTGGACTAAGTTTTTATGATTGTCAACATCCCATTTGCTATGTACATAGATTTTATTTGACTCTAGTAGCCTTTCTTTGAACTGTCTCGTCATCGACGTAAATCCCTTTACCCTTGTAAGGCTCAGGGGGACGCTGCAGCCGGATTTTAGCTGCAAAAAGCCGAACCTGTTGTTTGTTAGGGCCACGAAGTAAAATACGGGTTGGTGCTGGCGTTGTAGCCTCCACACCTGCAGGAATCTCTAAATTGACAGGATGGCAATACCCACATCGAACAGATAAAATGGGCTCTTTAGTAATCTCGTCCTTTTCAACTGAAGCTCGGTACCCAGTTCCCACTAGAGTCAAAATAGCCACATGACCTTCAACAACACCTCGGACATGGTTATTTAAGTGGCCACGAATGGTTCCCCACATTGCTCGTTGAGTCTTGTTGTCAGGAACATTCACGGAAAGGGCCAAAACCTGGCCGTTACCAGTGGGATCTGGTGATGCATCAATTTTGACAAACTCAGGTCTGTCCATCTCCACTACTCCTAAAGGACCTTTAACTGTGACTTTTGTAGGCTCC
Source organism: Dengshuqunia hispaniensis (assembly GCA_900535975.1). Taxonomy (NCBI): domain Eukaryota; kingdom Fungi; phylum Ascomycota; class Dipodascomycetes; order Dipodascales; genus Dengshuqunia; species Dengshuqunia hispaniensis. Next base: position 2,609,240 of record LS992275.1, on the reverse strand, counting down.
AAAGTCAGTTGGACTGATTCTGGAACTAGAATAGGGAGCCGCCCAATATATGAAGCCCTTGGGGCCCAGCTAGAGAAGGATCTTATGGTTCTCAGCATTATGACAAATTTGAAGAGTTCAGGGTGAAAAATATAAAGTTTTCGTTTTCTAATTATGCCGCTCCCTCAACGAGAGTAAGTTAGTCTAAAAGGCAGTTTCCAATACTTGAAATACATCAACCATCAGCCATAACTATGATTCAGACATGGTGAATGGTTTATAAAAATGAGAAACTATTGGGTTAGATTGGCCGAATTTTGCTTTAATTCAAATTAAAAGTAATTTTTGTATTATTCAAGTGGTTGCGGCCATATCCTAGTGAAAACTCGGCTTCCCGTCCGATCAGCCATAGATAAGCACTAGAGAGCCTGCACAAGTATTGCGGTCGGAGACGACGTGAGAACCTCAGGTGCTGCAATCTCTTTTTTTTCCGTTCCCTTCATCTCTAATATTTTCTTTTAAAAGTTGTCCTTTTGTCCATTTTACAATATCAAGGAAGCACTTTTGGTACTCAAATATTGGTAGATCAATACCGATCAAAATCAATCAAAATCTGTAAGAATAATTTACACCAAATTAGGATTTAACTTTATCAGTTATCTCTGAAAATTTCAAAAATATTTTTCACATAATCAAATGGTGCGACAGTTAAAACACCACGAAGGGAAATTACTCAAAAAGGTCGATTTTCTTGACTGGAAACAAGATGGAGGTCATCGGGAAAATCAAATAATGGCCATGTACCATATCCAAGGCCGAGACGATTACCATAAGTATAACAAGATCTGTGGTCGAATACGTCAAATGGCCTATAAACTCTCTCAGCTTCAAGCTGATGATCCAGTTAGAACCAAGCACGAAAAGCTCTTATTGGAAAAGCTATACAACATGGGAATTCTGGGGACGAAAACCACAGTTTCACATTTGGAAACCAAGATCACAGTAGCTGCATTTTGTCGTCGTCGACTTCCTATTATCATGCTGAGGCTGAAGATGGCTCAAAATGCCCGTAATGCAACTATGCTGATAGAGCAAGGCCATGTTCGAGTGGGCCCACACATTGTTACTGACCCTGCCTATTTGGTAACTCGGAACATGGAGGACTTTGTTACTTGGACTGATCGATCAAAAGTCAAGCAGACCACACTCAAGTACCGAGATGAGCTTGATGATTTCAACATTTTGTAATGCATTAACCACACATGGCAATTGGCGGAGGTGTATCAGGGATTTTTGTGAGCGTGAAAGAAACAGCGTTAAAAGCTTCCAAAAATTGGGGTGGAATGTCGCTTTGATTGTCAGCATGAATAGATTCTTTGTTTTGAGCAGATGTAGCGGCTTCGGTAGATTGAGAGTTAGTAGCACCGAATGGAGAAGAACTGGCACCAAAACTAGAGTTGGCACCGAATCCGCTAGAGCTACTATTACCAAAACCAGTAGAGCTGGTGTTGGCACCAAACCCGGTAGAGCTAGTATTAGTACCAAAGCCATTAGTACTTGTAGAATTGTTATTGGATCCGAAACCAGCTGAATTGGTGGAATTGGTAACAGATCCAAAACCAACAGTGTTTGATGAACCGAATGGGGTTGATGTTGATGTTGATCCGAATGGACCTGTGGAGTTTGACTTGGACCCAAATGGACTCGAAGTGGAGGTAAAGGGACTGGGAGAACTACCCTGGTTACTTTGAGGATTGTTGGATCCAAATGCAGAGGTAGCAGACGAGAATGGGCTACCTTTATTAGCGTTGTCTGTGCTTGATCCAAAAGGGCTGTTTGATTGAGTATTACTTGTACCAAAAGGAGAGCTGCTCGTAGCAAATGGGTTGGATGTGGCAGATGTAGTATTTGAGCCGAAAGGTGATGCAGATTTAGCTGTGCCAAAGGGGGATCCCGAATTGGTAGCACCCAATGCAGAGCTGGTACTACCAAATGCAGAGCTCGACTTGTTGGCAGTGCCGAAAGGGGAGCTGGAAGAGCCAAAGGAAGAGCTGGTGTTGGCACCAAAGGCAGAGCCCGTACTAGATCCAAAGGCAGAGCCAGTGTTGGAGCCGTTGTTGGCACCAAAGGCAGAGCCAGTGTTGGAGCTGTTGTTGGCCCCAAAGGCAGAGCCAGTGTTGGAACCGGTGGTGGAGCCAAAGGCAGAGCCAGTGTTGGAACCAGTGTTGGCACCAAAAGCAGAGCCAGTGTTGGAGCCGGTGTTGGCACCAAAAGCAGAGCCAGTACTAGATCCAAAGGCAGAGCCAGTGTTGGAGCTGTTGTTGGCACCAAATGCAGAGCCAGTACCTGAGCCAAATGCAGAGCCAGTACCTGAGCCAAATGCAGAACCAGTACCTGAGCCAAACGCAGAACCAGTACTCGAGCCAAAAGCAGAACCACTCGAGCCAAAAGCAGATGAGGAACCACTGCCTACCCCCGATCCAAAGGAACTAGATCCAAAAGGATTTGCAGGAGCTCCAAATTTAGACTTGTCTGATCCAGTCGACGCAGATCCAAACGTCGAAGGAGCTCCAAAAGCACCAGAATTGGAGGTTGAGGATCCAAAAGAGGAGGAGCCAAAAGGATTGGATTGCTGCGTACCAAACTTGTTTTGCTGACCACCAAATGCGCCGCTCGAGGAGCCACCAAACGCCCCAGATCCAAAAGCAGACATGAAATATTGATATTCTTGGAGATCAAAGTCTGGATTTTGTTAGAGTTTGATACTTGCTGAAATATATATACAAAGGTCATGGTACATGTACCAAGCACCATGAAAGCATGGATGTCTACGAAGAAAGACCAATGTAACGCAATCTACTAAAATTTATTCAAAAATACCACCTGGATAACCATTCAAACAGTCAAATGCTTGACTATCTCCGCTTTTAAAGTTAGCACACACTCAACTAAAGCTCACCTGACCGAACTAGTTCAACTAAATCCCCACAGCAAATAGTGCCAAACATTTATTTTCCCATCTCTTAAATTAAACAAATTATGAATTCTTGAATATATCGATACGACCATTAATGCTTTCATTTAAAAACCTCCTTGGCTCGCTGGAATAAAGACTTCTTCTTCTTCTCCGCCTCCAAGGCTGCATGAACATTACCATAACCTCCTCGTCCAAATGATGGGACTGTTTGCAAATCATTACTGAAAGTAGGTTTGAAATTGAAATCTTCAACATCCTGTAACTTCCTCGTCAACTCAGGATCGTTGTTCTTCTTCATGTTTCCAGCTCCACCTCGGCCAGTGGTATAGACCTCCTGGGTGATGTAAGGAGTCCCCTCTCCGGGATTCAGCTCAATAGGTTGCTGATTTTCAATAGACTTGGTGGGCTTGATATTTCCAGCACCACCCCTCCCTGTTGATCGATACACATCGGAGGACATTTGTAGTTGTTATCTCGCCAAGCAGTAGAATAATGACTATTTGGTATAGATAAGATAGACGTTGAGATCACGTGATATAGGGTTTAATTGACGCATTAGGTTCAACTATAAAGAATCATAATTACTCTGAGTCACGTGAACCATCAAGTCCAGGTTTAATGGGGACCGCAAATACCAAGCCAGTGAACGACACGATTTGATATTTGAGTACAAGATGATGAGTTTCTGCCCTCAATTTATCATTTTTTTAAAAATCTATTTACATAAAAAGAAAGTGAAAGTGTTAAAAAGTCACATCCCCAATACTCTGCAAAAAGTTGTGTTCCAATCTCTGGAGTAGTTGTCCATAATTGAATTCCGCTCCCTGCTTTGAATCAGAACCGGCATTGGCTAACCTGGGTAGATACACCTGACGAACCAAATGTCCCACATAGTCGCCTAAATCTTCTTTCATAGAGGTTAGCTTGGTCATGTAATCATCTAAAGTAACTCCTTGTTGTTTTAATATTTGTTCCACCTGGTCTTTTATCGAATTAGACATTGAAATAGGAACGTTTCTGAATTTAACAGAAAATGTCTGAATGTCCATCTCGGTATCCTCAACTGGAAGGGTTAGCATCCAAAGCCAGTCACTTTCGACCTTGACAACAACTTCGTCGTCCACAATTGAATCATATGTCAATTTCAGCAGTTTTGGCTTCTTTCCAAAACTATGATGTTTAAGAATCATAGCTCGGAGCTCTACATCAATTTCTTGATTAAGATAATCCATTTCCAGTTCATGTGCTCCCACTAATGAAGGGATATCCATAGTAACCGAATTGGTTGCAGTCTGATCAATGAAGCCATAACAAAATAGGAATTCAGCTGCGCTTTTTCCCGGTCCATAATTAATGCAAGCCTGAGTGTTCTGAGATTTGTCACCAGCAGAATTAACCCTCAGCAGACATACAGCATTCTCAATAACCTCAAAACGACAATTGGCAGATGACGAATGGTTAGCAAAGTCAAGATAAGGAACCATGCAAAGCTTGAGACTCCCTGAATCATCAACTGGGAGTTCTAGACTCCTGCTGGCCAGAAGCTGTTCTGCAACAAGGTATTCTTCAAAGGATATAAGTCTCTGATGTTCAGGCGTTTTAAAAACTGCACAATATCTGGCCTCTAAGTGAACACGCTTATGGACACAGGCCAAATAAATACTGGTACCTGCTAGATATTGATCAATCTCTTTTTCTTCCCAGCTCCAAGGCTGATTCATATCCTTTGAAGTAGGGAGCTCTTTCAACCAATACTGATATTTATCACAGCCAAATTTCCGAATCATTGCCAGGAAAACAACAATTATGTCTTTCTCTGATTGCAACCATGCCAGAGTTTGCTTTAAGAATCCTAGAGCTTGAGTGTCACGAATAGGTGCCTCTGACTTGACCCACTCTTTGATATTTGCAGCATTGATCACTGACTCGAGGGGTACGGTCAAAAGTATTTCTTTGCTGGACTCATTGAAGTATAATCCTTTTCCTTCAGTCTTGCTCTGTTGGATATCCACCCCATCTAGACGGACAAAGTCATCAATGGTCATTGTAACGGTCACGTGATAAAACACTCCCTCGGAGTCTTGGTGGGAAGAGGAGAGCCAAAACCAAAACCATGAGGAGTGAATTGTACTATTAAATAATTAAATACTTCAAACAAAAAAAACTCACACTTTTCAGAATTAATTTTCAAATAATCAAAAAAAAAAAGGAAAATAAAATCCAAAACTCCCCTAACCCACTAAATTTACCAGTCAAGATTTAATCTGAAAATATCAATCAATATAGTCCTACACTACACCATGGCCAGCTGGAGTGAGTACTGGAGACCGAAATACAAATGAAGCAAACACAAAACTAATACAGACGACGAGGATTTTGATGTTGCTGCTCCTGCTTCAGCAGTTCCTGCAAGTTGGGAGGACTCCGAGGAGGAGACTGAGGTAGCCGATTCTTGGGATAGCGAGCCCAAGAAGGCTGAGCCCAAAAAGCAGTCTGCTCCTACTCTAACAGTTGAGGATAAGAAGCGGGCTGCCAAGCTCGAGCGAGAAATGGCTGCCATGAAGCTTAAGCCTGAGGATGAGGCTACTCGAAAATCTCGTCAACGACAAGCTGAACTCGATTCCGATATGATGAATGCTTCTGACTTGTTTGGTAACTCCGGTGGAAAGGAAGCAGAATCCACGGCTGCTGTGTCCTCTGCTCCTCAGGCACCTCTCAAATTGTCTGATTTGGCTATTTTCCACCCAACAGATAAAAAGGAGTTCACTGCTCTTAAGGATACTCTAGGTCCTATTTTACAAGACTTGAACAAGATTAATAACGCACAATACTGTGACTTTGCCATTCTCCTTACAAAGGTCATGTGCGAACCTCTCAAGGTTGAGCAGATTCGAAAGCTGATTTCGACCTTGAACGCATATCAAAACGAGAGAATCCGAGAAGAAAAGGCTGCTCGAGGTAAGAAGAAGAAGCCTTCTCTTGCTGCTGCTTCTGCCAAAATCAATGACGCTAAAGACACTACTGTTGTTGATCAATTTGACGATTTTGATGATTTCATGTAATCACGCTAATAAAAATGTCTTTCATGTTTTGACTGGTCAACCATCCAGTTTAAACCTCCTTTCTACTTATCTGTCTTTTTGATTCTTATAGCCATCTTTTTACTTTTACCCCATTATCTTTCCTGGTTGTAACCCCCCTACCCTTTCCCTATTTCTAACTTGATATTTTTGCCAATCTTGTTTTTTTTTCGGTCAATCTTGTGTTTTTCCGGCACATGATCTGCATCGAATGTACAGAGCCAGTGGACTCGCTGTACACCAAATACTCCGAGGAAAATATTAGACTCACTGCTTGCCCCAATTGCAACAAGTTTGCTGACAAGTATGTTGAACATGATGGAGTTTTGATCTTTATAGATATACTTCTTCTCAAAAAACAGGCATATCGACATGTGATTTTCAATTTGTTACAGCCAAATGATTCAACATCAGATAAAGATGTCATACTTCCTCGGGTCAAACGTCTTTTTTTGCTTATCATTCTTTTCGAGGTATATCTCCAATGGGTCCAGGTAGAGAAAGGTCCCCAGAATTCATTGACCAATTTCTTGCTGGGACTCCCCATCATGACCCAGTATACCTATTTTCTTCTCATTTGTCTAGGTGAAGCAATTACCTGGCATCTCTCAATTAGGAAACTAGCCCATCACATGTTAGGATGGCAGCAGCCCAATGCACTTTCCACAGTCTTGCTCATATCATCGGCTACCAAATTGCTTCCATTGTTGATGGTCATTTGGGAGTACGATGTTCCTGCAGCTGTCTTACTAGTTGACTGGGCTGTCAACTTCAATGTCATTGAGTCATTAACAATCATTCTCAACTGTTCTTATATCCAAGCCATCATCATCACCTTGGTAGGATCCCTGACCAAAACCTTGCTTTCTCGTTTCATTCTCATGCCTTTAATACTACATGACTTTGAGCAGAACCTTTACTATTGGGACTTGAATGCAATTGGGCAACCCACTTTGATTTCTCAAATTATTCGATCTATTTTCGACTAACATCACCTCCTTGACATAATTAATTTATTCTCAACTTTTTAGACCCCGTGACCTCTATTGTTGATGCCAAATAAATATAAAAGCTCGTCACGACTGAGTCGTGACACTTGTGCTCGAGCGGTTTCATCGAGAGCTGCCTCGATCATCTCCCTTTTGCGTCTCTGTAGCTCAAGAATCCGGTCTTCAACCGAGTTCTTCACCACTATTCGATGAACAGTCACTGGACGTTTTTGTCCGATCCGATGAGCACGATCCATAGCTTGCTCCTCAACATAGGGATTCCAAAAGGGATCCATAACAATAACATGTGAGGCTGCTGTTAAGGTCAATCCCACATTTCCAGCCTTTAAGGAAATCAACAGAACAGAAATATCTGGATTGTCGTAAAATTCCTTTACAACTTCTGATCGTTTGTCAGCATTCATACTGCCTTCATAACGTAAATGGGTGAAGCCATGTTTACTAAGTTCAGGACTTAGCAGGTCTAGGTATGTTACAAACTGAGAAAAAATCAGTGTCTTCTCACCAGGTGTTTCTCTCCGTACCTCCTCCAAGATCTTTAGACATCTGCTGACTTTAGAGGAATCAGGAATATCTGTACTGGTGAGCGCCAACAGATCCTCTTTTTGTTTATTTTCAAATTCCGCTTTAAAGTCTTGGACAATCTCTTCGGTAGACAGATTGTCCTGATGCATTTTTAGAAACATTCCCAATGGAACTTGCTTGGATTTGCTGATTTCTGATCGACACGTGCAGCAGGGTGCAACATCAGAGCGGTCGACTCTAAGACGCGAGAAATAGTTTTCTGCACACTCTCGGCAAAGCGAATGGCCACATGGCCATGCCAACAAAGCATCTTCGCATGGGATAAAATCCATACAGACTGGACATTGAAACGGAGACAGGTTGCCCTCAGAGTTTTCGTCTTCGCTACTATCATCATTATTATCATCGCTCAAGCCAAAAGACCCGGTTTCAGTGGTTGCAACAGCTTTTCCTTTTTTATTACCCGTATCAGGTGCAATTGGCCGATCTTTTTCCAAGTGGGAAAGTACTCGGGTTACAACAGTGCTAGTGAACTTTCGGCTTAGTTCCATATCTTTTCGCAACTGCTTGCTATAATCCTCCCAGGTTTTAAACTCTTGACGGGCTTGTTCTGATTTTCGAATGGATCGCTCTGCCATTGTAATGTGGCAGCATGCCTGTCGCAGACGTAACAATAAAACCAGTACACTCGAATAATTACTGCCGAATGAGCCCCTCTGCATTAGTTTATTGATTGTTCGCGCGGCACCTCTCTCAAGAGAGTCATAAAATGACCGTTCTTGAGCAGATAATTCGACAGTTTCGTTCTCAATTGTCTTAGGAGGCAGATTGAGAATCAATTTCCCATTTATTTTTGTTGATTTGTCTCGCCGTAACATAATTGAAGCAATAAGGGCACGGAGTTTTGTTATTGCCCGAGAATAAGGAGCCTCGTTGCCTTTTGCTCCAATTTTTATATAAGCAGATATTTGACTTGAAAATACCTGCTCGTTTTTGTAGGGGTTGATATCTAGAAATTTGACCAATGATTGTAGATCATCAACTGAATTTTGCATTGGAGTACCACTGAGACACCAACGGAAGGTTGCGTCTAACCGACAACATGCAATGGCAGCAACAGTATGGCGATTCTTGATGTAGTGCGCTTCATCTAGCACTACTCGGAACCAAAAAGCGTTGTGAAATAATGGAGTGTTTCTGGTAGGATAATTGTCGAAAACGCTTGAATCTTGTTTTCGGTTTATGGGACCAAATTGAGTCTTGTACTCTTGTACCAACGTCTGGTAAGAAGTAAGAACGAAGTGATAAGAGTTAAAGTCTTCAAAATTCTTGATTTGGCGACGCCCTCCTCCATGATAAATATGTATACGTACACCAGCTTTGGGACTCACATGCTGATTGATTTCTGCAGCCCATTGGTGCATGAGCGCCACAGGAGCGACAATAAGTGTAGTTGCAGAATTTCCTCGAAATCCGACCTCGACCTTATCGTTATCTGAACTTTCAATGAACTTCATGTTTCTCTTCATGCAGAGAGCAATTGTTTGTATCGTTTTTCCAAGACCCATACCATCTGCAAGTATACCACCTCGCTTGGCAGATGTCTGCTCCATGTTGCACATCCATTTTATGCCCAGGCTTTGATGAGGCAAAAGCTTTGATCTCAGCTCTGCAGGGGTTAAATCCTGTATTTCTCCAAAATCTTCAGTCTCCGTTGTCATGTCTTGTAAAAGATTCATCAAACTCTTTGAGGACTCAGCATCGGATTGCATTGACTGAGAAAATGATAGGTTATCGTTCGCGGTGTTTTCTGAATATGGAACCGGAGCATTTGGGAAGAGAGAAGTATCGGCATTGTTCTTTGGTCTGTACACATCTCTATTCTCGTTGTTTGTACTGTTGATAGAAGATGTGTTCATGGCCATGAACTGATTGCTAACTTTTGTGTAATATGAGAAAGAGTTTTGAGGTGATTGGAAAAACCGGAGAGCTTCTGATATTAAGGAGTGGAGCCATTGAGAGGCAGTGCCTTTTTTGGCAAAAAACTCTTGAGAGTTGATTAAGTGTCTTTTGGATTGTTCTCTGAGGATTTCAGCCTTTTCTGGGTTCGATACCTGGTTGAGTTCCTCTGTAGTCTTTAACAAACGGTTTCGGGACTCCAAAAACTGTCTTTCAAAGGTTTCGTATTTTCTCTGCAATGTTTGGCGTTGATGGCTGTAAAGCGCAGCAGTCAGAATAGCCCAGTTAGTTGACTGGGAAGTGAGAGAATCTGATTTATTGAGCTGCTGAAACTCATGGTATTTGGCATCGAATTCCTGCATTTTACGCTGCCCAGATGTGAGCTTAGCGGGAGACTGAACAGGTCTACTGGGTATAGACACATCTGATTCGCTGTTAATCTCGTCGTCCGACAAGACCACAACTGGATCGTTATCCAATGAATCGATTGCCACCACCTCTAAGTCGTTCGAGGTCTCTCTCTTGGGCACCTCCAGTTGTTCAATTTTGGTAGTGGACGATGGCAATGGGCTGTCAGAAGTAGAACTTGCTTCTTTGCCTCCACTGCCTGCTTGATCTGTCGCCTGTTCAGTCTTTTTGTGATTTAAGTCTTGCTCTTGTTTTGTCGTCTCGGCTGATGCGAACTGGTGAGATCCATTCACTCCAGCAGGATTGGTGAAATCGGAGTTACTGGTCTCCTCAAAAACTCCAGCCTCGGAATCTGGGCTTTGATAGAGCTCATCTGATACACTTTGCCGGTTTCCATTATGAATGACTTCAATATCATCCACTTTAGCGCCATTTTGGTGTTGATCTGAAGAAGATCGCGACATTTTGGTGATCCGTAAGCCATCCAGAGCCCTGCTGAGTGGTCTTTTTTGACCTTTCACGTTCCCTGGCTCATCTTCCTCACTATCGGATGAGAGAAGATCAATCACTGTCGGGCTCGTCATAAAGATAAGGTTGAATGATGCATTTTCGGTGCAGAAATTATGTTGAGAGCAATGGAAATGAGGAAAATAGAAGGGAAAAGCGGATCTGAAGGAGGAAAAGCGGATCTGAAGGAGGAAAAGCGAATCTGAAGGAGGAAAAAAAGATGAAATGGGAAATGTGTGGGAAAAATTGTAAAAAAACATAAAACAATGTAGAAAATATGTAGAGAATCCCCATTGATCACGGCTCGACCTGGTAGCCACTCCAATCAAATGAGGAATATACAATAGCGGAAAACGAAGTGAGCTCAGGGACACTGTTCATGCAGTCCATGTACTCATTTGATTCAGCATGAGTCATAGGTCCATTCTGTCTAGCAATATTGGCCAAAATAGAAGGAAGCTTGAGTCTTGAGGCTGGCAGAGTGGTGACTCCACTGACAGGGTTGCTATCTCCTGCTCCAAAGGCTATGGCTAATTTATCCATCAGCACCGAAAGACCAGAGTGCACTAAACGTTCCATTAATTCTGCAGCATTGGGAGACTCAATGAAGTCAGCTGTCTCATCGAGCAACTTGCGCAGCTCAGGGGTTATCTGGTAGTCGCCATCCTCACTGGGGTTTTGAGCTAGAACTGCTTCTTCTTGATCTCTGGGAGGTAATAGTACGTCAAGGAAATTGTGAGGTTCTGAGGGCTTAATTGGCCGATCAATCAGCATCTGAGCTCGACCAATGAGCTCACTCAACTCATCGAAGCCAAGTTCGGACTTGGGTGAAACGGGATCAAACACACGTCGAACAGCCTCGTCAATTCGCTCACATAGTCTTTCGAGACCATGATTGAGAAACCACCAAGAAAAAGTCAAATACTTCTCATCCAAGCTTTGGTCCGCTAACGATGGCGCAATAAACCCCGTGTCCTTCTTATTTCCACTTCGAGCTTGGCCAGCCAAAGTCACCACTGAATTCACATAATTCCGACGACCCAAAATATTGAGCTGCAATCTGGTCAAAAACACAAGAAGCGCCTCAGCATAAATCATTGTAAAAGCCCGAGCAACAGTGTATCGCTTCAGTTCTTGCCAAAGCTGAGTTTTACTTTTTTCACCTCCGTCAGTTGCCGAGGTTGCCAAAGAAGCACCAGTGCCATTGTCCATCGAAGGTGTGCTCGGTGGTTGCTCTGATACCGAAGCACTGGAATCTGTCATATCTTTTTTGACCCGCTTACTTTGCAGCTGAGATTTTACCTCATCCACTGGATATCGTTCCAGAACAGGCTCAATAAGCGGATTCAAGAGAGCTAAAGCCGTGAAGTTGGCATCTTGTTGATTCTGTTCAAATCGACGTCTGAGGTTTTGTCGAGCCGACCGTTCACTGACTGTTCGACTTTGAAGCTCAAAGAATTTTTTCTTGACAAAATCAATAAACAAATATGAAGACACTAAAGTGGCAGCCAGGGCCAGAAACTTGCGTCTATGACGTTTCAAAAATTCCATCTGCAAAAACCAGGCAATGGATTACGTGACCGATCCGTAAGACGATGTAATTCTTGATACCTGTTAGATATTGAGAGGTTTTTGTGTTGGATTGAGGGGTAGAGCTGATTCAGTGGATTATGGTAAATTAGGAAATTCACCACCCCGCGTCACGTGAAGAAAGCTAGATCCTGACAACAATCACGTGAAAAAATATTACGTGAAGATAATAACAAACACTATACGATCTACAAGGGTGGAAGCATAAGATAGAACTTGGAAACTCACGTGACCAGACCTTGGTCCAGATTTTGTTAATTTAATCTGATCTTCTGACGAGCCACAGATTACTTGAGGTCCTAATCATTCCCGAAACATGCAACTTGACGATCAGAAGTATTTGCAGTTGGCTATTGAGCAGGCCATCAAGGGTTAGTTAAATTGTCCGAATCCAAGATGAAAAAAGTCTAACAAAGGTCGTGATGAAGGAGGAATTCCTATCGGAGGAGTTCTAGTTTCCGGTACTGGTGAAGTTTTGGGAGCTGGCAGAAATAGGCGTATTCAGCATGGCTCTGCTGTTCATCATGGAGAGATTGATGCCCTTCAAAATGCAGGAAGATTACCTGGATCAGTATATAAAGATGCAACCATGTATACCACCTTGAGTCCTTGTGACATGTGTACTGGTGCTTGCGTTATGTTTGGGGTTAAGCGGGTTGTATTAGGAGAGAACACGACTTTCAAAGGTGGAGAGGATTATTTGAAGAGTCGGGGTATTGAGGTTGTCAATATGGACAATGAACAGTGCAAGCAGTTGATGGCCGAGTTCATTGAAAAGCACCCCGAAGAGTGGAACGAGGACATTGGCAAATAGAAATGAGGTGAAATGGTAGGGTGAATTTCAAAAATAAAAAATAAAAAATAAAATAAAAAATAAAGAAAACAAAATATACAAAATAATTGGAATTTATTTCAACTTGATGATGCAAAATGTTGACAAATTGTGGATGAGGTTGAATAGATGATAATGCTTGTGCAATTAATCAAGTATTATCCGACTTGTGCCATTGAAATTAACCAAATGTTGTATATTGAGGTTAGGCAAAAGATGCTTTCGCCAACAGCCTATTTGGTGAGATATACAATATTCACAATTAGCGGACGAGACAATAACTATCTCACCTTGAATTATTCGGCCAAATGAAGCTGATCCAATAAAACTGTGACTTCATCGGAAGACCCATCAGCAGCATGACGCTGAGAATCCAATAATGCTTTTATAATCTCATTGATTTTTTCATCGTGACCATCAAGATCGTCATCCATAATGAAGCGACAAACCAATTCATCAATAGATGCAGACAGTTGCTTGACTTGCTGAATAACGTCCACCAAAGAGTCAGAGTTACTAGAAAGATTTGGTTCTTTACAGAGTTTGGAGTACCGAGAAGCCAAGACTTGAATGAACTTGAATAATTCTTCCAACTTGGAATGCCACTTTTTGGCTAATTCTAGGGTATCAGAAGAAGACTTTTGAGCACTGTCAGAGTCTGGTTCGTCATTTTCATCGTCTCCAGCGATCTCGTCAAAGTCCTCATCACTAAAATCGTCAAGGCCAAAGTCAGCAGTTCCGCCATCTTCAATCCACTCTTTCAGTTCGGTGGAGGCATCTTTGAGAATTAAACACGAGTTTTTCAGTTGAGTTTTTGCAATATCCAGAAAGGTAGATTGACAAAATTGATCGAGATTATTACAATATTGCCATGTCTGTGCCACTCGAACCAGCTGTCGAGAATATGTAGTCTCTGAATCTAATGAATCATCCATTTTTTCCTGTCCTTCTGGCATTTGCTGAATAGCTTGGTTCAATAATTCCTTACTTTGAGATTCATCTAATGGTAGTAGTGACCTAACCACTTTACTGAAAGTGGCTATGGATTGGACAACATCATTGATCTTTTTATAAAGCTCTTGAACCAAAAGCTGTGCAGCAGCAGATTCACTTCTGTTTCCAACTGCCGACACAAAATTGGAGAATTCTCCACAAAATGCTGGCAAGAGCTTGTCGAGATCCTCAATGCATTGGCAAGCTGCGTTTATTGAAACTGGGGGCTTAAAAGCTATTCCATTCTTGGTCATATGGGCATGACAGACCTTGGCCAAGTCTGAAATGACATCCAAAACTTGCTGTCTACTTTTGTCACATTCAGCACCTTCATTGCTTTCAAGCTGTGTGGTGAGAGCCAAACTTGATTTGGCAAGGTCTTGATCTAACAAGTCCAGCTTTTGATACACTGGGTCCAACGGCGAGCTGGTTTTGGTTTCGTTTTTTGCCAATTGCCTTTTCTTTTGTCGACAATTTAGCCGTTTGGATCGGGGAATACTCATAGCGGTCCAACTAAAATTCAGTGTTTTCTCTGTCTGATTAAATTATTTATCTAATTCTGATTTTTCAGCACATCTTAATTTGACTTTTTGTTTTTCTATTTTTTTCAACAATACAACCATCTAACCCAAAACCAAAACTCACCAGTCCAAGTTGCAAAGTCAAGGAGGTTACGCTTGAAAACAGTCAATTGGCGATTTGATATGGACGAACAGCTTATTAATATTGTCAACAAGCTACAGGTAAGTTTCAGTCAGTAGCACCTTGTAGAAACCCGAAATCTAACAACCAGGATGCATTTGCCTCCCTTGGCTCCACAGTCAACCCCATTGACCTTCCGCAGATCACAGTAGTGGGCTCTCAATCTTCAGGGAAATCATCTGTATTAGAGAACATTGTAGGACGAGACTTTTTGCCTAGAGGTTCAGGAATTGTCACCCGACGTCCTCTGGTTTTGCAGTTGACCCACCGACCTGGAACAGAGGAGTGGGGAGAATTTTTGCATGTTCCCAATAAAGAGTTCACTGATTTCGATGAGATTCGCCAGGAAATAGTTAGAGAGACGGAAAAAGTCACTGGAAAAAATGCCGGTATTTCTTCCAGCCCCATCAACTTGAGAATCTTCAGCCCCAAGGTCTTGACTCTGACACTAGTGGATTTGCCTGGCTTGACGAAAGTTCCAGTGGGAGATCAGCCTAAAGATATAGAACGGCAGATTCGAGAAATGGTGCTGCAATTTATCTCCAAGCCCAATGCCATCATTCTGTCTGTGACTGCCGCCAACACAGATCTTGCAAACTCTGATGGACTCAAGTTGGCTCGAGAGGTTGATCCTGATGGATCGAGAACAATTGGTGTTCTGACTAAGATCGATTTGATGGATCAAGGAACTGATGTGATAGATATTTTGGCTGGGCGGGTCATTCCTTTGCGATATGGCTACGTCCCTGTCATTAATCGTGGCCAAAAGGATATTGATTCAAATACAAGAATCGCTGATGCTCTTGAACACGAAAAGAAATTTTTCGAGTCTCATCCTTCGTACAAGAGCAAGGCACAGTTTTGCGGAACACCCTTCTTGGCTCGAAAGCTCAATATGATTTTGCTTCATCACATCAAAACTCAGCTGCCTGATATCAAATCCAAAATCCATTCCACTTTGAGCAAGTACCAAACAGAACTTGCCCAGTTAGGAGGAGATGACCTGGCATCCAATTCTCCCTCTAACATTGTTCTCAACCTTATCACTGAGTTCTCTACGGAGTTTCGAACCATTATTGATGGTAACTCGCAGGATCTCTCTACCACTGAGTTGTCCGGTGGAGCTCGAATTTCTTTTGTTTTCCACGAGCTCTATTCCAATGGTATTAAAGCCATTGATCCTTTTGATCAAGTACGAGATGTGGATATCAGAACGATTCTCTACAATTCTTCAGGTTCATCCCCTGCTTTGTTTGTTGGAACCGAGGCCTTTGAAGTGATTGTTAAACAGCAAATCAGACGGTTTGAAGAACCCTCTCTTAAGTGTGTTGCGCTTGTATATGACGAACTTGTGCGAATTGCTCAGCTCTCTCTTCAAAAACCTGCTTTCAAGCGATATCCAAAACTCCGAGAACAGATTTCTGTGTTGGTTGTTTCATTTTTGAAACACGCTTTGGTCCCCACAAACGCAATGGTTACAGACATGGTAGCAGCTGAAGCTTGCTATGTCAACACTGGCCATCCTGATTTTATTTCTGGACATACTGCTCTCTCAGTTATTCATGAGCGACATAATCCTCATGCCAAGAATGAGTCCGCCAAGAGCAAAAAGGGCTCACCTGCACCTAGCACGCCTGCTCAAACCAATGAGAACTCTGGAGGGTTCTTTGGATCTTTCTTTTCTTCCAAAAATAAAAAGAAGATGGCTGAGATGGAGGCTCCTCCAGCAGTATTGAAAGCATCAGGCACTCTTTCTGAGAAAGAGCTCATGGAGACTGATGTTATCAAGCTCTTGATCACGTCTTACTTTAACATTGTGCGACGTACCATGAACGATATGGTTCCCAAGGTCATCACCCTCAATCTAGTTAAACATGCCAAGGACTTGCTACAGAAGGAGCTTTTACAAAAGCTTTATCTTAACGAGAAGTTGGAAGATTTACTTCAAGAGTCTGACTTTACAGTCACCCGTCGAAAAGAATGCAAAAAGATGGTTGACTCTCTTTCAAAAGCTGCTGAGATTGTTGCTAGTGTTTAATGAATGATGAATGATTTATAATAGTACCTCAAGGTCGGATTGACAAACAGTCAACGTTTTTTTTTTTACGATCCATTGTTTGATTGCTCGACTTGATTCCATCAAAGAGTCTTGTTCGATCCTGCATATCCTCAATTCATACTCCAATGCGGAAAAATAGACCCTCCTACAACCATCACTTGGAAAATCGACCCTCCTCAAACCATCACTTGGAGAAAATCGACCCTCCTACAACCATCGCTTGTAGATGTAGGTCAAACCTTATTGCTGCGCACAAGGCTATTATGTAACCTTGAACCTTTTCACAGCCCTGCAACCTTAACAGGCCACCAAGCCTCTTTTTTTGTATTTACTTATTTACTTATTGATCAATGGGCAAGTTCACTCAGTGGCTTTTGTCCAGTAAAACCTCAAACAAATTAAAGCACCTTAAAGAAGTCAAGGGACTTACTGAGGAAGAGGCACTCCGTCGTTATGAAGAGCTCGTGAAAGCTGGATATATCAAACCAGAGAATTCAGGGATTCTGGGGAAAATTTTACCTTTGCTATTGATACTGATTTTGGTTGGATTTATTGCTGGAATCGTCTACGTCACTTATACGATTGCTTTGGACATGAAAGGCAATGTCAAGCAAAAGTTGCAACGCCATCATGTCTCGGTTTCTCGAGATGGAGCTAAAGTAGGAGTCAAGTCTGTTTCTGAAGACCGGATTGTCCACAAAGCCACCAAAGGCGCTCTCAAAGCATGGAAAAGGTCCGGGGCAATGGAATCCCATGCCTCTGCTGTCCATCGTGCTGAAGCTACACAACAAGCACGTAAATCATAGTAATTTAGGTTTATTTATCAATGACTTTTCACTGCATGATTAGCTTTTTATTTTTCAACCCATATTCCCCAAATGCTCAAATGCTGGACTCAAGTTAGGCCTGTTACACGTTTTGCACTTTGGACCTGCATCAGAGGAAGAGCTGGGATCTCCTCACAGTCTCTGAAGGGATATGTTCATCAACATATTCTTGCAGAAGGGTTTGAAGTTCTTCAAGATCAAAACCGAGAGACTGCTGCAAAGTTCTTATCCAAACTGACTCCTAGCCAGATATATTCCTATAGACCCAAGTCATGGCCTGTTTTCATCCACAATTACTTTGCGTCGGACGAATTTACCTCAAAGTGGATCGAATTTTGCACGGATCAGCCAGCAATGCCCTTGGCTGAACGTATTTCAAGGCTGGAACAATGGCTTGAGCAGGAAACCTTTGGAGATTTGAGCATTGAGCCTCTGTTTATCCGACAGTATTTCAGCCAGTACAAACAGAATCAGGGGAAAACTAAAAGTTCTTTCGACCATGTGTCCCTTCTGCGTCAATGGCTGGAACCTTCAATCGAGGATCAACCATCGTTGGAGATGATTAGATATCTGAGTAAAAAGGATCCCCAAGTTCCTTCTGAACTGCTTATTCGTGCATTCCTGGTTCAATACTTTGCCAAAAAAGATCACATTCCCTCCCAGGCGCCTGTCATTGATCTCAGTCATCCTCCAGAACTTTTTCCAGAGGCTCGGTTGATGAAGAGAAAAATAATCTGTCATTTGGGCCCAACCAACTCAGGAAAGACCTTCAGGGCTATTCAGCGTCTGAAAACCGCTGAATCAGGCTACTACGCTAGTCCTTTGCGACTATTGGCTCGTGAGGTTTACGAAAGGTTTAAAGCAGAGAGCATTAGAGTCAATTTGATTACCGGGGAAGAGGTCATTAAAGACTTAGATGAGCTCGATTGTCCAGCTCCACTATCATCTGGCACAATTGAAATGTTAAATCTGAACAAAACTATCGAAGTGTGTGTCATTGACGAAATTCAGATGATTGCTGATCCTCATAGAGGCTGGGCTTGGCTCAACGCTCTGATGGGTGTTCAGGCTCAGGAGATTCACGTTTGTGGTGAAGATAGCGTGATGGATATCATTGAACAAGTTGCAAAAGCAACTCACGATGAGGTTGAAGTCAATAGATACGACCGTTTAGGAAATCTCTTGGTTGACTCCCGACCTTTGAGATCTCTTTCAGAAGTGCAAAAGGGCGATTGTGTCGTGGCCTTTTCTCGACAAAAGGTGTTTGCCATTAGAGACGAAATTGGAAAATCCACGTCGCTCAAAACGTCCGTTATATATGGTGCTTTGCCCGCAGAAACCCGACTTGACCAAAGTCACAAATTCAATACAGGCGAAACTCAAGTTTTAGTTGCAACCGACGCTGTGGGAATGGGTCTCAATTTATCCATTGGCCGTGTGGTGTTCTCAGAAGTCTCTAAATACGACAGCCAGACTCGACAACAGTGCCTTCTGCCGATTCCACAGGTCAAACAAATAGCTGGGCGAGCTGGCCGATTCCGAGTTTTCAACCAAAATCAAAAAGAAGAAAACAATGCTGACAAGAAAAAATCAATTGGTCGTGTTACAGCATTCCTCAAACATGACCTGGATTACATTTCTAAATGTCTCAAGGCTCCTTCTCAACAATTAACTGAAATATTTATCAAACCTTTGGACGACCAATTGATTGCATTCTCATCCAATATTCAATCTTTTACAGACTTTATTGAAAACCTGGAAACAAAAATCATTACCCCCAACTATGTAACTGCATCATCTGTGAGTTCTCAAACAGAAGTTCTGGGAGCTATTGTGCCAAATTTACCTATGGACATGACGCTGAATGTTATCGGGGTTCCTATGGGTCGAGGAATTGGAAATGCAGCTTTAGTCACCCAAATGACAAGACAGTTAGCGGAGGGTGAGATCTCTTCTATTGCAAAACTTGTAAGCACCTCAGTGAACTACCTCATTTCCCAAACAGCCAGTCAAAAACGACTGTCCGTGTTGGAAGAAATTCATAAGGCTTGTATCATGTACATGTGGCTTCATCAACGATTCCCTCATACCTTCGTTGATTTGGCTAGTGTGTCCAAATTGAAGGTTGTGGTGGAAAGATCAATTGACGACATTCTCAAGTCTCAGAAGGAGAAATCTCCCATTAGAAGCTTGTTTTCGGAGAGAAAGAAAGGCCAGCGTCAGTCAAAAATTTCACAATAGTATCGCAAACATTGAGCGATCCAGTAATGTTTATCAACCAGGTGTCTGACTCCTCCTCTGGTAGCTCTGAGACTTCAAACTGAGAAGCCACCATTTCAGCTCCCATGAAATGATTACTTCGGGCCGCCACCCTTTGTTTCACTACATCCAAATCACCCCACAAGAAAAATATTTGCACCTCATCCAGTCTTTGACGTACGAAATCTCGATATTTTTTTTTCAACAGAGAGCAGGTCACCACCACTTGGGAATGTGACTCACGTGATCTAATGCAGTTGTCAACAATGATTTGAAGCCAACCCCAACGGTCTTCATCTTGGAGAGGAATGCCATTAGACATTTTTGCTATATTTTCTGGTGGATGAAGATCGTCTCCTTCAATCATGGGGCAGTCAAGTGTTGCTGATAGCTGGTTGGCAATTGTTGATTTACCGGTTCCTGAGGGTCCGCCCACAAAGATTATTGTCATTACAAGATGATTCTTTTAGCAAAATTCAACAAAATTAATGAATTCAAGGATCAAGGGAAAAAAAAGCCCAAAATTTTAAACAAAACAAAATTTCACCAATCTATCAAATAAACAAGTCTCCACCTCATAATCATGTACATAGCAAGCCCATATAGAAACGACCAATAAAAAGTCACTTTTTAAAATACCAGTAGAAGAAATCAGTAGAAGCAACCCTAGCTCAACAGGACCTAGTCAATGGTCTCTACCAATATTGAAGCGTTTCGAAGTCCAGCAGAATCAATTGACTTATCCAAGAGCTCAATGAGTTTTCGTCTTTCAGATGTGAGCTCAAAATGTCGAGACTTGAGTGACTCGATGGTTTTGGCAAAGGCATAGATGGACTCTACTGTATCATTTAATCCAATGCGTCTCACTATCCTAGTTCCATCAGATAATCGAAGTTGAATTCGAGTGGTTTGGGGTCCAGGAGCTGGTTCTTCGGTAGCCGAAGGTAAGATTGACAAAAATCTATTCTTAGGGTCATCTTGAGGCTCATCTTGGGGGTCATTTTGGACCTCTTGGACATCTTGCATCTCAGTTGTAACTTCTTGGGGTGCATCCTCAGAATGGCCTAATGATTGACGCACTGCCATGTCAAGCTGCTCCTCCTCCGTCATGTTTGAAACAGGTTTGGGATTCTTTGTGACTGGATTCCGGTGTCCTTTTTCAAGAGAGAAACGGGCTAGAAAGTCGTAAATGTCTTGTAGCCAATCTGTGACATCAAGCCGCTGCCAGCTTTTTAGATTCTCGGCAGTGCGTGGATCCAAAACTGACACATGAGGGTAGTCTGTAAAGGGATAATGGTTAATGTAGTATTCTCCTTCGGGAGAGTCGGCCTCGTATTGCACAAAACAAAAGTTCTCTTTGACAACCTCTTTTACTGCAGAGCCGGACCAAAAGTCACGGTTCAGCACTTGACATCGAAAATCAGTGGTATCTTGAATATTCACCAGCAGCCACTTTTTGTTATCCTTTGCCTCCTGGCGGGCTTCATCGAATGTCAGATCCTGCATAATATCAAATGGAGGCCTGAACAAATTAGCAAGTCGGGTCTGATGGGCATTCAACCGACTCCTATCACCATAGTTTACAACGTAATCCTCATCTTCTTCGTCAAGCTCATCATCTGAATCAACAATTTCCATGATATCGTCCCGTCCATTACTGGAATGGGATCGTGAAATTCTCTGGTTGAATATTCCAGTAGGGCGACTTCCAATACCCGCCATTCGCGTTCGGGGTCTATAGTTATGATGCCAATCCACATCATCCACCAGTGTTCCAGAAGTCCGTTGGATGGCTGGGCGGCTACTCAAATCGTCCAGGCCACTGCCATACTCCTGCTGCTGTAGCTCCTGAGCAAGCTGGGCTGATTGGTTCTCATTACCAGTCAAATCGCCTCCACTTTCAAGATAAAGAGTGACTGCCGCCTCAAGGCTGTTGTCCGAAACAGCTAGATACCGCTGGGCCGTTTCAGCATCTGCGGCCGTAATAGCACAGAAATTGCTGACGAGTTCATCCATTCTGACAAGTATTATTCAAGCTTTCGATAAGCTCAAGACATGCACCTTGAACTATCAATATTCAAATCACCGGAATCATTTGAATTGTTTTGAAACAGGAGCCGATCAGGATTTGATTGCAATTATCTGGAATTGATCTATTGCTTGGAGTCGGAAGCTCTTTTGGATTGCCTTGCCTCAAAAGTGGTACTTGGTGGGAAAAACAGTTGTCAACTTGGACAAGGACAAATGGCTGAGCTAATATCAGAACTGATCCATAATAATGGCGACTCCCAGAAGAATTTACAAAGGTATCTTGAGATCTTGAAGTCACCCCAGCCCTCTGTCTTTCCCCAAGACGTTGTGGAGTATTACAAAGAGTTGACTGAAGGGTACTACTCAGTTGGCAGAAGCGATGTAGCTAGCCATATTGAACAATTGCTGGATTCAGGGCGCGTTTCTGAAAATGCCCATCTGCTCTGGGTTTTACGATTGCTGATTGGAGAGCCGCACAGATCTTTGTCAATACCAAAAATTGAAAAAGCAGAAAAACCTCCTGTAATCAGTTGGGAGGATATTGTTGAACGAGATCCATTAATAGGAGAACACTGGGAAAGTGCAAGTGCAGGCAGCATTGACATTGATTTGAATTCGTCGAGCGATGAAGGCGGTCATTCCAGTCCCAGAAACGACTCTAGTTCAAAGGTCAGTAGCTCCAGTGCTCTGATCATGCAGACTTCTGGCAACAACCATTTGATCGATAGCTGGAATCCACATGAAATTAAAATACAGCTTCCTAGATTTCCAAATCAAGGACCTCACCATATCCTGACTGAATCCAGAAAAGTGCTTCTTTGTCTACAAGGACTCCACTTTGGCCAAGTTCAGCCCACATTCACACCATTAGTCGAAACTATGCATCTATTCCGCACCTCTCTTTCCACACTTGGCAGATCCGCCCCATTTCTTCCCCATTTTCTGGAATGTTTGACCTCTATCTCAAAGCGTCTTGACTCTGAACTACTGAGACTAGACTTGGTCATTCTCAACTGCACCCAATTAGGCAGCAATCAATCAATGGTATGGCTGCTCAAAGCCTTAAGAAGAATCATTATACCATTCGAACCCATTTTTCTATCTTTACACACACACGAACAAACTCTCATAAACGACCCTGCATCGTTTCTTGTTTTGCTGGACAAAATGTTCATTTCTTCACCCTCATTGGATAATTTATCACTATTTTCTAATCTTTTATGGGATGTTATCATTGATCCAAACTACCTCTCACGTCCTCTGACATCTTATGGCCCTTGCAAAGAGTTGGATTTTCTACTCACTAGCACACATGAAGAAATCAGATATGGTCTTCGTTTCCACGATAAATTCAGTAGGGAATTAACAAGTTGTCCGACAAAGATTGAATTTGAGCCCAAATCGTGTAATCAAGTGATTGCATCATTCACCCAATCTGTTGAAAGTTGGTCAAGTGCTGTTTCAAATATACTCATGTCATACCTCAGTCAATCAATAAGACTTACAACCACCACTCTTGAAAGTATTCTCGGACTTAACCAGCACTTGCCAGATCTCGTGGAACTTATTGGCAATCTACTTCTTGAAGATAATCATAACTGGAAGAATGCAATTTATTTGAATTCCCTTTCTCCTACAAAAGTCATCATCAGCCCACATTCGTTCACATCTATTATGGATTCACTCTCGCATTTTTCCCTTTCGGTCCCATCGGCTCTTATGCTTAGTCAAGATGAACTAGAATGCTTGCAGGCATTCTGGAAATTGAATCTTCAAGCTCTTATTTGCTTCAATCTGGTCTCTAAATCAAATGACTGGTCCCTTCGAGAAACTCTTCCTCTTATTTCAATCGTTCTTTCATTTCTTCATCTCGATGTGTCAATCGCCATCTTGCCAGACTTGAAAAAACTGCAGCAGTCCACTTCATTGTGCAATTTCTTTTCAACCTTGAGCTCTATTATACAGCGTGTCACCCAAGCTATGAGATTTAATCCATGCTTCCAAACTTTTCTGAAAGATATTGAGTCGCACTCAAGTCCGATAGAATCTCTCCAATCTCTGTCAGATCTGTCAGCTTTCGGTATGCTCCTACTTTTGACCTGAAAGCTACGCTGATTAGCCAACTGCAAATGATTCCTTTGGATCTACTTTATTTATGCATTTAATTTACTTAATAACACCATTCTGTTGAGTTTTTTGAATGATTGCTCTTGCGACTATTGTAATGTTTTAGCTTAGTGCCATGAATGAGGTGGTTGTAGTTGTCTATCGAGTGAAAGTTGTCGCTGAAAATGCGGTTGAACTGGTTTACCGCCTTCCCATAGGTGATGAGGTGGAGGTAAATGTGCCACTGGATGATTTTGTGCGGCCACGTTATATTGATTTGCACCATAAGGAACAAAGCGTCCATTGTCAATGGCTCCTGTTGAAGCTTCTCTCATACGACCATAATGAACCATTTCATGAGGCGGTGGTTGATATTGGGGTGGCACCATCACCGGCTTTTCGTACCCAACCATATGATGTGAGGGTGGATATGGTGGGACAATGTGGGAGTTTTGATATGGACCTCGACCAAGCCCTGCACCTGGTTGCGGTGGAGGAGCAATGTTATGAGAATGGCCCATCATAGGAGGAGGTCCGTGATATTCTGAACGATAGCCTGGTGCAGGATGTGAAAGATGACCCGGGGGTTGGTGAGAAACATTAGTAGTTTGATGGTTGGGAGGCATCATCTCTGGTCTGTGATGGCCAGGTCCGGGGTAACCATTGAAGGATTGAGAGTTAGAAGGAAAGTAAGGAGGTACATGGGGCTTTGAATAAGGAGCTGGGCCATTCCAATGAGCAGATGGTGGTTGGGATGCAAGAGAGGTTGGGAGAGATTGGCCAGAAGACAAGCCTCTTTGATGTCGGATTTGTGGTTGACGAGGCTGTGGTGGTGGCTGCTGCTCTTGCTGTGGCTGATGACGTTGATGTTGTTGCTGCGCATGCTGTTGTTGTTGGGCCTGCTGTTGCGGTTGCCGTTGCTGATGTGGCTGCTGGAGTTGTTGCGGTTGTTGAGATGGTGGTGGCTGTTGATGTAGATGTTGAGCCTGCTGTTTCGGCTGCTTCGATTGCTTCTGCTGTGCTTGTTGTTGATGCTGCCCTGGTGGTGAGTGCTGCTGCTGAGGTTGTTTCGAACGACCCTTCATTGTGTGATCAACATGCAACAACGGAGGAGACCGAGAGTGATTCAATGGATTACTAGTTCCCATTGCCATATTTGGACCATATGCAACTCCATTTTGAACTGCAGTCATATTCCTCTCACCAGCAGGGGGACCATTCCAATGCTCACGTCCATGAGACTGATCAACTTGAAAATTGTTACGTCTCCAATTCTCTTGGTTATACCATTCCTCTTGCCATCGAGATTCCCTAAGTCGTATCTCCTCTTGGCGCCGTGCTTCTTGTTGTCTTAGAAGCTCTTCATGCTTCCTATGCTCTTCCTGCTGTCTCATTAACTCTTCTTGTCTTTGGATATCTTGCAAAGCCTGCTCTGCACGCTTTCTCTCGGTTTCTTCCTGCAAACGTTGAGCCTCCTTTCTTGCTTCTTCTTGTCTCTCTCGTTCATCTTCGTAATGATCCTTGATATGTTTCAGATTTTCGACAAGTTCCAAGTCGTCTTGAGACAATTCAGCCTCAGTTCGCTCTACTTCTGCCTGCTTCTCAATACATTGTCGATTGGCTTCAATCAACTCAATATCACTCTGGGCTTTTCTCTTGCTTAAACCTGCAGGATGAGGAAACAAGATCATTTCTTTCTTGTCTTCATCAGAACAAAGTGTAACTTCGTTCTCAACTTGTTCTTGGCTATATTTGCAATACTCTTTTCGAAGCTTGGCTATTTCCTGATTAATGGATTGTACTAATCTAACCTTGGTAGCATTCTTGTCCTTAAAAAATTGCCTCCATATTGCTTGAGTCTCAGCTAAAGATACTGTTGTGATCGATTTCTCTGCAAGCTTCGCTCTGTTTTCGTATATGCTACGTTGTTTTTTGTAGCGTTCATCGTGACGTTTAATCCAGTTATCAAATAAGGGAGATCGTTTTCCTCGTTTGACAATCTTTTTATGGGCTTCCAACTTTTGGCATCTGGCAGTTGAAAATACCTTGGCCAGAGCACTATATTCTCTGGCTAATCGGTCTTGTTCGGAGGTTATTTCCGAAATATCTTTCTGTTAGTATTGGGATTCTCATAATGTGTTTTCATCGATCTTGGAAAAAAGAAAAACTTGATACTCACCCTGGAAATCGACTACCGACATTTCACAATGATTCAAGAAATGAGACTTTGGAAAGATAGCGAGACAGGTTTTGAGGTGAATTTCAGGGATGAACCAACAAACAATGAAATGGGGTAAGTAATGAGAATGTCGCTTCCCAGTTAGTGACAATAATAAGTAAAGTAATCTGAATGAATTGGTAACAATAGAGTGTCGGTTTTGCATATACGTAAAATCACTATACAGTTAAGACAAAGACTGTCGAACTTTAAAAAATACAAAGTGCCTACAAAAGCCGCAAAAGTGTCGAAATAGATGAGCATGAACGTATGGTTGGAGAAGGTAACATGTTGTTGCAGTTCTTATTGCATTTCTTATGCTTTTATCGATCAAAATTTCTTCTCAAACGAGGGCTAACAGCTTTAGCAACTTGGAATCTGCCCTTCGGCTGGATAGTTGTGGAAGGAGTACAAGCTTTTAGACTCAAAGCCTAATTTTATTTAGGTTGAAATTTTCAACCTTGAGCTGTGCTAATATTCACATTACCAAGCTATTAGGAGTACGTCAAAGAGTCCGCAAACATGGGGTAGCTTCTAGTTACAGAAAGAATCTTTTTTGCGCTAGTATAATATTTCATTGAGGTGCTTATTGTACCATTATTCTCTGAGAGCATTGAGTCTATGCAACTATGTTGTGAGTTGTTTGCCTGTTGGTATTAGTTTAGATTTAACAAAGCCTAATAGTCTGAGTTAGCTTAATTAGAATAATGAGTGAAGACAGAATACTACATTCATGGGAACAAAAAGAGATATTGGAATGACGGAGAGGCCTTCAAGAGCATCGACAACAGTGAGATAGATATTATCAATAAAGGATGTCCTTGTCATCCTCTAGAAAAGGCACTTCTGGGGACGTTCTAGACAGCTCAACTCAAAAGGCGCACAGTCATGAGTGTGTTAATTTCGAAGTTGTGTCGTGGAGACTGCTCCTCACCATGTTCAACCAATGTGACCCCCATTTTTGAAATTTCTATAGTCTCATAGCCAATGTTTGGTACTACTTTACGTTTTGGGCCATCAGATTTGTCTTTTTCTTGATTGCAGAACCCTTTTGATTGATCACAATAAAAAACATTCTACTTTAATAACTTTAATATGGAACATTATGGCCAGAGAGAAGAAACAAATACTCGATCTAGGAAAGGTCACATCTGCCAGGTTGAAGGACGGAAGTGCCTGTAATAATTTTTAATACTACAGGGTGAGTTGAGTTTAATTTGGTCATCCTTTACTATGGCTTGTTACTGATTAGGTGAGATCGCCCGTTTGAGCCACTGAATTCCGACACAGGGCTACTTTGAGGTTTGGGCTTTATCGACTATTAGCTTTTCACGTGAGCGGGGAGTTGATTAACTGTTATGTTAATAAACAATACCTTCAAAGTTAATACAATTAAGCTTCGGGGTTCACCAAACTATACTGAAAATGAAAAACATAAAAAACTCATCAATCAAATTAATAAAAAAACTGTACACGTGAACCAAGAAAAAAAAACCAAGAAAAAATTAAAACAAAAAAAAATGAAAACTGGTTCTACTAAACTTTCCTTCAGACATAGAAAAGTAAAAATAAAAAAATATTGATTCTTAACACTGGATCAGGTTTTGAACCAATGGACAAAATACAGGTGGTACAACAGGCCTCTGACAACCTGTCGAGCTCTATATCAGATCTGAACGATGCTATTCATAGCATAGACATGAACGAAATTAATTCTCTACCCCCATTAGAACGGGCAGAGGCTTTAGCAAAGCTATCATTTATTCTCAACTCCACAATGTACTGCTACCTTGCGGCTAAGGGTGTAGATGTCAAGACACATTCAATCATGCAGGATTTAGATACCGTCAAGAGCTATCTTAATCGTGTTCAGACCGCAAAAAATGGTGAATCTACAAATGAAAAAAGTAAGCTATCAGTGAACCACGAGGCAGCCAAGAGATTGATCAAAAGTGGAATAGAGCCACCTACCGTGAGTGTAAAGAGCAAAAGCTATCGTGAGAAATTGAGAGTAAAAAAGTCATAGCTGCACTGCTGTCTGAAATGATCTGATTGCTCAGTAGTCGAAATAGTTAGTTTCGACAGGTATCAGATAATCGTCAATGAAATCAATGATAGGGATTTCATCAAATCCGATAGTCACCCGCAGATTGGGCACTGGGCCTGTACTCGGATGTTCACTTGACTAATTCTGCTAAACCCGACAGTTGGACTATTTTTTTGTCTAATTTTTCGGGCCAATGTCAAGAGATCGTCAAGCAGGAAACCGCAACTTATATGAAGGAAAAGCTATTCAGCTAGTCTACATAAAATAAACAAATCCATTTATTTAATCAACATTCAGTGTGAGTTTAGTCTTTTACATAATATAACAAATCAGTTGAAGAAAGTTATTACAAATCATCAAACCATGTGACAGTCTGCGTGATCTTGCATTTAGACTTCCAAATCTGAAGATCCTCTTTATCCTTCATTCATGACACCCACCTGGATTTTGGGCCTATTGTCCCTTCTGGTGCATTCTGTGGGTATATTTGCCCAAGAATTTCAATCTACTGACAAGGAGGGTACCCATACCAATAACTGGGCGGTTTTGGTATCCACATCACGTTTCTGGTTCAATTATCGACACTTGGCCAATGTGTTGTCAATGTACAGAACAGTCAAACGACTGGGAATTCCAGACTCTCAAATCATTTTGATGTTGTCTGACGATGTTTCCTGTAATCCTCGGAATATCTTCCCAGGAACAGTCTATAATAATGCCGATAGAGCACTGGATCTATATGGTGACCAAATTGAGGTGGATTATCGAGGATATGAGGTCACAGTCGAGAATTTTCTCAGGCTCTTGACCGATCGTTGGGACGAGTCTGTTCCTCGATCTAAACGGCTCTTAACTGACGAACGATCCAATATCTTTATATACATGACTGGACATGGTGGCAACGAATTTCTCAAGTTTCAGGATGCTGAAGAAATTGGGGCTTTTGATATTGCAGATGCGTTTGCCCAAATGTGGGAAAAAAAGCGATACAATGAAATTTTCTTCATGATTGATACATGTCAAGCTAACACAATGTACTCGAGGTTTTACTCGCCAAATATTTTGGCAGTTGGCTCATCTGAGTACGACGAATCATCCTACTCGCATCATGCTGATGAAGACGTTGGAGTTGCTGTCATTGACCGTTTTACATACTACAATTTGGAGTTTTTGGAAAAGTTCGATCAAACATCTAATGTGACTTTACAGGCTCTTTTTGACTCTTACGATCCAGTCCAGATTCACTCAAAACCCGGTATTCGACAAGATCTGTTCTCTCGAAACTTGAGTGAGGTGAAATTGACTGATTTTTTTGGTGCTGTTCAACGAATTGAAAGCGTTCCAGAAGCAATTGACATTCTGGATTCTTTGGTGGAAGACGCTGGACCGGTACAATCGAATAGGAGTCAGGAAACTGTTTCTCAACAGGGAATTAAAATCACACAGGAGCAATTGACTACAATCGGTCGGATCCTCGCTCCTCTCGCATTAGCCTTTTTCATTAAACAATATCTCTAGTCAACACACATTAATTATGCATTTCGACTGCAAGTTGAGGATTTTAAACCCGAGGTTATGTGAGTCACCTGTTCACAACTGAACAACTGAGGGATATCTGTGGCCCTTGGCTCCTATCCCACTTTTTTGATTAACTTTTATGTCACCCACAAGCACGCCCTCAACTTTTTTTTCTCACTGCCCTTTACCTCTTTTGGTCTGGCACTTGGGCATTATTACACCTATTTAATTGGAGTCTAGATGGAAAACCCTTGCCCGGGAGACTCGGTCAATCAAACTCTATTTTAAATCACAATCCAAGTCGAGTCCACTTTTTCTCTTAAGTGAAACCAATTGACTACAATTTATATCAAGAACTCCTAAAAAACCATGCCCAACTTCTCAGGCTTCAACCAGGCCTCTGACCTAGCTTCCTGGCAAAAACTACAGCAATTGTACGATACTAAGGGCAAAACCTTGCCAGTTAAGGAGCTTTTTGCCCAAGATTCTGACCGATTTTCCAAACTCAGTCGAACTTTTGAGAATTATGACGGGTCAAAGATCTTGTTTGATTTTTCCAAAAACATTGTTGATGACGAGATTTTTGCTTCCTTGATTGACTTGGCTCGAGAGAGTGGAGTCGAAAAGCTGCGAGATAGCTTGTTTGCTGGTGACAAGATCAATTTCACCGAGAATCGGGCCGTCTACCACCCTGCGTTGCGAAATCAGGACAATCGTTCTATGGCTGTTGATGGCAAGTCGGTCGTTGAAGAGGTAAACGAAGTTTTGGAACATATGAAGGAATTTTCTGAACAGGTTCGTTCTGGAGAATGGAAAGGTTACACAGGCAAGGCAATCACTGACATTGTCAACATTGGTATTGGTGGATCTGACTTGGGCCCTGTCATGGTTACTGAGGCACTCAAGCCTTATGCTGGCAACCAGCAAGTTCATTTCGTGTCCAACATCGATGGAACACACATTGCCGAAGAAGTACTTAAGAAACTCAATCCTGAAACTACATTGTTTTTGATCGCCTCTAAGACGTTCACCACTGCTGAGACCACAACTAATGCCAACACTGCCAAGAGCTGGTTCTTAGAATCTGCCCAGGAACAAGATGTTGCCAAGCACTTTGTTGCTCTTTCAACCAATAAAGAGGAAGTTGCAAAGTTCGGTATCGATCCTCAGAATATGTTCGGTTTTGAATCTTGGGTGGGAGGCCGATACTCAGTTTGGTCTGCAATTGGATTGTCTGTTGCTCTTTTTATTGGCTACGAAAACTTTGAAGCATTTTTGAAGGGAGCCCAGGCTGTTGACAAGCACTTTTGTGAAGCTCCTTTGGAGCAGAATATCCCCCTGATTGGTGGACTGCTTTCCGTTTGGTACAACAACTTTTTTGGAGCCCAGACTCACTTGGTTGCCCCATTTGACCAATATCTCCATCGATTCCCCGCTTATTTGCAGCAGCTTTCTATGGAATCTAATGGTAAGAGTGTCAACCGGGCCAACGAGTTTGTTAACTACTCTACTGGTTCTATTTTGTTTGGAGAGCCTGCTACCAACTCCCAGCACTCCTTCTTCCAATTGGTGCACCAAGGTACAAAACTGATTCCTTCTGATTTCATCTTAGCTGCCCAGAGTCATAATCCTGTCTCCCACAATCTCCATCAGCGAATGTTGGCCTCAAACTTTTTCGCTCAGGCTGAGGCTTTGATGGTTGGAAAGGACCAGAAGCAAGTTGAGTCTGAGGGAACTGCTGCTGACCTTGTTCCTCACAAAATCTTTTTAGGAAACCGGCCTACTACCTCTATTCTGGCCCAAAAGATTACTCCAGCTGCCCTTGGTGCATTGATTGCTTACTATGAGCACTTGACTTTCACTGAAGGTGCTGTTTGGAACATCAATTCATATGACCAGTGGGGTGTGGAACTTGGAAAGGCTCTTGCCAAGTCCATTCAGCCTGAATTGGAGAAGGAGGGTGATATTGAATCTCATGATGGATCCACCAACGGCCTTATTAACCAATTCAAGGCTTGGTCTGCCTAAGTTTAACGTATAGTTTCTCGATTCGAATCAATGAATAATGTTATGAACACATACCATGGGTGCGAAAAAAAAAATCAAATAAAAAAATTGTCAAAGGTGTAATAAAACTGCTGCTAAGGCATTGATCAAACTGATGGTTCTTTTAGAACCTACTATATACAATGTTGGCACCTCTCAAGATGCCCTATACTCCAAAATCAAGAATCCTCTGCTGCTCCTCCAAGTTGATGATATCCACATTGTCCACAATATGAGTCTCAATCAAGTCACAGTCAACATTAAGATCAAAAGTGAAGGTCCCCGAAATTTGGTGATTAGTACTATCACTTCGAAGAAAACTCATAACCGAGGAGTTGACCCCAGTGTGTTTAAACTTGACTGTGCTGGTCTCAATAGCACCGCTGTATCCTAAAAGCTCAACGGTCCTTTCATTCTGGTGTTGCCATTGACGGTGCCACTCAACCAGACCCTGTTTTAAATCATCGTTACTTTGGTACCGATAATGATCAGAGTCCTTTGCGTCATTCCTGCTCTCCTCTTTGCCACTCCAACTACTGCTTTCACAAGTCTGCCATTTGATTACAATGCGGCCCCCTCCATCATCTTCTTGGGGCGGATGTATAATGGTATTGACAATTTCGAGTTTCGCAGTCGGATCAACATAAGTACTCGCCATCCACTGTAAAACCTTCCAGCATGTGGTATAAGCTGGAATGCCTCTGGCTGGAGGCAGGGAAAGACCCTCGGAGCTCTGTGGATCTGATGAAGATCTCGAACCGAAATAAAACTTGAGAACTACTTGTTGAGAGAGTAGCTCATGGGAAATGGTTTGATCCAATAAATGGGGA
The DNA here is from genome assembly GCA_900535975.1 of Dengshuqunia hispaniensis. NCBI lineage: Eukaryota > Fungi > Ascomycota > Dipodascomycetes > Dipodascales > Dengshuqunia > Dengshuqunia hispaniensis. The sequence goes on along the minus strand of LS992275.1, from coordinate 2,576,737 downwards.
ACCTGCTGTTGAATTCTGGTCAGCGACGATCCGAAATTAGCCAATCTAGCTTGACGATTATGCTGCAGTACTCTCAAGCTCGTGCTGAAGTGTCTGGTACATCTTATGAACATATGCAGTGTAAGGGTGCGTTAATTGCAAAACAGCTAATTTACAGTTGTGGAGGAGTGTAATGAATAAATATGTAGTAAATATATATGTGTATGAGGAGCAAAAAAACACTCATCTTGCAAAGCCGTTGGTAATAGTGTTAAAGGAGTGTCACCAAAGCTTTCAAAATTGGCAATTCGATAAAAAAGTTCAAAGACTAAGGCTTAAACAACCCAATTTCGCCAATTGTCCTGATAAGGGATTTTAAGAGGACTAAGACTGGCAGCTTGATTTCGCACACTCATTGAGCCCAGATAGGTGCTGAAATCGTCCGCTTTGAATTCATCATCATAAATGCCATCTTCTTCGTCAGACATGGCGTCGCCCCAGGACTTGCCTAATTTGAAAGCATGAGTGAAATCAAACTTGGCATTGTTTGGAGTGGGTACAGTAGTTGACAAAGAAGCATTTTCATTCTTTCGCATGAAAGGAGGTCGATAAACACCAGGTTTATCATGCACCTCTGTCTTGGGAGATAAAACTCCTTCGTTAGCCTTTCTTCTTCGGCTAGGAGGAATATATACGGAGGCTGAAGCTTTAGAAGATTCTGACGACGTATGAGAAAGCGAAGGTGCGTCATAATCGTAATCTGGTGGTGATTGAGCGACAGAGAATTTAGAACTGGACTTGGAGTTCACCAGGGACTCTTCATCCATGGCAAACATGTCCTCATGTCCAGAGTCAGACTCTTCCGAAAGCGAACCCATAGAGTGTTTATGTGAGTGTGTCCAACCGCGATGAGCTCGAGATGAGCGTCGGTTAGCACCTTGGGAATGCTTGAGACTCATTGGGGTGGTTGAAGAGCTGTTCTTGGTAGCTGCAGCCTTGGGAACATTGCTACCTGGGAATTGATGTTGAGACTTGGGTTGACGTTGTTTTCCACCATGTCTGAGTTTATTGAAATTGAACTTGTGGGCGGGAGGTGTGAACTGGGTGGTTCGGTCCCAGTTCTGTGAGTAAGAATTTCTGTAAGGACCAGTTTCAACTGTAGGAGTTCGGAATGGCTTTCGAGAACTGTGAGTAGTCCTGATATCCTCCTCGTTGAGTGCTGGGGAGGCGAGAGAAATGGCAATGGCGGGAGTCGATGCCACAGGAGTCGTATCACGCTGAGATTGAGATCTGGAAACATAGCCGGAAGGAACTGAGCTGGCAATGGGAGTAATGCTTTCGGCATATCCAGAGTCTCGGTTTGGCACAGAAGAGGAAATGTGGTAAACCGCATCCAGTTCCTCGTCTGTAGTCCACGCTTGCACTAGCTGAATGGCTTCTTTCATTTTCTTCAAACATCGATTACTTGGGTCGAGAGTGAGAGCATGTCTCAAAACTCCGAAAGTATCGGAGGTCATGGCAGGAAAGATGTCAAACAGGGCTTCACGATTGGTTGCAAAGTCCATGAAAAGCTTGTCACTTTCATTGGCAACTTTGAAAGGATTTTTGCCGAACAGAATATTCAATAGACAAATTCCAACGGACCAAATATCAGCCTTTTCAGCGTCATAACTATCAAACCCTTCCGAGTCAAAAACTTCGGGAGCCATATATCGCTCTGAACCAACGCCAAAGTCGGTGGCATTCTTCTCAAAAGTAGCCAAACCCCAATCAGCCAGTTTGACGATTCCATTTTGGGCAATTAAGATATTCTCTGGTTTGATATCTCGATGGTAGACACCTTGAGAGTGAGAGAAAATAAGAGCGTTTACAAGTTGGAGCATGAATTCACGGGTGCATCCGGTCACTTGTGGAGAAGCTCCAGCAGAAATTGCCTCGTAAAGATCACCTTGGGCACAGTACTCCACTACAAGAAATTGTAGAGGGCCAATGGAAAAGTAATCAAGAAGTTGAGCAATATTTTTGTGACCTTTGAGATGAGAATGGGCTTTAATCTCATGGCGAATTTCATGTATAGAGCAAAAAGCCCTAGAAATGCTCTTGAAATCTTGTGCCAATAGAAGTCCATTATCTTCCGCACCACTTTCTTCTTGGGGTTCCTTCGATTCAACTGGCTTGGCTACCAAACACTTGATGGCAACTAAGTCATCACTATGTGTGTCTCGAGCTAGCGTCACCTGGCCGTAAGAGCCCTTATTTAAATTAGCGACTTTGAGATATCGCCCATGAAGTAGCTCGCCTGAGTTGTATTGTATATAAGCGTCCATTGAATTGCAGTTACTGAGGAACCTTCGGAGTAAATCCACTTAAACCCGTTAAAGACAGTCAGTTACCAAGTCAACTGCAGAGGTAGTGAGATGACAAACAAAACAAAAAAATGACCTTGAAGTTTTGGAGATGCAAAAATAACCTCAATTATTGTCAAGTGGAGTGAGTTTTGTACACTAAATAATTATCCCTGAGCGATATTTGAGTGTGCCGGCCAAGCTTGAATAATAAAAGCTACTGCCAGCTCCGGTTAACTGGTTGTTTGGGTAAGAAGTAAGCCAACAAATGTAAAGTTGAAAAGGGCAGAGGAGAGAGTTGAGTTGATAAGTTAGTCAACACTTTAGGTTGTGTCTTAAGATTTGAAGTTTAAAGTGTTTGAGTTTTGACTCTTCTGTGGAATTCGATCTTGACTTTTGTTTTAAAAGGTGTAGGTGGGGAGGGGCGGTTGAAGTTGATTTGCAACTTTACCACATATAAAGTAATGATATTGCACAAGACCTCAAACTTTCTCAGGTTGGAAAACAATTTACTGTGAATGTAATATTTTGAATATTCGGAACCGGAGAGTCTGTACGGCTCGGTATATACAGCATCAGTCATGCATAGAGCTAACTGTGGCGAAATCAAGTCACAAAGACAAGCGATGGATGCTTATTACTGAGTTAAAGAATGATGTGGAATATTTGATTCATAGCAGACATCTAATGTAGCAAGGGGCAAGTCGATCACCTTTCTTTTCTCCATTTGACTGTCTGAATATCTACTAATGGCTTCAGAAGTTTAAGGAGGAGTAATTTAAGAACCGTTCTCAAAGTGACTACAAAGAAACAAACACACTTAAACTTATTTCAGGTATTGGGCGGTCCCAAACATTATAGAATGGGGAATCTTGAGGGTTCTAACAGGTTAAAAGAAATAAATGTGAACCGTTTTCTTTCCTTCAACATGTTTACACATTTGATATTTGACAAACTCATCAAGAAATGACAACATGGTCAATCAGCCGAATCTAAAACTTAGATTTGGAACAGGTCAGAACATATCTAATCACCAATCAAACTTTGGCTTGAAATTTTCATTACTAGTCCTTAACAAGGGGGAAATTTTTATTGATTGGATTTTAATCTAGACCTTTGATACTCCTGTTATCCCAAACCAAAGAGATCATTGTTTCTGAAGTTCTAGTCGTCATTACATATTAGCTTCTCCACTCATGATACAGAGGTAAACCTGTTGAATTGTAGGACTACTTGATTTATGCATGCTTTAAAACGGGTTACCTTATCGAAGTCTGTTTGAGAAACAGATTGTTGATTCCCCAAACCTTATATTATCTGAGTATTTTTGGACTTGTGGCTGAACTGTGGATTTCCATCCACAGAAAAGTTGCATTGAAGTTATGAAGGGCGAAATCAATTCAAACAAAAAAAGGTGTTTGTCCATTTTCCAGTGGCATTTATGACGCCAATCGAACCCTTCACTTCCAACGCTGCCTCTATTACTATTTATTTCCATTCCCCTCATTTCTTTGTTGGTCAAACAAAATCTTATTGTCAGGCCACGGATCTACAGACAGGATTTTATCGAGGGAGTCGAGAGCTAAAGCAGATATACTTAAGCTTTTCCCGATCTATATCTAGTACGTTTTTTTTTTTTAATGAAACAGTTTCATAACCCTCACATGAGAACATAGTACTTCGTTTCAGTCATCATCCCTATTTTTCTTGAAAAAAACATAACTCAGTCAAGACCTAAGACATTACTCAACCTTAATGAGATTTTCCTCAATCTGCTCACATGACCACAGTTTGGAGATATCAACTTTATCTACCAGGTTGAATTGAATTTATTTGTTGACCCAACCACCAAAGATTTTTTTTTGCCACCGAACGAAATTTCCAATGAGCCAACCTGTTCTGGTCTTTACCAAAATCATTGGGACTGTAGCCTTGGGGTTTTTGACTGGAGCCATAGGTTCCGCGTCTTACTTGGCTTTACCCACTGTGATGTTTTCCAATGGAGTGGATGATGAACAAGCAGCGTTACAGCGACTGTTGACGAAATTCGGCAGATTAGTAGGTCCAGCCTCTGCTACTGCGTTTGGGGCATTTACAGCTACTTTTTTGTTTTCTCCCCGATTTGCCCGACACCCATATCTTCTCTATTCAGCTTTGACTGTACCTTTGGGAGCCTTGGTTGGCTTTACCAATGCCAGGCCATTGATCAATCGAATTTTGTCATTGGAGTTCCCACTTGAAGAGCGAAAGGAAAAGGAAAAGGAAAATGAAACATCGACATTAGATGACTCTGTCTATCAAGAAGTCAACCAGGCAGATGTTGAGTCTGTGAGCCCAACAGATAGCAACACTGACAGCGTTGAGGTGGCAAATGCTCTTCATCGTCAGGTTGTTGCGCAATGTGTCACTAAATTAGGCTCAGTTGGAGTTGCTATTTCTGGAATTTTTGGAGTTGGCTTTGTTTTGTCAACAATTGGTATCTACGGTGACTTGTACTAATTACTGGTTGCAGTGCACTTGGATCGAAAATTCATCAATTGGAGGGACATGTTCAAGGTTGACTATTGAGAGGAGAAGGCGAGGGTTTTGTCAAAAGAAATGGAATCAAACCCTCAAAATTCAATCAAAAAAAAAATCATATCAATCAAATCCAAAAAAAACAAAATAAATCAAAAAATCAAAAATCGTAACATCAAATCCAAAACCAACACCAAACTAAAGGAAAACTAAGCAAAATCAAAAACTAAATTAAACAAAAGCAAAGCCTCTTTCACACAACTCACCACAAAACACACAGCGCAGACCAATAAAGCTCAATAAAGCAGTAAATCAATCAGAATCAAAGCCGCATACTTACCAGTTTAGGTTGCCAGTCAATTTGCAAGTCATCTCTTCCCGCAAACGAAATATAACAGAGTTGTACATGCAACTTGATCGGTTGGTTTCTTCAATAAACTTCATGCTAGACTAATGGGGTTCAAAAACTATATCGCACTTTAGAGCAAAGATCCAAACGACTTGATAAAGGCTCTTTTCTTAGCTCTAACCCCGGGACGTACATCACACTTAACCTCGAGCTCTACAGTCCCTCTTATTCTTGCCAAAGCGTCGCTTGATACTCCTTTTTTCCCCCTACTCTTTCCACATGACCAATAAACTCCAAAGTTTATCTTCATTACACTTGAGCTTAATCGGAGCGATTTGTAACCATTGGAAAATCTAAACCCGTTCCAAACTGCAGATTACAATAGCTCTCCCCAAGTCAAGCTTTTGGCCCATATCCCCTTGACACAAACACAGCGGGATAACTTCTGCTTCCAAATACCAAAAAGTGGAGGAATTTTTTGATAGAAACTTTGTCTCAAGTTATTCGAGGAAAAGTTCATGAAGTGAGTACCTCTGATACCATAGAACCACCATCTGCCAACATTCAAGAAACAATAATCTAACCTCCAGTTCTCCTAATGCCTCTCCAGGCTCAGGTCGGGTTTTCAGACCTCTGAACTCCAGAGAGGATTTATCAGTCCAGAGATACATGTTGAAACCTCCACCTGACATGCAGCCTTTGGTTGATCCAGCCAAGATCGGTGAATCTATCTATCCTGATTTCATGCCATGGACACGATCGCCTGAGGAGGACAACCGAATGGTGTCTAATTTACAGCGCGGATATGCAGAGCCTCCATTTGTTCCACACGAATCCCAGACTGCCAAGAAAAGCATAGCCAGTTTACTCAAAGTGAAAAGCAACATGAATGCCTTGTCATACTTCATTGTCAATGCAATGCAGGTTCGCGAAGGGTCATGTCGGGTTAGCTCGGTCTGTACATTCAAGCCTCCGCCACGAGTGACTTTAACTGATCACAAACGAGAAGCATGGCTGAAGGATCTTGCGAATCCGGCTGTTCCTCTTCGAAAGCTTTCTCGTACGATTCCTCATGGTCTTCGTAATCGGCTTTTAGTTGAGCAATGTTGCTCCAAGTTCATATCTTTCAGTCGAGCAATATGGTTTGCTCGTTGCGTTGGAGTTAATGAACTTCGTGGCTTGCGTCGACGTGGTCAAAGCCAGTTGGGATACATGACTGAGTCGGCTTGGCTTCAGGAATGGACTGAATGTGTTATTGATTGTATCAATCAAGAAATCGAAAGTTTCTTGGTCGACAAATCCCACAAACAACGTCTCGATTACCTCATCAAATTTGGTCTTCATCTCTGTTATGAGGAATTAGTAGACATGCCCATTTTTTTGTCCTGGGCAATAAAGTGTTTGGATACATTGCACTCTGAGCCATTGGTTGCTGCGGCAAAAATGCCACTTTCCATCATGATTGTCCGCACCTTTTGGCAATTCTTGACTCAAAAATTTACTAAGAAACTGGCCCAAGCACTTCTTTCGGCCCTACACTCTATATCAACGCTGGAAAACTCAGCCATAACAATTGTCAAAAACTCGCTTTCACATCTCATCAAAACATTACATGCATCCCAACCAGAATCATTCATTCTTCCGGCTCGTTGGCTTGAGCTGGGTGATACCTTTGAATCTGTTGTTAATGACGAAAATATCCGTCAACGAAATGAATCAGTCATGATTTCACGGAAAGCTGCTCTGCATAGCCCTCAAGCAAAGGTGGTACATACACTTGATCAAACCATGGCTTCTTTCAAAGTGCCCAATATCGAAGCTGTTATTAACAAAATGCGTGCTCCTCCTCTGGACATGCTTACCATGACCATTTCTTGGGCCATTTCCAGCAATCGATGTGGGCCAGAACGAATCTTTCTAGCTATCAAAATAATTGATCATCTTTCGAAACAAATGGACATAACCCCTCATGTCGTGCAAGTTTTACTTGCTCTTGACAACAACACTAGTCTACCACAAGTGTACACACTGATCACCGAACTCTGTGTTCACGAAATATTTGACCCACATTGCTACATTCGTGGGCTTATTTCAAGTGGGATTCTATACATTGAAAGACTCAAAGACACATCAATTATTCAGCTTAAGATCTTGGCCAATCTTCCACTTCTTGTTCTTTCATCTTCAGGTAAACTCCAAGTCTCAAATTTGCTGAGAAACTGTCAAGTGGTTCCAGATGTCGTTGACGATTATAAAGCTCTGTTAAGCCAAAAGCTTCCTTTTCTCTTTGATTCTAACTACCCGCAAACCAAAGAGATTCCCAAAGACTTCTCTAACATATCTCAAAACACTACTATTATTTTGGCTGAGACCATATTTATGGCCTTGGAAAAAACTATTTCCATGAACAAATTCTCAATCACAGTTGAAGAACTGGCTGTTTTCAATCAAGTAATGATGGATCTTCGCTCTTGGCGACTTCTGTTTGAAGCAGTGACTTTGATGATTCCCGTTGTCAATGACTGTTCTCTTTTGTGCTTCTTGGCGAAAATAGTTCGACTCAATTGGCAGTCGTTTGTTCTTGTTCTCAACATTGACTCGGTAATGTCTGCGTTCCTCAACCAATGTCAACGACTAAAGAGGAACAAAATGACGAAATCTACTGTTGAACTATTCCAATTCGCATTAAACTACTGTCCCGATCTCAAAGAGGAAATTGAAGTACAACTAAAGATGGCTGTAACCCCTGCCGATAACCTTGCATTATCACCCATTAGTGAAGTCACACCCATGGATCATGATAACTTTGCGTTAGCACTCGATAATGTTTCAAGAGCCTGCAGCTCAGGTCAAAATATCCGGGAAACATGTCACGCTCTTTCTTTAGTCAAAGATTTAGACTCTAATGTTCCTTCCAGCAAAATTCAGGAATGGATTCGGACTCACATGGATCTTCCTCATTTTGGTCTTTCGTTAGTTCACCTCATCAACCAGGAGTGTTTGTCCTTTGACAAAGTTGGCGACGTTTTCTTGCAATTGAAGAGCGTTGGAGTTGATATTTGCGCTCTATCTAAGGTCTGGTGGAATATCTTACAAGGATCTCAGGAGTATGCACAATCTCTTTCCTGTGCTGAAAGATTTTCACTTGCACTAAACCAAAAGCTCTTCCTCCAAAATCACCCACGAATCTTTCTTCGAATGGTTGCAGAGACATTAAACGAGAAAAACGCTGACATGGATTGGATTCCACAATATCTTGAAACATTGACAATGCTCTTTGCCACACACCCCAAAACGATGAAAGAGATTGTTGTTACCTCAGTATTAGAATCTGATGATATCGATATTGTTGATCGAGCAGAGCGTGTTTTCAGTACAGTTGCTGGTCTCGAGCTAACCTCACCAACAGTGTTCAAAAGCAACATGTCTATGTTGTTGCGATCTGTCACTCTGTTCAATTCTCAATGTTGTCAAGTGTTGACATCTCTCTTATTCAAGAGGGCTGAGTTTGATGGCAAGGTTGCCAAGGCCGTTTCAGAGCTTTTTGAGCTTCTCGCTCAGGAGAAACTCTCTGAGAACTACGGTATTTTGTTTGCTGAGCTTCCTTCACATATGAAGGTTGAGATTTTCCGACATTTGGAAACAGTTTTCTTTGACTCACAAGGGTTCCCCAAAATACCCTACAAGATTGAAGTTCTGGCGAACCTGGCTGATGTTACTGGGGATGCTTTGGTATCAGGATTATATCAAAGCCAGTCCTTTTCCCTCATTGCTACTTTGGAGCATTTGGTGTCATTGGCCAGATCTGACAACCTGCTTTCATACGAAGAACTTGGCCCAACTTTACTCTTTTTTGTTAAGCTGATTATGATTTATGAAAGCTCATTGTCCAAGTTTAACACTGGCGGCCTAATTGTCGTTAGAAATCAGGTGTTAGAAGGACTGACATCCATTTTGGACTCTCAATTTATTGAGCAAAATCCAAAATTGAAATCAACAATACAGGATACATTATCAGCTCTTACATTAGATGCGGGTGACCTGGATCCATCGGAGTCGTCATTTTCGAGTGAATTGCTCAAGGACCTAAAAGTCTACTCAAAAAGCACAGGCACCTATAGTGAGCTATCTGTCCGACCTTTTGATTTATTGGAGGAGTCTAATCCCACCCAATCAGTCAACGATGTTGTGATTAATTTGGCCCTGTTTGATGTCACTATTGAAAAACGACATTAATATACAATATTTATATGCATTACATTTTGATTTTAAAGATAAGCAAAAGTTTGATCAACTTTAATAAATACATTTTTAAGGATCTAAAAATCTCGACATGAGTTCTAAAATCACTGAGATTTCAGGCGATTCACCTGAAAGTGAGTCTGCTGTGCCCTCATCAAATCCTAGTCAATGGGAATCCAAAAGATATCGTCCAGGTCCCGACGATCCAAGTCTACCACCACAATTAGCCCAATATGCTACAGACAATATTGATGAATTTCACAAGAACATGAACAAAGTGCCTTTTTTTATGAATGAATTGGATGATTCCGATGGTGAAGGTGGTGAAAATATGCAATTAGAGGCTCTTAAGGCTCTAGCCTATGAAGGAGAGCCTGACGAAATTGCCACCAATTTCAAGAATCAAGGAAATGATCTGTACAAGGAAAAAAAATACAATGATGCTCTCAAGTTTTATGATAAGGCTCTTGAAACCAAGTGCGGAGTGACTGAAATTGACATTGCTTGTCATGTTAATAAGGCTGCTTGTAATTTGGAGTTGAGAAATTACCGGCGATGTATAAACAATTGTAAAGCAGCTCTCAAAATGGACCCCAAAAATCTGAAGGCCATCTACCGGTCTTCGCTTGCTTTGTTGCGGGTTGATAGGGCCGATGAATGCTTAACACTCTTGGACTATGCCAGAAGAGAGAATGTTTGGAATCCAGCAATAGAGGCCGTGGAAACACAGGCTAAGAAAACTTTGAAAACTAAAATCGAACGAGAGAAGAGGGAACTAGCCATGAAAGAGCTTCAGGAGGCTAAAGTCAACAATTTGGAGCTTGCTCTTAAGTCTCGAAATATCAAACTAATAAATACCTCTTCTCCACCAGCATTGCCCGATGGTGTTCATTACAAGCTGCAAGATGAACTTGACCCAACCTCTTCACTACTTTTCCCTGTTCTTTTTCTTTATCCATCAGATCTGCAATCTGATTTCCTAGGAGAGGTTGACTTGAATTCTACACCATTGGACCTCTTGCAGATGGTGTTTGAGTCCGATCCAGAATGGTTTACTGCAGAATCCAAGGAGTTATACACTCTCAATAACTTGGATGTTTTTATTCAAACTGGAAGCGGAGGACTTGTCAAGGCGGGGAAAAAGATCTCATTACAAAAATTACTCAACACCAAATCTCCAATTATTCCTGTCATGGATGGAGTTATCAGTCTTTATGCCGTTCCCAAGCAAAAACGAGACGAGTGGCTCAAGGGTTGGTCTAAAGATAAGGCACAAAAAAGCATGCTACTTTAGTGGTCAGAACAGTTCTTCATAGATGTACTTTTAATCAAAATCCTCTATGGTTCAAATTAGTAGTAATGCAATTAGTCTCTATATCCCATTTGTTTGGAATAGTTCTCTCTCTCATGAGACGTGAGTTGATCTCTTGACCAGTTTGCTGAGGAGGACCGAGCTCTGAACTTGGTTGCTGCTTGTGAGCTAGAAAAAATCTCGTCCATTTGCAAGGGTGCCATTGGACCAAATATTCTATCGGGGTCTACAAGTTGCTGTTTGAGAAGCAAGGTTTTGAGCTCTGGGGAGTTGGCCCATGCCTGTAGGACATCGCTGTCAGAATCTTCGTCTGAATCAGAATTAATGTCAGGTAAAATTGTCTGAGGCTCTTGCCTGTGTGAGCTCAAAGGTGAGGCACGGACGTTAGACGAGGGGGTCTTGAATAGCCGTGCTTGCAAAGAAGAAGTGGAGTTGAACAAGCCTACCCGGGGCGGTCTACTCTGGGTATTTGAAGGACTTGCTAGATCGTTCAAAATCGAAATGCGTTTGGATGTGGGAGTTGGAGTAGTGCCAAACTTGATAGGCTCATTTGAAAAAGCAAGACCGTCGAAAAGGGACCCTTGGTTTTGCTTATTGACTGGTCTTGAAGCTTTTGTGATGGAAGCAACAGTCGATTTGATCTTGGATGTTGAATGCATTTGAGTGAAACTTTTGCCAGGGGCAACAATGGCAGATGGTTTACTGGTCAGAGATGGCAAACGAGATGGCCGAGAAAGAGGAGATTCCAAGATTGAAGACGAGCCAGAGACACGACCACTTTTTACCAAGGGCTTTTTCATGTTTGATGCATGTTGAACTGTTTGGCGTTTTGGAGATGGCTCTTCACTGGTCAATGATGAAGATCTCTTGGTAGATGTTCTTTGTGCATGTGAATGGTTGGCCGTGGAACTCAGGCTATTTTGGTATTCAAGCTCAAGTTTGGCTTGTTGGTCTTTAAGCGCTTGCTGTTCTTTTTCCCTTTGTAGTCTTGCTTGATCGAGTTTCTCTAATTCCAGGCGCTCCTGACGTTCATTTCTGCGACGCTCACGTTCAGACTTTTCTCTTTCAATTCGGTCCCTTTCAAGCTTTTCAAGACGCTGTCGACGCTCTTGCTCAATTCGAGTTTTTTCCTGTCGGTCCTTTTCCTGTTGCTGTTTTAGTTCTCGAACTCGATCCAATCTCTCTTTTCTAGCCCGTTCTTTTTTCTGTTTCAATAGTCGTTCCTCCTCAAGTCTTTCTGCTTCTAGACGTTGAGCTTCTAGACGCTGAGCTTCAATGCGCTGAGCTTCAATACGCTCTGATTCAAGTCTCTCTGCTTTGAGCCGCTCGACTTCAAGCTGTTCTGCCTTCAATCGCTCTGCTTCCAGCCTTTCTGCTTCCAGCCTTTTTGCTTCCAGCCTTTTTGCTTCCAGCTTTTCTGCTTCTAGCTTCTTTGCTTCTAGCCTTTTCGCTTCTAGCCTTTCTGCTTCTAGCCGTTCTGCTTCTAGCCGTTCTGCTTCTAGCCGTTCTGCTTCTAGCCTTTCTGCTTCATGACGTTCTGAGGCCAGACGTTCTGAGGCCAGCCGTTCAGCCGCCAGCCGTTCGGCTTCCATCCGTTCGGCTTCAAGTCGCTTGACTGTCAGCAGTTCTGCTTCTAGTCGCTCTACTTCCAGCCGTTCTGATTCAAGTCTTTTCAGCTCAATCCGTTCTGGTTCGAGTTGATATGTTTGAAGTTGATCTATTGCCAGTGGTTCTTGTCTTTCAACCTCATCACGTTCGAAACATTCCTTCGCTGGTTCTTTAAATTCCAATACTTTGCTCTCGAGTCGATTCCGATTCTCATCGATCCGCCTTTTGTCCAAGGCCTTTTGCTCATGGTAGCTTTTTTCGAAGCCATGCACTTCATTGTCTCTTGACCCAATAGGCAGCGATGCTAAGAGGTCAGTTTCAATATTCTTATCAAGTCTATTCTTGTTTGGGAAGCTTTCCTCCCGCAGCTTCAATTCACGCTCTTGTTGAACCTTTGCAAACCGATCGGCTGCTGCTGATACGGGAACCCGTGATACTCGGAATGGAGATGACGCATCCTGCCGGTTGTAAATACTTCGGGTGGGGGAGGGAATTCGAGTTGGAGACTGGTGTCTTTGCGGTGAGCTCGACTTAGCAGCACTTGCTAGGGTGGGCGCAAGAAGTCTGGAGAAACTGGGTGTGTGAGGTTCTTTTGCTCGGGAGCTTTCCTTTTTATCGAAAAAAAGCTTGCGTGCCTTCTTCAGGGCACCCGAGAAAATAGACTGCTGTGAAGCCCGGGTTGGAGATGAGGGTAGCGCACTTGCTGGTGCCTTTCCAGGAGATGAGGTGATGGTGGGGTATGTAATTTTAGTAGGAGATCGAGGTATAAGCCTTATAGGCGACTCTAGCTTGCGCTTATCAAGATGCAATGATGAGTTCAACTTCAAATTTCTTTCTGGTTGTCGATGCTCATCCTGAAGAATCATGCTGGTCACTTTTTGATTTTGGGACTCAAAAGATTTAGCAAGTCGGGGTCCAATAGTAGTCTGTGATAGCTCATGATTAACAAATGGGTCTACTTCATTGCCTAAAGCAGAATGGAAAGAGTGATCTCCCTCAGATGAATTGCTGGTGGTGCTCTTTCTCATCTCACGATTGGATACATGATCTTTTTTCTTTTGCATCAACAATTCCCCTGATAGGTTCTCGTTGATTTTCCTGGGTTTGGAATCCAACTGGCCATAATTGCTTAGTGAATTGATACTTTTAGGAGATAGTGGGCCAGCATGAGGTGCAGCTGTCAGTAATTGGGCTTTTCGGGGAGAGGGTGCTGCTCTTAACCGTCCAGGAGTTTGTAAAAGCGTAGTCAAGCTTTGGTTAGTTTCTCTGCTAATAAGACCTGCAAAATTGGTACTTACCTATGTTGTGTACCCAAAACCTCATCCATATACTCATTAATCCATTCAAGATCCCGACGACAAGTATAAGCTAGATCAGCAATGTTGTCATCTAATATGGACTGGATTAAGCTATTTTCTCGATTAATCCAGTCTTTGGATCCTACAGTGGTTATCGAACCCATAGTGTTGGTCTGTTTAAGAAGATAATAGGTCAGACAGCAATACTTTTTTGATTAGGTGTGTTTACATATGGTTACCCAGTAACACAAAAGTTAATTATTATCAAAAGGTTAATGGGGGAAAAACATAATCCTGACTATAGATTATGAGTTTGAACTTTTAATTCTGAGCTCTCGAGTATTCTATGAATACAAACAAACTTTCAGAATGATTGAGTTGGGATTTTTTTTAAGTTTTTTTTTGTCAAATCTCCCGCTTTTCCAATGGATATTGCCCAACCAGTGGGAAGCGAAATAACAAAAGTCGATTTCGGCTTTTACACACCTGAGGAGATCGCTCGACTCTCAGTCAAGCAGATCACCAATCCTCAAGTCTTTGACACATTAGGCAATCCTGTTAATAATGGTCTTTATGATCTTTCTCTCGGAGCTTTCGAACGAAACTTGTAAGTACCCTTCCTTTTTTCATCTTCTTATGGATCTGAGACTAGTTGAACATTTTACTAACTCAGGTGTAAAACTTGTGGTCAAGATGATCGATATTGTCTAGGACATTTGGGCCATATCGAGCTTCCTTTGCATGTTTATAATCCTCTTTTTTTCTCGCAAATGTTTGTACTTTTGAGATCTGTTTGTCGATATTGTCATCATTTTCGACTGAAAAAGGTCGAGGTTCATCGATATAGGTGCAAACTCCGTCTTTTGCAATATGGACTTATCCTTGAAGCTGCTGAAATTGATAACTTCCACTTGGGGGAAACTACCAAAGATGCCGCTGCTATTGAAGCAGAAGCCGAAGAAGGAGAAGAGGAAACTTACCACTCAAAATCCAAGGACAGTGGAGATCTCTCGGACAATCTTATTCAGCGAAGAGACAACTTCGTTGTCAAGGCTATTGCTCAGGCTCTCAAAGATGGACGAACCACTGAAAATGGAGTTCAAACTGCTAGTGTCCTTAACGAGCGAAAAGTAGTCATCAAGGAATTTTACAAGGTCCTTCTTTCTAGGCCAAAGTGTGACAATTGCGGAATGTTTTCTCCTGGATATAGAAAAGATGGGTACTCCAAGATTTTTGAGTTGGCTCTTCGTGATAAACAGCTTGTCAATAACCGTATCAAGGGCCATGTCAAAACCAATATGGTTTATGGAAACAAATTGCAAGACAAATCCGAATCCAAGACTAGATACATTCTTTCCTCAGAGGTGAGAAACATCTTGGATGCAACCTTCAAGACAGAGCAACAATTAGTATCTGTCTTGTTCTTGAATCATCCTGAGCATCGAAAAATTAGTGCAGACATGTTTTTCTTAAGAAACATTGTGGTTCCCCCCACAAGATTCCGTCTTCCTCAAAGGCTTGGAGATGAGATTCATGAGAATACTCAAAACGAATTGTTGGGAAAGATTTTGGCCTCTTCTCTTCGAATCCGTGATCTGAATGAGCAACTCTCCTCAATGCATGCTCAAAAAATCGGAGGTGATGCTCGAAAGCAGACATTTTCTCAGCTGATGAACACATTTGTCACTCTTCAAAATGATGTAAATGGTTTCATTGATGCTACTAAAAACCAGAATGCGCCTGCTGGAAAAGTTCCAACTCCGGGTATCAAGCAGGTCTTAGAAAAAAAGGAGGGATTGTTCCGAAAGAACATGATGGGTAAACGAGTCAATTATGCTGCTCGATCAGTTATTTCACCCGACCCCAACATTGAAACAAACGAAATTGGTGTCCCTCCAGTTTTTGCTGTTAAACTAACATACCCAGAGCCCGTCACTCCTTACAATGTTCAAGAGCTGTCCAAGGCTGTCATCAATGGGCCAAATGTATGGCCTGGTGCCTCCCAAATTCAGCTAGAGGATGGTAAGCTTATCTCCTTGGCAAATATGACGACTGATCAAAGAGTTGCCTTAGCCTCACAACTTTTGACACCCTCAACAAACTCCTCAGGGTTTGTCAATAAAAAGGTCTATCGTCATATCCGGAATAATGATGTAGTTCTCATGAACCGTCAGCCCACTCTCCACAAGGCTTCAATGATGGGTCACAGGGTCCGAGTTCTACCTAAAGAAAAGACCCTGCGTCTTCACTATGCCAATACTGGTGCTTATAATGCTGATTTCGATGGTGATGAAATGAACATGCACTTCCCTCAAAATGAGAACGCTCGAGCAGAAGCCCTGCTTTTGGCCAACACAGACTCTCAGTACCTCACTCCTACATCTGGAAAGCCACTTCGTGGTCTCATTCAGGATCACATTTCTGCAGGTGTTTTGTTGACATCTCAAGATGCAATGTTCACTAAAAGTGAATATCATCAGCTCATTTATGGATGTTTGCGTCCTGAAGATGGTCATACTGTAAATGAACGTATCGTGACTGTTCCTCCTGCAGTTGTGAAGCCACAACACTTGTGGACCGGAAAGCAGCTTATCACCACTGTGTTGAAGAATATTTGTCCTCAAGATCGCCCTGGACTCAACCTGCGCTCTTCTAACAAGGTCAAAAATGAATACTGGAGTAAAGAATCCCAGGAGAACACCGTTCTCATTGAGAATGGTGAACTACTTATTGGTATCCTTGACAAGTCTCAATATGGTGCTGCCGATTACGGTCTGGTGCATGCAATTCATGAACTTTTTGGATCTCATGTCGCTGGCAAGCTACTCTCCGTTTTAGGACGTCTTTTTACCCGATATGTAATGTCCATTGGTCTCACTTGTGGCATGGATGATCTTTGGCTCACCCATGAAGGTAACTCTGGTCGTCGTCAAATTCTTGATGAGTCACAACAGGTCGGATTGAAGGCTGCTGCTGAAGTCACTAACCTTCCTGAAGATACTGAGGCTTCTGATCCAGAATTACTCAAACGATTGGAAGAGATTCTCCGTGATGATAACAAACTGGGCATCTTAGATGCTATTACTCAATCAAAGGTTAATGCTGTTACCTCCTCTATTGTGTCCTCATGCATTCCCAATGGAACAATGAAGAAATTTCCCCAGAACGCAATGCAAAGAATGGCTCTTTCTGGAGCTAAGGGATCAAATGTTAATGTGTCGCAGATTATGTGTGGTCTCGGTCAGCAGGCTCTTGAAGGTCGTCGAGTACCTGTCATGGTTTCCGGAAAGACGCTTCCTTCCTTCAAAGCTTTCGAAACCAAAGCTATTGCTGGTGGATATATTGCATCACGTTTCTTCTCTGGTATCCGGCCTCAGGAGTATTATTTCCATTGTATGGCTGGCAGAGAAGGTTTGATTGATACTGCTGTTAAAACTTCTCGTTCTGGTTATCTTCAGAGATGTCTAATCAAACAGCTTGAGGGTGTTCATTCTAATTACGACAACACTGTTCGAGATGCTGATGGTACCCTCATTCAATTCATGTATGGTGGTGACTCTGTTGATGTCATTAAGGAATCTTATCTGCAGCAGTTTGATTTCTGCGCTGAGAATTTCGAGTCTCTAATTCATAAGCATCAACCTGGTGCCAATGTTGAGAACATTGATGCTAGCACTGCTATTTCTTATAACAAGAAGGTTAAGAAGGCTATCAAGAAAGGCTTGCCTGATAGTGAGCTGCCCGAACCTGCTCTTTCTCTTTATAACCCAGCAAAATATTTGGGATCGATCAGCGAATCTTTCTCTGACGCTTTGGAGGAGTTCATCACTAAAAGAAAGGATATTTTCCCTGATAAAAAGTCTGGTACTAAGGGTATTTACGACAGTCAGGGTGTTTCTGAAAAGAAATTCCGATCTTTGATGCAACTGAAGTATATGCAATCTCTCATTTCACCTGGTGAGTCTGTTGGTATCATTGCTTCTCAGTCTATTGGAGAACCTTCTACTCAAATGACTCTTAATACTTTCCATTTCGCAGGTCACGGTGCTGCCAATGTTACCCTCGGAATTCCTCGTATGAGAGAAATCATCATGACTGCATCTCCAAATATCCAGACACCTCAAATGGCTTTGCCTGTTCTCCAGGACATCACTGATGAACAAGCTGAAGCTTTCTGTCGGTCTGTTCAACGAGTTGTACTTTCTGAGCTGGTTGATAAAGTTGTTGTGACCGAGAAAACTGGTGGCTCCCAAGGAGCAGCCAGAACATATAATGTTCGTGTTCATTTCTACACCAAAGAAGAGTATGAGTCTGAACATGATGTTACTCCAAATGTATTGGAGAAGACTCTGGCCCTTAAGTTCCTTTTAGCTTTGGAACAAGCCGTCATTAAAGAGCTCAAGAAGCAAAAGAAACAGACAGACAGTGTTCCCTCAATCGGGGAAGCTCTCCGACCCATAGAACAGCCTTCTAGAGCAACAAATCTCGATGATGACAATGAGGACTCTTCGGACTCCAAAAACAAATCTTCACTAAAGCAGGCAGTTTCTTATGATGATCCTGATGCAGACGAGGAGGCTTTGAGAGTTGGCTCCGAATCTGATTCAGAAGACTCTGACTCTGACTCTGATGATCAATCTGATGAAGAAATGCAGGATGTGGAAGAAAACCAACAAGAGCTATCTGAGTCTGCCGCTAACCGTCAAGCAGAAGTCATTGGCAAGTATAGAACTGTTCGAAAGTTCAATTTCGACGATGATGACGGAGAATGGTGTGACTTCACCATTGCACTTCCTGCGGAATCCAAGAAGCTTCTTATGGTCAACATCATCGAGTCCATTTGCCGAGCAACTGTTGTTCGTGAAATTCCCAAGATTGGCCGCTGTGTTTTCCCCAAAGCAGATTCACATGAGAAACGAAGTCTAACAACAGAAGGTGTGAACTTCAAGGCCATGTGGAGTCAAGACGATTTTATTGATGTAGATCGGATCACATCAAACGACATTTATGCTGTTCTCAAGTCATATGGTGTTGAAGCTGCCAGAAACACTATTGTTAACGAAATTAACAACGTTTTCAAAACTTATGCAATCACTGTTAATCTTCGACATTTGGAATTGATTGCAGACATGATGACAAGGGAGGGTACATATCTTGCTTTCAATCGACAGGGAATTGACTCGTGTACGTCTTCACTTTTGAAGATGTCATTCGAAACCACATGTGGTTTCTTGACCAAAGCTGTTCTTGATGGTGACTCTGACGCACTCGAATCTCCAGCTGCCCGTATTGTTATTGGAAAATTGTCCAGGGTTGGTACTGGATCATTTGATGTTTTAGCCCCTATGGTTGAAACACTATGATGTAACTATGGGATAAATATATTGAACTGTTCTTTAAATCTTGGGTTGAGGCTGTAAAAGTTTGACAGCAGCGAGTGCCATTCCGAAACCGGACTGATAGCCTGTTCCTCCTGCTCCGTAGTTATGAATAACAAGTTTGTTACCAAATCTTTGCTTTTCGATACGTACACCTCCTTGACGGCTTGGTCGCAACCCAGCTGCTTCTCGGATAATCTCGGTACCCTTAACTTCTGGAAACAAGGCACCTGTCCTATTCAGAATGTCCTCTGACTCGTAGGAAAAGGTACTGCCCGTCCAAGTACCCTTTTGTATAAAACCTCCTAGAACAAGGTGGCCAGCAGGGCCTGGACGAGGAATAATATATGTAGCTGAATTTTCACCCCATCGTACTCTATTTTCTTTGATATGGGGTGCTTTTACCACAACCACTTGACCTCTTGTAGGGTAAAGATTATCATCTTCAACACCACCTAGAGACTTGGAGCCCAGACCAGTGCAGTTGAAGAGAATTTTAGAATCTCCAACAAAACCCTCACTTAGCTGTTTTACCTTTCGTCGCTGAAACTTGACTCCATTATTTTCCAAGTAGGTTTTCAATGATTTGAGAACTACAGGACAATTGAAATTCAGAGTAGTATATTTAACTCCAAATTTTACTCCGCTAGGGAGTTCCTGTTGGCTGATGATTCTGAAATCTCTCAAATAACTTTTAAGACTCTCGATTTTGTGTGCAGGTGGTTGGAACTCCCAATACTCAGTCATTGGAAGACGCTCAAACCCCTTCTCCACTCCCCACTGATCAAACATCTCAGCAAGCCCCAAATACGTTTCCTTGTCATATTTGATGGTGGCAGGATCATCTCCAGAAATACAACAAAAGTTTCCTCCAGCCCATGGTGAAGTATAATCTATAGATTGATCTCCAGGTAGATATTCCGCAATAATGTTTATATCTGAATATCCTTCTTTGACCAAAATGTAGGCGACGTAAAGGCCAGAAATTCCAGCTCCCAAGATTGAAATTGACATTTCGTTTTTTGGAAGGGCTGAGGGAGAGATGAAAGTTACATAGAGGGTCGGTTATTGGTTTAATGACTAAAGTTTTGAATTCTGAAGGAGTCTACTGATCTCATGTTGGTGATACTGAGTCATTTCTAATGAAACAGATAATTTTTTCTCACCCCACATTCTTAAATATGACTCTAGTTCGGATATGACAGATACTCTAGTCAGCGACAAGAAACTGAGAGATAATTTGGATTTTCTATTTTCTTTCTGAGGTAGGCATCTCGAGGTTTTTGCGCAATTTCTACGGATTGAATATCATAATCAATCTCGTTGTGGGGTGAGGAGTAAATTGAGCGAAATAAGATTTGTCCGAATTACTTATTGGAGAGTAATTACAAATACTCAACTGTTGAGATTCTCAAGTAAACTTAGAGTTTTGTGATTTTTCGTTTTGTGATTTTCAGTTTTTTTTACTTTTCAGTTTTATGATTTTTCAGTTTTGATTTGGTCTGGTAAATGTTTTTGTCACGTGTTGATATGCACGTGTTCTCCCGAATTTGGAAAGCACGTCACATTCGAAAATTCCACCACTCTGAATTTTGCAGATGCGTTGAGCTCTCTTTTCATCAGAACGACAACCAATTTGAAAGGTAAGTGGAATCAGGAAAAACATCAAGAACACGTTAAAGGACACTGTTGGTACGGATGTCAACGTTTGAAATCTCAAATGATTTAAAATAGGGCTGAAACTAACCCCAGATGGCTGCCTCTAACCCCCATCCCAAGATCGTCAAGAAGCACAGAAAGGCTTTCAAGCGACACCAGTCTGACCGATTCGACCGAGTTGGAGAGTCTTGGCGAAAGCCCAAGGGTATCGACTCTTGTGTCCGACGACGATTCCGAGGAACTATTCGAATGCCCAAGATTGGTTATGGATCCAACAAGGCTACCAAGCACATGATGCCCTCTGGACACAAGGCTTTCCTTGTCAACAATGTTGCTGATGTTGACGTTCTCCTCCTTCACAACAAGACTTATGCTGCTGAGATTGCCCACAACGTCTCTTCTCGAAAGCGTCTTGCCATTCTTGAGCGAGCTAAGGCTATTGGTGTCAAGGTCACCAACCCTGCTGGCCGACTTTCCATCCAGGCCTAAGTCTAGCATAAAAAATGTATCTTATTACTTTACCTTTGGTGTTTTCAAACTGAGAAAAGCTATTGTAATTTTTTTGTTGTACTTTTCTCTTATTCTTTCAGTAGTGATGATTTTAGTACGTATTATCTTCAACATCTATTTTTTGTTATAAGTTTAACCTCCTAAAGCTTCTTTCTGTCAATGCCATACCTATCTTATTTAAAGATCGGGACATGACTTGCGCTAAACCCCAAGAATCTAGAGCCAGTAACATATCTGCCCAAAAAAAGGCAAACCCACCTGCGTATGAGTAAGGTCCACCATGTTCATGAGCAGCACTTGAAGTTCGACGGTGGTTATGGTGAGATTGTGTGAGATCGGTCCTCTCTAGTTTGATAGGTTGGTCTGTACAACGCTTTTGTAGTTCATAACAGCTAAGCTCGATACCAGAATCAATCAATGAAGTTTGAACGGTATTCCAGAGAATGAGTTCCCGAGTTGATAAGTCAGTACCAATTCGCTGTTCAATGCCATCTGCCCACATAATAAATATTAAGCAAATTTCAAGCGTTGCAACAATGTTTTCCTCAATCATTCCAAAATTCAATGGTTTCAGCATGAAAGATCTGAAAATTTCACTTCCACACAGAAGAGGAACATGGAAGATTTCAAAGCATTTTTCGATTAGTGCAATGTCATTGATTGCGAATTCTTGACAATGCTCAATGCTTATATTTGCCAACGTGAATGATCGCCTAGGCTTGGTGTGTAACTTGATGTGACAAAGTATGGCTAAAATATGTCCTTCCAGAACCATGGGGTGTGCTCTGAATTGGGCCACGGTACTTGCGGTTGCCGGATTGATGCTGGAAGCTATGATAGATCTCAGCATGATAAGAAGTCGTTCCGAAGTAAATAGACTGGAGTTTCCTGACAATGTTGGAGGGAGGTTATGAGAGAGTTGTTGCCATTTACCCAACGATTCGATCATCATTGCATTACCGGAGATGTTGTTGTCATCATTCAGACGCAATTCCCGGATTTCAAAGAAGATTGCAGTCGCTAAAATACGCAAACCGTAGTGTGTCATGGAACTTTTCATTTCATCATCCTCTTTTCCACATAAATAATCGAGAGCTACTCTGAATGTCTTGGGGCTTACAGATTGGCAAAAATGCGAATACCACTCTTGTTCTGAGCTGAACGATGCGTTCCACAATCCTTCGTCACTTGGCAATTTGAGTAGTTGTGAAATCTCATTGTTGGCAATGGAAGGTGGGTGGTTAAATATACAAGTCATGCTGCCATAAAGAATATAGACAGCAAAATATGTACGTCTGGTGGACTCTTGGATGATCCAGTTCGACCACGACAATGGCAGAGACATTGCTTCGTAAACCGCTTGTGAAACCAGTGAAGCCAGTAATGGTCGTGTCTGGGCTATCTCATCAATAGACTGGGGATCGCCTTGTCGCATAAGAAACGACATGTTAATTAAGAGGGTTTGAGTAGCCCAGATGGGAACTGATCGGCTAAAGGGGAACTCGTACTGATCAAAGGCAGCTTTTCTGAGAGAAGAACTCAAGAAGCTCAGTTTCCGAGCAATTTCTAGTTCGGAGGAAAAAAGAGCTCCCATGCTACAAACAGCGAATAGTAAGGCCGGACTCGCTGTTTGGGGGTTAAATGATTGCGGGTGAAGAATGGGGGTTGTCATATGATAACAAGTGAAGTATACAGAAAGGTATCGATTGAGTTGGCCTTTTGAGGGAAGACATTGTAATCCGGCTTTACGGATCTCATAGGCCGAAACTGAAGACAGTATTGTTGATAAAGGTGGACAGTGAGGAGCGAATTGAGGAATGACAATCACGGGTTTGAAATTGGGTGACATGTTTGTAGCATTAGAAGCAGGCGGAGACAATGCACTGTTAATTCCTGGGATTTTCGGGGCTTCTAGCGATGAACTAAAGGCATGAATCTGCCCGTTAGGTTGGAAGGATCCATTCGCAGGGGGAGGAGGCATATTATTTCCTGGACCAATAATACAAGGTATACTTGTGTTAAACGACGATCCAGACTGCGAATCAGTAATGGGCTGTGGGGGTTCTGCGCTTGAGACACCCTGGACTCCGCCACCACCTCCACGCATTTCAACTAGAGTATTGCTGATTTCTTGCTCGTATATTAAATCATATCCAATAGGAGATGGGTATCGAGGAGGAACTTCGTATTCATAGTTTGGCTGGTTACTGGGTCCATTGAGAGCGTTGGAGTCCTGGCCTCCACCTCTTTCGGCCACCTCTGCCAAAGTAGCAAGAGACTCCTTGTCTGAAGAGGGAGAAATTGTTTGAAACGAACTGAGTGTCATGTCTTCACTATTCCTCTTTTTGTTGGGCTTGGCCTTCATGACAGCACCATTCAGGTTGGTCAATGGTTCCGAAGAAGTTGAAAGCGGTGAAGGCATTGTATTTTGGGGGATGGTGTTCTGTCCACTGTTGAAGTACTGTTCGTTCATCGAATAGGGTAAATTGACATTCGTGCTGATCGTTTTGTTGTTGTTCCGTCGCTTATTGATATTGTGAACAGTTCGGTCATGACGAAGCAAAAGGTCACGTCTGACAAAGCTTGACGAGCACTTGGTACATTGGAATGGCCGTTCTTGAGTGTGTGACCTCTCATGTCTAGTTCGATGCTCACTTCTCGAGAAGGCTCGATCACAGTATGAACATCGATATTTCTTGATGGGTGCAGTGGCAGGACGTTCCATTATTTTCATTTTGATTAAGATGTACTTTTGGTATTCCCGGGATCAAGCTAGACTAACTTGATGGTCTTTACCGTATATGGCACTTATCATTCAGATAAATTTTCTGTTAGATAATTCACCATTTTCACCTCTTGTGCTTTTTTTCTCTTGAACCCCGCACAATTGTGGGGAAACAAAGAAAATCAACTACTAAGTTTTCAAATTGGCTTTAAATGAGTTTTAGTTTGTTGGAAGACTAGTTTCTGGTCTGGAGAGTTGAAACAGGTTGCGATGTTAAATATCTCGACAGTTTTGTTGCTTTTCGGCAAAAGAGGAAACCAATGGTTGCTGTCAACGAAGGGCGTAGGCACATTTACATTACCACTGAATTTTAGTCCAACTATAATTGGAAACTTCATTATAAATACGTCAAAACAATCACTTTTTTGCAAGTTAATTTCCTTTAAGCTTTTGAAATATTTCCACATTAGTGAACTTAAGTAAATCAATCCCATGGTGGGGGTGAAACTAAATTTCAACAATGGTGAATTGTTACTCATCGAATATCTAGTGTTGAAATTTCCTTTGTAACACAGAATACATTGATGCTTCTGTATTCCTCCACTGAAATTGAGTTTTTGTTCAACAGACTTGGTGAAATGCTTTGAGAATTTTCTTGTTCATAACTCGAGTTTATTTTCAAAACTGATAACTTGTTGATGTTTCAGGTCAGATTATGGGTGGATCTTGAGTTTTACGGAATCTAATTATTTGTTCAAGATAAAAAATCAAGTAATGGTAGTACTGTAAGTCGATTTGATGTCGCACTGGAGGAAGTATTGACTCTGTGACTCTTAATTTGATAGTTACTTTGAAAATCCTAACTTTTCCCATACCTATACAGACTTAATCAGTTTCGCATAGACAAATTCAGAAAACCCTAACCCTCAAAACTGAGTACCTCTACTTTCCGTGAGCACTAGGAAGTCAAAACTAAATGACATGGAACAAATCAAAGAGCTAGTACAAAAGCGATCCCAACACATTGACTACATTCTTCGCATTCATTCTGGCTCATATTACTGGTTCAACTCAGTACATGTGCCTAGAGAAGCTGTGGAGGTCATTCATTTTGATGAAAGCAACACGACATCACAGCTATTCTGTCTGGGGACTTCACTTCCTCTATTGGGAGTAGCAAAAACGGATTTGGAAACGTACTTGAAATCTCTCAACCTGCTATTAAAAGAATACGAGCAGTTCTCTTCTAGTGAAGCCACAAAAAATCGTACATCCGTGGGACGTCGCCTCTTTCGCACAAAGACAAAAACGAATGACAAACTGCAGGGTGATGATTTGTCCACAAGCACCGTTAGTTACGCCACCACATCAACTGATTTCAGCCATTTAGTGGTGCCGAAACTGCCGTTCACACTTGACACCTATGAAGTATTTGCATCTCTGTGTACAGTTCTTTTAGACGTCTATTCGAGAATCCACGACATGTCAAACAGTGCTTCACAAGAGTCCTTAGATTTGCTTGTCAAAATAGACGAGCGTATCAAACGTAATGTTTTGGATTCGTTTTTAAAAGGCATTGATAATGCAACTCGCAACTCACTAAGAAGCGAAGCTTTGAAGGTGGACAATCTCTTATCCACATGAACATTATGATGAAAAAATCGCCTGGGCAATTCCCGACCCTGAAAAGGAGGCGTCAGATGAAACTACCACTCGTCGTGATGTGCGATATTCATATACTCGCGCCCACACTGTATTAGTATCAAAGCCAAGTTTAACAGCATTCACATAGTCACTCACCATAATAGGCTGCCCGCCGCCCGAAAAACTTTCCAACTAATGGAATCAATACAAACGAAAACAAATTCTCCAATTGCTGTATGGATTCCTCCCACTGTTGTTGGGCATCAGATATGCTATCTACTGACGAGATTTCAGATAATTCGGGAAGATCATCATTTGACAGTTCAGCAGACACTAATCTGTCAATTCCCGTAGGAATTTCACCGAGACCTAGTCGGGCAGCCACTGACAATGCCGCGTTCTCGTCCATCCTGGTGGTTATTGAGTGGGAGGCAATGGAGTTTGGGTTTTGAAAGGTGCAGCGATATCCTTCTTTTTTTTGCTCTTTTTTCAATTTTTATTTTCTATTTTATTTCCTATTTTTTTTATTTTATTTTTTTATCTTATATTATTTTTCATTTTTAATTCATTTTTTTGCTTGAAAGTAAAAAAAAATTCATAATCATTCAAGTTGAAGGCTATCCGTTCATTTATCAGATATCTAGGAATGTCTTCAGCTGAGCAGGCGGCATTGGATGCCAAATACACCACTATATCTGAGGGCTCTGCATCGATTCTGTTTCCCAAACAAAATCAAGTTTTTTATAATCCTGTCCAACAGTTCAATCGAGACTTGAGTGTATGTGCGATTCGAGCATGGAGCGAAATCTGGGCTGAAGAAAAGAAGCAGAAAAAGAGAACCAACGAAGGTGACCCTAAGATTCCTCCATTCGATATTCTCGAGGCTCTGAGTGCCTCTGGATTGCGAGCCATTCGATATGCCAAGGAAATTCCAGGTGTAAGGAAAATTGTAGCTAATGATTTTTCAAGTGATGCTGTCCAATCCATTGAAAGAAACGTTAACCACAATGGTGTTTCAGATCTAGTTCATCCCAATGAAGCTGACGCCAATAAAGTCATGCATTCTAGTCGATTTCAGGTCATTGATCTTGATCCCTATGGAACTGCCACTCCTTTCATCGATGCCGCCGTTCAATCAGTTGTTGACAATGGTCTTCTCCTGGTTACATGTACTGATCTTGCTGTGCTGGGAGGTAATTCTCATCCTGAAAAGTGCTTTTCATGTTATGGAGGTACTAACTTTCACGGGGATGCTCTTCATGAATCTGCGCTTCGACTAGTACTACACATGATAGCAACAACAGCTGCCAAATATGGCAAATCTATTGAGCCTTTACTCTCATTGTCAATTGACTTTTATGTTCGACTTTTCATTCGAGTAAAAAGCTCTCCTGCCAAGGTAAAGGATCTCGCTTCCCAAACAATGCTCACTTACCACTGTGCTGAGACTGGAAAATGGGTCAACCAATATATGGGTAGACTCATTCAACGAGATAGAGGAGTTAAACATGCTTATGGAGCAGCCACAAGAGATTTGGCTGATCTTCTCAGCGACTCTCAATGTCATTACACTTTGTCTGGACCTATGTGGGGTGACAAGTTGCATAACACTCAATTCATTGAAAAAATTCTGGAAATCCAGCAATCGCTTGATCCAAACACTTATGGCACACTCAAACGTATCCAAGGAATGCTCACAATGGCTAAACAGGAACTCCCAGTTCCTTTCTATTTCTCACCATCATCGATATGTCAACTTCTAAAGTGTCACAACTTTCCTCAAATTGAGCTCACTTCTGCACTTTTGCATGCTGGATATGAAGTCTCGCTGTCTCATGCCTCTCCTGACTCCATCAAAACTACAGCACCCTTTGAAGTTATTGTTGATATTCACAAGTATTACATGGTCTCAAAAAATCTCCCCAAATCCAAAAAGCTGAAAGAGGGATCAGCCGGTGACAAATTGATGTCGACACCTCCTGAGGGCACTTACGATTTCTCACCACATCAGAAAGCTAAGGAGCTTCTATCACTGCGAAAGAGTAAAATTGTTCGACACCAGATCAATCCTGAATCTAACTGGGGACCAAAAGCTAGAGCTCAAGGAACTCATGTCTAAATATTGTTCAAAATTACTATTATTATATATTCATATATTTACCCCCCCCCCTTCAATTGTTTTTTCTGTCTCTGTTTTTCTCAGTTTTCCATTTTTTCCCACTACACTCTTCGAATTAACTTTTCAGCATGTGAGTTTCCTCTACTGTTCATATTATTTTTTGTTTTGCAACATGTGTGTGTTCATTAAGGTTTGTGTAACCAATGTCGAATCTTTAATCATTGAAGTGCAATCTCTTTTATTATTATTGCTGTAGTATTACTAAGTGTGAGCTGATTCTCCACTAAATTCATATAAACATGCCTATAGAGTTGTTTTTGTCGCCGGTCCTGAGACCAGTTGTTATTGCCAAGGCAGTCTTATTCCACCCTCATAGATCAACGTCCCATTACATTCCTCGAGTTGTTGAGCTTGACGAGCTCTCTTGTCCTGAAAAACATACAAATGTTGTTTCATACTCAGTACGCCGAGAGTTTGGTAAAGGAGGAAAAGTCTACAATGTTTTTTCAGACGATTCAGGTCCCGAATACAATGTTGAACATAGAATCTATCAGTTGAGGAGGTCAAGGGCAGTGAAAGGTGCATACCTCATGTATACTAGCGGCCATGATAAGCCGACTGCTACTTTGAGAGCAGGGCTAAGGTCAAATGTAATGATAATGCAGGCTGATAATGACAGTGACCATGTCTCGTTAGGTTGGCATGTCATTAGTCATAAAGTTGATGCGAACGATTCTTACAGAGTCTTTAGATTAAGTGACGGTGAAATATACCAGTGGACTAAGAAAGGGTGTTATTTGGAACGAGTTCACAATGCTGGTGAGATGGAGTCAGAAATTAAAGAGAGAGTTGCCAAATTAACACTGCTTCCGGGCGAAGGATTTCGAGTGTTAATTGACGAGTCCAAAGTACAACGTCAAATAGTAATTGCCACAGCCATGATTTCCTTCATTGATCAATGGAACACTCAACTTGGGGTAGGGGGTATTTATTACCCATACCAACCGTTTGACATACGATGGAAAAACAAATGATAAGGTTTGTCATATACAGAATGCAATTTAAAGAACTTGTTATCTAAAATAAGAAATTTGAAAACATCAAAACAGTGAAGAGAATGTAAGAAAGAATTAAAAGAGGCAGAAAAAAACGTCAAGAAAAGTGGAAAAAAATTAACTGTATGTCACACCCAGATGAGCTTTGTTGTATTGACAAAAAAATACGAGTCACTTTAAAAGAGAAACAGATAAAAAATCTAAAAAAAATAGTGCACCACCAGTTTAGAGTTATCTGGATTTATTTTGCCTTCCCATGTTGATCATACGCAGTCATCACATGTTAACTTTGCACAAATGAATTTCACATGCTTAATTCAATTACACGTAAAAACCACACTTTAATAGAGTACCTTCCTGCATTAAATGTGTATCTTTGAGACTTAATACTTTAGACAAAATTATAGGTTGATCATATCAAGCTAGCTGTCAGATATAATATCAAGCTAGCTGTCAGATATAATATCTTGACTCTCCTGGCCCTTGGGTTCATAGTCAAAACATAGCCTGTGTAATTGTGAATCATTGAACCCTTTGCTTCTGTATGATCTTTCAAAAAAATAGACTAAAATCAAGCCATCAAACAAACTCATCTTTCAGTGTGTCTCTAGAAACCTTACACAAAACGTCTAAATTCCTTAGATGCCCAAAAGAGCCTACAAAATTACCGGCTCTCCTTTTCGTTTAATTTTTATTTTCCCCTTAGTTACCATATTATTGTTGGAATCATAGAGCAAGGAACGTTTTCATTTTTCCTTGCATCTATAGTGGTCTCCAGACTCGAACTCAGAAAATGTTCAAACCAAATACAAGTACGAATTCTTCTAGGAAACAACAGTTTGTTGGACCAGATCGCGTCAATAATCTGTCGAGTGTCAATGTGTCGTTGACGCAATCCCAGCATAAAGATATGTCTTCAGAATTGCCAATTCGGCCTGATCAACTCAATCCAGGATCAGGTAAGAGTGAACCACTTAAAGCACGTGTCAATGGAAAGGGCATATTTCTCAAGGACGAATCATTTCTATCAAATGGCGATAGAAGTGATGGTTTAGATACTCCAATTCCCACAAAGATGGATGAGCATTCGGATCCGGCCCATTCAATGGCACCTTTAGCGTTGGCTCTCTTACCAGCTCTTGGGGGTGTTTTATATGGAGAGAGATTTGGCAGTTTAATGAGCGATCTAATCACTATGGCTGTGGTGGGTTGGATATTGTGGACGTTAGGAGAAGTGACATGGAACTTTTACCAAAGTTGTTGTCAGTATGATATCCAAGCAAAACATACTCAAATTAATAACCTTCCAGAGTCTCGACTTGGAGATTTAGGGGCTATTCCTTCAGCAAATGGCCACTCGGAGGACTTACCTCTTCCTGCAAGAACAGATAGCATGACAGACTTGGGAGAAGAATCGGGAACTGATGTTGTGGATTACGAAACACACACTACAAGTATACCAAGACGGCACTTGGGTGCAGCATGTTATTTGAGTGCGCAGCTTTTAGGTGCTGTTTTAATTTATTTTGCTCGAATGAGCTTGTCGACAAAACTTGGCTTAGACAAAAACTTCAATATTGGTCTTTACCTCATTATGAGTCTTGGTAGAGCTGGAATGAGACTTTCAAGTTCTTCAGGAAAGGTCGAACAAGAACTGAAAAATCTGAAAGAGGAGAGTCTGATGCCGATGTTCAATAATGACGGAAGAAAAGGATCAATCGCATTTGAACTAGATGCCTCATCAAGTTCTTTTAAAAATATGGAGGCCTCGCTACGAAACTTAACTGAACAGTTTAAGGCTGAAAATATGAGACTCTCCAAAGAGTGTGAGAAGCTTTGGGAAGCCATGAATCATGTTGCTTCTCAGCTAGCAAGGCTGAAAAACCGTGAGCGGGAGCGAGAAAGGCGAATTGCTCGCGAACTAGCACCCAAGGAAGTAGTCACTCTTAGTGGAGACTTGATACGAGCAGACCCTAGTAGACATCACAGTGGAGGATTGTGGAGAGGGTTAGATCATACTCAAGGAAATGCACACATTATTAGGGACGCAGAAAAGACGAGTGGAGATGAGACTATTGCACCATTCGCACCCCAAAAGCTTTCCAGCAAATCAAGTTCTTGTACACCCACCGAAAAGCCTGGGACAACAATGTCCCAAGACCAATTGAAGGTTGTTGATTTATTTATTCGCTTATCAGTGCAGTGGTTGGTTTTTCTCTATGCGCTGATATCAATGGCCAACCCTCTCAAATTAATACCTCGAAAGAACATGGTTTCAAGACCCAAGGGAGAACTCAACAAACTACATCAATATGATTAATGTAAGTCTCTCCAAACTATAACTATCATCTACAAGTGTGCTATTTTGAATTTGCCGATTATAGAAAACAATTCTATTATTAGCTTTAAACTTTTATTTACCAAGGGAATTTAACTAGAACAGCTGTGAAATTTCAGTAATGAGACCCGTTTTTCT